>CM046061.1:61349471-62549471 GCA_025215515.1 Schistosoma japonicum | reverse complement strand
TTGTAAAGTACCTCATACCTCACAGAACTCTACAAACTTGAGACAAACTTCGTACAACTGTGGTGGATATCAAATACACTAGGTTAGCTCACTTTACTTTTATTTTTCAATCTACTCAACTGAATTGGTACATCAAAATTATCATAAACGTAAATCGCACAATATAAAAATTAGTTTACAAAAACATATTGATGAATATTTACAGCTGATCGTAAGTTATTTGTAAAGTGACATGATTTAATTCACTTACTCATTACCCCATATGAACCCATTAAACACATAAACATGTATTGTTCTGGTGGGTAAATCCCTAAAGCACTGGAATATCATAAATTTATTACATGATATTTTAATTTAGATACTAATTCATGTACATACAAACATTGGAAACAGTGCAATATACATAAATGTCATTTTTCAAGAAGGCTTATTCATGGCAGTCTGTATTGTATTGTATTCTAAGTTACTTGGTACACATCAATTAATTTAACTGTATACAGCTACAATGGATGATTGATGCATAATAATTAATTCATTGATTTCATCTTACTTACATGAAGTAAATATTAATCATGAGTATTTGTGGCCGCTTAAACAATAAGCAAACTTCACTGTTCTTCTACATGATAACTGGTGCATAGACGATACTATTCTCAGAATAATTTCCAATTAGAAACTAACGGGAGTTGTAAGGAAGTTTTCACAGTTTTACTAAACTTCCGTAAAATTCGAAATAGCCTATGGAATAAACAGATAACGATCTAATTGGTTTCGAGCAATTTAGACAGTATCAATGAAAAATGAAGCAATCATCATAAAACATTTGAAAGCCAACGATAGATACACCGACTGTGTATTTAATTGAGGCATTAACTGGCCTTGAGATAGAATAAAATTCCAACTTATACTTTAAGGGATTATTGTCAATAGGAATAATGAAGTCCACAGAATACTTAGTGGATTTACTGTGGTCACTTTGAAACTTGTAATAACAAAGTAAATGTGAATATATATCGAAGGATTATTAAAATGATGTTTTCACCTCTGAAACAGGATGAAATTATCATGTTTCATAACCGGTCTTTAGTCACCTTTGAATGCACCTTAAGTTCAAAGTTTTGCATTCCAAATAAATTCAGTTTCTTCGTATCATATAAATATTAACACAAATTTGAATTTATTTATTCAAAATTACTGAAATTTGTCGATTACCTTACAAACGGAACAAATGGCTGCACATGATCATAGTAAACTGCAACAAGGTACCTGATGAGTAAAAATTAAAATTTTGTCAAGATATTCTAATTCTCAATGTTTAATTGCAATTTCCATTCTTATCACAAGTAGAACGTTCCTAACAAAGATTAAAATAGTTTACAATTTGACATAACAAGTATGGTTGGTAAACGTTCTTAGCGCTGCATAGTAATTAAAAAGTTTGAATAATGAACTTATTTTAGTTAATATATGGGTTGGTAGTTTGAGTAATTTTAAAAGTAATGCAACAATCCTAATTGATGCTTTGTATTCATATTTGTTTCTAGAATTTAATAGACACAACTTTCATAGCTATGTTGTCCAGTATATTAACCTGGCTAAACAATTCCTTAGATTCAGAATAGGCTTGTATCTTCCCGTTGATTTGTAATGGACTGAAACTGGTCAGCCTCATTTGCCATATGTGCATCCTGAGCGGATCGCCTCTATATAGTGGTATTACACAAGTTATATTTAAGTTGGGAAAATACAAGCCTATTCTGAATTACATATGTACCCGTTGCACAAGTGTGACTGTCTGGACACAGTAGCCTAGTGGTGAACGCGGTGGCGTATGACACGAAGCGGACTGAGTTCGAATCCCAGTGTGAACATCAACATTGGGATGCAGGTACATCCACCTGATGAGTCCCAAATAGGACGAAACGCGCGTCCTGGATTCGACTTGCCAGTCACAATCCAACTTAAATTCCTTAGATTGTTTTTACATGTTTAATTTGATAAGTTCTTACACAACCGACTAGATGTATACAGTTTTCTAAACAACGTATATTAAATTCATGTTTTCAGCAGAATTCACAATGATGATTATTGAGTAGAGAGAGTGAAAATAAAGCATTGCTTTGGATAATCATAACAAATATAGTCATTCAAGAATTTTTTAACTTACAGTAGGAACAATGCTAAAGAGTCCATGAATAGTCGCATACAGAGGTATATATGATGGATAAAATTTAAATGACAGCATTCTGAAAGTAAGCCTATATAAATATAAATTTATAGATATCTGAGTACCTTAATTCTAGAATAAATCATTATTCTAAGCACATAGAGAATTCAGTAGCTAAATAACTCACTTCTTTGCTTAGATATTGAATGTAACCTATAAATACCAGATTACACAATGATATTTTCATCTGTAAGTGCTAACTTAGCTATTAGTATACTAAGTTCACAAGAGTTTTGTGCTTTATCTTAAAAAATCACATAGAGTGTTTTACGACTTATTGATTTTGGTGTTACATACCTGCTACAAAAGCACACAACAGTAAAAATTATATCCAATGTACAAGATCACTTCTGAATATTTGCATCATTGCGGAGGAGAACTAATAAATAAATCAATTAGTTGAGCGTCGAATTATATTTTTTCTATTATAGATTTGCTTGAACAGTAAAAGAGAATGTGTTTGTGATTATAAACGCCATTTAATGTACTGAATTTTGTAATATTGTCTTGTCTGAATACAATTAGAAGTTGTACACAGCGATATCATTTCACGAGTAATTCATACATCCAATTATTTCTAACAAAATACCAATGATAATAACAGTAATAAAATCAGTAGTATTTTCTAGTTAATCAGCCAAGTCTTAGCACAGAAATGACACAATTCTTACTGTGTTAATCAATGAATATAAGTGATTAGAAGGAATGTGTATACTTTAAAACCAGAATACTTGACAGATGTAAATGACTAACATATCTTTCCTGACTGTATAGGGACGTATGTATACTTTTTATCAATTACTACAGAACAAACTGTTATCTGCAACTAATTCAACTTATAAACGATTTCATAAATAAATGTGTAAAAGAACTTATAATCAAATGTACTGCCATTGATTCTGATACTCTTGTTGAAAGATTTAACTAGTTGGTAGGTGATAAAGAGATTAATATAAATTTACTAAAATTGGATAATTCAAGTTATTGAAAGTTACCTAGCCAACTAATGAACAAATCGAATACACAATGTCCCGTGTGATAGGCCATAATAATTCACAGTTTATGCAGTGGTTTGTTAAATGTTTACTGTTCAGTGCTATTCATAAGTAACATCCAGTTACTTGCAGCTATTTTTGTTAGTTTTGGATTTTAAACTATGTAGGTAATTCGTAGTAAAAAGTAAGCAGGTATTCAGAAAAGATGACTAAAATTTGAATTTAGCTAAAAAGTGTTGAAATCTCTCATCGATATTCCAAAAAAGTTACCTTCATTTGTAAGCGAGCAATACCACTTATTTTTAAGTGTAGTTGACATCTATACTAGTTTAGTTTGGAATTCTACTGTAATTATCTAAGTGATATTTTGCGTGTAATTCCAGCAGCAAATATGGCTTAACAACTAATACAAATTATTTTCCGATCAATTTCTTTTAATGATTGATTTTTTTTTAAATTTCAATTTGTATTTTCCAACATCCGAGACTGTTTTCTACCATACGATTACATATTATGTTACATAGTCTAGATTTACTTTTAGAAATCAAATTATTTTTAGTACTGTAGCAATATGTATGTATTAAAGAACTATGAGACTCTGTCTTCTCAGAGGATTATTTATTTTGTTCGCTTATACGCCTATCATGTGATAAGTTTCATCTGTATGTTACATATAAAATATCAATGATAACGAAAGTGGCTACTTTGAATATAATGAATAGTTTTCATCAAACAATAATAGCAAGCAATTTTTTGCTGAGAATGGAATCAGCACATGAATCACTGTGCAGATGAAAATGTTGTGACGCGTTGTTTGGATTCTTATTCGACCGCGAAATCTCTGTCGTCAGTTATTAATCTCGTCTAAGTAGACCGCTTGATTTGACTTTTAAGCTTTGTTTCGACCCCCAGGCTAAAACTACAACGCGAACACGAGAGAGAAGACAGGAAATATGGCAAAATAACACTTTACTGCAAGGTGTCAATAATGTACCGAAACTAGGGTATTTATATTATCATAAATGTTTTTCAGGCTTCTAGAGATTTATATATCATACTAAACACAGTAGTAGTGAGATAACTGTCCAATCAGAGATATATCGCGTGACTTCTCATTGTCTAGAATTTTCTGGTGACAACTATCTGCGTGCTGATTGGACACAATTTTCTCTATTGATTTCTACGCCTTTCGGAACTTGTTTTATGGGGTTTTACGGCTGTACCCAACAGAAAACAATTTTTATTGATTTTAACTTGACAACTAGTACGCAGGATAAGGAAAAGCAGCATGTCGCGGTTGTATTAAATAAATTATACATGATAAAATTTTATTATACAATATAATTACGTACCATGTGAAGAACTGTAATACGCAGAAGTAAACACATGGCCATAATTTGTAATGTTTCCCCTAACGAGGTAAAGTAAACAAACAAGTCATACATCTTAAATGATTTACTCCCACAGTGATAAATCAAAAAGGAATCTACATCACTTGGTCGCAATACGCAAATCAGTATATTGCATTTATGGGTTTGCTTATTTTATGTATAATCAAAAAAGTTGACGGAAATATATTTTGTTGTTATTTCTCAGATATTTTGTGGCCATATCTTATGATCATGTGCAACCTGTAGTTCCATATGTCAGGTAATACAAACATTTTAAAATCTACATGTATATGTTAAAATTGTTATATACAATTGTAATAGTAAACGAGATATGTGAAGCTTTTAAGCTGCAACACAAGACTATTCACTCTTAAGATTTCTTCAATTACTTTGCAGTAACGTAAACAATCGATCAATGTTTGATATATATTTGTGGTAGTGGAAATTAATTTCTACTAACTGGAATATTACGAAAGTGCATTACTTATTTCCGTACACAACTTATATAATGCACACTTCATTTGAAATCATTAAGCGTGACCTTGGTAATGATACTCATATGGTTATGAATGGTATCATGTAATAAGTTGATTGAGACTTTTTATGAAGAAGTGAATGCATGAAACATTTATCCTATTCAAATACAAGCGTAATTAATCACTTCCACTTACCGAAACCAGTTTATGTCGTCTATCCTTATGATTCTATAACAATCGTTCCAAAAAATTTGGTTTCTCAATATAAACTGAATACTACAACCTTGAAGCTTATTAACGAAAACGTAAGTAATCAAAAATTGTCTGATCGAAATATATGAATTTTATGTAAACAGACTTTCTTGTAGTTACACACACTAGAATTGTGCACAGTTTTCTTGTCATTGTCTTCGTTACATAAAGCGATATTAGTATGCATCTCAGTTCATTACTAAGTAATGTGAAGTATAAGCATGTCAATTTAACGAATACCTTCATTATCTACTGAAATTAATTTAGTTAGCTAACATGTCTGTTCCATTTTATGTTTGCATTTTGCACCATATGTGAAATGAAACACTGGTTAGTATATCAGCTTTGATAGGTTATATATTCACTCTTCTGCGTGATACTCAACAATGATTTACAAAATAAGAATTAACTCATATTGACTTTGCATCATAAATTGATGTTAGCTGAAAAATCATTGGATAGCAGGAAATACAGGTCAGCTGCTTAGTCACAGTATAAAACTTTTCAGCAGTGTGTACATGCAACCTCACCAGGGAATTGAGCCCAAGACCTTCAGGCTACTTAACAAACACTTAACCATTCGACCACTAATATGGCTTTCAGTAGTTGATATTTTCAAACCAGTCAACTCATGATATATTTGTACGGCTTCATCCATTGACATCAAATAGTAACCATTTCATATCCAAAAGGGATAAACATCCCTTGTGTAGTCATCGATATGCTCTCTCTAAGTCTATTCATTCTCTCTGTGTCTGTCGCGTATTCCCGAAACAATGTGTTCTTCGGTCTTCCTCTTCTCATTTGACCTTCAGAGTTCCATGTCAATGCATGTTTTGTGACACAGCTTGATGATTACCTCAATGTGTGTTTTATCCACCTCCAGCGTCTTTTCCTAATTTCTTCCTCTGCTGGATTTCGGTTGATTTGTTCACTGCCATCGAAGGTTGTTGTTGGTGGTATCTGACCAACGGATCCGAAGTATCTTGGCCAGATAGTTGTTTGTAAATGATTGTATCTTTTGAATGATGCTTTTCGTAGTTCTCAATACAAGTTTCAGCACCATACAACAGAATTGTCTTCACATTTGCATTGATATATATATATGCAGTTGATTCGGAGTTTTTATCTTGGAAACAAATCGTGTATTTGTAATCCTCTTTTTCAATTGTATATTAGGACGTCTGTGCCACGAAAGTTTCATACAGACGACCTTAGATTTCTGAAAATAAATTAATTTTTAATAACAGGCGTACAAAACAGAAATAGTTTATTCAGCGTATAACTTATTAAGTTATTGGGATAACAAATTCCTTAGTAACTTATAAACAATAGTTAACCTACATTCTAGATAGTGGAATTCAGCTCGGAAACCTCAGAACAAACTAGTGTAGAAACGTCTAGTTTAACAAACTTATTAACTCACTTCCATAATATAATATACTGACAAATATGCAAATATCTCTCCTCTTTTTATCTGAAGGTATATAACATCTGTATATAATGAGCATGTCAATGCTTTATTTCCTTTTGTTAGGTAAGTTGTAAGATTGAAATTATTATTTTAATTACTTGGAAAATTATCGTTGTGATAATAATGACGTTGTTATACCGACTGATGTCAATTGTTTCCTATTACCTAAAATAGTGTATTTATAAAACGAAATATAGAAAAGTGCAGAATATCCTGGTTAATTAAGTAAACTAGTTTCGTTACATGGAATATTCGATGAAAAATTAGTTAAATAAGTCTCCTCTTCATTAATAAACTCCGCAACAACTTCCATGAGCATGAAAATTATTTATATGCAGTGAAATTAACAGATTTTACGTAGTTCCAGTACTATCTGTAGTTTTGGATTTTGTTTCAACTAAACGTAATCAATTTTCCTAATATAATTTCTGTAATTTCGGTTGTGAATAGACATTGTAGAATACTTTGCTGATAGATTTTAGTGCAAATCACAGAAAAGTTATGTGCAAAACAGTTTTCTTACCAGATAATTACTATTGAACACTCTCTGGTTAGAATTCTGTTAATAAATTGTCGAAATTATGAGGTAACTATTCAATAAACTGCTAGTTTTAGAAATCATTAATACATTAGGATAAAAGTCATTTTTATAATGACGTTTTTCAGAGATTCTAAAAAATATTCCAGAAGCCTCAAACTTCATCTAATCACTATTTAGTAGAATTCCTGGAAGCATTAATATAGTATATTCCAGTTAACTGATTAAACCATTTCTTACTTTCGGATTACATGAATTTCAATGGTGATTTCCAGTTAGATTAAAGATACAAATAAATATGAAACATAGTATACATTTGATGTTTACTGTAGTTAAAACCTTCCTTTCTTTCTTGTGGTTTGGAAGGTTTTGGGAATCGGAGTTCAGAAGAAAACTATTGCGCACATAACGAGTGATAACCTAAACTCATGTACTAGAATTATCAAGTAGTATTTATGAGAACTGAATTATATTGAAGACAGTCCACGACTAAAGGCGCAAATTTGAAAGTGGCTGACAATTTTAAATACGTCTTAACGGAATTTCCATTTTGTATTACTTGACTTTTATATCAAAATAAGAATACAAGCTTTTGTGGCAATTAACATTCGGAGAAATAAACTGTTTATGATAAGAATAATTCAGATCATGACTAACTAAAACTTAACAAACAAGTGCTGAGTATCTTATTCATAGAAAACGATAGTTTTGTTAGAGACTTGAACTTTAATTTGATAACACGAATTGGTCTCGGTTTGACAATCATTGAAACCAGGAAGCACTGGACCGATGTTTTATCCTAGTATGATATCCATTAGAAGTGTGGCCTAGCGACCCCATCTATGGGAATGCATGAGGTTGCCCTAAACATATCGTAGATTGATCGAGTTTGAAAAGTCGCCCTTTATGACGGCCAGAACAGTATTCGGACAATTATGTTCTCCGCAGAGTCTAGCTTTCCTGAGTTCAATTTTCTGGTGGGATCATGGATGCGAATTACAAGCGAATCCCATACTAGGACGAAACGGATATTCACTGCCCCATGGTTTCCAACGGTTGTTTAGCTCAGACAGATTCATGGCATCAAATTTAAAAAAAGCAATAGTTTGTTTCAGGGAAGAGGTCATTTTTGAAATGATTTCATTATCAAAACTGCACAATCGTATATATATATATATATATATATATATATATATATATATATATATATATATATATGCAACTGCATAACGTAGAAACTACGATTGAATGACAAGCATAACATTCTTATTCTTTCCTGTTTCTATCGAAATCTCTGTTGACGTCACACAGTCCACCGAATGAAAACTATCCAGAAGTCTATTCAGTAGATATGAAGTATCAAATCAATATTAACATGATTTTCACGATGATAAGCATTAGTTCAGAGGACCTGCAGGATGGGACGTATTACTATTTTTTTAGCATAGTTAATGAGATGTGATAGAACCTTAAATACACATACAACCACTTTAAGTATCTATTCCAACATTAAGCCGCCAGTGACCAGTTTCTATTCTGATTCTTCATTAAAAATTTTCATTTGCTAACTTTACTAGTAATTTTGCGCCTAGTTTGTTTGTTGAAAGTCTTACGTTCCCAGAAAACAACACAAATAGTAGTTTACTATATGAAACAATTATTTTTGAATCAAGTTTATAACCTCATAAATGTAACATTATTTAGTTGCATTATTGTTCTCTTACAGTATTTTGATCGAATATATTTGTGTCAATCATGGAAATAGCTTTCATCCACTTATTTTACTTAACAGAAACAATAATCATCTGAAATTTTGAAAATACTCAATCACATACTTTCTTAACATATTTACATTTATGCTCGGATACTTAATTTTATAAATAGCTACACATATTCATGTTGTTATGGTTTATTAAGTAAACTTTGAGTGGGTTTACTGATTAGAAAGATACTCTCTAATGCTAATACATAAAGTGCTTTCATTCTTATTAGATAACCAATTATATAGCCGTGAGGAATTTATACTACGTTAATACTGAGTGAGTATAATTATTTTATCACAAGAAATTACAAGAATAAGCTATTAAACTTTATTGATTTTACAGTTGTGCCACATGAAATCGCAAGGCATTTATCTTGTTTCCATAAGTTAATGAAGACAAATGAAAGCTGAGATATTACTGAATTTGTTGAGTTGCAGCTAATTTATCGATACGAATGATCTGATTACCAATAGCTTATAAGATTATCGCTGAACTGAATTCTTCTAATTATGATATTTATTTCGGATTATGAGTCCGATTGCAAAAGTATGTGTTGATAGTTTTCAAAGAATAGAAAGTTTTTTAACGTACAAATTTTACAACTTGTGTTTCTTAACAAAATTCGGTCGTAGGTCACAAAGTACAATAAGTACTGCTTTTATATTATTTATCTGCTTGTAAAGTTCCTCTCTAAGATGGATTCGGTTTAAATGAAGTTTCCAGATTCTCGAGTGAAATTTTAACCTGAAACGTTTTTGCTAAATGAAAGCAGTTATTTACTAACCACAACAGTCCAGTTGGAATTAAGTATCTTGGTTAGGATTACTATTCTACCGAAGCATTAAAGTCATTATGATTGTTATTATTGAAATTTCAAATACCTATATGTATAAACTATGAGGTGAAATATCGCATGATTTGGATAGGCATAAATGACAGTAATTAATAGGTAGCAAATACTGACTAGCACTAAATAACAGTCAGACTAAACGAAAACGTACGTGTCATAATCGAATGCACACTCATTCATTTTCACTTTGATAGGGCTTGTATGATGCTCTAAGCGAAATTAGAAAAAAGTTTAAGTGGAACTTCTCTGTGATGTTCCTAGTATTCAACTATGTTACCAGATATATTTAAATGCGTTTAGTTTAACTTTGTGTCACTATTTCACTTCATAAAATACATATTGGAGGTTTGACTACTTGAATGATAATAGTAGTCGATTAATTTTTAGAAATTCTTGTATGGTTTTTAGTTACAACAGTATAGTCATCACAAAAACATGTAAGGAACTCCAAGTTAAAAACATATTTCCCATTCCTCCCTTTATCATGATTCGACACTGTTATTTAAATGTTGCAATTACATAGAAAATCATCAGTCTAACATGGATGTGTTGACTTTTTCTGATGTTACTAACGTAATCAAGAAAAATAATTATGTGGTCAAAATTTAGTTTATTATCAAACATGAATGGGATTGTCAACAACACGATCAGCCGTTATCATTGTAGGACTTGAAGATATTGTAAATCACTTCAACTTGTCAAATAATCATCAAGCAGTTAGTGTTTTCATGGACTGATGTTATATCGTTTGTACTTATAATTACCGACTCCCTCCCCATCTACTCCACTATCATTCAGAGCTATGTGTTTGAAGAAAATATAGTACGGCATTTTCAATGCTACTTTAGACAGCATTATTTGTGGTCGTATAGAGATATAATGAGTAGTTAGAAACAATTTTCTTCTTTTTTGTGTTTATGGTTAGGGTAACACAATTATGAGCCAGTTTTAAATTGAGTTTATAAAATGTCATGGAGATTTCAGTTTAAAGTATGCAAATGAATGTCATGTCAAGCATTTGTCTCTAAGAATTTAGTTTACTTACTTTGGTCAGCTGATAAAATCAAGTTATATATCAATAACTAGTCTGCAAACGTGAATATTTGAAATAGTGTACTGTGGACAACAATAATTTGCAGATGGTCTGGCTCTTTTATCCCACACACAGCATCATATTCACGTGAGGACGGATAGTATAGCAACAACCTCTGCAGATAGCGTTGGCCTCAACATACACAACGAAAAAAACAATACCTTTCGATACAAATCAACAAACACCTAACTCAATTACACAAGACGGAGAAATGCTGGAAGCTGTAGAAACCTTTGCATACTCGGGCAGCATCGTCGATAAATAAAGAGGGTCTTGTCTGATGCAGATGTGAAGGCATGGATGGGAATGGTAATTCGCGGGTTGCATTTTTTACAAATGAAAAACATCTGGGACTCAAACAAACTGTCAGCCAACATTAAAGTCAGAATTTTCAATGCAAATATGAAAACAGTTCTATTGTGTGGCGATAAAACTTGTATTGAGAACTACGAAAAGCATCATTCAAAAGATACAATCATTTACAAACAACTATCTGACCAAGATGCTTCGGATCCGCTGGTCAGATACCATCAACAACAACCTTCTATGGCAGTGAACAAATCAACCGAAATCCAGCAGAGGAAGTAATTAGGAAAAGACGCTGGGGGTGGAAAAAACACACATTGAGGTAATCATCAAGCTGTGTCACAAAACATGCATTGACATGGAACTCAGAAGGTCAACGGAGAAGAGGAAGACCGAAGAACACATTGTTATGGGAATAGGCGGCAGACATGGAGAGAATGAAGAGCACTTGGAGAGAACTGGAAAAGAATGCTCAGGACAAAGTTGGTTGGAGAATGTTGGTAGGTGGCCTATGCTGTACATGGGGTGACAGGCATTGATTGATTGCTTGAGATAACAATAATCAAATAAAGGATATCATAGGAAAAATTATTCTTTAATTTAATAACTACGTGACTATATGAAAATTTTACTTTTTTATCATTTTCAAGATATCATCACACTAATGAATGTTAATCCCTAGGTATTTTGAAAAATCCTTCAGAACCATTTAATCCTTTACCTAGTTAATGATGTAAAAGACTTAATAAGGTTCCTGTTAAAGTCATACAATATATACATATGTGAAAAGTGTGTTTAAAAGTGAATAACCCAAACCTCTCAAGCATTTCATGCTAACAATCATCTGCTTTGACAAAAAAAGAAAATTTGGATTCAAAACAAGGGTTCCGAATGCAAAATAGCCTGTGGCAGAAACTAAATCTGTATAGAATGAATGCATTAGTATCACTTTGAATTAGTTATCAACTGTAAGTTATATTTAATTGAAACTAACAGAAATGCAATCACATAATGTTTTAAGTGAATGAATCATGTTTGACGTAACAGTATCATCTTAATTTGGCAATTAGCAGCTTTAAGTAATGTGAATAATCGTACTAATCTCATTTTCACTAATAGGATGGTTACGAACGAAGAGTTAAAGTAAATTCTTCTACATTTAATAGTGAGAACTGTAAATAGTTACGTTCTGTTGTTGATAAACAAATACTCAAATAGTTGTCGACGATATTTCATTGGTGATAGCAAACAATGAACATAGGTCGCATCATCACTATTTGCTTACATAATGAAGGTATTTAAACAAGAGTGATTTGCAGCCTGTGACATACTACTCATTTCAAATTTCTATGAATACAAGTATCAACAATTCGATTCCTTTTGATTCTTGTAATTAAATTAAAATGTATCTATCAAAATAAGCTTCAAATTTTTAGTTGAACCAAACTGTGATAAATTAAAAAAAATTAGAATTCCCTTTAGTCTGTTTTATCTTTATCTTATAGATGGAAGATTATAATGGAACACACTATTTGATGACAGTTGGAAACTTTACGTGTCATGTTTTGTCAATTTTGTTGGGATGCTGCTTAATGGCAAAATATTTTGAAAATTCTTTCTGGTTTTGTTGTTTTCGATTTATGCTTATCATGAATATGATCACTGCTGCAGTATCATGTGAGTTTTAAGATATTTGAATATATTCCAAGTGTTCCAAAATTACTTGAGCGTACCGAAGCGAAAACTTGTACCTTATAATCAAGTTTCTAGCAATTAGCCCAAAATTAAGAGAAATTTAAGATTTAACATATTCTAATGTTCTGAGTAAACTTAATAAAGAACAGTTTAAGTTAACAAATTTTTGACTACAATAAGATACCAAGTTGTTATTCTGGTTTTCATATTAATTCGATTAGGGATATGTGTGCCTTGTCATCAATCGAATTACAGATAATTATACTCCTTTTTTTATTTCAATAGACTTCATTCTATCTCCTGTTGGGTATAGTGCTTCAGTCCTGATTTTTAAACGTTCGGTCAAGTAACAATATAAAGTAGATCAAGTACATACAGACCAAGTAGATAATTTACTAAGGTGCATAAGACAATAGAATTTCTGTGCCAAAACTCAAACTGTTATCTGTCTTTTATCCTAGTGGTACTATCATATTTTGAATATTAGGAAAACTAGTATTTTGGATTATACAGTATTAACCTGCTTTCAAAAAGATACAATTTCACTAGTCACTCCATTGAGTGCCATTCGAGTTGGTGACATTCACATACCCAGAATAAACTTTTCTGAATACTTCCAGGATTCATTGAATCGATTACGTATTAATTCTACTGAGTCCTATTTTAGACAAAAATAATAATGAAGCCATTAAATTTATATTTGAGCTATAAATGTTTTCTATTATACTGAACATTGTTTAACAACAACGTAATAGTCGAGAGAAATAAGGTGAATATGTCTTGAAGGTTAAACTATTTTAATCTAAGAAAACATTCCCTTTTTTCAACAAAGAAATGTGTGAATTTTTTCTTTAACTTAGCTACATTAAGTTTACAAATAAAAGATTAGTTAGCCAACAAGAAGTTGAATACTATACACCGATTACTTGATCGTTCATTTGACATGTATACTATGGATCAAAAGCAGTTAAATAAGTAAGCAAATTTATTACATTAATGGAAGATAATTACCACGGTATTAGTGAAACGAGGTATTTTACAAATAACAACTTAGACAACGAAAATGATACTAACATTATCATTGATTGTTGTATAATTTTAGTTGTTTATTTCAACATGCTTGGGCTTCCATTACTGAATACAACAAACATTTATCGAATGCAACCAACTGATGGAGTAAGTTTCTTCATTGTAAATGGGCTAAAATACTTTGATTTCATGAAAATCGATGAAAAATTTGACTTCATTCTATATTTAGTTTAATATTTTGATTCGGATATTTTATTCTGGATAGATTGTAGATGCTTGTTGACTTGTTGGTTAAGCAGTTTAGTAGCATGATCGATATAACCTCCCTCACAGGAGGGGAAATTAACTAATAGATACCACTAAATAAAGAACTACTGAATAACTAATATTTCAAATGAATAACTACCATTGGTGGACTAGTAAAGGATAAACAAAGATTTCCTTCCCTAAAATATACATTTAACAGTTCTCGCTAGTCTGTTACGTAATTCATAACCAGCTACATTTCCGTTGCATTGTATTTTAAAAAATAATGATTACCTTCTAACAGTCCACCTCATAAACTTCTTGTTAACTGCAGACATATATTCTTATTGAAAACAATGTAGGTAACCCATTTTGTTTAGCATACTGCGTTTGGTGTCCAGTTTACAATATATCTAGTCATGGTTATCAGACAATAATATAAATATTACTGTACATTAGGGTAATGATTGATAATGAACTAATTAAAACAGTGTTGCTCGCTTAAACAAGTTGTTCTAATTCCTTTATCTATTTCACGAGGTAATATTTACATGGTGCTTCACAACCTTGATTCTGCTTATCTAACTGCTAACATGAAATGATTGTTTTTGTACCTTTTATTTCATAAGTTACTCAATCTCACAATTTTACTTAGTAAAATTATGTACATTAGTGACAATTGTATAACAACAGATTTCCTGATGTTTACTCAAGACTACTTCTTTTGATTAGTGAATGTTACTAGCTGCCAATTATTATCTCACATTAAACATTATGCTAATTTTTTAAAATAAATTCAATCTTTAATTTGTGTGTAGCTGCGTTAGTCTCTGATGTGCTTACTATTATTCTGAATACATAAGTACATTATAAATAATCTAGGAGCATTTATATCATTGTCGGTATTGAGTAATATTATTTTGCATAAAATAATATCACTCAGTGAAATACGCTTTAACAACGTAATACTGATATTAGCACTAATAACCATTTAACATTCATCGTTTAATTTTACAAAGTTAAAGTCTTTTCGTTCCAAATATTTAGATCTGTAACAGAGTAATGTAACTGATGTTCAGAGTTTATGCATATAACAATTTAACAATTAAATTGGATAGGCACCATCATATGTTCAGCATAAATACTTAACAGTAATGATTTATTCACAAAGAATGCGAAAATTTCTATTGTTATTTACGATATTGTTAGTGTAAACGAAAATATCAAGCACTGATAAATAAATGACTCAGTTCATGCTCTGAATATACGCATAGATAACTATATTTGGGTTTCGAAAAAAACTTCATAATAGGCAAACTTTAGTCATCACATAGTGGTTTTCGTTAGTTCTCAGTTCCAAACCAGTTACTAAAGTGATTTCAATTAATCCCAATATTATAAGCCATTCACTTGCTGCACATTGATTGAATTCTTTATAACCCTGTATTATAAGAAAGAAAAAAATTATTATTGAATCAAAACTTCAGATACTTAAGTTAATATCACTGGAATTGCATCTAAGTACAGTTTACACAATTTCATTGTGAAGTATCCTACTAAAAGAGTAATATGAAAGTAACTGGCTGTATTCACTATGGCTTGAAATGTCAAAATCGTTGTATTGCTCTCATAGGTTCATCAATGAATACGGTGGACTAGAAGTGATAATCAATTTTTCAGCAACTATTTATTCATGCGTTTAAATATTCTGACAACTGATTTAGAAATGGTATTTTTACCCCAATTATTCAATTTAGTTTACTATACTCCTAACTATTCGACTGATGAGAATAAAAAGCCTAAGAGCTATGCAAACTCTTCAAGGTATCTTTTGATTGACCCTATTGATTTAGTAATTCAGTGCTTTCTTAGAAAACTGGTAACTGAATGTGGAAAGTCAGTGGAGATGATGTGTTTCTTAGGTTGTAGAAAATACTAATTTGAACTTTCCTATGGCACCAAACAACTATCTAAAATGAATTCAGAAATAGATCTCAAAGTGCCGTGAACATATTGAAAAAGCAAGTAGTTTAGATATTCATCCAATAAAGCATTAAGTTAAAGTGCTGTCATATGTACAGCTTTTATGATTAAATACAAATTTATTTTGATTGAATCTAGCCACTTGAATTAGAGACAAACCCTTTGACCACGTTTTAAAATAAACTATCATGTCACCACTTTGACCATTGAGCCAGATAATCAACTAAATCAAAAATTCGACTGCTTCATGAAAACTTTGATTCATATTCATCTGGCTTCATTGTCATCAAATCACTACTTAGTATATGCATGCATCCGGATGCAACGTGAACGTTAATTGAAATACTATTTGTCATTTACTTATCACATCCTAAGAGTGGAGTTCGATTCACTCGAACTAAAGTTATTTTGTCGTTAAGTTCTAAGAAAACTATAATCAGTCAATCAAGTCTACAAATATTTGATATTCAAACGTTAAAGTTATTTGTTATCGACTGCATAGATAATACCTTACACTGTCAGCTGGATGCAATCTTACAGACAATAGACAAAAGTGCTGAAAACAATGATACATTGTGTTCGCATCAATATAACATATATCATCCACTATATATTTTCCACTATTTAGTTGAAGTAATATGAATTGTGTTTAAATTATTCCCATCAGTGTTATACCAGTTTTCAACCTGAATTTTCATATATGGGACGTCGCAATGTCTAGAGAAATAATCACAATCATCTTTATGACTGATACAGTTCTATTACTTTGTTATTCATTAGCTTCGACATTTAGTCTTTCGTTGGGTGTGCACATTGTGTGCATTAACTTCCACTGTTGTTAATACTACTCTCAGATATTTAGGCTGATTGATAATAGTAATACTTCTACTTTGTCATTTTGACCCTATTAAGAAGCTACAAATTACCGTTATTCTTGTAGTTCAACTCAGATTAACTACCTGAGTTAATTAAGTATAGATTCGATATATTCGTACCAAAGCTTACAACATATTCATAGTGATTTTCCTGGATCTAATGTGATTTTAACTTTAAAGCAATGTATGTTGAACAATATGTTTACTTAATGAGGACATGTATTGTTAATAATTGTCATAGTATATGTACTTACTGGTTCGTAGTCCTTTATGTAATAAAGGTCTTCTGATTTCAAAACTAGTAAACCAGCCCGATTAAAATAAATAACTAGAGTATACAAATACACATGAATACGTTTATGATTATTTCAGTCAACACAATGTATTCATGTGTGTAATAAAGTAATGATGATATACAAATATCTATTAATAAATCATATTATATGTGCACAGACCAATAGGTACATCTACATACTTTTAATATAATTAGATATGCTACATTCATTGGTTGTTTGTTTAGCAGTAAACGGAAATTTAAAAACATTAATAGTCTAAGTTAAACTATTCAAGCAGTTCAATATGAAGCTAAATCTTTCAATATGCTTAATAGATGAATTACCAGACAATTCATATTAATATAATGAGTAAAAGAAAACACCACTTGTTTCCAACAAATTAGGTGTGATAAAAGATACGGAAAGATATTGAATTACAAAGGCAATAAATACGAATAACTGAGAATTGTACTTACATGACTAACATACATACTTATAACTTACAAAAACATGATCCGAGAATCATTTGAAGTGTAACCATAATTCTAGCAAGTAGAAAATGTTTCCATCGACGAAAAACATGAACAATAAGTAAAGAACTCAAAGGAATCGCAACTACGTGACAAATGAAGTTAGTTAGCGTCAAGTGAAAATGAAGTTTATTGTTATCTTTCATCTGCAAAACAACAATCAAAATATGCAGGTTACAAGACAATAATATCGACAATTGATTATTGCTGAGAATGAATGAAAAGTATCCTTCATTTCAAAAGTTATTTTAAATGCGATTTTCATCGTCCACTATAAACTTCAGTTAATTAGTAAATATACTACTCTGAATAATGATTATTAACTAGATCTAAGGGATCAATGAACCATTAAAGTTAACAAACGGAGGGGAATAGCTATCTATTTGAGATTTGTCATCTGGATATACCTGTATCCAAATGTAGATATTCACATAGAGATTCGTACTTTATTTATTCATGTTATGAGTATATTTCCGGCAATCAAATAATGAAACTTGAACGTTTTTCCAATATAGCATGGTTCAACCTCTTCATTCAAAGTACCTAGATAAGTAATATTATTGATCCATATTGCAGCGCTACACAATGAAGTATCCGGACTTTCATATAACAAGATACACAGTAAAAGAAAAACTAACTTACATTTTGAAGGGAATACATGAATAATATCTTTAGCTGTTAGCCACATATTAATATTTATTGTTAAGTTATATAAAGATACTTCAAATTACTATATCAATTATCTATTACCATAGCTTATAAACGTATTTAAACACCATATTAAGGAAAGTTTCAGCCATTACTAAAATTTTCAGCAAACAGTGGTGATTTGTTAGATCGACATATGAACGGACAAACAATTAATTATCTTAAAACTATAGATTACTGACATGGAATATATTGCAATCATCATATAGTCCCTCACATTTTTTCTCTCTGCTAGTTTACTGTAGTAATAGAAGCTAATTTGATCTCTGAGAAATAAATGTGGACTGTTGCTTGCTTATTACACGTGACTAGTTATCATGCTAGAAGTATTTAGTCATATTTTTTGGAATCCGTAGCTATTGCTTTATTTTCATTAAGTTGATTTATCGACGAGTATATATTAATCATTCTTGTCACCTGCTTTGTACTTATTCAAGTGACTAGTGCCAAATAACCGACATCAATAACCATTATAACAAGCGACTCAACTATACTACCTGTTCTAGCAAATCATGTTTATTAACAACGTCAGAAATATATATTAACATGTTTGTTAATATCAAATAATATCGTATTAGTTTGATAACAAATTTAATGAAGTGAACGCACATTAAAGAATGACAGCAGAACAATACAAATTCCTGCAATTGTATAAAGCAATGCAATGAATATGCAGGTATACTGACCAACTATCGAGTAAGATTTTCGTTTGATTTTTCCCTTGATCATGGAGCACCAAAACCATTGACTTATAATTGCTGTAATTTAAGATGAAAAATAATCGATAAAGTGAAAAAATCGATCGGTCGCTTTCATTTTCACACTGGACTGATGACACTAAATTGATTAACTTTATTCTAAAATGGCACCTCATTATATTTGACAAAAGTCAACCCTTTGATATCACATCTTAAAATTCCATATTATAATCCAACAGAAACAAATATTCGTAATAGAAAGCCTTTTATTGTGTCGAAAACAGTCAGTCTATGCACGAATACTTCACGAAATTATTTTTATCATAATTTCTGATTACCGTGATTCTCATGTTGATTGATTGTCCTCAAAGTTATTCTCAGTTCAGTGATTGGATACTGCAATGAAAATATGTTGGATTGTTTACTATATATGTTATAAAGTCATTTAAATAAAAACAGGATTGCAGAATTTGTTCCACACAATGAATCTTATGGAACACAGTAATGCAACTAGCTTTCAGAAACGAGTAGAGAAAGACCCAACAAACATATTTATTTTGGAATATGCGACAGACATGAAGAGAATGAAGAGCACTTGAGAAGTGCTTAAAAGGAATGCTCAGGACAGAGTTGGTTGGAGAATGCTGGTCGGCAGTCAATGCCTCACATGGGGTAATAGGTATTGTTTGGTGGCTCCAAGCCAAACGCCACCTCGTTCACCACTAGATAACTTGGTCCGAAATAGGACGAAACGCGCATCCTAAATTCTGGTTATCAGCCACAATTCAACTTAAACATTACTTTTGATTTATAGCTATATCGAGGCAGTCCGCTAAAGATGTGCATAGGGTAGCAGGGGCTGACCAGTTTCAGTTCATGACTAACCATCGTGAAGATACAATACTCATGCTAATTATATTTAATATTTACGACTAAATATAGACTAGGTAATTAGTTTTCATTTGCTTACTCATTATTCCGTATGAACCCAAACAAGACATAACCATGTATTTTTCCGGTGAGTATATACCGAATGAACTAGAAAATCAAAAAAATTATTTTTTTAAATGTATCGTATAAATACGAGACAATTAAGCCTGTCGTATCTTTCTTGAAACCTTAATCTTGTAAGAAATAGGAACATTATATTTTGACTGTATTCATATACATAACATAATTATTTCATATTCCCATTTATTACTGAAATATCTTCATATATTCAGGCCCTCATTACTAAAGTTCTTAAAAGTAGTACACATTTCTTTGTTCCTAACAATCTAATTACTGTGAATCAAGAATTTTATTTACATGGGGTTATGCATAAATGTAAGTAGTCCTTAACGTTTTTTAAATTTCTCAAAAATATGATTGTTTTGTATACACTAATAGTTCTATGTGATTTTATTAGATTTCTTTGCATTACGTAGTGAATTGGAAACGAAATTCTATTGAGGTAAAGTTGATTTTCATATAGAACAAATCTGGTTAAACTATATTTCCTGAACATATCTATGCAGTCTATTATATACATTCAACTTTCGTTATAGCTAATTGCGATATGAGGATTAGGTGATTTTTTAATGAGTTTTCATCTTTATTGAAACAATACTACTTAAAGACTAGTTTCAGTAGTTAGTATATATCACAATTTACAATACTTAATATGTCGTAGATGTATTCTACATAAATTCAACTGTATTATTTCAAAGACATTTTTGTATATACACATATAAATTTCATAATATTATGATTACCTGACAAATGGAACAAATGGCTGTACATGATCATAGGAAATCGCAACAAGGTACCTACCATGATAAAAAGTAAAGATTTTACAATTCACTTTATTACCAGAAGATTAATAAAAAGTATTTATAGTATGTTGACTTGTATTGATTTATTTGGCAGATATACCTAAAAATCACATTCTACAATTGATTTGGTTAATTATTTTAGCATTGCGTAATAGTTCCATATATAGTGACAATAGGAGTGATAATAAATAACTCACAATGTAATGCGAAATATTGGCTGATAATGATGCTATTTAAAGGTGATAAAATATATTAAGAAAACAGGTTTTATTTGTACTGTGCTCTTTAATCGGCGTAACTTAGCTGAGAAGCCTACATCGTCATTCTAGAAGATTTCGTCAGCATTGACGTCTGACAGAAGTTAGTTATGAGATTTACTCACAAGTTACAAGGAGCTTGCCCTGTAGACTTTGAATTCGATTGATTGTTATTGACATTTGTTCCGTTGCTCAAGCTGTTAAAACAAGTTGTTAGTCACTTTTAAAAAAATCTCATAGCTAGCATCTATAAGAGATTTCAGATAATGAAGTTGTCTTGGATGACAACGAAGCTCTACAATCAAACCATCCAGCTCAGAGGATGTAGCATAACTAAAATCGTCCTTCTGAGCCACAGTTCTTCTCTACCATCTCAATAAGATAGGTTATTTGTCTGTAGGTATTACGGTAGAACTGAGGTGACAAGAATTAAAGTTATGGAACAAAAATATCATGTTTACTCTCAGTGGCAGAATATTTTTTAAGTGGATTCACCTCTTGAGATTATTTTCAGTCTATTTGAAAAGATTTAAAGTAAAATAACAAATTTTATAGATACCCAATTTCTTCGGATTATTTTCTCCGCTTCATAGGCCAAAACATTAACATTATTATGCTTCTAACAAGTGTGATAAGCTTAATCTATGCAGGCTTCTCTTGTTAATGTTTTGAATTACGTTTATAGGATCATTCAAACTGCAACCATTACATACATATAAACGAAGTGCTAAATTGTGATTATTGATGGAACCATAGTACCGAAGAGTAAATTATTGAAATCTACCATAAACTTTTAGTTAATCATATGTGATTAATTACGACAAGTATAACAATCAATGAATCCTTTTCAACTCACATCATAGGCAACCAAAATAATGCATGACAAACTGCATAAAGCGGTAACAGAGATGGGTAACATTTAAACCATAACATTTCACCGCGTACTCCTGCATATAAATAAAAATATTACTTCTCCACAATCTGAACATACAAATGCATAATATTTGAGAAAACTACTAAAGTATGCTAGTATCTCATTAAAAAGTAAACAACACAGTCATAATTACGCTTTTACATTATCTGTTGAGTCAACTTCCGATAATGTGAATGGTAAATATTAGCAACTAGTATGAAATCACGAGCTTTCCATCTGTGGGTGATATCTCAAGTTAGTGTAAATGTGTAGAGTTTATTAGTCAATGAAACATACGACAAATGTTATCTTGAACAGTGAGTCCCAATGTTCCGTTGCTTTACCATATACCAACACATTCTGTTTGTACAAAAATCTACATGTTTTCAGGTTACAACATTAGTCCTAGAGTCTCACATTTAGTAAAATTGCAAAATACACCGAATATCTAAATTATTTGTTGGTTTGCTATTTTATCAAAAAGTGTACTTTCACTAAGTTGGTCGATCCAATTATTCTCATTTTTATTTGATTAGAAAGTTGTCAGAAGAAATCAAAAGAAAATGAAAGATAAATATACCACATGAACAAAAGTTTACCAAAGTTCAAACACTTTACAGTACATTGAATGGGCATCTAAATTAAGGTGAAGTTTGTCTATTAAAATAATATCACAAATTTAATTTATAATTACAACAACTAAGAAGGTTAGTTATTCGTAAGTACTCTATGGTTTGCACTGATTTTAAAACAAACACTTAAACGGCTATCTCTAATAGAGTTTTGTCGATTTTTACTACGAACTTATTATGCATTAACAAAGTGTCAACAACTCCCACCAAAAGCTTTAACTCAAAAGTTCACTGTCTGCATCGAACAAAGAGGATTATGTTGATAAGGCAATACATGATTTTACTTAATATCTTTATGTATAGACTACATTTCAAACAACATATTACACTGTTCGCTGCCGTAAATTATGTACATCTTCAAAATATGAAACCAAGATAAAATAAATACGATTTTCAAATGTAAATACAAATGAAGTAATGTAAATTTCGAATGAAACACTAATTTACAGTCAAGATACATACAAATTAATTGTGACATAAATATCCATCTAAAAGATATAACTTACTAGATTATTACACACTGCGGAAATTCTCGTAAATAACAATCCTATTATTCGAAATATTGAACAACTAACCCATTACTCCAAGAATATATGAAGTCATTTGGATTTAAGTAGGAGTTATTAATTGATTCGAGTACTTGTAAATCAAATATCAATAAACTTAATTCAACCACTAATAAATAACTAAAAATTTATTAGAACTCACGCACACCGTCGAAAGTTGAAGTCATAATTCGTCATCAGCCGTCAACAATGTTCAATGTAATGTACAAAAGATATTGATTAGCATTTCATTGAGCTTATGCTATTGACTATCATGAGATTGGTGATTTATAGTTGAAAAGAACAGTTTGAATGAATATATTACGCATCATACAGAAATGTAAATAATTTAGGCTGTTACTTACTTGCATCAGTCTAACGGCACCTACTATTAAGAAAATTATTTGCTTCAGATCATGTTTCCTTTTCAGTTTTACTAAACTCATTTGTTTTTTCACATCACTTTGTTAGATTTAACAAATATCACTGTTTATCTATACAACAGGATTATGATGAAACTATGTGAGCAGTTATAGGTATCTAATCCACAATCAAATAATTAGGACTTCAGTTTATAGGAAATACTAGTTGTTGATGAATATGAAATCTATTTCAAGCAAACCATTCGTTTAAAGCTTCAAAATTGAGTTCGTTTTTATAATTAGTTGATTGGAGATGCAAATGAGGCATTATCATAAAGAACACGTAATTGCTGTCTAATTACGTATTTTCTCTTAGCAAATGTTACATTATTCATTATTGAGAAATCCCCAAACTAAGCTGAAGGAATTAATTGTAGACTTTGTTAAAACTAATTACTTCTACAAATTTAGCTTACCAAATCGTTACATGACCCGTATGAAATGATACATTTATCCTATAGAATAAACTACCGGTAGAAAATGTTCAAAATCAGGTTCTAATCAAAAACTTTGAGACTGGCTTGCTACTAAAGTGTCTGGTATCATGTACTAAACAGTTTACTGTAATAGGCAGCCAAATTATGATAGGTTATCTTACTGATAGACTTTGAATGGCAGCGAAAGCAATTGAACTTTGGAGGCGTCGTTACTGAACGATGACAATTTCAAAACTAATATCATTCTGATTTCGAAAGTCTTAAATTTCATTATGAGATCTTGGAATTATACTGTAGAGCTTTATTTTTATCATAATATTTCGTGTTTATCAACTGTTTTATTGATTATTTACTATTTATCGGTTATACTAAATCACTTGCCCGAAATTTCTTGTAAATTGTTAATTAAACTTGAACATATATTACCTCTTTACTAACCATGAAATTATGCAGCACCTAAAGTATTCTTATGAAGTTCTCTAACGCTGTTTTAAAACAATTAGTGTATTAATAGCAATAGTCTATACATAAAACGTGAACATTGATTTGACTAGAAGACATGGAAAATCTCTGCTTAAACCAAAGATAAATAAAAATCTAATGGTTATCAAATACGTTACGGGATCATTGACAATCTTTAAACAAGATAAACAAACAAGTAACTGACCAACACTCATTAAATAAATCATTTTCTGAAATCATTCTAGCAGAAAAGACTAAGAGATAATTTATGTAATTGTTGATTGAAGTAAACTAGTTTATTTTTCCAGAATTAACACTCAATTATTAAAATCACTGGTAGTGTGATACCGCAAATTATAAATAAATTACTTAATCATATTGTTCACATCACATTTATTCAACTTCCTTATCCACATGTATGCTATTAAACTAGAAACATTCATTTCATACAGTCACTTTTAGTAGACACAACAATGATATCAAAGTTCATTTTGTATTCACCAAATATTCGATCCAATTCATTTCTATTGATATATATATTGATATATATATATATATATATATATATATATATATATATATACCAACTATCCCCCTTATCCACCTCAGTCAGATATTGTTTGCTAGGATAGTATGAATTGATGTACATACGTTGTAAATTTCTACGCCATTCTTTCAGATTCTTTTGTAGATTAAATTAAGTTACCTTGAGTAACTTTATTTGTAGTCACTAGAGCAACAGAGACGACCTCTGCATGATGAATTCTATATAATCGGAGGTAAGTAAGATTATTTAACTGATTAAGGTATTTTACTGGTTGATACGTACCAATAAGTCGTATGCATGACTTATGCTTATCCGCATGCTAGTTTATGACTTATGCTTTCATAAAAGTCAGACATTCCAAAGTTTTATAGCCTAAAACTCTACCATTTAGAACTTTCAATTACATTTGACCTTATCAGGTGTTTCAAAGGCTTCTTGTTAATTACCAAGAGGTTGTGAAAAATAGTCTGTTCATGATAATTGCTATAGACAAGTAAACATTTCTTAATGTTTATTATAAAAAAGGTGATACACCATCAACAAACATCGTAGATCAACGAATAATAATCGAACATGAATCTCTTGGGAATGTTATGAGATTGTAAAGATGAATGCTGGTTACTCGGACTCAGAACCAACCAACCAACACTTAACATTTTATGAATGATAGCACATTCATCTATTTCTACAGTGACACCAGACTATTAAAAAATTGTTCATCCTCTTCAAAAAAGTGAAAATGTGACTTTTTCTACTTCAGATTTCAATTATTACTAGATTAATAATACATAAACTGTATATGCACATATAATGAACTTGCTTAATACTGTTCATACAAATTGAACTAAACTCTACCAAATCTCAAATGAAGATTGTTGTTTAATTAACATCAGCATCTTACTTAACTATGTTGAATATATGTTTTGTTTATCAAACTTGTTTTCCATTAGTAATTTTTAAGAAAAAACTAACCAGTTAATTGAAATAATGTATAATTTGATAATTTTAAGTGATAATTTATCATCATCGAAATAAAAACTGTATTTCATAAAGAGACAGTTCCATTGAAAATCATGCTGCCAATATGGCGTAGATATCGTGGTTCGTTTCTTCATTTTGAATTTCATGATTTCTCAATTCCAATCCAGTTATCAAAGTGATTTCGAGTAAGCTGAATATAGCGAGCCACTCACTGAATGCACATTTATTGAATTCTACGTAACCCTATTTTTAAAATATAATATCTTTTTTTATTATTAATAAAAACACAAGAAATCAAAGCTTATTAGCTTGATGTTGGATTCAATATTTAATTGTTATATCTAATATAATGTATTCCTAACAATACTGTAAAACGTATCATACAGTATTATGGTAAATAACAGAAGGTTTGATCACTATTATACACGAACATTATGAGAGTGTGTTAGAAAATGTACAATATAATGTTCTTTCAGAAGAAGTTCCGGTAAGTAGTCTCATATATATATATATAGGTCACGTTTACTTTTAAATAAACTCCTGAGAATGTTTTCATTTATACTATTATCTCATCACATTGATTGTTGGCTAAGAAAACAGTGTTAAACAGATGAATCGACCTCCTCAAATAAATCGCTGACGTAATATTACTTAAATCAGAATCCACCTAACTATTAGTTGGTGCCAGTTAACTAAATATTTAGTAAATATTGTCTATTTGCTACTACCAATGGTTGATGTAAGCTCGTGCAATCTAAAGTTATTTAATTGTTTAGTTTAAGGGAGAAAATGAATTCATACACATCCAATGTATTTCCCAATTTAGATAATTTAAACATTTTTAAATCACTCTTAATGTTCAAGTAAACGTTTAGCGTTATTGCCTCAAAATTTAAACGACATATAAATCTTTGAAGCAATTTTCACGTTCTAAACAAAGATCTCAGTATGTGCTAATCAGATTGTGTCTGATATTCGTAAAGCTTCACAATGGTATATAGTAGTCACTATCACCAGAATATGTTTGGATCTTCCTGTTGATTAATCATGAACTCATATTGATCAGTCTCTTTTGCCATATATGCATCTTGAGCAAATTGCGTCGATATATCGAACGAGACTGATCAATTTCAGTCCATGATAAATCGACAAGAAGATCCAAATACATTTGAACTATATATACATACACGTCATACAATTTCGGCTGTGTGGACTCAGTAGTCAAGGGGTGAACGCGACGGTAATTGATACGAAACGGACCTATTTAAGGTCCCAGTGTGAACATCAGCATTGGGATGCAATTATATCCACCCGGCGAGTCTCAAATAGGACGAAGCGCGCATCCTGGATTTGGGATGCCAGTCACAATCCAACTCAGACAGTATCAAAATCAGTAGTTTTTCTTGAATTATATTCACCATTTACCCTTCATCCGTTCTAATGTAACGAAAATATTTTCCAATTTATACCAAAATGAATCAATATTTCATAATGAATTATTGAGACTGATTACGTCGTTATAACGTTTTATAGCATCAACACAAATACCTATACACTTATTCAGTGAATGAATAATAAATAGATTGATTTAGTTAATAACATACACTTACAGGTTCATATTCTCTTATGTAAAAGAAGTTGCTTCCAGCAAATACCATGTTGCCGATCCAATTATAGTAAACAACTGGTTTAAATCAATGTACATACAAAATACAAACCACTAATAAACACAAAATATTTTTGAATGTAGAGATTATTATACACATGACATGTAGTACTAAAGAATCAGGCTTTCCTATTATACAAATGAATAGGGCTAAATTGTACATACATTTTTGCAGTATTCGTTAAGGATTAAGTTTACAATTCTAATTCTATATGTAGAGTATAACTTAGTTCTCGGCCGTACAGTAAAATGAAATATTTAGGTGGTACATTTCCATAATTGAGATATCACACTCGAAAACTGTAGAGCGAGAATAAATTGTTATGAAGAAATATCATGTGATTGTTTTGTTATTTATTGATTTAGATTTAATATAAAAAGTTGTACAATAATAATAGTGACTTTTATCAAGCTGACTGGGTATCGTAGACTGTTTTATAGCCATTTATTTTACCGGTTGCTTGTTTATTGATTTTAACTGCAATTACATCATGAATGAAACAGACTGAAGATGATCTCGTTATAAGTAGTGTTATTTTAATATCGATAATGAATGAACAATCACCTTATTAGTACAACATCGGAAGTAAGGGATATGAAAAATGTTCTTGATAGAGGTGTGTGTGATAAGCTTAAGTATATATGTCTTTTGCCGAATCAAGGGCATCAGTAAATGTGATCATATTTACAGGACATTTAACACACATAACTATAAACTATGATTTCAATTATCAATATAAATAAACAATCGGTTTAAAGTTTTGTTATATGTTTGATGACTTACAAAAGTATGATCCTAGTAACAGTTGACAGGCGACAAGAATTCTAGCAAGTAGAAACCATTTCCATGAACGAAAAACACAAATGATAAGTAAAAAACTTAACGGAATTACAATCACATGACAGTAGAAGTTAATCATCGACAATTCATAATGAAATTGATTAGTATCTTTC
The DNA here is from genome assembly GCA_025215515.1 of Schistosoma japonicum. NCBI lineage: Eukaryota > Metazoa > Platyhelminthes > Trematoda > Strigeidida > Schistosomatidae > Schistosoma > Schistosoma japonicum. The sequence continues at coordinate 62,520,437 of CM046061.1, read as the reverse complement.
ATCTATAAAATAGCAAAACATAGTTTTTACTATATAAAGGTGTTGTAAAATAAAATAAATCATATACACTTAAGGAAATATTTATATGTACACAAAATACATCCATAGTCTGATAACGGAATGAAACTGCCCAGATAAATAAACTAGTTTCCTTTAATAGCTACACCTTGTATTATAGATTGTATTTTAGGGATAATACAACTGAACCTAACGACTGGTTATCAGAAAACAAGCCAATATTTAGCAGTTGGCTATTTTACTATGTGGTGGTATACCAGAGCGTTATGTTAAGCTATCAAATACATAACAGCCAGATTGAATTTTTTGATTGTTTGTTAGAAAAGCAAACACGTGTCACAGATGTTCATGTGGTTACGTTTACAAGCTTATTGTTTATATGACTACATTTAGGTTCACATTGCCTCTAACATCCGTTTGAGATTTTTGTTTATACCAGAGAGATGTTTGCAGTGACTTCACAATTTATTGTCAACAGACACTGTGATGCATTGGCGACATCATTTCCGTACCTACTGATTTGTCGGGACATAGTAAATGAGATGCGACGACTGAATACAATTACAGACTACGGCAAAGTCCTTGATAATGAATACGCATTATGTGAAAGCAGTATAGTTTATTTTCATAAAACCCAGCAGTTTATGATATTCTTATTTGTTGAGTAGTATTTCAATATAAACTGTGTTTTACTGAGCACTCATTCAAGCAATGGATGCCAATTATGTGTTCACGTAAATGAAGTCAGTGTCATTATAGCGAGTGATCCAACTACAATACCTGTTCTAGCAAATCATGTTTATTAGCAACGTCAGAAATGTGTGTTAACATGTTTGTTGATATCAAATAATATCGTATTAGTTTGATAACAAATTTAATGAAGTGAACGCACATTAAAGAATGACAGTAGAACAATACAAATTCCTGCAATTGTATAAAGTAATGCGACGAAGATGCAGGTATACTGACCAACTATCGAGAAAGATTTTCGCCTGAATTTTTTCATCATCATAGAACACCAAAACCATTGACTTATAATCACTAAAATTCAAAATGTAAACCAAAATGAAAAAATGACCAAGTAAAAGCATACAATGTGGAATACACATTAACAGAAAGAAATTTAGTGTAAAAGTTGCTAAGCATATTTTATACTTTCATCACAGTGTGAAAAAAGGTATTTTGTTGAAGTTTTGTCTCCTCTTTTTTAAAATGTCTGGATTCTATGTTATACTGTTGCTGTTGAATATAAGGTAAATTCTCCAGTCATGTTTTACACCAAATGAACCTTTGCTGTTTTTTAATCCTTTAGATTGATGGAAAACACAATGTTTCAATCCAAATGTCATTGTTTAGTAAAGTGAATTCCAGTGTTATCCGACCAATTCAATTAATCAAATAAATTTTCACATCTTATTACAAATAAATGAAAAGTAGAATCGGCAGTGCAGTGAATCACTATTAACCCAGCATTGCATAGAAAAGGTACAGAGAAAATACTTGAAATACGTTGTATGTACAATTATCGAGCAACAAAATCATCTGTGTTGAGGTGTTAAATTTACATCTGAATCCTTTATTTTATTTGTGGAAATAAATATTACCTACTTTATTTAGAAATCTGTTGTTTAGTATTGAACGAATTGATGACATAATTAAAATCATCTCGCGTTAAACTATAGAGTGTTTCACTATATGTAACGAAATAAAGTCAAATTTCATAACATAATATTCGTGATGTGATTGAATACCTCCGACATGAATAGAAACGAATAAATTCACAAGTTGTAAAGTACCTCATACCTCACAGAACTCTACAAACTTGAGACAAACTTCGTACGACTGTAGTGGATATCAAATACACTGGTTAGCTCACTTTACTTTTATTTTTCAACTACTCAACTGAATTGGTACATCAAAATTATCATAAACGTAAATCGCACAATATAAAAATTAGTTTACAAAAACATATTGATGAATATTTACAGCTGATCGTAAGTTATTTGTAAAGTGACATGATTTAATTCACTTACTCATTACCCCATATGAACCCATTAAACACATAAACATGTATTGTTCTGGTGGGTAAATCCCTAAAGCACTGGAATATCATAAATTTATTACATGATATTTTAATTTAGATACTAATTCATATATATACATACATTGGAAACAGTGCAGTATACATAAATGTCATTTTTCAAGAAGGCTTATTCATGGCAGTCTGTATTGTATTGTATTCTAAGTTACTTGGTACACATCAATTAATTTAACTGTATACAGCTACAATGGATGATTGATGCATAATAATTAATTCATTGATTTCATCTTACTTACATGAAGTAAATATTAATCATGAGTATTTGTGGCCGCTTAAACAATAAGCAAACTTCACTGTTCTTCTACATGATAACTGGTGCATAGACGATACTATTCTCAGAATAATTTCCAATTAGAAACTAACGGGAGTTGTCAGGAAGTTTTCACAGTTTTACTAAACTTCCGTAAAATTCGAAATAGCCTATGGAATAAACAGATAACGATCTAATTGGTTTCGAGCAATTTAGACAGTATCACTGAAAAATGAAGCAATCATCATAAAACATTTGAAAGTCAACGATAGATACACCGACTGCGTACTTAATTGAGGCAGTAACTGGCCTTGAGATAGATTAAATTCCAACTTATACTATAAGAGATTAATGTCAATAGGAATAATGAAGTCCACAGAATACTTAGTGGATTTACTGTGGTCACTTTGAAACTTGTAATAACAAAGTAAATGTGAATATATATCGAAGGATTATTAAAATGATGTTTTCACCTCTGAAACAGGATGAAATTATCATGTTTCATAACCAGTCTTTAGTCACCTTTGAATGCACCTTAAGTTCAAAGTTTTGCATTTTCAAATAAATTCAGTTTCTTCGTATCATATAAATATTAACACAAATTTGAATTTATTTATTCAAAATTACTGAAATTTGTCGATTACCTTACAAACGGAACAAATGGCTGCACATGATCATAGTAAACTGCAACAAGGTACCTGATGAGTAAAAATTAAAATTTTATCAAGATATTCTAATTCCCAATGTTCGAATTGCAATTTCAATTCTTATCACAAGAAGAACGTTACTAACAAAGATTAAAATAGTTTGCAATTTGACATAATAAGTATGGTTGGTAAACGTTCTTAGCGCTGCATAGTAATTAAAAAGTTTGAATAATGAACTTATTTTAGTTAATATATGGGTTGGTAGTTTGAGTAATTTTAAAATTAATGCAACAATCCTAATTGATGCTTTGTATTCATATTTGTCTCTAGAATTTAATAGACACAACTTTCATAACTATGTTGTCTAGTATATTAACCTGGCTAAACAATTCCTTAGATTGATTTACATGTTTCATTTGATAAGTTCTTACGACACCGACTAGATGTATACAATTTTCTAAACAAAGTATATTAAATTCATGTTTTCAGCAGAATTCACAATGATGATTATTGAGTAGAGAGAGTGAAAATAAAGCATGTCTTGAATAATAATAACGAATATAGTCATTCAAGAATCTTTTAAACTTACCCTAGGACCAACCAAAAGAGTCCATGAATAGTCGCATACAGAGGTATATATGATGGATAAAGTTTAAATGACAGCATTCTGAAAGTAAGCCTATATAAATATAAATTTATAGATATCTGAGTACCTGAATTCTAGAATAAATCATTATTCTAAGCACATAGAAGATTCAGTAGCTAAATAACTCACTTCTTTGCTTAGATATTGAATGTAACCTATAAATTACCAGATTACACAATGATATTTTCATCTGCAGTGCTAACTTAGCTATTAGTATACTAAGTTCACAAGAGTTTTGTGCTTTATCTTAAAAAAGTCACATAGAATGTTTTACGACTTATTGATTTTGGTGTTACATACCTGCTACAAAAGCACACAACAGTAAAAATTATATCCAATGTACAAGATCACTTCTGAATATTTGCTTCATTGCGGAGGAGAACTAATAAATAAATCAATTAGTTGAGCGTCGAATTATATTTTTTCTATTATAGATTTTTCTATTATAGATTTGCTTGAACAGTAAAAGAGAATGTGTTTGTCATTATAAACGCCATTTAATGTACCGAATTTTGTAATATTGTCTTATATGAATACAATTAGAAGTTGTACACAGCGATATCATTTCACGAGTAATTCATACATCCAATTATTTCTAACAAAATACCAATGATAATAACAGTAATAAAATCAGTAGTATTTTCTAGTTAATCAGCCAAGTCTTAGCACAGAAATGACACAATTCTTACTGTGTTAATTAATGAATATAAGTGATTGGAAGGAATGTGTATACTTTAAAACCAGAATACTTGACAGATGTAAATGACTAACATATCTTTCCTGACTGTATAGGGACGTATGTATACTTTTTATCAATTACTACAGAACAAACTGTTATCTGCAACTAATTCAACTTATAAACGATTTCATAAATAAATGTGTAAAAGAACTTATAATCAAATGTACTGCCATTGATTCTGATACTCTTGTTGAAAGATTTAACTAGTTGGTAGGTGATAAAGAGATCAACATAAGTTTATTAAAATTGCATAATTCAAGTTATCGAAAGTTACCGATCCAACTTATGAACAAATCGAATACACAATGTCCCGTGTGATAGGCCATAATAATTCACAGTTTATGCAGTGGTTTGTTAAATGTTTACTGTTCAGTGCTATTCATAAGTAACATCCAGTTACTTGCAGCTATCTTTGTTAGTTTTGGATTTTAAACTATGTAGGCGATTAGTAGGAAAAAGTAAGCAGGTATTCAGAAAAGATGACTAAAATTTGAATTTAGCTAAAAAATGTTGAAATCTCTCATCGATATTCCAAAAAAGTTACCTTCATTTGTAAGCGAGCAATACCACTTATTTTTAAGTGTAGTTGACATCTATACTAGTTTAGTTTGGAATTCTACTGTAATTATCTAAGTGATATTTGGCGTGTAATTCCAGCATAAAGAGAAGTTTATGTTATGATGGAATATGAAATGTGCCGTTTAATCAGTACTTAATTTCATCAGAACTTCATGGATCAACGAAAAAATCATTATCTTTCAAAGGAATCTACTCCAAATTACTAATAATTATGTTTATTTAATAGCTAATATTCTTTATGTAACCATTTTACATAGTTTTGGATAGAACTTGCTTTGCTAGTAATCATTTTGTCTTCTGATATATGCTTATTCAGTGGCTTACGCCAATACTTTGGTCTTGTAAACGTTTATCATTTAGCTATATCACATCATTACATAATATTAATCAAGAAACGTTATAGTCACTCATCTTAACAAAATAAAACCCCACTAATCATCATATATCATAAAGACATGAATTAGCTTTGTTTTGAGATTTCACCTGTAGTGTCATCATAAATCACTGTTCTCGTGAATCTTCTGATCACTGAGTATAGTGATCATAATGTCTCCTAAATTAAAATCATCTTCCAATGTGTCTATACATGCTATCAATTCCTTATACAAATTCGTTTATGCAGTTGATAGGCATTATTCATTTCTACTCTACACGTTTCAAAATATGAGATTTAACTTATTGGTCCTCCTTATTTCACTCACATTATTACACAAAAACATAAAAGTATACTGGTGTTTGTGATTTTGGTTCTAAACACGAAACTATTATTTACATTCATGAAATTTTTTCAATCAATATGTGTAACTTGAAGCTGTTCAATTACAATAATTGGTTAATTTAACAAGATTTAATTTAATGTAATCAGTGTTCTCAGATTAGGATGATGATTTATTCTACTGTTAAATAGATTGAATCACTGTTAAGTAAGTTAAAAACTAACCTATTATCATATTAATCTTCATTCTGTTTTCTGAATCATAACATTATATAAGGTTAACATTTGTAATTGATTAATTAGATAGCATGAAATATTCACATGTTGTATAGATTTTGAGTGTATATTTTAACTGAAGAATATAAAAGATCTACGACAATTGTGTAGAACCTAATATATTAATATCAAGAAGGTCTTAAACCTTATTTAGTAAAACTTTAAACTTAATACTTAGAAATTTATAATTTAAACTTGATGACTTTTAGTCACTGTATCCAGCATGATGAAAGATTTTATACTTTTAACATCATCTAGATAGCGTGTTTATTTTCAAAAGATCTTATTTAAGCTAAATGTTAAAGTTTATTTGTAACATGTTACTTGTTTGCCAAAATTATGCATCCATGCTGAAGTAAATTGACCTATTAAATTTAGCAGATGCTTAAGGAAAATTAGTCTTTAATTGTAAGGATACCTTCACAAATATAAAATAAGAATTACTGATCATTGAAGTACATGTTAGCTTAGAACTATGAAGGGCACTTATTACACATCTAACGAGCATAATGACTTCCTTAACTGCTATTATATCAAATAATTGGCAGAATGAGTTAGTAGACAACGCCATAGTGCAAGAATGTTCATGGAATCGGTTTCAACTGTTAACTATATTAATTATTATGGACCTAGATCACACGTATCTCACTACACTTAAATATGTAAATCCCTTTAAGTAATAATCTAAATCTCGTCACACTAGTAATGTATTTGTGTAATTCCAATATATTGAAAATTTTAATTTTATAACGTTTCACTGATTTAACTTAAGTCACTTCTTCAGTGCTTCCTGGTTTTTAGTAGTACTCTGCCGACATCAAATTGTGACATATTCAGTTAACGGAAAACACTAATCTCCATAAAATCATTTCAATAAATAACTTAATCAAATTAACAGTAGATCGAATAGTGTAGATGGATTAATCAAATCAATAAATTCGATTACTAGGCTAACTACTAAAACAGGTCTGATCCTGCAGTGACTAAAATGAACAAATTTATGTGGGAAAATTGTAGTAGAATGAGTGAATGTAAAATATTAGTAATGTTAAAGCAGACTTAATTTGTCAGTGTGTTTCTAATGTGAGATTGAATGTATGGATGAGATGTATGATTGCTTGGAAAACCGTTCAACTTGGGTGAATGAAAAGGGCTTCTCTTCTTTTTAGTGCATTTGTATTTGTCAATATATGAAATCATCAGTCACTCATCTTTCTTTGTAGCTGAGTAGCCTTTTTGATTTACTTTGATATGTTTAATATCGATTTGGTGGTTGTTGAAGGTAGTATCTACTGCTAATACTGGTTTTACTTGTAGCGTTTTAAGGTCTACAGGATTATTAGGTGAGCTTTGTGTGTAACTCGGATGCTTCTTGGCCCGAGTTGAAATTTTTGAGATTCTCAGATATAAAATGCATCTTTTAGTCAACACAACCTAATCTGTAAACGCAATTTTGCATGAAAGAGAAAGGGATATTTTCTTCCACTCTAACTATTGAACTAGAGTTTGCTTACCGTTTTGCAAAAGGCTTTTATATTGTGTAGCTTGAGAACTTATCATAGTTTTTGGTCGTTCCTTGACGGTAGTGTATAACAACTACACCAATATACGGAGGATTGTTTAAAAATTCCCATGTCTATCAAAAACAAAGACGTTTGAACGAAGAATATTCTTTTCAATAAATGCTCATCAGGTTTTACATTTATTAGTTGAAAATTATTAGTCACAAAAACAGCCAGATACAACATAATTTAGATATCAAGGATAATTGGATATAAAGTTTCTCCCTTTCGGTTTATTTATAAAATACGAGTGTTAATCTTGAAATAATAATAATCATCGTCATGTAACTTGTGAAACGTAAACGACAAGATTATTAGTCAAATATGCGTATATAGGTATCACTGTATATGGGTGACATAGGAGATGGGGTGGTAGTAAAATACGATTAGATCAAGTGTTTGTAGATAAAGGTCGAATCTTGTTTAAAATGAAACTGAATGGGTAAGATAATTACGAATAATCGCTATATCGAGGCAATCCGCACAGGATGCACATATAGCAACAGTGACTGACCAGTTTCAGTCTATAACAAATCAATGGGAATATACAAATTCATTCTACTGAATGGGTAAGAGTTTGTAAAACGGAGTGAATGATAATCAAAACGCGTCAAATAGTAACAATAACAATCATGGACATAATTACAATCATAGGTATTTTCGTCCAAAAATGAACGAACATATATACAAAACTTGGGCGCCGAGTGTATGTAAGGCATATGAATAGAATATATTTGTTAATAATCTCAGCGGATGAAATTAATGAAAAATTCCAACAATTATATTCGATAATTTTTGAATTTGGTTACTTCCCTGAAGAAGCTTAGACCATTTTGACGAGCGAAACGTTGGAATTTTTCATCAATTTCATCCGCTGAGATTATTTACAAATATATTCTATTCATATGTTATATAATTACAATCAGTTCATTTGTTCGATATTAAAATGTGATATTCAAATTCATTCTGTGTACTTTGATTAATAATAATAATATGGAAATGCACATTCAGAGGGAGAATACATATGCATTAATCACATTAAATCGTCGCATGATTAAGGTGGTGATTAGTTTAGTGGATCTTGCGTCGGCCATGGCAGGAGAAGAGGTTGAACGTACTTCTTCTGTATGCACGGGTCTGGCTTCTTGACCCGTATAGCTATCGCCTCTGCCGTTTTAAGGACTTTGAGTCTAACCGATCTTGGCAGATAACTGTTTACACAAGATATTATTGTGAATGACTGATGTATGCTCGACACATGACCTATTTGAATTAAGTGAGATAGTATTGAACTGTTAATACTTCTGACAACTCCTTTGGTTAACCAGACCGGAAGGTGCTACCGAGCACGAAGGAGTAAATTCATTGAGCATCTGCCAATGTAACTTGCTCCACATGAGCAGTTGAACTGATAGATACAAAATGAAGTGGCAAGCTTAGGTAATTTATCCTTTATTCACGGTATCACCATGGGGCGGGTAGAAAACATCAGTTGCAGTTTTCCAGTGTAAAATGTTCTCTTTATGGAGTTGCGTAATCTAAACGTAAGCATTTCGCTGTGTGCGTCCCCTTTGAATGCTAGTCTCAGAAAAAGCGGCTTTCTTTCTACGGTCTGAATCATTTTCCTATTTGCTTTCGAGATAGCATGTTTATTTACAAACTTTATAGGGTAGCCATTCTCCCTCAGGGTTTTATGCAATGCTTCCTTTTCTTCGTCAACCGCATTAGGAGAGCATATCGTTATTATTCTATAATGCACGATTTTAAATAGATTCCTTTTATGTTGTGTAGGTACAAAGCTAAGGAAGTTTGTATATTGTCCTATCCATGTGATTTTCTTGTTCATGTTTCTTCTTAATGAGTCATCTGTTCTTTTTGTGAGCAGTACATCTAGAAATGCTATTTTACCATCACTTTCTTCTTCGCATGTGATTTATCCTTGATACGGAGGATTATTTAAATTTATGTATATCAGAGGATCAAATCGTTTTTCGATGTTATTAATAATGTTCATCGGAAAATTGTTAGCTTATAACATGTTCGTATGTTCTTTGTTTCTTTTCTTTGCCATCATTTGTTGTGGCCTTTTTGGACGATCTTCTGGACAGATCGAGAGCAAGAGAAACTTTTACACTAAAAGAATGCACCAAATTAATGTTCATATACCGATTAGAATGTTTTAGTTTAAAGAAATAGTGACATCGAAGGTTCCACTAGACTTCATTTTAACTAGACAATCTAAAAATAGTAGTTCATTTTGATTTGATTTGTCCGACTGTACTATTTAAACTACCATTATCCTAACTAGGTTATTTATTCTGTGAAGAAGTGACTTATATTAAAGTCATGAAACATTAGAAAATTTTAATTTCTCAACTCATTGGAACTAAACAAATATATTACTTATCATAAACTATCCAAACTAACGCTCAATTTGTTTCCAATTATCATATCCACTCTAGGGAATGATATTAATAAAGCTCTTCATATTTTGACTTCTACAATTTATATATAATATATCATACAAATAGTTAGTTTGTTGGATGGAAGCAGCCTGACAGAGTAGTACTTCTGAGATAGACCAAGTTTTAATGAAAAATGCTGGTTAAAAAGACTTAAATATATTAGGTGGTTTTTAAACCGAGCCCCACATGACAATAAGCAACGACAAAGTTGTGTAATGTATTTCACTATGGGTCTGTATAATTCTTTTAATAGAGATGTAGTGAAGATTGATAATTTATGCAAATATATATCTCACTCATGATTGTATTTTTCTTTTCAGCCAACTACCTCATTGATTTCTTGCACTACTGATAAAAATGGTATGGATAAAATGCTATCCATCTCGACTACCTCTATTTGCAGTGTGTCACGCATTGTTCTGGTTACCTATAGGGTAAGTAAAAGAATTTCCACTTATCGGTAATACTAAATTTCGTTTACCGTCTCCATTGAATCACACCAGAGTTACAATTATATGTGCCCCTAAAAGCCACGAATGCTAGTTTTTGGTAATCATTAACTCAGCCTTAGTTTACAAAGCAGCATATATTTTGTTTATTGCAGTATCCTTAATAAATGCCCAGAAATGCATTCAAGAACAATGCGCGTGATTTTACATTGATCAGTTAAATCGTAAGCCGATCAACAGACCTCGATTAGTACAAAGGACTAGACAAACTTAACCTTGATCACTTCCCACCGACTTATCAATCCAAATATATTAATCTTAGAGGAAGTTAGTAAGAATGACTCACTGTCACCAGTCTCAGAATTGGGAACTAGATAAAGCTGATTCGACCGCACAATAGAGCATCATTGCCTTAGAGATTTCGAGTAACAGATATCAGGAACAATAGTACCGGGAGTTTTGCCGGTTGATTTCAACCAACAAGCGAATAAACAAATAAACCAATTTCAATCCAGTTCCCAATAAGTTTAAGTATCGTTATATATCATTACTAAGGTTAACATCGATAATTTCAAATAAATTAAACATTGGATAGATTGTTTAAAATGTTAGTGACATATATTTATAAAATTACAATGAGTAGAAATTAAAATTTCTAACATTTCGCGGCTTAGTGAAAGTCGCTTCTTCAGAGAAATAAATAACCGAGTTGAATTAATACAAGATTAAATAATACAATCGAACAGATCAGAATCAAAATAAGTTCGTACAATCAGAATGCGAGTTTGATCGTGTCATGTTAAGTCATTTGGGTCAAAGTGGTTTGAAGTGAGACATGTATGCATATGTCAGTGTGATGTGAGAGGAAATTATGTGAATAAAATCGTATGTATGTTCACGTGAATGAAATTTGATGTACTTTAATTGTGATCGGTTGAATAGAAAGTCCGTGTTGAGTGGACAGAAATGCCTTGCCTTTTGTAAAGTGCAGTTGAATTTTACAAAATGTGAAGTGCTTCAGCTATTCATTTTTCCTTATAATTGAAAAAACCTTTTAGAATAAGTTGAATATTTCTATTATCGATTTTATGGCTGTGGTAGATAGCACGTACTGCCATTGCTGATTTGATTTGCAATTTTTCAAGCTCAACAGGATTATTAGATCGTTTAGTGTAGCTTCCATGTTATTTAGCACAAGTTTTGATTTCTCGAGAGGACTCTCCAATATAGAAAGCATCACAATTAACAAAATCTAGCCTGTAGACATTTCTGTGTAGAGGCGAAGGGGATTTCGTCCTTTATTTTAACTAATGCACTTCGAATAGTGTTGGTATTCTTGTAGAATGTTTGGATTCCATGTTGTTTTTGAATTCTTTACAATCCATCTGTTGTATCATGGTGGTAAGGTAGAACGGCTGTACCAATCTAAGATGCTTTAATTGATTTACTGTTACTTACTTACTTACGCCTGTTACACCTCTCAAAGGAGCATTGGACGCTCACCAGTATTCTCTATTCAACTCTGTCCTGAGCAATCCTTTCCAGCTCTCTCCAGTTACTGTTCATCCTCTTCAATGTCTGCTTCCAGTTCTCGACGCAGGGTGTTCTTTGGCCTTCCTCTTTTCCGTTTTCCAACAGGATTACAAGTTAGTGCTTGTCGTGTGATACAGTCTGATGATTTGCGCAATGTATGTCCTATCTATTTCCAACGTCGTTTCCTGATTTCCTCTTCAGCTGGAAGTTGGTTTGTTCTCTTCCAAAGTAGGCTGTTGCTGATGGTTTCCGGCCAACAGACATTCAATATTCTGCGTAGACAGTTGTTGATAAATACCTGTACTCTCCTGAGGATGTTTGCAGTAGTTCTCCACATTTCAGCTCCATACAGAATGAACCGACTTGACGTTCGAGTTGAAGAGTCTAATTTGAGGATTGGTAGACAGTTGTTTGGAGTCCCATATATTTTTCAAGCTGTAGGAATGCTGCCCTTTGCTTTGCCGATCCTTGCCCTTACATCTGCATCGGATCCTCCTTGTTCATCGATGATGCTCCCCAGGTATGTGAAGGTATCCACTTCTTCCAGAGTTTCACCATCAAGTTCAATGAGGTCGGTGCTCTCTGTGTTGAATTTGAGGATCTTGCTCTTTCCCTTATGTATGTTCAGGCCTATTGATGCTGAGGTTGCTGCTACTTTGGTTGTCTTCACTTGCATTTGCTGTTGTGTATGGGATAGAAGTGCTAGATCATCCGTGAAGTCTAGATCATCGAGTTGCATCCTACTTGTTCATTGAATCCCGTGCTTCTCCCCAGATGTAGAGGTTTTCATGATCCAATCGACCACTAGGAGGAAGAGGAAAGGCGAGAGCAGACAGCCTTGTCTGACACCGGTTCTTACTGAGAATGCATTTGTCAGCTGTCCTCCATGCACGATTTTTCACTGTAGTCCGTCGTAAGAATTCCGGATGATGTTGACGAGTTTCTCTGGTATACCGTAGTGTCGAAGAAGTCTCCATAGTGATCTCCTGTCTACGCTGTCAAACGCCTTCTCATAGTCGATGAAGTTGATGTACAGTGACGAGTTCCATTCAATTGATTGTTCAACGATGATGCGTAGTGTTGCGACTTGGTCTGTGCATGACCGATCCTTACGGGAACCAGCCTGTTGGTCTCGAAGTTGAGCATCCACTGGATCTTTCATTGTATTCAACAGCACTCTGTTGAAGACTTTCCCTGGTACTGACAATAGTGTGATCCCTCTGTAGTTCTCGCATTTGCTCAAATCCCCTTTCTTTGGTATCTTGATAGGGTATCCGTTCTTTCCAGTCTGCCGGCACCTGTTCTTCCACCCAGATCCTCTTGAATAAAGCGTGGAGCAGTCCTCGCCGTTATGTCTATGTCTGACTTGAGTGCTTCGGCTGGTATATTGTCAGGTCCTGCTGCTTTCCCACTCTTGATCTGTCTGATGGCTATCTTGATTTCTTCCATCGTTGGTGGATTGGCATCTTTCGGGAGGTCTGTAGATGCTGCTTCGATGTCTGGTGGGTTCGGTGGAGCTGGTCTATTCAAGAGTTCCTCAAAATGTTCTACCCATCTGTTTCTTTGTTCTTGAATCTCGCCGATTAGCTTGCCTTCTCTGTTCCTGACCGGTCGATCTGGTTTACTATATTTACCTGCCAGTTTCTTCGTTGTGTCGTACAGCTGTTTGATATTTCCTTCTCCTGCAGCTTTTTCCGCTGTCGTTGCAAGGCTTTCGATATACTTCCGTTTGTAGGCTCTAACGCTCTTCTTCACTTGCTTGTTTGCTTCTGTGTATTCAGTTTGTGCCTTGATTTTCTCTGCTCTAGTTCGGCTGTTGTTGATTTCTGCCTTCTTGTTCCTCCTTTGTTGAATTTTGTTCAGGGTCTCTGTGGAAATCCGTTCCTTGTGATGGTAGTTCTTGCAGCCCAGAGCCTCTTGACAAGTTGAAGTTAGTGCCTCTTTGATTCCTTCCGAGTTGTCTTCCACAGTGGTTTCTTCGTCGTTCGGCAGATCTTGCAAGGCTTGAAACCTGTTGTTGAGAGTTATTTTGAATTCCTTAAGTTTGTCAGTATCCCGAAGAGAGGCTGTATTGAACCGTCTTAATGTTGTTGCTCCAGTTATCCATTGCTTCTTTAGCTTCAATTTCATTTTGGCAACCACTAGGTGGTGATCTGAAGCTACGTCAGCTCCTCTCCTGGTTCTCACATCTTCCATTGATCTTCTGAATTTTTTATTGATGCATATATCATCAATTTGATCCTTCGTAGTATGATCCGGTGAGATCCATGTAGCCTTGTGTATGCGTTTGTGGGGGAATATTGTACCACCTATAACCATTTTGTTGAAAGCGCAAAGATTTGTAAATATTTCACCATTTTCATTTCTTTCTCCCAGTCCTTGTCGTTCCATGATATCTTCGTAATCGGTGTTGTCCATTCTGACTTTAACGTTTAGGTCCCCCATTAGGACTGTCAGATCCTTCCCTGGACACTTCGCTATAATTGACTGCAGCCTATCATAAAACTGATCTTTGTCTTCGTCGTTGCCGTCGTTGGTGGGTGCATAACATTGGATGATGTTCATTGTAATCCCCTTCTTCATTGTCTTGAAAGATGCTTTGATGATTCTGGGTCCATGTGGTTCCCATCCTACAAGTGCATTGCGCGCTTTCTTAGACAGCATCAGAGCAACTCCTTGGATGTGTGAGGCATTTTCCTCTTCGTGCCCGGAATATAGTAGTACCTCTCCCGTGGCTAATGTTTTCTGTCCAGTTTGAGTCCAATGCGTTTCACTGATCCCGAGCACAGTCAGGTTGTATCTCTTCATTTCTGCTGCCATCTGGGTGATCTTCCCTGTCTCCCACATTGTCCGAACATTCCATGTACCTATAAAAACTTTTGCTCTGGTCGTTAGAAGGGGTGGCATCGGCCTCACTGACTTCCGAAGAATCTCGGCCTTCATCATGAAGCGTCATATAGATTCCTTCCACTTCCAGGGCAGAGTTTAAATAGTTAAGTTTGTTTATTCTGGTTAGCGTTTTTTTTTTAGCAAACTTGTGTTTTACGGGATAGGGGTGCTAGCCCTATGCCCAACCCTCCTCCTTTACCCGGGATAGGGACCGGCAACAACCCTAGAAGAGTTACGGGCGGAGTTGATTTACTATTTGTTAGTAATAAATCGTTTCGTTTTTGCAAATTTTTAATAATATTCTGTTGTGATGCGAGAAAATTGGAGGTGGGAGTGCGAATGCCAAATGAGGTGTGTCTAGTCGATGAATGCGCGTCTGCACTATGCCCACTTAGTCCGAAGCCGAAATAAGAAGGAACACAAGTCAACCAGACAACACTAGTGAACTGTGAATTTAATTACATATTTACATCGATTTTTATATTAATTAATTTACAGTGATTATTCATCAAGTGAAATCATTAACATTTAATTAATACAATGAAATACTGTCAAACTGTATTTAAGAGTAGAACTCACATTGAAATCAAAATAATGTGATGTACGTGTACAAATGAAGCTTACAAAAAATCAATACAACTTCTATCGTTTAATTAAATCAATCATTGTATCTTTAGGGATTAGGAATCCCTAACATATTCATTGGAAAGTCATTAAGTCGTGAGATGCTGATTATATTTCTGTATTCGGATTTCTTGTCATCATCTGATATAAAGAGTTTATTGACTCTTCTGAATAAGTTTAGAACCAGGGATATTATTGCACTGGATGAATGTGTTCTGAATTGAAATCGATGTATCCATTTGAATGTGTGGGTTTACGATAAATCCTTAGATTAAGAGTTCCGTTTGAATTTTGTTTGACTAGGCAGTCTAGATATGGTAACTCATTGTGTTCAACTTCACTTTCAAAAATGAATTTGATATGTTGAGACAAGGTGGTAATTCGTCTAGATAAAGTTCTCAGAAAGATCTATTCATTAATGACAACATGTCATCCTAGATATTTGAACCAGACTCGTAGTCTGACGACATTAATGAAAATATAAGATTCAATATGGGTCATGTAGAGGTTTGCTACCATTTGTGAGACGGGGGAGCCCATTGCCACTCCGTTCGTTTTTTTAATCATTGAATGATTTTTTGAATCAATCATTAGATATGGTCCTGTGAATAAATGCACAAAGGCATTATCTTCATAATCTATTTTGTGCATTTGAGCATTTATTCACAGAACCATATCTGATGAATGATTTCTATTTATTGGAATTTTACAAATCTACATATCACTTATTTTATGTATCATTGGTATCATTGGTGTTTTTATTTATGAAACTTTAACAATCCAATTGAATTTTTGTTATTAACTAATATTTGCCAGAAGTACTATTACTGAATCCTGATATTGATTACAATAACAAACTTATGTGTAAATATTTACAAAATAAGATTATGATTTAAAATTCGAATGTTGCTTAACAACTAATACAAATTATTTTCTGATCCATTTTTTTTTAATGATTCATTTGTTTTAAATTTCAATTTGGATTTTCCAACATCCGAGACTGTTTTCTACCACACTATTACATATTATGTTACATAGTCTAGATTTACTTGTAGAAATCAAATTATTTTTAGTACTGTAGCAATATGTTCTTGCACCTTAATTAACCTTTCCATGTATGCCTATCTTAAGCCTTATCTTACCAACAAGTTAGAATATCATGTGATGCATTAAATGTAGAATAGTTACATACTAGCAATCAAGCCAGAAATAATAATTAATTGAACTGATTCAAATAAGATCACCTCTTAGAAATGTATAAATATCGTTACTGCTTCACAATAGACCTTAATAATCCTATAATAATGAAATTTTGTGAACCTGTATAAAAGAAATATCTAATCCTTTATGTCACTCGAAAACCATGTATTGGATTGGTTTAGTGTAATCCAAGGATTATTTCTACACTTGACTAATAATATATTCATACATATTCGATAGCCATTCGTTGACAGACGAAACTTATTTATATCTCTGTGAAATGGTAACAGTCAGTTCTACCGTGAAATAGGATTTCGTCTAATGAGTACATTCATGATAGGTTATATGTATTAAAAATATCCATAATTCAAATATAAAAATAAAAGTTAGCTCGACTTACAAGTTTGATGAAATTAGTTTCTTTGACTAATTTAGACTATACAATAAGAAAATGGAGTTTATAAGACTTATATGATGTGTCAGAAAAAAGTTCAATTTGAGAAATCTGATCATGCAATTTTGTTAAGGCATTTATATATCAGAAATATAGGTCAGAACAGACAAATTAGATGATGATAAAACAAGGACAAAAAACAATCGATATCACACCACGTTGATTACAAAATCAACATTACTAGTGTAGGTTTAATGTAAGTACATATTGTTCATCAATACACAAGATGGTTTGATGCTTTGTATAAAGGATTGCTTCAATCTTAGCAACCCGAATGTTTATATTCCCTTTGTGTATTCAAAAACAATCCATACTTACAATAAATCTACTCCAATAATATTGATATTATATTCAGAGTACAGTGTGGTTCACAATATTTTCCTTATTACCTTCTTTCTGTTTTATCTTCTGATATGTCTAGTTGACTTTGACTTTTCATATATAAATGTTTTAACAAGTTTGCATTGTCAGATTATTCGAAATGAATTATGCAAATGTATTAAATAGCTATGAGACACTTTGTCTTCACATAGGATTATTAAGTTTGTTCGATTATACGCCTATCACGTAATAAGTTTTATCTGCATGTTACATATAAAATATCAATGATAACAAAAGTTGCTACTTTGAATAAAATGAATAGTTTTCATTAAACAATAATAGCAAGCAATTTTTCGCTGAGAATGGAATTAGTAGCTGATGATTCTGATCATTAGATTACTTCATCACCACACATGAATCATGTGCAGATGATAATAATTAAGTTTTATTGATTTTATCTTGACAACTAATACGCAGAATAAGGAAAAGCAGCATGTCGCGGTTGTATTAAATAAATTATACATGATAAAATTTTATTATACAATATAATTACGTACCATTCGAAGAACTGTGATACACAGAAGTAAACACATGCCAATAATTTGTAATGTTTCCCTTAGCGAGGTAAAGTAAACAAACAATTCATATATATTTAATGATTTACTCCCACAGTGATAAATCAAAACGGAATCTATATCACTTGGTCGCAATACGCAAATCAGTATATTGCATTTATGGGTTTACTTATTTCATGTATAATCAGAAAAGTTGACGGAAATATATTTTGTTGTTATTTCTCAGATATTTTGTGGCCATATCTTATGATCATGTGCAACCTGTAGTCCCATATGTCAGGTAATACAAACATTTTAAAATATACATGTATATGTTAAAATTGTTATATACAATTGTAATAGTAAACGAGATATGTGAAGCTTTTAAGCTGCAACACAAGACTATTCACTCTTAAGATTTCTTCAATTACTTTACAGTAACGTAAACAATCGATCAATGTTTGATATATATTTGTGGTAGGGGAAATTAATTTCTACTAACTGGAATATTACGAAAGTGCATTACTTATTTCCGTACACAACTTATATAATGCACACTTCATTTGAAATCATTAAGCGTGACCTTGGTAATGATACTCATATGGTTATGAATGGTATCATGTAATAAGTTGATTGAGACTTTTTATGAAGAAGTGAATGCATGAAACATTTATCCTATTCAAATACAAGCGTAATTAATCCCTTCCACATACCGAAACCAGTTTATTTCGTCTATCCTTATGATTCTATAACAATCGTTCCAAAAAATTTGGTTTCTCAATATAAACTGAATACTACAACCTTGAAGCTTATTAACGAAAACGTAAGTAATCAAAAATTGTCTGATCGAAATATATGAATTTTATGTAAACAGACTTTCTTGTAGTTACACACACTAGAATTGTGCACAGTTTTCTTGTCATTGTCTCCGTTACATAAAACGATATTAGTATGCATCTCAGTTCATTACTAAGTAATGTGAAGTATAAGCATGTAAATTTAACGAATACCTTCATTATCTACTGAAATTAATTTAGTTAGCTAACATGTCTGTTCCATTTTATGTTTGCATTTTGCACCATATGTGAAATGAAACACTGGTTAGTATATCAGGTTCGATAGGTTATATATTCACTCTTCTGCGTGATACTCAACAATGATTTACAAAATAAGAATTAACTCATATTGACTTTGCATCATAAATTGATGTTAGCTGAAAAATCATCGGATAGCAGGAAGCACAGGGCAACTGCTTAGTAATAGTATGAATCTTTTCAGCAGTGTGTACCTGCAAACTCACCAGGGAATCGAGCCCAAGACCTTCAGGCTACTTAACAAACACTTAACCATTAGACCACTAAAACGGCTTTCAGTAGTTGATATTTTCAAACCAGTCAACTCATGATATATTTGTACGGCCTCATCCAGTGACATCAAACAGTAACCGCCTCATATCCGATAAGGATGAACATCCCTTGTGTGGTCATCGATTTGCACTGCTGAAGAGTCTCATATCAGAACGAAAGTGCTGTTTAGTGCTTCCTGGTTTCAACCAATTCGTGATATCATATTCAGATTACATGATCACTAGAACACAGAATTAAATTTAGATTGCTCTAGAAATAATGTTTCTACAGTATAGTTCACAGAAAATAATATGAAACTAAACATTTAATAGAGTATCGTCATGTTTAAAAAAATTGTAGTAACAAATGGAAACTGATTTCTTGAAGTTAACTTTATTTTAGAAGCACCATAAAACCATCATATCTGTATCTATGTTAACTTTCATATGAAATGCAATGCACTTAAAAGTAGTGGTAGTATCAATATAAGGTGGAAATTAAACAAGTTCCTTTATTTTTAGAAAACTGAAACTTTGTGAAATCTGTGAAATATTTTAAATATCATTGAAGCGACATCCATTTAAATTTTTAAAATTAAAGTTTGAATATAGTGCCTTTAATTCAAGGCAGACAATGTAATTCGTATGTATTCTATTAAATATTTTATTTTCATTTTTAGTTCTCTAGGCGTCTATCCTCCAGAAAGGTATATGTTTATGAGTTTAATGGGCTCATATGGTGTAATGAGTAAGTTAATCCAAATATAATTACTGTATTCACCTTTTATCGATGAATTATAAATATGCCTCTTCTATATTTAAGTTGAATTGTGACTGGCAAGTGGAATCCAGGACGCGCGTTTCGTCCTATTTGGGACTCATCGGCTGAATGTACCTGCATCCCAATGTTGATGTTCACACTGGGATTCGAACTCAGTCCGCTTCGTGTCAAGCCTATTCTGCATGCCTCTTCTATGTTGGAAGGTTTTATTTGTAAATAGTTAAGTTTGTGGCAGTTAATAAACATCATGTAGCAAATCATTTAAGTAGTAGAAAAGTAATTTATTTATAATATATGATGTCACAATATAATGATTGATAAGTGTGCCAATTAGAGTAGGTTATGATATATCTTCTTCATAACTGTCTATCGTTAATGTAAGCAAACTATTTTGATCCGATTCAGGTGGATGATTATTATCATTTAGTGTTTTATTCAGGATTCCGTAGAACAGATGATTGACTTTAATTAACATTGTTGAGCACCATGTGAATAAACATTTCATTCAGTCAATACATCAGTTTCTCAATATTTTATTTTGATTCATAGGAAATTCAGACCCACTTTTACTGTGTTTGCTTTAAACAGTTTCATAAGTACTACTGTCTTCTTAATTTACTCTTTAATCTTGTCACTTAATTGATAACTTTATGCGTTACGTTACATTTGAATATGTGTATCTGTGGTTTCATTCTATGTTTGCATAATTAGGCTTCAACTCTATAATAGAACAATAAAATGTATTATGAAAGCCATTATCTTCTACTTTTGTGAGTGATACATTTTAACAAAAGGCATTAATAAACTTGTCATGCTTTATCTATACGGTTGATTAATCATGATAACGTTTGGGACCGCAAACTGTTTTTGCGATAAAGGCATGTTGCGAATAAATAATTATGTTCTCATTTTATTGATTCCTTTTATCATCATTTATGCATTTTATTCTTTAGCAATAATAAGTCAATGGCTATGGAGTATCATGATGAGGAAAAAGTTCCAGAGGCGAACTAAAGTCGATAATGTGTACATTTATGTGCATTTTCTCAGCTGGAGTTTATACATTATTGGGTATTTGTATTGTGATACTTTCTTTCATTGATGTATGCATAACTGATTATACTAATTTAAATGATAATGTAACATTTATGCTTATCTAAAAGTAATTTGAAAATGTTGACTAGTAATTCATATTACTGCAATTTGTTTACAGGATTTAACTTATGCTTCACTAATAGATTTCTTTGCATTTTCTGAAATCATCAAACCAGTTATGTTAAATGAAGAGATACAAAGTATTTTATGCTTCCATAAGTTGCATTTCATTAACTGAGTCATGAATATTATTACAAGCAGCTGTTTAATTAGGTTTTCAATGATTTGAAAGTGTTATACGAAGATATAGGATTGAATCGAAGGTAAATAAATCCTACGGAAAGCCTGGTTCAGTGATTATTATATGTGATAAGAGTTATACTTCTTCTTTTTTCTTTATTTTAATTTCATATTAACTTATTTATGTAATCAGAAGTCGACCTAATAGTTTAAGTGGAAGTCAAACCACGTATTACTATCAAGTGAAATTTTAGAAATCATTTACCTTTCATGTAAATAATAACCGAGTATAAATGTCGTTCATGAATTATTGTTAAACACAATTAAGGTAATGTGGTGGTATTAGAATGAGTAGCTCTGTCTAACTTATTTTAATTATTCATATTTCCTTATGCAGTTCGTTAGTGTAAATAAGAGGTTCCCTGAAGTTAACAAAACAATTCCAATATGAAATCATGCATAAGAGTTATTCAAAATAACGATGTATTGTCTGTGTAAATAGGAGGTTAATTATCCAACATTGGATAAAATCATTACATTAGTATTGAATACATTTTGTACTGTTTCTTTACTTATCATTCTATCAAACTTAAATTAAAATGTTACATTTCTAACCATTGTCAATTACAGACTAAACACAATAATAGAATTCACTATAGATTGACGGTGACTAGTTTTATCTGTCATACTATTGTCATACCATTAAACACACTACTTGTAGTCTTTGCATTTCGCTCATGGAAATGGTTTGTCTTGGCGAGAATACTTGTGGCGATTCAAATGGGATTAGGATCCTTCTTCTGTAAGTTGGATATTGTTTTGTTAATACTCAAAATCCGTTGAATAATGACGATTGAGTGATTTTAAAATCCTAGATAAACGCCACTGTAATCCCTATTTTTATTCAGTGACCTAATCATCTAATCACATATTGTATTTAATGGAGACTTGATATGGTGTAAAGTCACTACATCCATCCTCTTTTCATATAACCATTTGTTAGTGTAAAATGTTCTCCATTCCTTAAATTTTTGAAAGGTCTCCTGTTTACAAACATTCATATTACGCTAGTATTTGCATCCCTGGGTCAAAGTTCATACAAACTAATAGATTTATTTCAATAATATTATTTAGTTAAGAGATCCATATATGTCTCAAGCAAGATTGCGAACACGAGCCACTATCTACTGAAAAGTTTGACATCATATAATTTATTAATGCTTCGCATTTTACATTATACAGATTTCCATATTAGATAGTCGATAAAACTAACCAGTAACTGGATCATCTGTCAAATTATTCACACAGCAGTAAGCAGGAACTGGGCAGGAAGGGGAGGAAAAAGGAAACAGGCAGCAGGGGGGGAGAAGGGAGGGAAAGGAGGGGGAGACAGGAGCGGAGGAAAAAGCGAGGCAGCAGAGGGGGCGAAAAGCGAGGGAGGGAGAGCGAGCAGAGAGGAGGAGAAGCGAGCGAGCGAGCGAAAGGAGCAGCAGCGAGCGACGCGAGGAGCGAGCGAGCGAGGCGAGCGAGCGAGGAGCAGCGAGGAGCGAGCGAGCAGCAGCGAGCGAGCGAGCGAAGCGAGCGAGCGAGCGAGGAGCGAGCGAGCGAGCGAGCGAGAGAGCGAGCGAGCTAAGTGAGCGATGCGCCAGCGAGCGAGCGAGCGAGCAGCGCGAGCGAGCGACGAGCGAGGAGCGAGAGCGAGCGAGCGAGCGAGCGAGGAGAGAGAGAGCATCTAGCGAGCGAGAGCGAGGCGAGAGGAAGCGAGGCGAGAGCAGAGAGAGAGCGAGCAGAGCAGTAGCACACACTCTATCTACGAGCATGCGAGCGAGCTATTAAGCAGTATTCGATCTATGATCTATCTATCATCTATCTATCTAGCTATATCTATCTATCTATCTATCTATCTATCTATCTATCTATCATCTATCTATCTATCTATCTATCTATCTATCTATCTATCTATCTATCTATCTATCTATCTATCTCTCTATCTATCTATCTATCTATCTATCTATCTATCTATCTATCTATCTATCTATCTATCCTATCTATCTATTATCTATCTATCTATTATCTAAAATCTATTATCTATCTATCTAATCTATATATTCTATCTATCATCATCTATATCTATCTATCTATTAATCTACAACTATCTAATCTAATCTATCATACTGATATCTACTTCTATTCTATCTACATCATCTATCTACAATCTCATCTATCTACTATATTATTAATTTCTTTACTAATCTATCGTATGATTATTCGTTAATATCATAAATGACTATCTTCAATGTAATTTCTTTTACACATGATGTTATTCGATATTTTAATTTAATTATCTAGCTTAACCATAATTTAACATTGTAACAGAAATTGAATTTTCTACAGGTAGGGTAAATGAGTACTAGAGAGATTATTTAGAGCATATTATGAGAACCTAAGAGAGAGAAAAACAATGGAAAAAAGGTTAGCTAACTACTCAGTAAGCACACGAGACTCAATTACATTTGGTAATGAAGGCAGTCAGCCATTGTATGAAATGACACAGGCGTGGAATAAACAATCTAACAATCAAAACTAGAAGTTGGTCGAATTGTTTCGAATGTATCACACAGAGTTTTGTGTAAGCTGTCTAAAATTTATGACTTAGGTGTAAGAAATTTAGAATCTAAATGATATTTTTAAAAAACACTAGCAGTTCTGTGTTCTTTCGAAATCTATTTAGCTGAAAATAAGCATCAACTAACTTAGAGTGCATTTTTCATGGATTTCTATTCACTTAATATTAAACAATTTCTCATTAATTCGAAAGATAAATTTAATTATGCAGTCGAAATAAATTGCATTAGTTTGACTAATTATTTACTTATTTGTCAATTTTTTTACAGTTCGCTATTTTAATAAAGCTGGTTTACGTGTTCTGAATGCTGTAAATCCTTTCTACATAAAAAGACATGAGCCGGTAAGTAATCACACTATGTACAACGAAAAATGTATGACGGTAGCATATATCAATCAATGCCTGTTAACCCATGTGGAGCATAAGCCACCAATAAGTATTCTCCTACCAACTCTAAGTAGCATACATATATATATAATGAATCAAACCTCAGTTTACCATAGTTGATTTTGTCACTTTCCGTCAGTAAATTTTCACATAATGTACTACAATCGTCTTATCCTAGAATATTGTAGATATAAAGAATGCTGTCTACAGACAACTACAACAATACTAGTAGTGTAAGTGAAACTATGTTTATGACATAACTGCCTATATGGCGAATTCTAAGCATATTACTTGATGATAATGCTAAATTTGAGTCAACTGTGACTCCACAAAAAATTCTGATAGATAACTAAGTTAATAAAAAACCTAAAACAGGTGAAATTTTTTTCCGTGGGAGAGTAAACAAACTTCAGACCTTGTAAACACAACAATAAAGGTAGTATGATGTACTAAAATTATAGCGAACTTGTTTGTCACTTTCCCGAATTTTCGCTGCTAAACTCACAAAGTGGTCGATGGAACTCCCTAAACCGATTCATAAAGATGTTATAAAACAAAAGTAGAATAAAGAGGGTAAATAAGATATTCATTAAAGTTGTCTTCTTAGTTGAAAACACTAATTTCATGTGTAATGTACTTAAAAACCACAGGAATGAAAATTGGAATTGACACCTTTTCTATAAAAAAGCCTATTCTGAGATAAATGATGTTTGTAAACCTCTAGTTTATCAGGAAGAAGACCGACCTATTTAGGTCAATATATTCACGTCGACTAGGAATACACTTATAGCAACATTTACTGGTGCCCTATTGGTGTCAGTAGTCTTTAGTGAGTTCATGTTACAATCACAGAATGATGACATACAGACAAGGTCTCCCTCCTCACTGTGTTATTTTTCGTTTAACTATTGATACATAATCAGCTACATTAGGCGTACTATTAGTAATGGCACCATCATATTTCTAAACATCATCTTTCGCGGCTTAGAGAAGGAAAAAGTTGCACAATAAGGAGTTTCATTCTTACATGTTTTGTTTACACAAGTCACCAAGATGATACGAATTTAAAATTCAAATTGATTCTCTTTATCTCTAAATATCCCCTCCTCTAAACATCGAAGACTATAATCATTTATTTAAAAAGGGCCAGTCTTCGCATTTACAAATTTTTTACGGAACCTCACTCTACTTTGGTTATTAAACTAATTTCGAACATTCACTTTCAATCGTTATCTTTTATTTTCATTTCATTTTACCTGTTACGCAATTATTACTGTTAATCTCAAGTTTATCTGTTGTTTTTGTTCTTGAGTGACTAAATTTAGCGCCTTATTTATTTCCAAATTTAACTTTGCATTTTCAATTCTGTCAATACTTATATCACGAATCGATCTGAATCAGACAACCATTGATCACCTGGAAGCACTGGACAGCTGTTTCGTCATAGTATGGGATTCTTCAGTAGTGCACATCCACGACCCCATACTATGGACGAAACAGCTGTCCAGTGCTTCCAGGTGATCAATGGTTGTCTGATTCAGATCAATTCGTAATATCAAGATTGACAGTTAACTAGCTCCACAAACCCTTCCCCCCAATTATTTCCAATTTTATTATTACATAATTAATAGAAACAATTAATTGATTCTTAAATCTAAGCAAACTCTTATGCTTGTAGGTGTCATTAATATATATCCAGCCCTCATTATCAGCCTTCATTTTCATAATAAATTATTCACACTAATTAATCGGTATTGATTTTGTGTTTTAAAGTAGAACAGTATATGAGTGCTAATTAAAAAGAAATATTTCTGTCTCAATTAAATTTCTTTCTTTGACCTATTTGCTTAGATTACGTCGTCATTCTGGACGATTTCATAGGAATCTACAAACCTTGGATATCATCTAAGAAAATATTATTGTTCTATATGTGCTTAATGAAAATACATAACAAATCAGCTTGCATATAATTAAGATTAGTCAACAATCGGTGATCTAAATATCGGAATCAATAACTTCTATATTAGTACAATATCTTAAATCATTAATTGATTAGGTGTGACTTAGCCTGGTTTTACTAAATACCCAAATGAATGGCTTTAATTTCATTTAAGCTATTAAATGGCTATGAGTGTATAAGTTTTCGACGGAATGTTGTGAGCCTTAATAGTTAAGGATGAATTCCGTAAGGATCGATTGCGTACCGACCGATCAGCGACACTACGGGTCATTGTTGAACAATCAGTTAAATGACTATGAGAAGGCATTCATCAGCGTGGTCAAGAGAACATTAGAGAGTCTTCTTTAATATTATGGCTTGGCTTATAATATAATCAGTATCATATGAAAGTTCTTATGACGGACGACACTGCACAATCGTGCATGGGGTAGATCATGGATCCATTCGAAGTTGAAGACTGGTTTCAAACAAGTCCGCCTACTCCTGCCCTTTCCTTTCTGCTGGTGGTTGGCTGGATTATGAAAATTTCAATATCTCAGGGCAAACACAGAATACGGTGGACAACATGGATGCAACTAAACAAGTTGGTCTTCACAGAAGATCAAACAATTCTATCCTACACACTACAAAAAATGCAGGTGAAGACGGATAGTGAAGCATCAGCCTCTGCGGTAGTAAGCCTCAACATATACAGAAGGGGAGAGTAAGATCCTCAGATTCAAAAAGCAATGAGCACCCACCCAATTACACTTGATGTGGAAGCTTTGGAAAATGTGAAAAATTTTACATATCTAGACAGCAGCACCATCGATAAACAAGGAAGGTCTGATGATGATGATGATGATGATGATGATGATGATGATGATGATGATGATGATGATGATGATGATGATGATGATGATGATGGGAAGGTACGGATTGGTAAGGCAAGGTAAAGACAGCATCTTTACAACTGAAAAAATCATTTAGGATTCAAACCAGCTGTCAGCCAACGTCAAAATCGCAATTTTTAATATGAATGTGAAGACAGATTGTTCTGTTGTATGGAGCTAAAACTTGCGTGGAGAACTACGAGAAGCATCATTCGAACAATGCAGGTATCAATAGCTGTCTATGCAAGATACTTCGGATCTGTTGACCAGATACCATCAACAACAACCTTCAATGATAGGGAATAAATCAACTAATGTCTGGTTAAGGATGAAATTCGAAAAAGAAGCTGATGTTGGATAGTATACACATTGAGATGATCATCAAACTGTGTCACAAAGCAAACACTAACTTGGAATCCTCAAGGCCATAGTAAAAGGGGATGATCAATGAACACACTGTACCGGGAACCGGAGACAGACATGAATATCAGAATGAATAGCACTCGGTAAGAAATGGAAAGGCAATTTGAGGACAGAGTTGGTTGAAGGATCCTGGTTGGTGGCTTATGTTCCACATGGAATAACGGGGATTTATTGATTGATTCCTGAATGTATTAACGACTCTATGTATCGTGAAGGTCTAATTTTACGTTTGATCAATGTTAGTCGGATAACATTTACTCATTAATTTCGTGATTATTAGTTACTGAGATACTATTGTTCTTCTCCAAATAAATTGTCAAATCATTCGGTGATGTTGTGTTACTTTTGAAACATTTTATAAATTATACATTTAGGCGTTTCATATAGATTTGTGACATATTCATCTGAAACCATCAATTTATTGTTTACTCAGATATCATTTTTAATATCAACAAGGATCACTCATTACTTGTATATTGTTGTTAATCACATTTTAGAAATTAAACAATTCATTAGCCTTATAAAAATATAATATAAACTCTACAATATTCACTAAGATATCTAGTTTATCAAGTATACCTTATTCTTTTTCATCAACAGGGATATGAAGAATTTAAATGGAGTGCAATTTGTGAATGGATTGTCGTATTAGGCTGTGTAGAAATCACACTGATAACTGGCTTAGAATTAAGGAACTATGAGAAAGAAAATGAAGAAAGAAGCAGAAAACATGTTGGCATATGGACAATATGATTTATTTAACAGACTGTTTTCAAAATTATCAATTTAGTTGTTTTTATACATGAAATGTTATTCACCATCTTTTATGTAGGATGTATAATTTTTTCTTTAGAAGTTTGAAATAAAGTTACTCAAGTCCACAGTAAATCATCTATGCATCAGAAAACAGTGTGAATTCAGCAGGATTGTGCATAAAATGTTTCTATAAAGTACTTTTGTTTTAATTATAAGCAACCTCGAATTTGAGGACACTGAACTCATGCACTTATAGGGAGTTCCTTTATTATATATCTTGGCATAGAAATCCCACTTAAATCCTAGTAAATACCAGTATGAGAACAATGTCCCTTTCAACTAGTGTTTTACCTGACTTCTTACGACAAGTGGTAGAATTTTCTAATAGAAAGTAAATATCACTTCTTAATATTATTTATAACAATTAGTTCCTTTGATAAATTTTGAGAGCTCTATGAGAATGAAAAGTTTGTCACAGTTATATGACATATTTAGACAACACATTTTAAACAATCTGATCATGAAAAACTTGTTAAGACATTTATGCATGAAAAATTAGTGGTTAAATTGACAAATCAGAAGATACAGTAAAACAAAGACTATGGAAAACATTGAGAATTGCACCATACTCTGAATACAACATCAGTATTATCAGGGTAGATTTATTTTAGGTAAAAAGCATTTCCGACACACAACGGTGATTCAAACTTTCGTATAGCTGAGGCTTCAACAAACTTTGGTATACACTATACAGCACACTTAACAACACTCCAAAGGATGATTTGATATCAATTTTTCAGCCTGTTTCAAATGAATATATTCAGCGATAGACAAATACGAGCACAGAATAGGTTGTTTTAATAATCATTTTCTCACAATCTTTTTAGATATACATTTAAAAGTTTAATGCATTTCAGTTGTGCATACTTTATTTACTTCCTTTCAAATTATTCTGCTTTCTAATAATTCATGATATTTATATTGAGCTACTAACAAGTAGTACAAAGACCTGCTTAGCAAAATCCTGTTAAGTAAGTAATAGGCAATCTTATCGTTATGCGAATAGGTAATCTCCATGAGTTTTAAATCGATATTTAAATTGGCATATATTTCCTGTATATTTATTTATCAATAAGTGTACACGGTATTGAGTAAGTACATTATGAATATAATTATAAAGGGTTCCATATGACTGAAGGAGTTATATAATAATTTCTGTTTTTTATCTAGTAGTTTGTTGATTTCATGTACTTAAATGCATCATATATTCAACTGAGATTATAACTTACCTTCCTACCTTATTTAATAAAATGTCTTAAAATCAATAGCATCGATACTTATCTTTATTTGATAGGATTCGAATCTCTGCAAATGAATCCATATCATTCCTGTGTTGATTTTGAACACTGACGATATCATTCTGTCTATGAAGAAAGACTGGATTTAATCTAATTTACAAATAAGTTTTAATGTCGAAACTGTTTACTTATGTTTAGTACTGAGGTGATTATTATTACTGTGAACGTTTTACAAATCTCCTACAGTGTTACACTGTGACTTATGTTGGAACTGCCAAATAAAGCTTAAAAAACATACTTCATTAATGCTAATTTCATTTTATGTCCACTATAATAAAAATATCCAGTGAAGCATTGAATATAAAAACAATGTGATGAAATATTTTTCAAGTTCAATTTTTATCAGGACTCTGTAATATAATGTAAATATGCATATAATCTAAGTTGGATTGTAACTGACAATCCATGTAGCGTGTTTCGTCCTATTTTGGACTCGTCAGCTGGTCGTACTTGCATTCCAGTGTTAGTGTTCACGCTGGAACTCGAACCCAGATTTTTTTTCTTGTCAAACTCCACCACGTTCATCATTAGGCTACTGAGTGCTAGACACTGCATTAGTGCAAGGGGTATGTATATACAATTAGTATGTATTTTGACCTTCTGTTGATTTGTCATGGACTAAAACTGATCAGTCTCTGTTGTAGCATGAACATTACAATGGGATTCAGGTGCATCCAGCCGAAGAGTCTCGAATACGATAAAAGCGAATCCTGGTTTCTGCTTGCCTGTCACAATCCAACTCAAACACTACTTGTGAATAATCGCTATATCGAGGAAATCCGCACAAGATGAACATATAATAATAGAGACTGATCAGTTTCAGTCCATGACATATCAATGGGAAGATTGAAACACAATCTAATTACAAATGTATATAGTTTGTAATATTTATGAAATCGATATCAGTCAAGTAGTGATGTGCCATATTATAATATAACAAGTACCAAAAGTGGCCATAAAAATAACGTCAAATAATACACAAGAAGATGAGATGAATGAAGCAACCACTACTCAATTGTCATAAATAAAAGATGAATGAATTGACTTTTACAGATACAAAATACATCATACATTTCCATAAAGGTATTAAACAAACTAATTGAGAACAAAATATTGCTTTTAGCTAACTCTTCATCAAAGCTTAACACATAGCGTATAGTTTTACATTTGTATGTAAACTCAATACCAATTAATTGGTGGTGAGTATACAATAATAGAAATGGTAATAAAATCTGCAATTAAACAAAAAACAAAGTTTGTTGGCAGTTAAGATTGATCATATATTGATAAAGTTCTTAAAAATGCATATACATGCTTAATTTTAGAATCAATTTAATTGTTTTTAGTGATTACGTACTAGCAAAGATGTGTCAAATTAAGTATGAATATCGATTAGTTACTCAAATTGATTACATAAGAGTGAAGATAAAGTTTTGAATGAATTTGTCGATTTAATGAAATGATGACATAACGACAAAACTGTTTTAAAAAATGAGAGTAAGAAATGAAGAGTTTTGATAGGATGATTTGTGGTAAAATGTTTTACAAGAGCTCTTCTATTATATCTACTGTATCTCTACCGTTACGAGGAAAAGCTACGTTCCTGAACTAAGGAGTTTAAAAAGCATGGGACGAAAAATGTCTCTTGCTCTATAAGATCTAAGTGAATAAATTTATATGAATGCAATGATTAACCTGAGAACATTATTATCAGGCTTACTGTAAAGAACGCTCTATTGTAATCTTCTTCATTGAGATATCAACAGATAGTTTGTCTACGAATTTAATATTTATACAGAATATCGTCTTATATGTAAGTGTTTCAGCTTCTATTTGAGATTTTGTTAGCATATTTTATCGGTGAATCGCGGTAGAAAAATATTTGCATTCAGCATTGTTCTAAGAAAATTTAACTATTTATCTATACTATTTAAGCAAAAGAAACTTCTGATATGTAAAGTAGTGCTAGCTGATATTTGTTCTCATGAAGTTTTGGAACTTCATGATGGAGTTTTGATCTTTTAGCTTGCCAGTATAGTGAAGTATAGTAACTTCATTTCTGTGTGTTGTTATGTAGGTGTAGAGTAATTTTCATCTGACATGTTTATGACAAGCATCAACAATGATTGTGATTCATAAGTATCAAGCAAATATCGAAGACAAGTATACTGTCGTTGATCTCAATAAAGTGTAAACATACGCAAACATGAGTATGATACTGTAATTGAAAAATTATTTTAAGGTTAATGAGAATTCAGAAGTTTCTACTGTTAGTTTAGAAACTTGGCATCTGAATAAAATGGTGATTGGTGTGTGCATAAAAATTAAATAAATATGCAAATATGAAAAGCTACATCATTCTTCACTTTGTAACCCTAAGTTAACTGGAGTCATATGACAATTTCATACCCTGTATCCGTAATCAATTTGACCTCTTATTTACATTTATATTCGATAATTTTTGATTTTGGTTATTTCCCTGAAGAAGCTCGGACCAGTTTGCCGAGCGAAACGTTGGAATTTTTCATTAATTTCATCCGCTGAGATTATTAACAAATATATTCTATTCATATATAGTATGCATATATTATCAGAGGCGTTTTAACGTCAAGTTGAATTTATGAACAAATATGCAATATAGGTAACATAATAACAGAAGTCGATAAAACGTAGCTGATGGTAAATCTGCTACCTTCCAGTTGATTTTATAATATTTATATTGATTGCAAAGATCACTGACTTTGTTTTAGATTTTGGCTTTGGATTTCAATGTAATTAATAAGTGAAGGTTAATTGTTACCAACGATTTCGTGTTTGACACATTCAACGTTTGCGAGTGACATTTGCAATTACATTCAAAAATGAATTGTAATGGTTTTGTTGAGATTGGCATTTGATTTTGTTGTTTATATTCGTTATAGATTAATTTTGACAAAGCATCACTCATACACTGGACAGCTGTCTCGTCCTAGTGTGGCACTCCTTCGTGGAAGTGAGCATATTAGATTCCGCCTGACAATCCAACACAGATATTTCAGGTTTGTGAAAGCTTAACTCTCCGCACCACTGGGGTAGGCTGTCATGTGGCGTCCAATCGTACAATTCCCACTTTCATTGATTTTGTGGTATAGTATGACAGTACATTCATTGTCACTAGTCATAACTGTTTCACATCAGACATTTACAAATTCCTTCAGCCACAATTTTTCTGACTAGAACTTCAAGTACATCTTGAAGTTAGTCACTAGAGAGCTGACATTTATTGTTGAATGATGATGGTTTTGTGGAGAAAAATATGTATTAGGTTCAGTTGTTTGCAGGATGGTGCTCCATATCACAAATAAATGAAAATGAGCACCCTGTCATTCGACATCGCCCGGCCTATTGGTGGAGAAAGTTAAGCGTTCGCCAACATGGAGGCCCTGCATTTAGTTCCTTGGTGTCATTGAGGGTATGCACTGCTAGGAAGGTCCCGATATTGGGATAAAACAGCTGCCCACTGCTCTATGAATTCAGTGATACCCAATTAACACCAATCTGTGACGAATACCGACAAGCGAATCTACATTTGTGGCTTTGGCATTAATAAAACTCGTTACTGTTTAAAGCTGTTAATCACATCGCTTATACACAGTTAATATGAATTTGAACTTTTGTTATAATTGCAAAAGTTTGACTACTCAGGTAATTTCCAAAGCTGAAGTTTTCTGAAATTATCAACACTATTCAAAATCATCCAGTTTCTATCTGTACTTCATATATTCATTATAGCTACAAAGTTAGAATAGTAACATAAATAGTATGCAAATTTAGACAAGCAAATAAATGAGTTATGCATTCACAGAGACATTTGTGGACAAATGAATTCGAACATTACTTCATAGCATAATTTTAAAATGAATCTAATTTTACTATTTGATGACATTATAATCAATTAAGTATCTACTTATTAGCTAAAAAGCAAATACAAGCTCAATAAATATATTTGCGCGTTAGACTGATGACAGGTTATTTCAAACTTCGTGTTTAATATAAATTAACTTATAGTTTGTAAAAAGAAAACAGCATAAGATACGGATTCATGTCAAAATAATAATATTAAAGATATACAAGGGTGTTTACATAACCGTTGTAGTGTAACAATCAACTCAATAAATGGTCAGTCAACCCTGTCTATTAAAAACCACAATAAACTACTTAGCTTCTTAATGAGTATCTGTAACTTGTGTAATTACCATGATATTCAATGAATGTATTGTGTTTACATAGTCTGCAGTCAGGGAATATGCATTACTTTAACTCAAATCAGCGACTAAACGGTTTTCAGGACCAGAAGGCCTGATTCTTGCCCTCAGTTGTTTAAGTTACTAATACAGATACTATGAAATATAGTTCTATGTTTTAAATGAACAATATCTTTTTTGGTCTTATAGCTCAAAATGGTTATAAATGAACTTAATCATTACGTACCACGAATTGTGCCGATGGTATGGAACAATAGATTGTTTATATGTAATAAAGCTCGTGATTTCATGGTGGTGATCTTGTTTCATTGAATGAAGCTAAAACTTCCAGAATTACAAAAAACACCATTCAAGAGATATTAATATTTCTAAACAACGGTTTGCTTAAGATACTTCAGATCTATTGACCAGATAACATCAACAACAACCTTATATGACGAAAAAAATCAACCAGTATCTAGTCGAGGAAGAAATTAGAAAAAGAAGCTGATGTTAGATAGTATACACATTGAGATGATCATCAAACTGTGTCACAAAACAAACACTAACTTGGAATCCTCAAGGCCAAAGTAAAAGAGGATAATCAATGAACACATTGCGATGGAAATCGGAGGCAGACATGAATATCAGAAAGAATAGCACTCGGTAAGAAATGGAAAGGCAATTTGAGGACAGAGTTGGTTGAAGGATCCTGGTTGGTGGCTTATGTTCCACATGGAATAACAGAGATTTATTGACTGACCTTGTTTAATATTTGTGGTTGATCCTATAAACCAAAAATCTTTCTTATGAAATTCTTATCTTATAACTTTCTTTAGAAAACTAATTATCTGAGAAGATATAGTATATACATGGCTTAGTATCTTTCCCTAACAACTGTTAAGTAGGTGTGAATTCTTTATGAAAAATCTGTTTTAGTAGTATAAATAACACAGGGGTTAGTGAAATTATTCAATTTATTCTTTAAAACATTAACTCCATATCTTTTAATAATAATGAACTGTTAGTTCTTACTTACTGTAAACGTAAAACAAGTTGGAATGTTAGGAAAATATGAATTAATGAAGTTCATTTTAATGTACAAAAATATTCTGAAACATTGATGTAGTATAGTTTACAATGTTTTCATTTAGATTTTCTGAAATGTATTTTTAATTCATGTTTAAAAGACTTTATTTCAGGGACAATACACACTTGTTTAAATAATTAAAGCAATTTTATGTAGATACAATTTTCATTTACAATTTATATACTACTCAAATATGTTATTTTACAGAAAAGCGAAATCACCCTTAAATTTTATTGAAGAAACCAATAAATTCTTGTTCAAAATACAATAGTCTAGAAGGATAAGATAAAAGTTAATCGAAAAAATTAACTAAGTAACGTTAAACTTGCTAAATAAACAAGTGGACACTAATGTAGGCAAGGTTACAATGTATGTGGGATTACTTCATACACATGAAAACAAAGTGTAATAAGAAAATCAGTATTATCACATAAGATAGTGTCTAGGAATACTGTACAAAGCCATGAAATATAAAATGATAAGTTGGGAATGTTAGTGTAGTCGGTAACTTAATCTATCATAAAAGATACATAGATCTGAATAATGAGGTAACTGGAATTTTATATAAGATATGTAAAATAAAAGTAGAATTTTTTCAGAAAAGTTATACGAATCTTATCTAAAGAAACAAAACAATCTACAAATTCTTAAACACAACGTCCTAATAATGTTACGTTTACGGAACTGAATTATCAATTATGTACAGAGAGTATACTTGAAATTTTTGGATTTAATCAAAATTTCCACCAACAGACGTCACATGATGCAAGTAGTATCGAAAATTTTATACAACTTTGTTCATCTAATCGATTATACATTGAAATTTGTAATCTGTTTTAAATTTGAATCTGATTTTTCGAAATCACGAAGTTCCAAAGCTGTGATAAATGTTATCTCTACACAACCCAATACAACACACCACTCACTTACTGCACTCCATACAAATTCAATATAACCCTGTAAAAACGAAATAAACAAAAACTAAATACTATTGAACAGGTAATTGATACTAGTTGTCATTAACATTTAAACCCAGACAATACTTTTATCAGATCACAATATGTAGAAACCACAGTAATTTCTACGTAATTTTGTGCTGAGTTATTCTGAACTTACAGAAGAATGAGTTGAACCCTTCTAATTTTAATTGAATTCTTGGATTCTGTTCTTCTTTGAATCACATCTCTATCAAATTAGAATAATCAATATCGTGTATTAACTCCAAAAACTGCGAAAGCACATAACCGAATTAGTCTCAAACAATTTAGGGAGCTCATAATTTTAGGTCTCAAGCTGTAATGTTTTGAAGGATGATAAACAATTGTGGTCATCAATAAGAAGTTTCTGCTAAAAGCCACCGGTAATAATCTATTTTTTGATCTAATCCTAATTCCCTTATTATTAATTTCGTTTACCATATAACATTAATATAAATGCATTAAAGATTTTAACACGACTTACGGATTCATGAGGTTTTATGTAGAAGAAATCTTTTGCGTTTAAAACTCGAAGTCCAATTTGGTTGAAATGTACAACTATAAAAAATGAAATAAACGTTGAACTTCTATTCTTTCATGAAAACAGCAAAATGTTTTTAATCAGACAAATCATATCAACTCATAAAATGATTTGGCAATAGTTTCTAATAAAAGATAACATCAGCCATACTCGTTAATGTACATACTTTCAACTTTTATACCCTTCAGTCTTTCTGAAGTTACAAACATGTATTTAGTGACACAATACCAGGATGCATATATTTTTCAGAACTTTTATCTTCAACAAACAAATATTGCTATTCATGTTCACCTTGAAATTGTGGATTTATCAAAACTCTGGAATGACTGCTTCTCAAGGAGCGAGCCAGTTTTCGATGGGGTTGTAGATACACTTTCTCATATGTTAGCCAGGAATGTTTCAGA
This sequence comes from Schistosoma japonicum, assembly GCA_025215515.1. Classification (NCBI taxonomy): domain Eukaryota; kingdom Metazoa; phylum Platyhelminthes; class Trematoda; order Strigeidida; family Schistosomatidae; genus Schistosoma; species Schistosoma japonicum. The sequence continues at coordinate 62,483,337 of CM046061.1, read as the reverse complement.
GAGTAGCCACAAATATTATAGGCTGACAATTATTGTTTTCTTGACATCACAACAGTTTTAAATCTTTTAGTCATGACAGTGGTCTGAAAATGTTTGTTGGTGGGAGGGGGAAGCACACCATAAAAAATTTATTAACATCGTAAATATTCTGTACCCAAACACCTCAGACAAAGTTAATTCATACAACTTCCTAATACTATTTCAGCAGAGGAACTAGGAAAGATTATCCAGGTTTACCATATAATCATATACTATATATCGAAACAGCTCTGAAAGAAGTAGGAGGTGGTGATGGAGATACGCTACTTTTTGACCTTCATTAACTTAGTGACATTGCCTTATTGTGTGATAACATATTAACTATCCATATCCAACTTAATCAGTTCATAATTAATGTCTGAATATAATTCGCATCTGCTAAACGAAAGTACCTCTGCGTGTCTAGCAGACGTCTACGCTTGTAAACACTTTGTAACATGCCTTCAGAAGCAGTCAAGTAGTTCGTTTACCTTAATAACTGTATGAATCCTGGTAGTGGTGTGATAAATATGATAAATCTACGAATGATGAAAACTAGAGCAGCTTATGTTAGGATGAATCATCTTTGGAGCCATCATCATGTGAGTCTGACTATAAAATATGGGGCTTACCACTATATTTATGAAATCTAGTCTGAAGGTGCCCAACAACTCTCTGTGCACAGCCATCGTTATCTTCGAAGAACCGTTGGCTACCAGAAGCAAAATCATGTTAGTAATTCTTTTGTACGGTAATGTGTGTTCATGCGAGTTAACAGCAATTCAATCAGCGTAATGATCTTGAAATAGTGACTTTGCTTTGCTGAAAATCGCTTACGAATGTTGACCTTAGCTGCCTTTATACTGGAATTAATATAATAATACCGAAAGGTGACAAGTTTATCACCTTTCGTTTTGAGTAATAAACAGAACAAAGCCAGTCCACCAGGCTTTTCCAACACTAATCCACTATGTCAGTGACTACTGAAGAGTTAAATTTGAAAACAACCATCTTTTCTCAAAATTATGTTAATTTACTGTTATTTAAAAGCCTAAGGCTTAGGGATTTTCGTAAACGTTTGGAAAAATGGAAACAGAGTTAAGACAAGCCCATTATCTTTGTTAGGCAATCATTTCAAAGATATAAAATTGGAGTAATCAGAATATTTTAAACGATCGACTGCGTAATTATTAGACAAACTGCCTACATGTTTACAATCAAATTACTTCCTAAAATCTGATGTTTTGAAGTTATTCCTATTATCATCACTGCTGATTATGAGTGTCAAACTTATATGTTTTTGCACCACGCTAAAGTAAAACAACTCGATGCTTATTCAACCTCAATCACTAGTCAGATGAATACGCCACATCCATGATACTTTTGCGCAATATGACATAATCTGTGGCTACAATTCAATAATTGAATTGATATGGTTTGTGGAGATTGGTATTAATTTAGCTGATTTTAGTTGATTCGTCACGGAATGATGTTGGCAAAGTACCATTGTAAACCAGGGACTACTGAATAGCTGTTTCATCGTAGCATGGGATTCCTTAAAAGCGTGCACTCTAAGGTTACGCCACAGGAGCTTCGGGTTGGCGAACACCTAACCCTCTGTACCAGCTGTGCTAGCATCCAAAAGTAGAATTCTTCCATCAATTTGTGATATATCAGAGCGATGATCATCCATTGACATTGGTAATAACTGTCTCACTCCCAACATGTCTAAACTCTACCTATCAACAATTGGTTAATCTATGAATATTCTGATCACCTATATGCTAAATGTTTATATTTTAAAGTTCAAAAATTGCTGATGACCTAAGGTGTATTTATTATAACTGTTAAATTTCAGAATGATAACCATTTATGTTATTGTCCTAATGTAAATTATAACCTAACTGATATATATATATATATATATATATATATATATATATATATATATGACAAGGAATATAAATAAATTACCGTACAATAATAAACTATAGACGTAGCCCTCTTCATAAAATGTCACGTAATAATATTTAAAGTAGGATTACATAATGAGTCATTAAAGTGAAATTTCGCTAATAGCTATTTTCGTTTCGAAATGTATAAATAATGGATGAAGTCGCGCAAACGTAACACGAATTGACTGAATTAGAAATATCAATCATTAAGAGCCGGCTCAGTGGTCCAATGGTAAAGAGCTTGTCGCGGAGCCAGAGGGTCCTGGGTTCGATCCCCAAAAGAATCGTGGATTCGCACTGCTGAGGAGTCTCATACTAGAACGAAACAGCTGTCCAGTGCTTCCAGGTGATCAATGGTTGTCTGGTTCAGATCAATTCGTTATATCAGGATTAACAAATTAACTATCTTCACAACAACCCCCTTAATATATAAATAACCTTTCTCACATCTTCAAGTGATTTAACACAAAGATAGAATGACAAGATTTGCACACATTTGATGCCGTAATAAAATAAATATTTATTGAAATTAACAGTTTAATCAATTAGTGATTATAGAATTAAGAAGAATAAGAGTCAGTTTAAACCGACTTATCATAAAATTTAACTTTGCTAATGGTTTCCAATATTCTGTATTACAATTTCACAAAGTTATTGAATGATTCAACATGTTAACAAAGCAAGGCGTCGTTTTTGAAATGTCATCTAAATATCGTTGTTCTTGTTTTAATAAAATTCATAGAGGAATCTTTTGTCTATACATGATTCATTAATTTATATTCAATGCTATTTACCTAGACAACTTAATTGTAATAAACAATTTTCAATTTGATAAAGTGAAAATTATAAACACACTTTGGAAGTCTTTATAAATTAACATCGACTTAGTCATATCATATTAATTTAATCGATTCAATTATAATTATAAAGTTTTTATAATTAGTGACTAAATTATTACAGACCCCAGTTACACCGACACTTTAATGCAGTTAATATTTGCTATATAGAACACGTATATGAATGAAGAACGTCTATTTAAAATAGGTATCGTCTGTCTCCTCACCTGTAAATTAGAACTAATGATCAATATGGATAACCAGGTATATGATAAGTACATTTTGTAAACATCATAAAATCTAAATTTAGGACAATAACTAATATACATTTATTAAAATATGTGAAAGTTAAGATGATATACATCTTAACAACTTATGCATAGACTCTTGTCGTTTTAAAACCAATATCCGGATAATAAAAATGTGCTAATATACTTTATATATATTTCCACTTCCCCAAAATATTTTCTTAACTCGACTTTACTAAGTTTCATTATTTTGTTAATATAACCCTCTAAATTAATCACTTAAATTTTATTATCTCTTACGGAATTTATATTATACCACGTGCACCAAAACATCTAGATAAATAGTTAAATTAGAATAAGCTTGTCGATTTGCAATGGACTGAAACTGGTCAGCCTCTGTTGTCAAATATGAATACTGAGAGGATCGCCTAGATATAGCGATAGTATACAAGTAATGTTTAAGTTGGATTGTGACTGGCAAGTGAAATCCAAGACGCGCGTTTCATCCTATTTGGGACTCACCGGACGGATGTACTTGCATCCCATTGTTGATGTTCACACTGAGATTCGAACTCAGTTTACTCCGTGCCAAACGCCACCGCGTTTACCTCTAGGCTACTGTGTCCAGACAGTCACATTTGTGCAACGGGTACATATGTAATTAGAATAGGACGAAAAGATCGTCCTGGATTCCTCTTGCCAGTCATAATCCAACTTAAATATTTGAACTGACTAGTCAATTAAATTATTATTTCATTCATACTACTTGTATGATTTTTAGTGTCACTTCTTCATTTAGCTGTATACATTTAACCTTAAACTTTATATTGATCATGTTAATGTCTAATAAACAGTAATAATAATAAAATGTCTTCAGTTTAAACATAGTTAACCATTCCGATTGAGAGTTTTGATGCAATACAAAAGAACTTGATATAAGTTTATTTTTAAGCAAGTTCCCTATTCGTATATCCTGATTTTGTTACACAGAGAAATTTTGGACTATACATTTTTTATTATCACATCAATTTGTTTTTATGAAATAGATCAATCATGTAGAGAGTTACGAGGAATTACTTTTCAGTGCTTAGCAAACTCATTCAAATACCGACTTTCAATGACTATTTGGTCAATATAAATTATTCAGAATACTTTATTTTATCATTTTACTGTTAAACACTTACATGAAGCGGAGGCTAGCATCATTTGAATAACGACAAATAGTCTTCCAAAACAATAAAATATCCATTTGTTTGAAATACAGGCAATTATAATTGCTCCAAGTGGAATCGCAATAACATGACAAGTGAAATTTACTAAAGTCAAATGATAATGACCAGCATTATTATCCTTTGTCTACTCAAATGATAATAAACAGACAAAAAATTGAATAAACTGCATGAACTAAGTTAATTAAAAGGTTTGAAGAGTAATAGTGCAGTTAAGATGTTACTTTAAACTGCCTATCACTTGTATTACATTTTGGACAATGAAGCGTTCATCACTAAACAAAATCTGTTAATTCAGATCAGTCAATTTTTAAATAAAACAACATATAATTAAACTACTTAATTTCTCCGATTAACGAATATCAGCATTCGCCAAACAATATTATGTCCTCTATTTCCCAGATTCTCTTTAGCTATTGTGCAACTCACAAAAAATCAAATTAATCAGTAAAAGACAAGGCAGTTTACTTGCTTTATATCAGTATAGTTCTGATATTGACAAATATGTAGAATAATAAAAGATAATAACTGAAAGGGATTAGAAATAAATTAGGCTGTTGTCTGTATATAATCGAAATATGCTCTATGAGGAAACTGAGTGAACTATAGATGCGAAAACTTATTGAAAAAAAAACAGAAAAATTATGAGAGTTGTGTAATATTTAACAAGATCAACAGCTGATTACAATTCATTGTTTAATGACCGCTTTCTATGATTTTGATAATTCCAGAAACTTGTCCTCACACGTAAATGTCTTTTGAGTATTACGCAACTTTCGAATTTCGTCTGTTTATCTTTAAGAAATTTTTGTATTTATGGTTCTTTTAATTTTCTTTTAGAGGAAACTGTAAATTTCAACTATACTCAAGCAACAAAGTAAATTATGTCTATTTCCTTTCACAGTGATTATCTTTTATTATTCTGTATATGTGTTAATATCGAAGCCATCCTGATATTAAATATGTATACCGTTTTGTTTGTTTACTGATTAACGTAAGTGTGAGTTACAGTGTAGTTGTTACTGAGCCACAATGTTGTTATTATCTACTTATTATTGCCACTAGTACATATACCATCCTACTACCAATTTACATCTTTCACCTATTGTGATTAGTTATGTAATTCACCTGTTTCATTTTTATCATTAACTCATAAATTGCAATTTGTTGGTTTAATAACTTCCATATTCCCGTATAAATATTGCTGTATATTAGAGTAAAGACTAGCGATGATTTAATTGTTGTTCCTAAAATGCATTTACCAATTAAAGTAAATTCATTATATCCTTTCATTTTTTTCATATAAATAAAAAAACTGCTTCGAAAATACTACTTATTATCCTCCTGAACTAACTTTATTTAACATTAGTAGTGTGTGATCTTGCCATGATCCATTTCTAATGTTGCAATACCTTTGAATTATCTGCTCTGCTTAAAGATAAAACAGACATAACTAAACGAAGAATAACATTTCATTCATGAAATCTTATGTTAATTTAAGGTGCATTTTACGGAGATTGGTACTTAATTTGTTGTTTGCATTCGTTACAGAGTGATCTCAGTTGGGTACCATTGAAAACAGGGAACACTAGACAGCTGTTTGTCCTCGTTTAGGATTCTTTAGTAATGCAAAACCGTTATTCCGTCAGTGCACTAAACCCAGGATCCACATCATATAGCCACTTGTCCAGCGCATTCTAGTTTTCAATGCTACCTACCTATGAAGAATACAAAACAACAAATCATACACTCATTTGGGATTAATTTATTTATGTTCTATACTTTGAATTCAAATATTATTCAAAGTATTATGGTATTACATTAGCATCAAAGTGATATTCACAATTAAATAGACCAACAAACATACATTAATAAGCGACAGCCCAACTATAGATATCCCAGCCACCGTCAAAACTACTACAACAACTGCACACATAAAATGAAGTATAATTGATCGCTTCAATTTTCTTATTTTACGACTAGCTTTCCAACACCAAATCCACTGACTGACAGTAGCTGAAATATGGCGAAAACGAATGTTTTGTTATTTTGCATTGAGTGAATAAAAATACCAATATGCAAGGAAAGATTAACCAAAAATGTTTTACAATACTTCTAGATAGCGACATATGTTTGTTTAAACGTTAACAAAGACAGTTATTCATTAAAAGAAGTCATTGATGACAAAGAGTATGAAAGACGACATAACTGACCAGTGTAGGTGGCAATAAGAGTGAAGGTATAGACATTTACACTGAGTTGGAAATAAGATCTGACATAAGAAATCCACGTGATATGAACAGGTGATTTTTTAATATTCATAATTTACCTGGAAAAACCTACTGTACACAGTATAAGTTTAAGCAAATCAGTCAACGGTACAGATGTGCATCACTCATGTTGCAGCATTTCATATTGAAAACATTTAAATCAGAAGTCGAACTGATGGTAGTAAAACAGGATATAGTTAGAAAGGAAGAACAGAACCATAGAATGAAGAGAATGGAATAATTCGATGTTCGACATTTATTTACAGATAGAAGGTAAATACAACTTCGTGGCCTATTTTTGTCCGAGTCGTTTAAAGTGTTTTTTATAAATGTGACGCAAATACTAACCAGGTTTAATTTACTGTCTTACACAACTCTCTTTAATAGTTTATACATTCATGGTATATTCACCTAATATTTTTTCAACCTACTCTTGGACTAGACAGCATCTCATGTTTCTAGTCACATTTGATTGTCCCGCAACTAAAAATGATCTAAGTCGAAACATATACCCACGAACTAGTGGCATAATTTTATTGCTCTTTTACAACCATCTCTAAAATTGACATGGTTGAACTGTATGAATTATTTGGTAAATAGTAGGGTTATCGACGTCAAACATTACTTTAGTTTGTGTTAAAAGTCGAATAAACGGTTGTCTGAACATAGTTGAAGCCGACTTACTGACACGAAATTTCGAAACTCATGCTTAACCTAATTATGATTTGGTTTACATTATTTCCGTGAGATCTATATCACTCTTTATAATCTGTCTAAAAATGCCCAATTTTCAAAAGAAGATCGGCGAAAAAAGCATACTTCAATACTCCACTACCGGATTACTAACCATGGTTACATCGAATTAAAGTCATAGTATCGAAGCCAGATCCATATTTTCAGTTCCACCATTTATTTGGAATTCAGCACACATATAGAAAACGTTTGAGAGATTGTTCATCAGTAAACCGAAATTTACATGTACTACCTCATATTGGATATTTACAGCTGATGCTTAAATAATCACTAATAGATGGGCTATTATTTACAAGTTATAAAATGAACAGAATGAATAATCTGGTGTAGTTCATATATACTTAGAGTAGAAATATTATTGTTAGTACTGTATAAATTGAAAGCAGGAAATTTCTTGTGCTGATTATTTGTGTGAAGTTATGATATTCATGCAAGAAACTTACCCATCATTCCGTAGCTTGACATTAAAATCATAAACATGTATTTTTCTGGTGGATATATTCCAAGTGCGCTGAAGTAGTCATACATAAATGAAAATATTCGTATTATGTCAGTTAATATTTGTTTGTAAATAAATTAAAAGTTCATTTATATGACGAAAGTAGTTATTAAATCAGTAAACATTTACAACACCAAAATTTAAATAGGTAGACAGTTTTAGCTAATTTTATTTGTCGTAGATTGATAGTGACCGGATACCACTAAAACCAGGGAGCGCTAGGTATCTGTTTTGCTTCCAGTATAGAACTCCTCGGCAGTGTGCACACTCGACTCTTCCAGGATGCTGAATCAATTAGTCATTCTTCCATATCCGTTAAACTATCGTTCAACACTAATACTCTTAGTTGATACCGTATAGAATATCATTATGTTTTCTAGAAAAGATTCCTTCTAAATATAGTCTCTTTTAAAAATAATAAGAGGATAGAATTGATCAGGAAATGTTTTGTGATCATGCATACTTGTCGATCAATTTTCAGATGTAAACTAAGGAAACTAAATTAACGGTCACATAAATATAAATGACAATCAATGATACACCAGAGAAGGGAATGAAGAAAGAGGCAAAAAAATAAGCTGTTATAAAAAATCTACCAGCAAAATGGATTAACCATCATCTAAAAACTTTCTATTCCTTAATTACAATTTTCTTGCCCCTTCCCCCACCCCATTATCTAAATTCTGATTCATTATTTGGTGTCATTTGGAACACGGTTTGATCATGTTAGTTCATTTGTCAAAATCACTACAGATAAATAAACCTATCTGTAGGCAGAATTTGCCAATATAACAATAGTATTTCATAGATCTCGACCAAGAATGAGAACTATTCTAACTTTCGGCTCTTTATTGCAATGATAACTGATCATTGTTGATGAAATAGTATTATCCTGAAATATAATACAATTTCAAGTTTATATGTTAGAAACAAGAATGATCATCAAGAAAGCATATTATCTATTCGTAGATAGTGTTTGAAACTCAGTGAACATGAGTTATATCAACAAAGATGTCTCCGTAATTTAGTCTGAATCTCTGACTTCTTCAGTTTACCTGAAACCTATAAACTTATTAGATTATTTTATACAGCTTATTCCCTTCAAGAATTCAAATAAAGCTAGAACGAAAACATTTTGCAGAATGCATCAAATCGATTTCAGTTCGTTGTATTCTCTCTAGTTACACACAGGCAATTAATTGTAGTTAATACATCATATAAATATAATTGTAAACTAAACAATAAACATTCCTTGTCAAAAGATATACTCGTGATCGAGCTGAAATAAGAGTGATTTAAAGAGAATATGCATAAACTAATGAATTGTTAGTTCTGGAACCTAAGTGAGGTCCCTTGATTACGTAATATGCAAAGGGGATTACAGATCTAAACAGATAATGGGTTAGGTAGGATAGATAAATCACTAGAACATCAATATTATGGTTACAAAATATGACTATGATTTATTAAAATAAACAGATAGGATTTAAAAATATTAATGTTAGCTTTATAATAAATTAGAAGTGAATTAATTACATAATAAATAATAAAGACAAATGGAATTAAGGAACTAAAAATGAAAGTCAATTGTGTTCATAAAAAAACGACTGACGGATAAATCATATTAATCATTCCTAATGTTAGTTGACAATTCACTTGAATCCCCATCACTGATTCCTTTGGGGTACAAAGGCCAGTTTTTGACCGCAAATTAAGACGGCTTTAGCAAATCTTGGTATTTTGACGTTCATAATTTTAGGTTTGTCTTTTATTAAATGATTTTCAAAGCGATGGTCGTGATTAATTTATATCCTATATCTAACAGATGTCGTGCAATCAAAAAATGGAAACCCTTTAGTCCTCTGAGATATAGATCCTTTCACACATGTTCAGCGGAACATGAAGACACCTGTCTTTTTATCCTTCAAGAGTATCTGCTATAGCAAGTACATGTGAGCCAGAAAACATAATTGATGCCATACAACTGGTATTTATCATCTTTCGTTTGGTATTTTGAACACCGGGTTGCATGTAGTGGGACCAGTTTTGAAGTAAAACATGTACTTCATATAATGCCTTTTAGTGACTGATTAATTTACGTTGCTACTTGTTTACATTTGAACATTATTCGAATGAATGAAGGTGTTTTCTCTTGTTTACGGACTTTAGTTGATGAGTGACACTCATTAATATATTTCACACTATTTGTTCATTTGATGTATTTTTGTAAAGCCGGAGCAATAATCAATGTAGTATGAAGTGAAGTTATTTCAGTTCACTTGCTCTAATTCTTCTACTTATGTACAAAATCGTATAAATATGTAAACAACTGAATATAATATCTATGTAGTAGTCATCTGGTGCCTTGGTGAATAATAGTAATAATGACAAGTTCAATTTATAAATGAATGGAATCAATGATAAGGTGGGGTGTCATGACGTAATCGAGTTCGAGATACATGAACTAATTATTACTTAAACAGCAGTGACAAAAATTGATATTAGTTACCAAGATTACCAATCAGGATAATAGTGATGATAATAATAGATTATGATGATATGAATAACATAATAACACTGTATGAGGTCAACTTTGTTGATGAATAATGTAATGAAACGACAGCACTAAGCTATAAATACATATAATTCACATTGAAATATGAAGAATGTTTACAAGTGCGGTAGTTTGAACAAACAAATCGATTTACAAAGATTTTTGACATATTGTTTACAACGAAAGATATAAACAAGGAAAATGTATGGGGGGGGGGAAGGAGAGAACGGATGGATAGTAATCACTAACTATAGGTATTCAGAATGAACCACCAATTTCTTTTGTGAACATAAATTCTGCGTCTTCATAACATAGAAGTCTAATGCCATTCTGTCTACTTATAGATCGTAAGGTAACATCAGATTCACTGAGTAACCTGTGGGCATATTGACTTCTTACGAAACTACTGGATAATTAGAAACCATATAACATCAGATTCTTCTGTATATATTTGAAAGACTTCTAAATAATACTTTCTGAGTTCTTCCAACTTACGTCCTACTGCACCTACATGTTAAATGGTAAATGCAACAGGAAACAACTACAGACAGTCAGTTATCTAAGTTTGATTTCCCGAACCATTTTATGTTGTAAGTAAAAGTCGAATTTCCCAACAGGATAAGTCAACTCACTATTGCCATGTAATCAGCTACTGTTCTATGTGCTGAGATCATCCCCCCTTTAGATAGATTATTAATAAACATATCATTCTTGGAATAAAATCAGAACTGCATATGTTGCCCGCGTGTCAACAGTCATAGTTAAGTTTCTTCTATTGAAATCTAATCATATCAACATAACTACATAGGTGTCTACTGTTTTTCTTGTGGGACATAAGTAAACATTGACTCTACATTAGCAGAGACCATGTATCTTTCATTCAAACTGATACTATCCAATCACAAAGCCAAAATTCTCCTTCAGACTGAGTATTTTTAATTCATTTCTTACGGGCTCAATCAAATGAGTTGGTTATCTAGCAAGGTTATGACGTCGTGAGTTGACGAATGAGCCTTGGAGGATTGCCCGCTTTATAAATCCTGAGTAGGCCATATAGTCTAATCAAGTGGGTGCTTCTAGGTTCCACACTTTTACCTAGTCATTTCATCCATTATCTCAGTCAACAACTGATTTAAAAGTTAGTTAATTTTTATTTGAGTTCTAAGTATCATGTCCATGTTTTGTCACTGTATGACGAAATGCTTATCATCGTCCAATAGCGTTTTTGATAGATATTCCTGCATGACTTTCATCCTGCGTGGTAGAGTGGTTTCATTAAGTTATAATTATAATTTATTGAATAGAAAATCTAAAAGATATTGCCACACTGCAAGTTTCATTTTGATGTGTCGATCGTTAACAGTTTACGTTATTACTTCAGGAAATTCCTGGTGAAATAATTTGAACATATTTTCTTGCACATAATTCATTATAAATTTGATAGTTGGATGAACTTTATTTAACATTTCAAGTAGCTAGTATTCATAGTTTATATCATGACACAGGAAGAATGTGTCATCGATGTAACCTTCACATAACATTGTTTCGATGATAACAGGTAATTGTTTTTTCACCCTAAATTTTAAACAGTTATATCAACAAAAATCCCTCGTATGGAATCGTCATAGAATCACCTTACTAAATTAAAAAATATTTTATCTATTGCCCATTTACTTATAAGTTACCTAGTAAAACGGCCAAAATTTGTTAAATCGAAAAGCTTACTAGGCTTGAAATAGACAATCTTCTTGGAAACATTAATAATAGGGAAAAAGGATACCTACTAACGCAATTTTAATCGTAGTAGAAAGATATGGGAAGATGCACAAACGTGCACGGTTCTATAGTGACAAGGATTACGATATACTTTGTGACTGCATTTGGTGAACGTTTTGGTTTTCCCTAGTCACTGTACTTGGCTATCTTATAATATAATTAAAAATGAATCCTGTCTTTGAATATGGACACTTTCGACAGGCTGGTGATGTTTTAAACAGTAGTATTTCTGAACCAGGCCTAGTTTATCTTTATTTATCATATGCTGATATACAATGATTCCATTCAGTGGAGAGTTTAATATGTGAGATTTAGTTGGTGATATATTAGTCGCACATGACAGACATTCGAATTTGGATCGGTTCTCAACTCAGTTTAGTAATATATAGAACAGGCTTGAAGAATAATCCGTTTCTGGTTTCACACACGTGTTTGACTTGATGAGACGATGGTACTACGAAACAATAAGTTTACAGGAAATATATCCATACTAATCAACTTGTAGATTTTCATTTTGTGTCAGCAACAGTACATTTATTGATTAGTAAGGTACCTATACAATAATTTAGGATTATGAATAAAAATGAAGAATATATCAAACTGCTGATTAAAACACACTGTTTTCATACAGATATTCACTGAGTTTTTAAAGTCTATGCAGAAGCTAGTTACTGTTTAAACGTTGATTCCGCACTGAAGAAAGCAGTTTACATTATGTTGACAAACAGAGGAAAATCAAATAGTACAGTTGTAAAAATTTTCTAAGGACAAACAACAAGAATTGATTTTCATTGAGAGGAATAATTTTGTGATGCCACATTGATCTTCTACATTACATAGATCATAATATTACATTAAAGTGAAATTACTAATTGACATAGGAAGCAGAATTGAAACATGTGTCTAATTGGTTCAAAATTAGTTTGCGTTGAATATACATGCTAAACAAGAAAGTATTTCCATATTCATTTTCTATTTATTTTTCAGTAATTAAACAATTAGAAACGTATAGTTAAACCGTTTAAGACATTGTTTTTCTTAGTACATTAAAATGTACACCGATATCTTTGAAAGGCATTAAAAAATTATCACAGAAGTAAGAAAAGAACTCACCTTACATATGGCACAACAGGTGAAATATGGTCTTTCGAAATTGCAACAAGGTACCTGAGTTTCAAATTAAAATTAAAAGCATTTATTGCCCATATATATATATAACTAGATACAGAGAAGAGAAAATTAAAAGAAGGTTACCTAGGAGTAATGTTTTATGATATAAAATCACTATTTCATTTGTATTTGTAGCATTTCATTGAATTGAGAAATGATTCTGTTGAGTAATTTGATTTCACTACATATAAAATCGTCAATTGAAGCTTCAAACCAGATTAAAATTATAAAAGAAATAGTATTCAATTAAAAAGAAACACTTTTAGTGTTTAAGAATAGAAATAAGATAAGGATATATTACTGGGTCGTAATTAGTATGTATTTTGGAAGGGACAGTTAAGACTGTTAACTGGTATATGTAAAATGATTAGTAATAATATGAATTTAGAATCAGGACTACATTCAATGACTTATGATTACTTAGTGAATGCAATGAATCAGTGTTTATTCAAATAGGTTTAAAAGTAAGTTAAGTCTAAAATTTTCGAGTATAACAGAAGATAAATCAACCTGAATAAGTTTTAGTTGATCTAGATCAAGTGTAAAGACTAGAAGAATAATCAGTCACAAGTTAGAGTAGTTATAGTAAGAAGTAAAACGTCTTAAAACTTCAACAGGTAATATCATGCATATGCAAAAGAAGAAGGAATGATAACTAACATGAATAGGGCTTGTTTATTCAAAATGTCTAAATAAAATGAGAAAATGGGCGGGCAAAATGGCGCATACAAGTAAAAATCAAACATCCAATTACATCGGAAAATTTCATACACTCTGATCTATTTAATAAACTTAAACGATGCAAAAATACCAAGGTCTACAGAATAGAATGAAATCAGCATATTTCGTAGCTACTCATCAGTTGTTAACGGCATAGATCAATCGATGTTTTGAAACAGATCGAAAAAACATAGATTGAAGGAGAATATCATTAATATGACTGAAATGGTAAAGTAAGGGAGTGTATGTATACGAAATTGTGATGTGACATTAAACAATAACGATGAATAATACTAAATGAATGATTCTGTTAAGCCCAGTCAGCAATGAGATATTTAAAATGACGTCATAATAAAGTGACAATAGAATGAATGAAAAATATTCAAGTGATCTGAACACATTTCATGAGGATAATTTCTTTCCACCATTACATACGAGTGTAATAGTCAAACATTTATTTGATAGTGGACATATAGTAGATGTCTTCAAGCCTTTTGAAGCAATCGATAATCAAAATCATTACCTTCTACTGCACTTTACAGATCCGAACTACCATCAAGTGTTTTCAACCTTACAAAAGAAAATCTTGGTTAACCTTTCACTCTCACGTTAGGTGAAATGAAGTTTATGAAACGTGTTTAGATTGCTTAATTATTTTTCATCCATTCTATTGGTATTTCATCATGAAGTTATTTTAAATATCTTATTGCTGAGTTTTATAAAATCATCCACTTATTATAATCCATTGTCAGTATTAAATGTTACGTCACAATCTCTTCATTTTTTTTCATTTAAATATCCTCCATTATTTTACTAGTTTTGTCAAATTGATGATATTCTAATCAAGTCCCTATGTTTTTCCGTTCTGTTTCAAAACATTACCATCGACTGATTAAAGTATGTAGAATGTAATATTTATTAATAGTAATAAATGTGAATTCAAGCCGTTTTACAGCTGATGAGTAGCCACGAAATATACTGAATTCATACTATTCTGCAAACTTCGTTCTTGTAGTATTTAAACAGAAAAATACAGATCCATGTCTACTATGAAGTACTGTCAAATTTTTTTCCCAACAGTTGGTTTATTCCTATTTTATATTTAATTATTGCCATATCGATGAGTTAATATTTGATCTCTAATCATTACTTTTATAGGTACTGAAAGGTCAATTGATTAATTTCATTCCAGGAAATATTACGATTCTATAAGTTTCTGCAAGTGTTATTTTGTCTTATCTGCTGATTGATACCATTATGTAATATTAATCCTATTACTCTTCTAAAATGTTAGTCCCATATATGCTCTATTAACTCTTACAATTTAACAAAAGATAATTGATCTTATTACTGTATGTTTACTTAGTCAATACATCACTAAATCATCTCTTATTAAAGCAACAAAATACAGAATGAGTGGTTACAGGTACACATATATGATCTTCATTCACTATTCATATGAATTTCAAAACTACAATAAAAACTATTTTGTTTTCTATGCTAAGTACTTAAAGACTTTAGATTTTTGATAGCGAACTATTGACTAACACCTAAAGAAATAATCCATTAAGTGTATAATTAACATTAAAGTACAATAAATCGAATACTGACCTTTAAATTCAAAGACCATTTTAACTAAAAATATATTTCATTTTTCTACTGTATCACTTTTACTTCACAAATATCAACATCATATTTCCGTTTCTTCACATTCTAACTCCCGATAGACATTAAATAACATAACTAATAAGAGCTTAGTATTCAGTAGTTATACAACTAACCAACTGATTATCATGAAAGCTATAAAACATAAAGTTTACTTACGTAATTGGAAGCCAAAACAATGCATGTAAAACGGCAAAAATTGGAAGTTTGTACCAAGCAAAATTACATCGAGTCATTTCATATAACTTTTCTTCCTAAATTAATTAATAACACACTAAATATGTAACAGTGTTAAACAAAAATCTTCAAGGCATAAAATAGAGCAGCTATACTTCATGCATTAAACTAAAGAAGTAAGTTACCTTCTTTAACTATTTTCACTTCTAAAAAATGTAACTAAAGTCAATTGGTGTCATTACAAACACATTGTAATAGCTACATAAAATTGTAATTTATAATAAAATAGAAGCATCTTTCTTGATGAATTAAATAAGTAGATGTTTCTAACTTAATCATTTTTCCAAGTCACAGAATATGCTTTAATGTTTTTTGCAATAATAAAGAACCCATAAAATTATTTTGTGGCATCAAACAACAAGTTATTGTTTCAATTTTAAATTTCTAGATACTTTTAACAACATTCGAGATCACTTTATCTATGACCAAATTACTTTTGACATTTCTTCTGCATTCACTTCCAATGTTCAATTTCCTCTTACCTTTTTTAGTATACACCACAAGTACCACAAGACTTCAGCACTGTAAACTTTTTGTTGGAGATTTTAATATGGAAACATTGTTAAGTCAGCCACCAAACTTTACTATTTAAAATCCTGAAATCTCTCACCACTGATGCATATTATGTCTCCAAAGTATATAAATAAAATCCATCGTGGTCATTCACTCAACCTTACCTAGATAGTAAAAAAATAGCTGAATTCACTCTTGGTTTTTCTGGAATTTCAACAGTAAGTCTATGAAGCAGTGCTGGCTTTAGCATAGTACTAGTTTTGCATCCAGAACGGAAACTTTTTAAGTGAACTGTTGACGGTAGTTGCTTCTGTATTGCCCGTTCAAATATACAACAAGAGCTTAGAAATATATAGGCACACGGTGATATTTTTTCAAAGTTTTTGCCCATGCCTCTAAAGACTACAGAAAAGAAACAACAACAGACATATTCTACATGACGCTCGATAACTTTATTCAGTGAGCTGGATGCCCAGTCATAACAATCATATGGGAGGGATTTTAAAGCCCAAAATGATAGACTGGATGAAGCTGAGAATACTTAGGTGGTATATTTGGCATCCTAGTCCAGCAAACGAATAATAAAAACCATCTTCTAATATCATATTCATATTTCTGTTTATCTATAGCAAGCACAAAGTTAAGGCATAAGAAAATACAATCTCTAACCTGGGCCTTTTCAAAATTAATAAAACAAGGGATATAAATAGCTTATATCGACATCAGCCATTGTTGGAGAGGCGCCATAAACGATTGTCACTCATTCTATGGGTTGCGTTAGCACTCTAACCATGCCCAGTGGGAACACAGATTTTCATGAGTTTTACTGGACGTAAAAATGCCATAACAGGAAAACTCCTTGGATGTCACTTCAAGTACGACAACACCAACATTCCATTCAGAAATAAGTTAATTCATCTCTTAGTCGATCATAAACAGCTGGTTCATCTTGAAGATATCTGGTACAATTTTAAGGCAGATATAAACGTAGCAACAATCTATCCAACTTAAACCCAATAATTAGAAAAAGCCAATGAATTTCGGAAGCTTTCAGTGAACTGATGAAGACCCGAAAACTTATCCTGGCAGGGTCAGGGAATGATAAAAAGCGACTACAACTCAAATGGTGATCAACTAAAACATAATTAATGTGTGAGGTGGTGGTCAACAAAAGAAAAGTGATGGAATCTGCTGCAGCAACAGATAGTAGTGGACAACTGTTCAAATTCATCAGGGCAATCCGTATTAGAAAATCGGCTATTATGTAGACTAATTACAGCAAATCAGACCAACAGACCAGTCACTTCCATGAACATTTAGGCCTGTCTTCAATTATTCTTTAGTTATCAACTATCCCCAAACTACCATAGTGTATATTTGACACAGGTCCTCCAACTCTTAATGAGGTTGGAAAAGTTTTACGTAATCTGAAGCAAGTGAAGTTATTCGACGACGGAGAAAATACATGAATATCATGGATATCTGTTAAAAACTCAGATTCCTGACTGATGGAGAATAGAATTAATGAGACTTTATACACACGAAATACACACTTTCAGATGTCTCTACATATGCTTCTAAACATAAATTAATCAGGGCGTTTTTAGCACAGTACTGCTATTATATGATTGAGAGTATCCAATCCTCATTAATAACAACTGCTACAAATAAACCACTAACACTTCTGTTGGATAAATTAACTACAAATCCATTCTAACCAATCAAGTGTACAGTTAAATAGGAGTAACTATTCGGCACTTATTTCAATTAGTCCTTATTACTACGGAAAAGGTTTTCTATTGGCTTATCCACCTAAAATCAGATAGGTCACTGGGCCTTGATGGGATGCACTATAGATTTTTATCCTCACTTGTGGACCACTGTCGGAGTTGTTTAGAAAGTCTCTTTCAGGTAGAGCAACTTCCGAGACTGGAAGGATTCTATAATTGGCTCCGTTTAAGAGGGTGGAAATATACAGCTGGCATTTAACTAAGGGCCAATCAGTTTAAGCAGCGCAATAGTCAAAATTTTGTAGAAAATAATCCGTGATAAAATATTAATTCACACAGAGTCACAAAACCTGTTGACTCCAGGCAACATGGTTTTCATAGGCTTCTTTTCCGTCTTACTAACGTATTAACTGCGATGGAGGACTGGGAGAAGCTATTGATAAAGGACTGTCTTTGGATAGATTATTTATTGACTTCTGCTAGGCATTTGATAAAGTATCCCACTTTATACGGAAACTATCAAACTTTGGGATAATAGGGTCGATTCAAAGTTTAATAAAAAACGTTTTATGTGAGCAGAGGCAGAGGTCAAGTTAACTGATCACACTCTGAATGTAATTCTTTACAAAAAAATGTTCTCCAAGGTGCCGTTTTAGTTCCTCCTTTATTCGTGCTTTACGTAAATGAATTGCCACGAAGATAAAATCATCGACAATCATATTTGCTGATGGCCTAACAATTTTAAAAATAGTATGTAGCGATAATGACCAGCTTGATCTTTAAGTTGACTTGAACGGATTAATTCAAAGGTCTCAAACTTAGCGGTTAGAGATTACTTTCGGTAAGAATGCACTAATACACATTGGCCGCAGTAACAGCCACCGATACATCTTAAATAATGCACTTCCCTAAGTAAAAGAGTTCCACATTTTTATCCCATGCACGTGAAACTTTATCTTGAATACTATATCCAATCAACAAGTCCTTATCTTATTAAGGATGTCAAAACACAAGTCGATTCAACTAGTTGGTACTAAGCTAGTAACAGGCTATTCACACCTTCTTTACGATAAGTGTCTGAAACGCTTGCATTTTCTCTCCGTATTTTATCGTAGAACACGAAGTGACCTTATAACTGCATTCCGTATCTCAAATAACGACTCAGGTGTTAATTTGTCATATTCTTTTACTTTCTCTTTAACTAATCATCTCAGAGGCTATCTTATAAAGGTTTTAAAACTGAGTTTGAATACGACTTAGTTCAGAATTCTTATAATGTTGCATCGCTGTATATTAAATGAACATGAACTGATAAATGTAAATAGACAATAATATTTAACTTGATACTACTTATTTTAAGATCATATGAACTTCCAGCCGGATAATTTTCGTGGTAATTATATATAAAGAAACCCATAGACTGACATTAATTCCCCTTCTATCTAGTTTACTACCATAAATAAAAGAATATGGTAACAATAAAAGTGATAACATTCATAGTATAGAAACATGGGTATTACTTACCTAGAATTTATATGAAAATATTAGCTATTGCATTTGTCTTAATAAATTTCAATATGATGGAAACATTATCATGTTTCGATAATAACATATCGTATTATATAAGTAAACATCTAAGCAAATCATGAAACTACTTATTAATGATGATGATGATGATGAGAATGCATAGATTGATTGAATTGTGTATGTAGATGAATGCATTGAACTACATTGATTAGATTAATGTTTTACTAATTTGTAATTTGTTTTAAGTCATCAACCAGTCATAAACATTTAATCATTTAGTCTAGTAAAGTTTCAATTAACAGTTAACAAAAGAAATCACATTTAAACATTCTACTTTAGAATATTTGATTTATAGAAAATTGAGTTTTTAATAAAAAGTAACCAGATTACATTCTAAGGAAATAAGTGGATTCTCTATAGTGAGTAGTAGAAATACAAGAAACTTCATAATTAAATCTGTTAATGATAAATGATTAAACTAACTCATAGTGGTCTGATGAATTCGATTTCATAATTTTGAAAGTTAGAAAGTTAGAAAAATGCTACAAATTTTCATTTCCATTGAATGTGAATTAAAAAATTGACCTTTGACCTAGCTAGATCATCTGTGAAGTCCAAGTCATCTAGTTGCATCGATGTTGTTCACTGTATTCCGAGATTGTCTTGAGATGTTGCAGTCTTCATGATCCAGTCAACCACTAGCAGAAAGAGAGTTGGAAGAGCGTGAGTAAGCAGCCTCGTTTGACACCTGTCTTCACTTCGAATGAATTTGTGAGCTGGCCTCCATGCACGATTTTACAGTGTAGTCCGTCGTAAGAATTGCATATGATTTTGACTATCTTTTCGAGTAAGCCATAGTATCAAAGGAGGTTCCATAATGTTGTCCTATTTACGCTGTCAAATGCTTTCTCGTAGTGGAGGAAATTGACTTAAAGTGGTGAGTTTCATTCATTTCATTGTTCAACAATGAGCCGTAGAGTTCTGATTTGGTCGGTACACAATCGATGATTATGGAATCCGGCTGGTTGATCTGGTTGGGTTATTTATTCGGTTCAATAACACTCTGTTGAAGACTTTTCCTGGTTTCAAAAGAAGAGTGATGTCTTTGTAGCTCTCACAATTACTCAGATCGCCTTTCTTTGGTATCTTGATGAGGTATCCTTCTCTCCAGTCTACTGGCACTTGTTCTTCCTCTCAAATTTTCCTGAGGATAATGTAGAGTATCTTTGCAGTTGCTTCTATATCTGACTTTAGTGCCTCCGCTGGTATGTTGTCCGGCACTGCTGAACTGCCACTTTTAATTTGTCGGATGGCCATGTTGATTTTTTCGACTGTTGGTGGGTTGGTGTTTTAAGGTGATCTGTGGTTGTTGCTTCGATGATTGGTGGGTTCAGTGGGACTGGTCTATCCAAGAGTTATTCAAAGTATTCTACTCATCTGTTTCGTTATTAATGCACTTTAGCGATTGGTTTGCCAGCCTACCTCTTGATTGACGGTTTTGGTTTACTGAATTTTCCAACAAGCTTCTTCGTTGTATAGTATACGTGCCTCATGTTTCCTTATCTTGCAGCTTTTTCCGCAGTCATTCCTAGGTCCCCAAGTATATTTTCGTTTATCCGACCTAATTCATAGCACTGGATGATATTCATTGTAGTCCCCTTCCTTCTTCGTCCTTAAGGATGCTTTGATGACCCTAGGTCCGTGGGGTTCCCATCGTATAAGGGCCATCCATGCTGCTTGAGACAATATCAGTGCTACTCCTTGTGTATGCGAGACGTTTTCTGCTTCATAGCCGGAGTATAAAAGCACTTCTCCTAAGGATTATCGTTGCTGTTCAGCTTGTAACCAATGGGTTTCACTTATTCCATGTCTCTTCAGGTTGTATCTTTTTATTTCTTCAAATATTTGTATGCTTCTTTTGTCTCCCATATAGTGTGAACATTCCATGTGCCTTTATTAATGGTTGCTCTGGTTGTCAGTAGGGGCATCGGCTTCGTGACTTCGGCTTTTACCACGAGGCGTCTTAATTCTTAGAAATGAAGACCTTTCAACTTCCAGAGCAGAATTAAGATGGTTATAAAGGTTTTTACCGGTTAGTTTATTTTAGCTTAATTGTTGTTTTACAGGATGGAATTGCTAACCCTATGCCAAACCCTCCTTCTTTATCAGGGATTGGGACCTCCAGCAACTGTAGGGGGATTCCAGGCGGTGTTAGCACTGTGAATAATGATGTTTTAATTTAATAATTTGAAAAATTCACTTATTTCATGCTTGCTAACTTTGAATATCAAAACTGTTTCAATATCTGAAATACTAATGCTCCGATGTTGAACATTATACATTGATCTGATGTAAATAACATTGGATTAACTGCATTATTTACTAAGGCAGCTTTATAAAACAGATACAACATGTTTCCATGATAAATTGTCTTTTTTTCAAAGTTGATATAATAGCAGTTATTATGACCATCTGTTTACTTAACTAGCAACAAAATGAATTCGTTTCATAGTTCATCTATGTTAAAAGGCATAAAAATGTTTTACAGTACATTTATTAGTAAGTTTTCATATAAATATGTATATTTATTATGCTGGTTAGGCTTACCTATCCTTTCAAATGGTATTTCACTATTATTAGTGATCATAATGATTTAATAGTTTGTAACATTTTCTTATCTTATAACTTAAAATTTAATAGATAGAGCGGTGAATTTGAAGAATTCTAATTGCCGATGAATTAAATAGTTAAATAAATTTGTTTAAATTCATGCTGCTGTATAGGATTCAAAGGTATAATACTGTGAAAAAAAAACAAGGAATGTTCATAGAGGAAAAGTTATTTCCTAACGATGTTGTTTACTGAATCTGTACAATCGTAACTTATAGTTAATACTTTTTGCATAAAACAGCTTCTCATGAGAAAGGGATATGATTTATATCACTACACAAATAAGTCAAAATCATCACAAGTTAGTTCATTATGATAACAAAGTGGTATTTGCTTCAAATGAACTGGTAACAACAATTATGAAGAGGTTATTCAATGAGAACAATTGTCTAGAAGTACCAAGTTTTGAAGATACTACACAATGAACATAATTATTTGGAAATAACAAAATATGAAGAAGATTTGGTTAATGAACAAATCGTTAGTAAAAGAAAAGATGATATATTATTAAGTATGAAGAGCAATAATTGTTGTAGTAGTGGCTAGTTAACAACATTCATGAGAAATTAATGAAGAAATGAGTAAAAGTAATTGATTATTATAAAATGGTAGAGCGTTAAGGGCATATAAAAAATAAAGGATTTAATGTTGTAATTTTGTACACTGAGATTAGACTTGAAAATGCTAATTAGTAAAGCCTCTCTAGTACATAGCTTATTGATTTGTAAGTTATTTGAGCCATTTTCTTTGTCGAAATAGATAACTGAAGTAGAATTCTGACAAAACAACATGACCATAATTAACCATGTGTTCTAGGATCAAGCTGCTGACAGACCTGTTTAGTCCTTTAGATAGCTAAATAGGACAGTGCTCTTTGATGCGTTTCGATAGTTTCCGTTTCATGTAGCCAATATATTCGGCACCACAGGAGCAAGTATAATTGTAAATATACAGTGATTTGGTCCAATGTAAAAGCATATCTTTTACACACTTTAGAATCATAAGTCGGCTGAAGAAGGTGATGTAAAGTTAAGCTGAGTAGAAGATTTTCTCAAAAGACCCGGGGAGTCGATTTTTTAAGATCTCTATAACAGTATTTCTTGTTACTTGGGTGTTTATGAGAATGACCTTTCTTTATACGTCTGATGGTCTCACTCATGGTTGCTTTAATTTCATATTTCTGTCAATGAACCTAGAAGAATGCCCACTAGCAATATATTTTCTTTTGAGTTTCATCAGAACGTTATCAATCGTGTCGTCACGTCAAACTCAGTTACCCTTTAAAGTGACAGTATAGAGAGTGTATAATACTGTCTTCATTCGGCAAAAATGTTTATTTGTGCAAATAGTAATAGCGACATTTACAAATAAACTTGATAGTAAAGCTAAACTTTGCCGACGAACTTGTACAACCATCAATGACCTTGAAGTACCTTTTAACCAATGAGAATGCACTAGTTGA
Organism: Schistosoma japonicum; assembly: GCA_025215515.1. Taxonomy (NCBI): domain Eukaryota; kingdom Metazoa; phylum Platyhelminthes; class Trematoda; order Strigeidida; family Schistosomatidae; genus Schistosoma; species Schistosoma japonicum. Next base: position 62,459,505 of record CM046061.1, on the reverse strand, counting down.
TAAAATCATTAGTTATTATGAAAAGCGATAAAATCTTTAAAATAAGTCATACATACAATGTCTTAACGTGATTTATGAACTTTTGAAGGTTGAAGGCAGGTTCATTGAATTTGAATTCATAATATGAACGACATAGGAACTCATCCATATGGCTCCATATCATGTTGTTTCTAGAACCTTTATAAGGTTTAAGAAACTCCTTCAGACGTGACCAGTATCCTTCGATGTTTTGTGTGTGAACACCCGAACTCGGATCCACAAAATGTCTTTCGTGAACTATGAAATGGTGAACCTATCGAAGTTTACGAAGAGGCCGATAATCTCTTCAGTCGTCAGTATAAATTGAAGATCCTGGTAGAACGTACAACTGGATTATTAGTATCATAGTCCTTGCAGTTCGATCTGGGACACACTAGAAATGTCTCTTTCCTAATGTTCAGTCGCAAATACCAAGAACCTACCAGTAAGATAAGAGCAATAAGTACTTAGCCATTCAATTTTTAGAGATTTTTCTCTATTTTATTTCCTCTTCCTAATAGCTGTTTCATCCATTTCAACAGTTTTTCTTGTGCCTCCTAGCGACAGATTTAAGCGTAACAGTATTTCTGAGCATATATCTCTACAGTGCTGATACCGTTGCACTTCCGACACTTTGCTTACATTTATAAGGGACTATGCCATCGAAAAAGGCAACTACATAACTCACAATACAACTAACATATAGGTTCGCCTAAGTGTCAGTCTACACTGGCTAAAGAAGCCGCCTTTCGTTATTGATTTTTTTGCCAGCAACCATTATAACGAAAGATGACTCCATCTCGAGTATCTGTGGATGGTGCTTGAGCCATCTTGAGGCTACAATCACAAATCAACACTGTACGATGTAAACCGACTGCTTGTAGGTTAGTAATAATAACATCCTCATAGAAAATTCCAATCAACCGATTCAATGTAGGCATTTTGAATTAAACTAAGCTCACAACCTTGAAACAATCACCTTGATTCTCGTATGCCGTCTCAAGTTCGTCAATAAAGTTTGATTTCACCCTGTTGATCAATTAGAAACTTCCATTCTAAATTATGCATAAATCTATCCAATTCAATAATCATTTAATCAAGAATGAAATTAATGAAACTATTGCTTCATCAATTTTTTCATATCCACTGTAACTTAGTATTAAATCTACTCATACACACTAGTAAACAAATGCATTTCACATTGATTACCTTCAACATTTATTAAAAAGGCTGCATAGATTATAAAATATCCACATGATTTCTTACGAAAACAAAGTAAAGTATGTCATATGAAAATTATTTAGATGACATATTATACTGAAAACATGTTTTCAACAAATCAATTAGCATTGAAATGATGAAAATCAATTAATTCTAGTTACATATTACTTGTAAACATGAATTAGTATTACATATATATTGAGCATAAGACAAGAAATCAAAATTCTTGAGAATGAAAATTAATTATGAAGTAGATTAATGCAGAAAATCTTTTAAGATTTATTTGCACACAATTAAGTAATAGAGTTGGAATGATTAACCTAAACATAGTGATCATCATAGTTCTAGTGTTACTTCTTCAACCTACTTTCTACGGTCACATGTTCACTTTTCTATATCCAGTCGAGGAATTAACTACCATAACCTTTTACTTGTTTATATATATATATATATATATATATATATATATATATTCTCTTAACTTACCAAAACATACTGTTATTTTTTGCAAACATCAAGCAGTGACATAGCAGCAGTTAATTTATAAAAATCAAATTATTGAGATAATTATCAGCATTGAAACATCTTAAACCAACTTTAATAAAAGAACCAGCGTAAGCTGAATAGCCTACAACAGTTATTTATTCAAAGTTTGTAGTTTTTCAGTAGTATACATTTATAATCTCAAATGGGACAAATTATATCCTGCGACATAAGTGATAAATCATCACATCATTGTCAAATATCATGTCACTTAGTGATGTAGCTACGTTCACAGTTAATCCAAGTGGTTATTCACTACTTATTAAAATTATAAACGAATCCCAGCACATCGCCGATAGAAAAATACAATGTATTCATCGGATAAAATATTTCTCTTCATTAATGTTATTTCTTTGGGAAATTCATTTATAAATCGGTATCGTACAACTTCAATGAAGAACGTAGACGAAAAATAATTTTTTCCTGCAGGATACTTTTTGCTTTTCTTACTACTTCTTTCTTAACATGAATGACTCCACAGTTAGCTAAAAAACTTCCAAAATACCCGAAAAATTACTTAGGTGTGTATGGTGAATATTTAGATGTGGCCTCCGGAATTACAATTTAAACCAGCAAATTAAGGTATCAACCTAGCCGTAAGAGTTACAGCTAATTGACAGTTAAACTTTCCGAAGCGTATCGCCGTCTGAAAAAAAGTATTGACAGATAGATGATAACATATGGTTGAAATCGATCCCGGTGAAGAGATGCAGACCAATACAGCACCTTCTGAACTTTAGCAAGTCTCTAATTAACATCATCTTGCAGCGAAAATTACCTTCATGTAATTCTAATTATTCAAATGGAAGGTAATTGAGTTGTTGACGAATATATCATAATTTTCCCTGTCACACCTGTAATTGGTCGACGAACTGAAACACTAACTAATGTAATCATCCTGATTAATAAATACGTGGGTTTATAATTACTTAACTATAACTGTAAGAAATCTTGAGTTAATAACGCACATGTTAACTTCAGTGTTTACCCGTGTAGATGACGGTAAAATAAATGGTACTTATAACAAATTTTTTACAGTAAAATGTAAGAAAAGATATGCAGGTCGAACCATATTATAAATGTTCACTATGTGAAGAAACTTGATCAAAATCAATATCCATAAATAGCATTTTTGCAATTAGATAATTTAAATGAGTAAGTATCGTGATTAAATTTGTTAGAATCAAAGTTCAAACTACTACAAACGTAGCAAATCAAGGATAAAATATCAACGATGGCCTTATCTATGGGCATTTATCAATTTAAGTGTTTCCGTACAGTCGGTTACACTAGCTATATTCAATGGTCCTAATCCATGTGAGCATACGAACATATTCCGGCTTGGTTATCTAAGGGTCTAATAAAATCTAAACCTAAAAATGGACTGTGATCACAACATTAAGATTGAAAAAGCCTCCCCGATTGTATACAAAGTACCAAACAATTTGCTTAAAAGTATTAGAATACGCCTTTTTTACATAGCGCAAACATTGGGTGTCTACTGAAAGAAACCGAACCTATGTATACCGAAAGAATATATTCAATATCTCTTTTTATCTTGGCTCACAATACACCCACTCACCTAAGATTTTTCAAGGTTTTCTTTCATCCTTATCTTTTCTTCTTTAATTCGCCTTTCGTTTTAAAAGACATTTATAATCACTCTTATTACCAAGTTATTCCAGTTTTATCTTCTATTCATCGTTACATTACATGACCTTTGATTTATCGCTAATTGAATTGTCGTGAATATCATTACTATTATTTTACCTAATACTTTGATTTCATTGATTTAATGTCACCATCATCACCTTTTAACATGACACACTTAATCTTGTTACATTAAATAACCACTTTAATTCATTGTTACATAACAGTTCATGTTTAACTACAGCCATTTTTAAGTAGTTTAAAGATCAGATTGACCTGTAATTTGCTAATTTTAATTCATGATTTTGACATATTCGATTAAAATGCTTACTGTATTACATTATTTAATTGTAAAAAATGAATATTTATGGATTTGTAAATGTAAAATCGGAAGAAGAATTTATCGAAAATTAATGTTTGCTGAAATATACACGTTAATGTAGTGGTTGAGTATCCTTTTTATTATGAAAAATAACCGTCATCAATCTGACGAAGTCTCCGTTAAAGCAATGAAGGGTATAAAAATTTATAACAACAAAATATGTTGACCTGTTTACACACATATGACTCATCTATGTGAATAGTTCGCGGTGCTTGTCAGAGTTAGCATCTTTCCTTTTTAATCAAATTTGTAATATATCAGCCAATATTAGTACACTTGATCAGTAGATGATGTCGCTGGCATTTGAAAAAAGTGAACTGAGTTAGAGTTCTGAGTTGAATAGCACCATTTTAACACGGGAAAATCAAGCTGATGAACATTAAAAAAATATGAAACTATAGTGTTTATTTCCATTCCCCAGTTACAATTCGACATTAATAAAAATGTTACATGTGTTAGTTTCTCTACTCCAGCCTCCTGTGAATGAAACTCAATATTACTTAAGTTGACATATTCAGAATAGGATTTTCTTACATATTGTTGCCTTGGTTTTTGGTACTGAAGAATATTCTCTTTATGGAGTGAAAAGATTTGATTATTATTTATGCCTATTCAACAAGGATTATAAGTATTTTTGCAATAAAAGTTGATTTCTTCGCAGTTTTCTTGGAGATTAAACGTTTACCAACTATTCAGCAACCTAACGAAATATGTCATTAAAAGAATGTATTCCTAAAGGTATCATGAATTCACATTCACAACTTCATATTATCGTTTTAGTGAAATCAATATGACTACTTACTAGTAGTTCAAAATGCAACACAGAATTTTAAAACGAAATGATACAGCCCATCTAGCCCATACACATTAATAAATGCAAGTATAGACAAACAACGTAGCAGCAACCTTAGCATCAGTAGGCCTGAACATACATAAGGGAAAAGAAAGATCCCCAAATACAACACAGGAAGCACCAAGCCAATTGAACTTGATGGTGAGACTCTGGAAGAAGTGGATACCCTCACGTATCAGGGAAGCATCGTCGATGAACAAGGAGGATCCGATGCATATGTAAAGGCAAGGATTGGCAAAGCAAGGGCATCATTCGTACAGTTGAAAAACATATGGGATTCAAAACAACTGTCAATCAACCTCAGTGCGAGACTCCTCAATTCGAACGTCAAGACAGTTCTCCTGTTTAGATTTGAAACTTGGAGAACTACTGAATACATCCTTAGAAGGGTACTAGTATTTGTAAACAACTGTCTACGCAAGATACTGAATGTCCGTTGGTCGGAGACCATCAACAACAGCCTTCTGTGGGAGGGAACAAACCCACTTTCAGCCGAATAGGAGATTAGGAAAAATCGTTGGAAATGGATTAAATATACATTGTGGAAATCATCAGACTGCATCACGAGACAAGTACTAAGTTTGAACCCTGTTGGGAAACGGAAAAGAGTAAGGTAAAGGAACACACTGCGTCGAGAATTGGAGGCAGATATCAAGAGAATGAATAGTAACTGGGAACAGCTGGGAAGGATTTCTCAAGACAGAGTTCAATGGAGAAAACTGCTGTGTGGCCTATGCTCCTCTGTGAGGAGTAACAGGCGTAAGTAACTATGTATGTGTTATGACGCAAGGTATTTGGGTGACTGGATGGGCCGAGTGCTAATTGCTAGTGCCTAGTTGATTATTGCGCGCCTGCCCTGTGCCCACTTAGTCCCAATCCGAAATAAGAAGAATGCGAGCCAATAGGTCAGCCAGACAGAATCATATTATATTTCAAGCATTCTTTTATATATACATACATTCAGACCACACAACAAACCAATTAGAAAATTAACATGATTACAGAACGAGGGAAATAGTGGTAGTGAATAGGAGCAACTTGTACACAACTAATTAACTATAGTTACATAATATGAGACAATGTAATAACAATAATTATGCTGAACCGGGAGGATAGGGCAAGCGGAGCGTAACAATAGTAGAAACAAAATGTTTACATTACAGATAGTTCGAATAAATGAAATAGTGTTCTCAAACACAGTTCTGAAAGTTTGTTACACTTCTTTGTGGTCCGACCTAACAGTATGTTATTCACTTGTTAGATTTGTACCTTTACTTTGCCAATCCTTCCCTTGAAATTTGCATCGGATTCTCCCTGTTTGTCGGTGACGCTTTCCAGGTGGGTGAAAGTATCCAATTTTTGCAGAGATATTTTTAATCTAACAGTAAAAAAATGTAATAAGTTGTAAGCAAATGCTTATCTCTTTACATTATGTTCCACGTTCTAAATAACAAACTCATCAAGCGTAATACTTGAACACTATATAAAGTCTTATCTCTTCATAAAGGGGGATTGAAATTTATGGATTATGATAGAATAGTTATTTTAAATCTCATTTGGCAGATACGTTAACTACCAATTATTTCATGCACTTTGTTCCCTTTATTATTTTCATGAGAGCAAGAACCAATTACTTCCTGATATTCGCATTTAGGAATCCTGACTGCATCCCATAACGTAAAATTGTTGAATTTACAAATGAAGGATACGATCGTTATAATAAAACCAGACAGTTGTTCAGAACCTGTTTCAATTGATTGAAAATACTGTGTGATAAACTGTTTTAAATTTTTATTCAAGATCCATGTTTCCAAGCTGATAAATTCACTACGATAGCTGGAAATAACATAAAAATACACCTGAAAGAACTCATAAACAAGAGCTAGTTGGTCACCTCTTTTTATCATGCATAATTTGCCTAAAGTTAACAAATCAAATATTTTTTAAGATTGGTTCTATCACTGGTAAATTCTACATATCAGGGTTTGACTTGATATTTAGCTAAAATGGTAGAACCAATACGCTGGAAATTTCCTCTTTATACACTATAAGATGTATTTCGACTCCTTGATGAAATGGAATATGCAAATACGTCGGACAAAATTTGTAGTATCATTTGACGTTTGTTCGTTATTTACAAGTATGCCACTTGAAAAAACCCAAAACATAAATCTTCAGATTTCTGACTTTATCTCTTTACCTCGATCTGAAGAAAATTTCTACTACTATGTACAAAGGCGTTGAAATTTCAATTTAGTAATCTGTTTTAAATTAAAGTGCTCCATCGATAGTTGCCGTAACAATTCCATATATATACATAAGTGACTGTTAAGCTTTCAGAACGAAATTATCATGAACAGATCTCTTCGCTATACCACATTTGCCTTAAGTTCAAGAGTTTATAAATACTTGTACCCATCTAAGGATGTATTCAGTAGTTCTCCAAGTTTCAAATCTAAACAGGAGAACTGTCTTGACGTTCGAATTGAGGAGTCTCGCACTGAGGTTGATTGACAGTTGTTTTGAATCCCATATGTTTTTCAACTGTACGAATGATGCCCTTGCTTTGCCAATCCTTGCCTTTACATATGCATCGGATCCTCCTTGTTCATCGACGATGCTTCCCTGATACGTGAGGGTATCCACTTCTTCCAGAGTCTCACCATCAAGTTCAATTGGCTTGGTGCTTCCTGTGTTGTATTTGGGGATCTTTCTTTTCCCTTATGTATGTTCAGGCCTACTGATGCTAAGGTTGCTGCTACGTTGTTTGTCTTTACTTGCATTTATTAATGTGTATGGGCTAGAAGAGCTATATCATCCGCGAAGTCTGAATCATAAATTTGCATCCTACTTGTCAACTGAATTCCGTGCTTCCCCCTAAGCTGCGAAGGTTTTTATTATCCAATCAACCACTAGATGGAATAAAAGAGGCGAGAGTAGGCAGCCTTGTCTGACTTCGGCCCTCACTGGGAATACATTTGTCAGCTGTCCTCCTTACACGATTTTGCACTGTAGTCCATCGAATGAATTCCGGATCATGTTGACGAGTTTCTCTGGTAAACCGTGGTGTCGAAGAAGTTTCCATAGCGATCTCCTGTCTACGCTGTCAAACGCCTCCTCATAGTCAATGAAGTTGATGTACAGTGACGAGTTCCATTCAATTGACTGTTCAACGATTATGCGTAGTGTTGCTGTTTGGTCTGTACATGACCGATCCTTACGGATACCAGCTTGTTGATCTCGAAGTTGAGCATCCACGGAATCTTTCATTCTGTTCAACAACATTCGGTTGAAGACTTTTCTTGGTACTGACAATAGTGTTATCCCTCTTAATTTTTTCACACCTGCTCAAATCTTCTTTCCTTGGTATCGTGATAGGATGTCCTTCTTTCCAGTCTGCCAACATTTGTTTTTCCTCCCAGATTTTATTGAATAAAACGTGGAGGCTCGTTGGCATTTTATCTATGTCTGACTTGAGTGCTTCAGCTGGTAGATTGTCAGGTTCTGCTGTTTTCCCACTTCTGATTTATCTGATGGCCATCATGATTTATTCCATCTTCGATGGAGTGACATCTTTTAGAAGATTTGTGGATGCTGCTTTGATGTCTGGTGGGTTCAGTGGACGTGATCTATTCAGGAGTTCCTCAAAGTATTCTACCCATTTGTTCGTTTGTTCTTGAATCTTGATGATTTGCTTGCCTTCTTTGTTCATGACCAGTAGCTCTGGTTCACTACATTTCCCTGCCAGTTTCTTCGTTGTGTCATATAGCTGTTTCATATTTCCTTCTCTTGAAGCTTTTTCTGCTGTCGTTGCAAGGCATTCAATGTATTTCCATTTGTCGGCTCTAATACATTTCTTTACTTGCTTATTTGCTTCTGTGTATTCACTTTTTGCCTTGATTTTCTCTGCTCTTGATCGAATGCTGTTGATTTCAGCCTTCTTGTTCCTTCTTTGTTAAAGTTTGCTCAGGGTTTCAGTAGAGATTTATTCCTTATAATGGTGTTTCTTGTGGCCCAAAGCTTCTTGGCACGCTGAAGTTAGTGCTTCTTTGATTTCTATTCAGTTGTTCTCCATTGTGGGTTTTGTTTTTTCAGCAGTTCTTGTAAGGCTTGGAACCTGTTGTTGAGAGGTATTTTGAACTCTTAGAATTTGTCAATATCTAGAAGAGAGACTACATTAAACCGTTTTAATGCTGTTACTCCAGTTGTCCATTGCTTCTTTAGCCTCAGTTTCATTTCGACAACCACCAAGTGGTGATCTAAAGCCATGTCAACTCTTCTCCTGGTTCTCATATCTTCAATTGATCTTTTGAATTTTTTTAATTATTGATGCATATATGATCGATTTGATTCTCTATAGCATGATCCGATGAGACTCATGTACCCTTATGTATGTGATTGTGAGGGAATATTTTATCAGCTATAACCATTTTGTTGAAAGTACATAGATTTGTAAATCTTTCACCATTCTCATTTCTTTCTCCCAGTCCTTGTCGTCCCATGATGGTTTCATATCGATGTTGTCTATTCCAACTTTGATGTTTAGGTCCCCCCATTAAGATCATGAAATCCTTTCCTGGACACTTCGCTATAATCCATTCAGCCTATCATAAAACTAATCCTTGTCCTCGACGTTGCCGTCGTTGGTAGGTGCATAACACTGGATGATGTTCATTGTAGTCCCCTTTTTCATTGTTTTGAAAGATGCTTTGATGATCCTGGGACCATGTGGTTTCCATCCTACAAGTGGATTGCGCGCTTTCAGAGCGACTTGTTTTCGGTGTGTGAGGCATTTCCCTCTTTGTGACCGGAGTATAGTAGCACCTTCTCCCGTAGCTAATGTTTTCTGTCCAGCTTGAGTTCAATGGGTTTCGCTGATTCTGATTACTGTCAAGTTGTGTTTATTCATTTTTGCTGCTATTTGGTTGATATTCCCGCTCTCTTCATAGTCCGAACATTCCATGTACTTGTAAAGATTTTTGCTCTACTTGTTAGAAGAGACATCGGTCACATGACTTCCGAAGAACCTCGGTTTTCACCATGAGACGTCATAATCACTCTTTCCACTCCCAGAGCAGAGTTTAAATAGTTTGGTTTGTTTAATCTGGTTAGCGCTTTTTTAGCAAGTTTGTGTTTTTCGGGACGAAAATGCTAGTCCCATGTCCAACCCTCCTCCTTTACCCGGGCCTAGAACCGGCAGTAACCATAGAAGAGCTACAGTAAGAGCTAGGTGAAGAATATATATTGGACTCAAAACAACTGTCAATCAACCTCAGTGTGAGACTTCTCAATTCGAACGTCAAGACAGTTCTCCTGTTTAGATCTGAAACTTGGAGAACTACTGAATACATCCTTAGAAGGGTACTAGTATTTGTAAACAACTGTCTACGCAAGATACTGAATGTCCGTTGGTCGGAGACCATCAACAACAGCCTTCTGTGGGAGGGAACAAACCCACTTTCAGCCGAATAGGAGATTAGGAAAAATCGTTGGAAATGGATTAAATATACATCCAGGAAACTTTTCTTTTTAAAATATTTTTTTTAAACAATTTTATAAGTAGAAGTGTTTCGTTTTAGTTTTTTGACAAATTTAATGAATCTGATCCTACTTATAATATTTAGACTCTTAAGAGTCACTGTAGATTTGTAATTCGAATTTTATTATGAAAATACACTTATTGCAATATATGATATGCGATTTCATAATACGCAGTAGTTTTTTGAGAGACGGTAGAAATTCGGTAGATTTGACATTAAAGACAACGCGTTTGTTATTATTTCTCACAAAACTTGACTCGTGTTGTCGCTCTCGTTATGCAGTAAATTTAGCATCACAATCTAATTCGGTGACTTGACAAGATGTTTTTTTTACAAGAATTTCATAATACATAATCCCTTCGTAAATGTAAACAAATGAAACACAAATGAATTTAAAGAGAAGAATCAATTCGTTTAATCTCGAAATAAAATTATCCTTAAAATTTTTCTTCTTTCAATAGAACTCCTTTTTTAAATTTAAACAATCATTGAAATTGTTAGTAGTATAAACAGTCAATTAAAGTAAATTCTGTTTATCATTAATAAAGTTGTTTGTTATATTAACAACGAGAATTGATCAATTTAATTAGAAAATTTTAACAAGTAAATAATTAAAACAATTTTTTTTAATGAATCAATGTTTTATCAGTTCATTTATAAAGGCTTCACAAATTAATGAAAACAACATTATCGTGACATTCAATTAGTTTTAAGGAGATGCTCATTATGGACTATTAAAACTAAAAAAAAGCAAAGTTTAAATTAACATTTCATCTTAGAAATATGAAATCACTGGATTAAAAAAAGAAAACATTAAAAATAAGTTTAAGTGGTAAACAAACTAAGTTTTCACAGTAAATGTAAACTTGAACAATAACTATAAAATAATATTTAAGTTGGATTGTGACTAGCAAGTGGAATCCAGGACGCGCGTTTCGTCCTATTTGGGACTCATCGGCTGGATGTGCCTGCATCCCAATGTTGATGTTCACACTGGGATTCGAACTCAGTCCGCTTCGTGTCAAACACCACCGCGTTCACCACTAGGCTACTGTGTCCAGATAGTTACACTTGTGCGACGGGTACATACAAGCCTATTCTGCATTTATAAAATAATGTTATCTTGAAGAAGTAGTCATTTTACTTGGTATTTCTATTTAAAAACATCAGTTTATGTGTAAAAATGAAAATTATTCATTCAGATTTACTCAATTAACTAGACACACAATCAATTAGTTGTTATGTATTGTTAAAACATGAATAATTTGTTCATAACAGAAAGTTTAGTCTAAAGATCTTACTTCATCTATGGTGTAAGCAACATATTTATCGTTTAGCGAAAGGGAGAGTATATTGAGCAGCAGTTCACTTTGTCTTATTGTATGGATAATTGACGTTCATTAAAGATAGATGAAATTCGTGGGTTATTAGAATTTGGCCATCTATAACTTCGGAACATCTTGTATGTTATCTGGGATCATCAAGTGAGAAATAAAGAGGTCAGACGTCAAGTATTTGGGACTGGTGGTAAATCAGTCGATGAGGTTGTGAATTTTCATAGACTGAGGCTGGTTGGAATATGTGATACATATACCTAACCACTGACTACTTCGACGTGCAATGACGATTGATTTAGGAATAGGTTAAAAGAAAGTTAGAAGCGCCCAAACTAAAACATGGCACTAGTCCATGAAGTCACTGACTGCTGGTTTAAGTCATGTCGGTAGATGGGGTCCGGGCGAATACTGTGACCAGTGGTAGAAAACTATAGGTGATATGGCTCATAATCGATCACAGTGGCACAGCTATATTCTTTCATTGTCCTCCCTTAAATCGTCAGCTTAAAATTATTTTGTAGCTTTCTTTCCACGCTCTATTTATTTCTTCCTCAAATACTCTTCCACTCTTCTTTGTTTTTGTTATTATTATCATTGAAATAACTTCTATATCTACTAATGCAGTGTTAATCTTTCTGTGCTTTTGAGGTATGGCAACTTGGAGAGACGCATATATGTGGCAGGTTATGTTGATCATACATGCACACATTTTGAAAACAATCGTTCATCAGATAATTCTCTGTAATATTAACGATTGAAGGTTTTGTACTTTCAATCCATTGATTATGCAACTGAACTTCAATTTATTTCACTTTGTGTCATGAAACAATACGGCTAACTTTCTCATTGAAATTCAGTCTGAATAGGGAGTAAAATAATCTTCGTTTGTCAAAACCATTCTAACAGTTAACCAATAATGTGATAATATTTACATTTGCTATTAGTTTTAAACAAATTAATATATGTCAGTACAGATTAGTTCAGTTATCAACTTAATATTTAAAATTATTTTTAATAAACAGGGGGTGAACTAACCGCTGATCAGAAAGCATTACAATTTGGATACAGAAAAAATAGGATAATAATCGTTTTACACAGGAAAGTATAGTAGAATCTACGGGATAAATTAGCGAAATAATGAGTAAAATTAATAAAGAAAACACAGGGTTATGTGCTAAGCAACGATTACACTATAACATGCTACATTTGATGAACTGGATCAACTAAGTGAATTTAATAATATTACAGGTTAGAATTCAACAAAGATTTAAATAACCTATAAAATAATTTACAAAATAAAATTCAAAATGTGATGTTGATAAAGTTTTAGTATTAATAAAACACTATTCCTGAGAAAAACCAATTGTTTGTTTGTTATAATTACTTACTTACTTACGCCTGTTACCCCTCTCGAAAGAGCATAGGCCGCTCACCAGTATTCTCCATTCAACTCTGTCCTGAGCAATCCTTTCCAGCTGTCTCCAGCTACTGTTCATCCTTTTAATGTCTGCTTCCAGTTCTCGACGCAGGGTGTTCTTTGGCCTTCCTCTTTTCCGTTTTCCAACAGGATTCCAAGTTAGTGCTTGTCGCGTGATACAGTCTGATGATTTCCGCAATGTATGTCCTATCCATTTCCAACGTCGTTTCCTGATTTCCTCTTCAGCTGGAAGTTGGTTTGTTCTCTTCCAAAGTAGGCTGTTGCTGATGGTTTCCGGCCAACAGACATTCAATATTCTGCGTAGACAGTTGTTGATAAATACCTGTACTCTCCTAAGGATGTTTGCAGTAGTTCTCCGCCCGCAGCTTTTCTAGGGTTGTTGCCGGTCCCAAGCCCGGGTAAAGGAGGAGGGTTGGGCATAGGGCTAGCACCCCTATCCCGTAAAACACAAGTTTGCTAAAAAAACGCTAACCAGATTAAACAAACTTGTTATAATTAGCTATAAGTTATTGAGATAATACATCATATGGTGATTGTTAGGTGATAGAAAATGTTCCGTGGCTGAGTGATAACTATTCATGAAATTAAACTATTCATCTTAACCTCAATTCGAACCAACTTGGAAAGATAACATGATTGGGCATACGATTATCTGTTTTTCTTATTAGAGTTTCTTTACTAATACATGACTTACTATAATTGAAATCAAGTCAATGAAAAATTACTTTATAAACTGTTTAATATCCAATTTAATGAAAACCAGCTTTTAGTGTTTAATAAGCAACATAGAAACTAAGTATCTCAAAATGTCATAAAAGACCCTTTTTTTGTTACGATGGAATCATAGAAACCTTTTTTAAACTAACACAATCAAACTATCTATATTTACTGAAAACAATTATAACTTGCAAGATAAAATCAAAATCTTAAACGAATTTGTAATAACGGTACCATACGTAAATAGTCAATGTCAGGTGTTACTAAATCACCGATTGATGGATTGAATCACTTCCAATTTTGTTTTAATTTAAATATACCTATTAACTCATAAAGCAAACTTAGCGAGTAGAATCCTTTCCGACGAGTTCACTTTCATTACAGTACAATCATATGTGTATGGTAAATTTTAGGTTAATGAATACGATCTGATTAGTTTTCATGCTAAATAATCATTTGGTTATTAAAAGAGGGTATTTGGAAAACATGAGAAATATGTCATTAGTAAACTTTATTCAAATTAACTGTGATTATCGTTGGATTAGAGTTAGAACATGTAAATATACTGAGAAATTTGGATAGAGATAACTTTTGTAATTACTATTATTATTGCAATTATTGTTATGTGGATGAAGTAAGTAGTAAAATTAGTAAAAAAAATGAGATATAAAGAAACAAAAATGTACAAATAAATAAATTGGCAAAAAAAGTAAACTATAAACTAAGGCCAGGATGAGAGAAGTAGATATAAGAAATTGATTCTTGTGTGCACAACTCGAACCTCAAATTGTTGGTAACTTAGCCATCAGGAATAAAAGGCACTTTAAGGATGTAGATCTTTTAGCACATTTGACCGAATTTCGGAAATTTCGGAAAATGATAAATCTAACACTAAATGTGTTGCATAACAGGAGACTTTACTGATCTACGTTATTCTTTTCACAACCATACCGGAAAAGTATGTCAAAAACGACGAAGATATTTGGAAAAGCAACCTACGCACCGATCTGCATTTAAGCAAGTAAGTCGATAAATGAACGAAGAATTGGTCAGTGGAGGTAGAGTGTCCTTTAGGTGAACGCATGCTATCTAGCTGCTCCTAAATGATATACCAAGAATTATATTAACAATTATTTATCTAATTGATCTTTTCAAATGACTAACACTATCTCCTTTGAATTCAAAGCTCATATATATAGCATTGTTTGGGACAATATGCTTCGTCTATGAAACTGCTTATTCACATTTTTTAAGATAAGGTGTTAGGGTATCCATTTTTCTGAGGAGATGGGACTTTAGAAAGGTTAGTTCGTTATCGTAACAAACTGATGAACAGCCATAGTGGCAGCGAAGTATATGATATTATTTTCTTTATTAAAACCGATTAGTAGAAGTTAGTATATTGCATGTTCCATGTAAGTTTCCTACAAATTGATTTCTGTAGAGTTTCATCATTTCTCCTGGTAAGCAAAACATAGTGGGATGGTAAGTGTAAATCCCCTTCCTGTCTTATTTATAATTTTGGTGATCGATATCAATTATTAAAAAAATTGAGAATATTTAAATTTAAGACATTTTTAGGAGCAATACTGATGATCTAAGAAATAGAGCTTGTATAAAAGAGAACTAATAACAAGTTTTCACTGGAATAACACATAATGCAATGAAGGTATTTAAAAAATATTGTTTCCTTTAGGTAGACATAACTTTCAATTACTCACAAGCAAAATATTTGCTAGTTACTTGAGTAGTGAGATATTTTTGTATCGTCATTGTCATGGAGTAGCACTGACGTGAAATGATTGCCTATTGAAAATAAACCTGAATTAACTGAACCTTATTCTAATTACATATGTACTCGTTATACAAGTATGACTGTCTAGACACAGTAGTCTAGTGGTGAGCGCGATGGCGTTTGGCACGAAGCGGACTCAGTTAGAATCCCAGTGTAAACATAAACATTGAGATGCAGGTACATCCAGCTGATGAGTCCCAAATAAAACGAAACTTAAGTCCTGGATTCCGTTTGGCAGTCACAACTCAACCTAAATTACTCACTTACACTTGTGCTACTCCAATTTACATAATGGTAATGTGTAATAATTAAAAAATAAGTTTCACTGAAATGTACTTAACTAGTATTATTTTAGTTTAGTTGTTCGGATTCGTTATAGAATGAATTCGGCAGGGCACCAGTGATAAAAAACAAATACTGAACAGCTGTCTCATTCTAGTATAGAGCTACTCTGCGCTAGTAAGCATCCTTGATTCCACTGGACTAGCCAGTATCCAATCATAAAATTCTCACTACCATCCATTTGTAATGTAGCACAACATTAATTCATCATTATTGGTGACAACTGTCTGACTCATAACACGTCCAATTCTACCAGTTGCAACTTCTCACTAAAACTTCATGAAAGTAGTGAAATTGGTCGCTAATGAGCTGGTAATTGTAAGTAGGTATTATGTTTATTTGTTTGAATTCGTTACAGATTAATCTTTGTTGGTTATCAAAGAAAACCGAGGAACACTTGATAGATGTTTCATCCTAGCAATAGATTTCTCAATAATGCTCCCTTTCAAGGTAATTTATATTCATCTCATATATAGAATATAGAATATTGACAAACAAAGTGTTAACATACGCTTCAAAATATCATAGTAGTTTGCATACTGTGATGAATATTTCATAATAATAATCTGTTACTATGCAAATTTTTGACAACAAATTGACATTAAACAATTAAACTTATCTAATTCACTTTACATAAAATAGAAACTATGTATAACAACATTGTATTCTTCATATGAATAAAGTAATAAATTTATTCCGGTGTGTATATTCATAAAACAAAAATATCTAAATTGTGATATTCACTTTAGTTTACATAACTGACAATCAGTAATGATTCAATTGAAATGAAAAAATCTTTTTTTAAATGTTCAAATGAAAAAAAGAACATTTTTGTTTGATTGTTATTTTTGTTGCTGCCTATTTTGTTTGTTTGTTTGTTTTGAGAAAATTTCATTCAGAATTATTTATATCATCAATTTAATTTATGACAATTTTTATGTTTTTATTGTAAAATTTTGATAATGAAATTAATCGTTACTATTCTATTGTACAAGTGAATTGTTTCATAAGTATCCGTTTGATTTTTGACACTTCAAATTAAATAATTAATTGTGTTATTCATGCATTGAGACAATAGATGAGAATTGATTATTTAAAAATTAAAAGTTAGTTAACTAAAGAGCTTTGAATTAACAATCATCATGTTTATATCGTTAACTCTGACCAATTATGAACAATCATCTCGCTGGAACTGATACATGTTATATCAGACGATTCAAGAAGGGCTTCCAACTTCTTGTACTGTTTTTTTCAAAAGACTACTTCACTTATTTTCACAATATGTAAACTAATTATATTATTACTATTATTACTGTCATGTTACTATCGCTCTTACCTCCCATTAGACTCATATACTATTATCTTGTTTTTTTTTGTAGATTAGGAACTATAGTCAATTAATTGTGTATCTGTAACCCCTAGTTTCTAGTCACTGTTGTTCCTGTAATGTATCAATCTTATTCTTCTTATTGGTACGCTGCGTGAGTAGGTTTTGCACGTATATAAATGGATAAGTGAAATATAGTCTGTATGTTTGTTGACTTGGTTATCTTGTGTTCTTCATTTCTGCTTGGGGATTAGTGGTCACAGGGTAAATGTATGAGTGCACTGATTTGTACCATCGAGGATACTGTTTTCCATATATTGTGAATGCCCGATTATTTAAGATATACCAATACAACGACTAAAAAAATAAACAATCAGTATTCTATACTTACAGGTTCATCCGTGACTCTAAATACCCTCCCTCTCAAGTCAGAGAAGAAAGAACATGAGATTAATGTCAAACGGTTCGGTACTAAGCATTATCTATTTTTTTACAATCGTTTATGTGCGTAGATACAAGCCTAGAGTAGGTAACAGACCAGATACGATAATAATAATTACACTAGACGAAATTAGCAATGACAAGAAACCTCGGTAACACTTGCACAATTAATAAGTTCTAGCTCATAATTTAAAAGCTATACAGAAACACTTAGTGAGTAAAACGGGAAGTTATAAAGAAAAGAGTGTATAATTAAAGAAACAATGTGTTCAATGCATTTACAACCAAAATATCTAAAATAATTTTACAAGAAATAGCTCATCAATTGAAACCATTCTTCATACTAACAAGTAGTCTGTGAAAAGTG
The DNA here is from genome assembly GCA_025215515.1 of Schistosoma japonicum. Taxonomy (NCBI): domain Eukaryota; kingdom Metazoa; phylum Platyhelminthes; class Trematoda; order Strigeidida; family Schistosomatidae; genus Schistosoma; species Schistosoma japonicum. The sequence continues at coordinate 62,441,534 of CM046061.1, read as the reverse complement.
ATTGAGATGACAATATATAAATTTGCTGACTTTATATCCCAGAAGGAAAAATCAGGTGGGTTATACGAATCTAGGCATCAACGTAACTATGTATGTAATTCGAAAGTTAACTTAAAAAACTATTTGGAAAATAAAGTAAAACAGACAGTGTTGTAGTCAATCTTATCTTTATGATTATTCTCTGTGATGATTTCAACAGTCATGACAAATTTCCTATATATTTATTAGATAAGCGCTTTATAACAGGGTGTAGTTTTCATTGGAAAAAAGTAATCAAAGCCATAACCCTTGAGTTTTTATGTCCGGAATATTGGGTTGCTCTACAACGATATTTACATTACAAACAGTTAGGATTATTGCAGATCCTTTAGATGAATTCCGATATCAAAATAAGGCCCCAAATGTCTAAATTTACCCATTAAGCTAGTGGAAAATGGTAAAACACATTTATTGAACACTGACAACGTTACAATTAACTTAAGCCACATACAGTGTACTCAATGTTTGTCATCTGTATTGTTATGTCTGAAAAAGTGCTTCCATTGTGTTAGTGATAATTCAACTCATAGAGTGAAGGAGATGCGAGTGGGAATTGAAGATTAATTTTAAATTAAACACAGCAAAACTCGTTAAGTCAGTCAGTTAATATTCAAAACTAACAGAAATAACTGTAAGTTAATTCTATTTTTTTCACTAGTAAAATATTGTCATATTTCCTTTAGGAGTAAAAGATATTTTCTTAAACGTATCATCGTTTTTAGTCTTTGTTAAACGATTTGTTATATGTCCTTAACCGTTACTGGTAACTGTTTAAAAAACCAAAGTAAATGGTTTAATAATACTTTGATAAACAAAGTTGTTGTAACATGCATTAGACCAGCAGGTTGACAAAGAAACTGGGTAGTCACAATTGTGATTTTTATGTAGCTCTTTTTAGTATCAAATTTTACCAATTAAGTTACAATATAGCCGCTAGTTTAGGCGACTAGATGTAGCAAGCAGTATATTGTAATGGACGATTGTTTGAAAATAGCCGGAAGAAACCCAGGTTTTGTGCTATTATGTGCTCATAGTCAAGACATACTTGTAGCCTTGACAAAATCAATGCTTCTAAATAAATTTACTCGCTAGCTGATTAGGATGAATAGCTGTAAGTAACCTGAGATTGACTCTACCTTGGAGCATCAATCGTCTCAAGGTTTAAGCATGCTCTAAAAAAAAGTACGAAAGCTTACAATACCTAATTCCAGTGTTTTCTACCGACTATCTGGAAATTAATTCAAAAGAATAGTTTTTTTAAGTCTTTGTGTGAAATAAGAAGACGTTTTCATTTGAGTTTTCCCTTTTGTAAACTAGCTGAATTTTTTTTCACGTTTATGATCAGTCAGGTTAGTATGGGTTGCAAAAATGTAAAAAAGGTTGAACATACTAATTTACTAAAGCCTTATCAAATGATTTAACTGAAATTTTTTTAAAGACATGGTATTTTCATGTTTAATAATCATTAGTCTGTTCTAGCTACATACAATGTAAGCACCTATATTGGGAGAATGGAGGCCAAATGTTTGTTTATCTACCTCTTGATAAGATGGTTATTTTAAGATTGTTATTAATTAAGTGATGACCGCTACTTGGATTCAACTAATTTCAATTTGAATTTATGCCTTGTATCGAGGACAAATGACTTCATAATGTTAGGCATTTAAAAAAATTAAGGCTCAAGTTGTAACACTATTGTTAATGAATAATAAGAAAGAATATTAATTTCAACGCAGCTTATTAACTTTGTACAAATCATAAAAAGTGAAACATTCTGTATCATACACTAAAGAAATATTTCCATTATCTGAAAATCACTTGAATTATTGCCTCATTTTTATAAATTAGTAAAACCAAGTATATTAAAAGATACATCAGATGAAAATATTCATCAGAATGTACCATTAATGATTTACAATTCGAAAACAAAAAAAAACTAGAAAAAATTTCTGCAAACTATTCATTGAACTAAATTCACTACTATAGTTTCCTCATTTTTTTAAAAAAACAACAAGAACTAAATGAGATTTTCCTTCGTTATTTTTCGTTTCTGCTTGATAAAGAATAAAAAAAATTTTTGAAAATTCAAAAAAATACAATAAAAATTAAATTAACCATCAACATTTCAAACAATGAAGTGAATACGGATGAACTATTGTAAATACTCAATCAATGTATCATTGAATTTCTATTGGTTATTCAACTAAACCTATAAACTTATAATGTGTCTTTGAAAATTGACCAATGAATAAAAAATGATAACATTTTTATTATTTTATGTAGTTTTTAAATGAAATCATCAGTTTACTATTTTTCCTAAATTATTTCATTTGAAAATGTTAAATTGTCAAATAGTACAGTCTATTACTAATTAACATCAACTTCAATTATGTGTAGATGTATACGGGAACATTTGGTGAAATATAAACAATCATCATAAAAAAACAACAATGATTGTTTTGTTGTTTTTTCTTTCTTCATGTTTAACTTGTAAATAAAACAAATGATCAAGTAGTATTGAAAAAAAAATTATGATAACAGAAATAAATCAAACAGTTGAACAGACTAATGCATTTCTTTATTCTTCACCTCAGAAATCTAAACTATCCACAATACCTTTACGTGTATATGATAAGGAAATTAAACAGAATGAGCTAAGATCAAATAGACTGGTAAGTTTTATTATCTTCTATCTGCTTATAAGTTATATTGTATGAATTTAAAATGGATTCTGTTAAGAACTGTTAATAAACCTAAATAATTCATAATGATAAATAAGTACGAAATAGTTGTTTCATCTTAATACTAAAGCATTTACCAAACGTTTCTCATTTATTACTTAATTAGAAATAATTTAATTGAATCGCAAATAAATAAAAATTTATTTTATCATACATGATGGAATATAAAACGAAAATATATTTAAAGTAGCCAAAATTAAAAATCATAAAAATTGATATTATTCTTTTAATTAGATTAAGTTGGCTGTGTGCAGATAGGTATCAAGCCTGGTCATTTGCATTCGTAACACACTTATGTTAGTTGGTACCACTGAAAATCAGAAAACACAAGATGGCTGTTTCATCCTAGTATGGGACTCCTCAACAGTGTACAATTGATTGCGCTTGATAATCTAACCCATAGCCTTCAGCTTAGCTACCGCCTAACTCTCCGCACCATTAGAGTAAGCAGCCAGCCAGTATCCAGTGGTATAACTCCCACTTCCATCATTTTGTGGAATGGAGCGGTAATCATCCACTTCTATTAGTGATAACTGTCTTGCTCACCACATGTCCGAATTCCATCTGTCACAGCTTCTCACTAGTACTTCATGGACAACTCGAAGTTGATTACTGGTAAGCTGATTATTGTAATTGAATTGAGGTAGTTTGTGGAGATAGATTGATATTAAATTTAGTTAATTGCATTCGTCGCAGATGAATGTTGGTTTGTTACCATTGCAAACTGCGGAGCAGTAGATAGATGTTTCTTTTGAGCATGCGACGCCGTAGCAGTCAACGCCACAGGATTCCTCCAGGAAAAGGGGTTCAGAGCGTTCATGCTAGCGAACACCTAACACAGATAACCGCTACAATTCGATTATAATAATCACCGTACCAGTGATTAACTTCAAGATGTTCATGCCGTTTTAATCAGACCCCTCTTCAGTAAAATAGTTGTCGCCAACGACAATCTATGCTCATTGCTCTATATCATAAAATTATGATAGTGGGAATTCTACCACTGGATAGTTGTCGGCCTGCCTGCTTACTTGTAAAGATGATTAGCAGTTCGTCGTGAGACTTCAAGTCAATGGGTTGAATTACCGTACTTACTACTATGGGTGAATTACATACAAGGACGATACACCTTTAGTGCTCCCTGACTTTCAGTGAAACTTACCCAGCACTAATTTTTAATGATTAAAAACAATAATTCTTTTAAATTAAGTATCAGTGAATGTTAATTTTTTCTACGTGAATTTTTCCTCAATGAGAGTGACTATAGTGGTAGTTAAATAATACCATGCTTACTAAAAAATCATTTAATTTTCTAGTCTTTATGACTGCAAATATGCGTGTATGATTTGAGTATCGACTTAAGCTAACTACTGTTCTAATAATAAAAGTTATTGTTTATTATAAGTATGCTTAGTTACTAATTTTTTTCGTAGAATTACTCCAGTTCTAAAAAATTCTCTTAATGGCAGTCGTTACATTAAAAAAATGTATTTTCTTTATGAGTCTGAAAATTGCTCATTTTTATTCTAATCTCAATATGATATTTGCATAAACTAAGCAGATAAATAGATAAATATTCAATGAATATATTCTTGAAGATATTTTCAATATGCAGTACTTCAGTCCACAAAATATACTTTTGAAGTTTCATGTATTCAGTTTTTTTTCATTTTAAACAAGACATAAAATTGAATAAAGTTTTATAAATCCAAACACTAAAACACTTCCTCCTCCCATCCATATACAAATAAATTTACTCTAACTTGTTGTTCATAAAGTAAAGGAATTTGACTTTTTAACAGAATGTTTTATAGTTATATGTATTTAAGTACAAACATTTTATTATTTCTTTATTGTTTTAATTCAATTCATTTATAAATGTATAAGTGTTTAAGTTGGATTGTGACTGGCAAGTGGAATCCAGTCGAATCCCAGTGTGAACATCAACAATCGGATGCAGGTACATCCAGCCGATGAGTCCCAAATAGGACGAAACGCGCGTCCTGGATTCAACTTGCCAGTCACAATCCAACTTAAATATAACTTGTGTAATACCGCTATATAGAGTCAATCCGCTCAGGATGCACATATGGCAACAGAGGCTGACCACTTTCAGTCCATTACAAATCAACGGGAAGATACAAGCCTATTCTGAATGTACAAGTGTTTGTTTATAATTTCAGTCATAGAAATCAATTATGCAAGCAGTTGCTAAGTGATCTTCAATTAATTTACCGTCTTAGTATTAAAAAAATCGATGTTGAATTTACTCCTTATGATCAAAAGTAAACAAACATTTGTAAGAATAACACATTATCAATTTCATGTCGAGATAAATTTATTATTGATTTTGTAAATTCCCACTGATTCTTTCCATGAACTACATGACTATAAGAAGTAATACAAGGTGTATTAAAAATGGCATTATCCCATGTTAGTTATACAAATATTAAAATAACACCAAATTATGTGTATCATGGATTACATGTCAAATTAAAATAATGTAAACAAATACTGTCGTTGATATTTATGCAACGTATTTTTAATTCCACATTTCCCATAGTTAAATATTCAAAACACGATCTAGCTGAAAATTTCAAGGAAAGTAACTAATATATGTATTTTGCAATTTACATCCAGGACGGATTACAATTAAGTAATCACTGGACAGCTGCTTTATGTTTGTATGAATCACTAAAGCAATGCACATCAACAACCCGGTCAGTGATCGAATCATGCTCACTAAAAACCTAAATCAAGAATTTCAATCAGACTACTCAAAAGCTATCCAATAGTTTACATTACTCAAAATGATCATTCTACATCACTAGTGAATAATTGTTTAACACCTGACATATTTCAAGACAATTTGTAAAAGATTACATTAAACCCTAAGTGACACTAATGGATATCATCCCCATGAAATCGAACAAGATATTGACAAAATGTTTCCATGTTCTTACCTATTTTCTAGTCAATAAAACATTTCAATTTGGCTGGAAGCAAATATTAACATAATAACCACATAATGTCATAAAACTGAGAAGAATTAAAATGAATAAAACTTGTTACGAATCATACAATTCATGAATAAACTTTCCGTTTGTTGTATGTTACAAAGTTTTTCTGTTTGGATATACATGTAATTTTTCCAAACGTTGAATGTCAAATCAAAGATCTAACTGTTCAGTAAATCATCACGGTATTTCAATTATTCTAACAAGGTAGTGGGCATTTACATGGGTAAAATGAATCAGTCCTATCTGATAGCGATCCGTTTCTTTTTAACTAAGTAAATAAGATATTCAACTATCAAGTAACTTTTATTCAGCATGCATTTGTAAATAACACAAGATTTATCATAATTAAGTCATTGCATATGCTACTTTTAATTTTTCTGCTAGCTGTTAAGGTTTTGACAAATTAAACCCATTAAAAATTCAAAAACTATTAAGGATCGTAGAAAACAAAGCCTCCATATAATGTTAAGATAGTTTGCTTTGCATGTTTTCCTAAACATTTTAACGAGAAGTCCAGCCAGTAGAGAGATAAGTTTCATTTGTGCTTTTAAAAAATAGTCACGCTATACCCCTAACTTTTCAAATTTAAAAATGCAATCCATTGAATGGTAATTCATTCTTTAAAATTTAATTCAATCGCAGTGAATCCTAAAATTGTCGCAATGAATATTGACCATCAAAAATACATGAATTTCATCATATCAAAGTAGTCACAGTTTACATGAAGCGGTCGAGAATCAAACTGGTTTGAAAAATGCTAACTTTTTACTAGTTCACTTTTATACATCTGCAGAATCAAAGTTAAAATGAATAAAGAATAAATACAAAACAGCATTCAGAATATTTTACAACTTCTTTTAAGATGTAGGATGAATTTGTATATTCCAATTGATTTGTTATAGACCGTAGCTGGTCAGTCACTGTTGCTGTATGTGCATCCTGAGCGGATTGCCTCGATATAGCGAATATTCAGAAGTATCATTCAATTTAGATTGTGACTAGCAAGTCGAATCCAGGACGCGCGTTTCGTCCTATTCGGGACTCATCGGTTGAATGTACCTGCATCCCAATGTGCATGTTTACAGTGGGATGCAGGCACATCCAGCCGATGAGTCCCAAATAGGACGAAACACGCGTCCTGGATTCGACTTGCTAGTCACAATCCAAATTAAATGATTCTTTTAAGATGGTTATGAAGTAAAAGTACAGAGGTAAATGTCAAGTTTGCAGTGCAATAAATGCTGACAAATGATTTCATTTCATCTAAAAAGAAGTAAATATGTTTGTCGAAACAAAAACAACAATTATTGTAATTAGTACAAGATAAAAATATTATATAGTAAGGTAACAATGGCTTGTCTATGGATTCTGTCTTTAATGCAATATGGAAGTGCCTATAATCAAAATAGTTCTTTTCATTTCAAAGATGATGCATTCTTATATTTACTGTGAACGTCCCCATCCACAGAAAGAATAGTTGTTTAGTGACATCATCAAAATTTTATGTTTTGCAATTAATTACTTGAATATCATTGTTTTTTTTCTTATTTCACCATAAATACAATCATTGTACTTCGCCCTCATAGAAATTGATGCTTTTGCACTTAATCATTATGTATCATTATCTATGCATTTATAATGATAATAAAGCATAGACTTCATACTTACAGAAATTAATGAATAAACTATTGGAGTATCACAAACACTCTGTAGTGTAATCCTTTCCATTCACTTCGTACTTAGATGTTTTTAATTCACCTAACTTGACCATTTCAGTTACTTTTATTTTTAAAAGTTTTCACTAGTTGAATCGTCCAATTTGAAATTTATTTTCTTATTGACAATTATGACCATAATTGTTGACTGCTTACATTCCGAAAGAAACATTTCTGCTTATTTTTCTAAGTAAAGAATTATTCATTGTTTGTTTGCATGAATATAACTAAGTGGAATAAAATGATAAAATCATCTACTTTAAACTTTTTATAAAAGTACTAAAGTGAAAATTTTGCTCTGAGTAAATAATTGAAGTGAAAGTCAAAAGCCAGTACATACAAAATATTTAGGTTCGCTGACTTAAGGATATCATTTCCTGATGTCTGCGAACAGAGTACCCAGAAATGTGTATTTGTATACTGTGCTACTGCAAGATAACACAATCGTAATAGGTCAGTGGTTACTCATTCATTCTTCTAATATGATAGTAATGGCACTTGAAAGCCGACCGTCGCGCATTCCAAACAGACTGGAAAAAGTTATTACTATTCATAGTTCGCTATGTTTTAAGTCACTACTCATCAACTATACAATTTAACACTTTAACTGTTTGATATCTCAGAGGTAACTGATTCAGCCATTTTATCAATAAAGTATTGTTAAAATTTAAGTCGAAATCCGAATAAACACATATAGGCCCTTTGACTGGCTTATTTTATACCCAGTAAATTGTATCCGATCTCGTATCCAAGATAACTGTTTCTCCTATTTCCCTATCTTCTAATTTTGCATCCAGTAACTGAGTAGACTATCAAATTTTCCTGGGCCGTTGTTATTCGTAGATTGTCAGTGCTCACCAAGTGTATCATTGGTGAAATTTTCGGTAATGATTTTGCTCATTTAATGAGTACTGCATATTAGAGTAGTAGTTTTCATTAAAGACTTTAATTTATCTACTGGGTTCGTTTTTTCATCTAGCATGTCAGGCTATGTTGCATCGAAGAAATCTACAATAGATGATTGTACATAGATCTAGTTAATTCCATTCAACTTATTTTAGAAATTTACTTCACCATTAGTACGATAATTTTTTCAGTATATAAGTAATTTGTTGTATTTTCACGGCCTTTAAAATCATGTTGATACGGATAACGCAATTAATTTTCATGAACATCTTAGTTAATAGAATAACTTATTGAAGACTGCGGTAAGAACAAATGACAGCACCAATGGCTTACAGATGTCGAATATCCATGTTACTTAACTTTATCACAGTTACATTCCTTTCTCATTTTCATTTTGCTTACCGATTTGTATCAAACGTTTAATTACAAAATTACGCTATTAGTTTACTATAATCCAATTTCTATTTTGTACATAATCATTTTCCTTTAATCTGGCTTCTTATTTTAGGTCCCAGTTCAACGAACTTGTAATGAATGTATTATTTACGCTTTAGGCGAATGGAGGTGTGCATGCCTAACAATTATTTTAATTTCAGGTATTATTTCAATATCATCCTGTGGAGTTAAACAACTGGTCAACTTTATGAATTCATCTCATTCAGATGCACATTATGCTATTTCTTATCATAAATCAGAACAGAATTTTCGATTACTATGTCAGACAAGTTCTCTATTAATTATTGGTGGTCTATTATTCCTAGTCTATTTAGTCTATTTAATTGAATCATGGCAATCAAGAAATTGGATTCAAACAACATGGTTAATTGATACAAAAATGGCATATAATTTAGTACATAATGCACATAAATTAATTCCTTCTATTCTTTGGAAAGTAAAATGTTACCATTATGCTCATAATACACCACAATTTAATCATTATCAACAAAATCAACATATAACCTTAAATGAAATACATTCAAACAATCCAAAAAAATATCCATTTAATCAAGATGATTTTGAGATTTTATCTAGTGAATTGAATAAACAAACTAATCAATATTCAATGAATAATAAGAAAATTCCTAAAACATATTCTCAATCTTCTTATAACACAAATATAAATCAAATTAAATGTCATCGTATTATAACGATGAATAAAATGCGTTCATTTGATTTATCAAAAATTGACTCTTTATGGGATATGTCAGATAGTGTTAGTGAACTAGAAAATTTCCAATTGATAGAATTAAATTTAAGTAGTCTATTCAGTTTTTCTGATAAACAAACTTATTTAGAATTTCAAAGACAAAAACAGGAATTTTTTACAACTTATGAAAAATTCGATGTTTACATGGAAACTGAACAAAGTTAGTCCAAAAAAAATACTTATTTATTAATGTTTTACTATTAATGGATTTTTTTAAATAATAATTGTTTGTCAACCTAAAACTAGGCCATATTTAAACAAAAATGAAGTCTTACTAAGATGATTAGAATCTTGTGAGTAAAATTAAAAATAACTTTGATATTTCGTTTGATAAATTGATATGAGCTTCTTCATAAAAAAAACATTAAAAAATCAGCATACATAAAGACAATGTAATAAATAACTGTACAATCATACCATGATGTTAAATGTGAATTATTTCTGTGAGCTGATGTTATGTTAGGCATGCTAACTAACAACGGTAAATTGAAGACAATAACTAACTTAATATTAGGCTTTATGTTAGTGTGATTCACAATATTTGGGAATAAAAGAATGACTGTGTATTCACTCGTCAATCTTGATTTGACATGGTGCCGTTAGTTATACACCGTTTCGTTTATCTATATTGTTTGCAGCTTTCCAATATACTTAAGGAATTCAGTTGATATTCTTTCTTTATAAAGACCGAAATTTTTTCAAGGAATTCTCTGCTCATTGATATCAATAAAATATATTGTTTCTACTGAATGTAGTGTTATTTCTGAGTTGCTTTTAGATCTTATGAGGATTTGGTAATATACTTACTCTTTCATTTTAACATTCGTACAATTTTTCTACACATAAAGTACTACAATCAGTAAATTTGGTCAGACACAGCTATATCGCTTTTCGCTCAGTCATTAATATTTGACTACAATTAATACGGAAATTAGTCTATTATGTTGATAAAAGTACCCTTCTACACTGTTCGTCCAGGATTCTTAAAATTTCTTCTAAAGTATCTTCTCATTCATGAAAAAATAGTTATCATTGCGATATAAGTAAACATTTAAGTAAAATAACTGTGTAAACTTAAGTTTATATGGTTTCCGTATAATAATAACGAGAATGAAATTTGATGTCACGAATCGGCCTGAGTTAGACAACTACTGAAAACTAAGAAACACTGGATAACCGTTTTGTCCCAGTATGAGACTGATTAACGATGCTCATCTATGATCTTATTAGGAAATCAACCCCACTACCTCTATAAGCATTAACAGATAAGTAATCTAAATTTTTCAAGTTGGTTTCAAAATAATCTATTTACATATTTGTGATATTTTGTCTCTCTATTCATACATTTTCTTCAGTTTGTACATTTGCAGAATTGATGAAATTCCCAAAACGATTCCTTATAACGCACGAATTGTCAAAGACGCCGGTGTATTTAAAAGGTATAACTTACTTAATAGCAACACTTTTCTTATGTTCCTATCCATTGAGAATTTTTATTTATGCCAACAAAGCAAAATTGCATTGTAAAATTCATAAAATATTTGGTCCTAAACCTACGAATGAATCACTACAAAACCCTTTAAAATTAATACCATTAAATGATGTTAGAACAAATTCAAATGTTATTTGGACTCATACTATTTCAACATCATCGAAAAATACAGTGCCAAGTATTCACAAGAAACTCAATCATATCTTGAATCTTACTACTCAAAACCATTTTAGTAATAATACTAATTCCTATAACAATAATGAGGCAGTTGTAGTATTTAATAAACATATTACAGAAAATGCTACTGATTTTACTGGAACCCATGAAAAGAGACGTAATAAATATTTATCAACTACCTCAAAAAGAACAGAGTATCGTCAAGGTCTTGATCCTAATTTCTGCAATCATATTAATCGTCAAAATAATGTAGATAGTGATCAGTACACTAATGAGGATGACGATGACGATGAACTTTTATCATTAGATATACGATTTGATGAATATATAAAAAACAAATGTGTTAATGATGACGATGATCAGGAAAACGATTACTATGATTATGAGCTTGATACTGTTCTGAGAAATTCTAATGCCGACATTAAATGTGTCTAAAATATACTTTATACGTGTGTATTTGTTTGCAAATTTTCTATGCGATAATATTTGAGATTTTTACCTATTACTTACAGGTGAATTCCAAATAATATGTGCAGTTGTAATAAAATTTTTAAAGATGAATTTTTTTAACAGATTAATTTACATACTTTACATTTCCTATCATAATAAACACTTTCATACATAACGATGAATGTACACTAAACAATTGGTTCCTTTCATGAACCTGTTCAATATACCATGTAAAGTAATAAGATTACGTAAGACATTTAGAATTATATGTTCATGTACAATAATGTTACATATATTTTTACACGTAAAAATCAGAATAAACTTCTGTAAGAGCTCAATTATTAGTGTGCTGAATGTATTGAAAAATATGAACAACAATTTCATGTGATCTATATGTAAAACAGATTTTCAATTAATATTTCCTGGTTTTCTTTTTTCAAAGAAAATAATGAATACAAAAAATGTTATCTGTATGTCTTTGTCTTTAGAATATATTATCAAATAATGCTGTAAAGATAACTCAAGCCATTAGGACTGATGACTAAATTCATTTCACAATGAAAACTTTTCTCTATACCATAATTCTACTTTTCAATTATATTCGCCAGTGGTCAATTTACCTACTTTTTAGAATCATCTTTTACAGATTAATACATTAACCCTTTTAAGATTTATTATCAATTTATATTTTGATAAACTGAAATGTACTTTTTATACAAACAACAGTTTGAACTGAACATGCTTTAGCATTAGAAGTAAAAACGAAAATGTTTAGTCAGTTGAAAGCATTTTTATAATAAAGAAACAATAGAAATAATGGTTGTTAATTAAAAATATTTGATTTTATAAGAAATAGAATCTAGAACATTCATGTATAGTGATATGTATAAATAAACCTCAGACTAGGCTAAATATTCATTGTTTCTTAGTTTTCAATTGTGTTCGAAATAATATTTGGCCAGAATGAAAACTATTCACAAATCCAGATCATATACACCATTTAACAGTAAAAATAAACTCCAAGGAAAAGCTAAGATTAATGATAACTTTATTGATAATTATACATATAATATAAACTAACAGCTTATAAATGAATTTTCTAATATATTTATCTTTTAATGATACAAACTTTGATTTTTTTTTACCCCCTATAAACTGATTATTTCTTCACAGACACTTAATGACTAGAAAAAAGTTTATTAAATTTTCTAACACTTCAACATTTCTTAACAACAATAAATATCGAGAAAAAAGTGAATGTCATATTAAGCGACAGATTAGCTTATTTGATAATAGTTAGGCTAAACGTTGTTCATATCCTACAGCATTATAGTGATTCTACGACTAACCTATAAATATAAGTGGAATACATATATATATATGTACATACACATAGATGCATACCTTTTGATGAAGACTTTGTTTATACCCAAGAGATAATCTAAGTATAATTTGATATTATAAAGTACATCAATTTATTATAACTAAACTTAATTAGGGATAAGTAAACTCTGTTGTTAACTACAGAAAAGAGTACAACCGATGTATGTTGTAACAGACATTTATTCACATACATGCAATAACGATTACAGCTTAACTCATCAAAAAGCATAAACTCAAGTGGGCTAATATATATATATATATACGCAAGATATACTCCACTTCATTATTCTACGGAGATTAGTATACTTATAACGATTGAGTGTCATTGTTAACTATATTATTGATGTATTATATAAAGTAGAAGTAAAACTGATTTGCTAGTATAATAAATCACCGATGCAGTAAAGTAACCCAATATCACACTTCATTTCTCATCCACCACATTCGATTAATCTCGTTTACTTTCTTTAGAAGAGTTATTTTTCATTGGGATTTTTTAAACAAAATTCGATTATTTGTTATTTCATAAAAAAAATGATAAGTTTAATATGAATACAAAATCAGTAATGATGCATATACACAATAAACTGTTCATTTACATACAAAAATTGATGTATACTTGTGTATGAATAAATGGAACGAAAAGAAAATTTAATTAGTCTACTAAATTGATTGAAGGTGAAAATTTCATTACTGTCTTTGAATCCAAATTTTTACCATAAATTTATAAACATACATATATAGACATACATCTACAAAGTAGAAATAAGTAGGTTTTCTAGATAACTCATTATTATTTTTTCCTTAAAGCAACTCTCATAAGTTAGAAAATTTCCTGACATTGAAAATAATTTTTGGATAAAAAGGAGTTTAATAAAAGTGTCGAAAACAGCAAAAGTAAACGTGTATTTACCTCTTACTAATCATTAAAAACTAAAGTTAGTAAATAGTTTCATCAATTAACGAACATTCAATAGGCAAAAAGTAAATGTTCTATGTAGAATCTATTTGAAAACAACTTGAAATGAACTGAAGTTAAAAATAACATACTAACCGACACAATTTAGCTCATAAAACTTATTTTACAGAATTAGTCAGTTATGTATTTTCGAATAAAGAATTACCATATTAAAAAAAATTAGTATACTACTTGATTTCCACTTGTTTACACAAGTGAGTACTCTCTTTATACTACATTTCGCTACAGAACTAGCGATTATAAGTTAGTTTTGTTTCATTATTTGATTGTTGCAATAATAGTTAACATTGGAAATTCGAAAATATGGCATGTAGTTCCTTTTCTACGTCTTCTGTACTTTAAAAAATTAGTAAATAATATACTAAAGACCTTAGAAATTAAAAACATTTTACTTAACAATAAAATTAAAAGAAAGTTTGCACATATGGAAAAATCTAAGATGATTTAAGTAGAAAACCAAAAATGTATTTACAATTTACAGACACTGCAAAGACAAAGTGTAATTAACAATTGAATCGTCACCAATTACAGCAAAACAACTATCTACTTTTATAATGTGCGAGTAATGTCTGTAGAATTATTAGGTAAATTCACTAATCTATCATTGAGTAACTTTACACCTTCTTTCAATAACTCATGATTAACAAGAATTGAATCCAAAGGAGTTGTAAGACAAGTTTCATAAGTATTTTGAGAATGTGGTAGGATATTGCGATGCGGAGTAACCACAGGAAGTTCTGAAAGCTGAGCTGGTAGCGGATCCGTAGTAAAATATGGGTCTTTTAATGCCTGAAAGATAAAAATATGAAATTCTTTCAAACAAAAGGGAAGGACTCTGCACTTTCATAGTGATTTCATCAAATAATTTATAAAAGAGAGACGGTGTTCCACTTCCACAACATACTGGAGTACAACTCTGACTACAGTTCGATCAATCAGCGAACCTCGACTTTCTTATCTTAGTTGATTGATAAAAACAGTAGTGATAGTTATTAATATTATCTCCTGTAAGTCTTTTTTGATCTCTTATAGAATTAAAAAAACGTAAGCCATTCCTCAATACACCTAAACTCAGTAATACACCTATCTCTCACCAGTTAATTTAAGCTAAGTTATATAGTATCCATAAACACAACTAATGCTACATAAGTTGCTTAGAAGTTAATGCCGAATGCTTCTAACCAAACGTCATTAGGTTTAAATCACACCTCTATATATTTTTGTTTAAGAAGCTGAATACTGTATTTAGCCCTTTATGGAAACGTGTAGGTAAGATAACATTCAAAAAACGTGATGCGGTTAACGTTTTTGAAATATAGACACAACTCGTTATTTGACTTACTACATGTTGGAGGTAGTGTAATATTAATAAGCGACCATCACTAGTTAGGTTTATAGAAATAACAAAATAGCAAAGCATACTAGTATAAAATATTATTGACATAAAAAACTACGTATGTACAAGACAGGCAAAATAGGGTGCATACCAGAATCAAAATAAATAATCCATCACGCAAACTTGTGAAATTTCACATATTATGCCGTTAACAGAGCCAAATTTTTAGAGTTAATAATGACACTCACATGTGTAAACATTTGTCTATAAAAAGCTTTTAAACCTGCAATTAAACGACTGGAGCAAAACTCAGAAAATAAGTAACTACAGCAAAATGATTTCCGGTATCAAGAAAGCTGCAATTATAATGAAACTTACCTCGGATGCCGTAATTCTTTGATGAGGTGGGTACACCAAGAATTTTCGAATCAGATTAATGGCTTCAACTGACCCATCTGGAAGAACTTCTTCAAATGGGATAGTTTCGCACAAATTGAAACTTATCTTGTTATAATCAGGTAGTTCCTTAACCTCCTAGTAGTTCGAACAAATACAATTCACCATTAAAAACAAAATAATAAAAGCTGATATATTGAATAATTAAAAGAAGAAATTTACCAAAAAATTACTGCCTATATTAAGTGGTAAAGACAAAATACTGTCAAGGAAAGACATTAAAAACATTTATCTAGTAAATAGTGATTGTTTATTAAACAAAATGTATGTAAACATTTGCCAGTAATAAAAACATATGATAGTTGACAAAAAGCTGCCAGACAATCTTCGTTTATCAACCTATATCTTTCACATTTATATGAATGGCATAATAAGGCTAATTCTATAATAAACTTCAGGAAGAGTGCAAAGTGAATTTCTGATTGATTTTGATAAAATAAAGAAGTGGAACACAACACATAAAAGATTAGTCGCGTTAGTTGCTTGATGAATTTCAATTTAATTAGTGTATCCTCAGTGCACTGCCGATTATTTTATGAATTGGCTAAATTACAGACGGCCTTGATCTTGGATATTTACTTATTTGATTGCTTCAGTTACGTTTTTTACAGATCAGTATCCACCATAATATTTTATTCTTAAATAACAGCATTGCTGAGCTGAGTGCCAATGCTTTAATTCATGGTTGTGAAACTTAGACAAAAGTAGATGACATTCTTAGGTTGCCAGTCACTTATCAAAGATGCCATCAGAACACTGTAAGTGCTTTTGGAACAACAATTGAGTATCGATGAAGTTAAATACACGGTATTAGAAAAAGGTGGCAAACCAGTTAATGCAGTCATGGATCATCATCGACTGAAGTGGATGGGACATGAATCACCTATGCCCAACATAGTGTTTAATTCAAAACACAGTGCTGACTGAGGCTGGAGATGGATGAGAAAAAGTTAAAGAGGAGGCATAATCGATGAGTGGTATCATCCCATAGACATAGCGGCTGCCAGCCTGAGGTGTAACTGCAGATGCCAGCAACATAGTTCGGGTCTGCGCGACTGTTGCAACCATTGGCTGTACACTCTCGATAACAATGACAAGGATCGGTCTTTCCTAGAATCGTGCTTTTGAAATTTTATACTAATTCTTATTTTAAGGATCATATTCTCCATACACACTCTTTTTTTACTACTACTCTTACTATATTGGTATTCATCTTATGATGACGTGGTGTGGAGACCTAAACCGATGCCCATATGCATTAGATTTTACCTTGTACTTTATCAACCAACTTAACTAAGTGGCAACTGACAAGCAAAGCCTATCCGTTTGTCTTGCAAGTACTACAATGTTTAGTCTTCGACATCAATAACATCACAAGCAACGCTATAATCAACGGCCATTACGTCTTAACAAAACAGCCCCAAAATACGTTAACTGCACTCTAAATAAATAATAAGCAACGTAAGTAAACAAAGTGAATGGGCAACACAGGCCCAAATAATCGTCTTGTCAATAACTTTCTCGGTGAAACGCATATATCTTACATCAAAAATAACTCAATCGCTCTTTTCCGATAACCACTACTTCAAACACCAGATAAACTTAGCTTCCATCTAATTGCAACTGAAGCTGAATCGATCCAAATTAATAAGCATACATATACACAGCTATTTCATACACACTAGTAATATACTTTATTGTAGCTCCAAACACCATAACGCTTTTTAAGTAGAAAAAATCTACATCACTCTGACTTCAGTTAAATAGACACCTTTAAACTACTAAATTATTTTTTGTGACAACGGTAAAAGAATTGTTTTGAGATCTTTGGTTTTTGAGTAAAGTAATTCAATTTTTCTTGACTGAAAGCATTTTCCTTGAGGAGTCTTTAAGCAGTAAATAAATTCAAAGCAAAAGAGAATTGGTTTTACAATGATCGAACCTAATAAAGTGCGAGAAAACTTCAGATCTAGAGTTTTCTTGTAAATGCGTAGTAGGACTTACTGGCCATACATCTTCACTTGGAGTTCCAAGCACGCGCACAACAAACCATAGCTGCTCAATGTCATTTTCTCCCTGAAAGAGCTTTAATGTAAATAAATTCTAAAATACTGGAAACAGTGGAGAACTATTTAGTAATTCACCAAAAATACATCCAATAGCCCTAAAGAATAAATAAACTGCAATTGTCATACCATAAATCAACACTGTTTGTATATTTTTTTGCTCCGTATAATAATTCAGGTGCTCGATACCACCTGCATTAAGGAATAACTTGATTATTAAAACTACCTTGTAGCCACCTGATGACTGTAAAGCCGCTCATTATTGTTTTCAAAAACTCTTGCAAGTCCGAAATCAGCTATTTTTAGTACCCCTTTAGAACTAATCAATAGATTGGCAGGTTTGAGATCCTAAGGAAAAGTATAAAAGTAATGGTGTCATAAATATAGATACATACTCTATGCATTATGCCATTGGAATGCATAACTTCCACGCCCTTTAATATCATTAACATATAGCATTTTGATTGAGCTTCAGTAAGAGGAGGTTGGGAATTTCGAATGACTTCACTAAGATCCGTGTTCATATATTCAAAAACAAGAACAAAACCAGTACCATGAGGAAAAACTTCCCTCAAATGAACAACATACGGGCTACACTCAATAAACTGGAGAGCTTTTATTTCTCTACAACATAAAATAAATTTTAGCAAAATTACCGAAGAGCTGTGTTAGGAATTCCATCAGCTATTTTTCTCAGAGGAACCTTCTTTAAAGCAACAAGTTCTCCACTCTTACTGAAATTGTCGAATAAAGTATGAACATACTTCAATATGCCTAGCTTTAAGAACGACTCCGTGAGCACCCTCACCAATCCGACCAAGAATACTGTACTTCTCCATCTAACACAATATATATGCTTAAGATTATTATTCTCAAAACCCAAACTCTGAAAACTTCATATTTTATTTGTTATCATTATAAAAGTATATTGTTTTTATGTTACTTGTATGAAAAGTGAAACTTTAACAAACTGTAATAAAGGCACTAACCAAACAAGGACGAGATAGATTTCCACAAGTATGAAGTATTACAGAGATATATAACCTGGTTTCTCACATAAATTATCTGTTTTACATTTAGTCTATTACTTTTATCGAGCTCTTGTAATGTGCTGTCGATGATAAACAGATTAGAAATAGCGAAGTAAATATTTTTCAATAAAAGTCAATAATGCCAAGACGGATATACATTGTACTAAATAAGTGATATTTAGTTTTTGTAAGCATGTTAAACAATGATCCATTTAAATGTCGCAATAATAGATATTAAATAAGATACTACCAGTACTCTGAAGTTTACACTAGCTATGCACTTAATAGTGATATACAGAGTCCTTCCTACTCATCGAAGATGAAGCCAACACAATAAGGGTCACTATTTAATTAACAATGTCTTGAATAAAGATACATGTAAAAACCGTATAATGACTTAATTATCCACTACGTGGAGGATGGTGAGTTTAGAAAATGCAACAACTATGTAAATATAACATTGGCGTTTACAAGCTGTATCTACCAAATTCGACAGTTACAAAATAATCTTTGAAACATAATCAAACTGACAATCTTGTATATTTAAAAAGTAAAACGTCTTACTATTTTGTTCATAGAAGCAATAATTTTGGTAAATATAAGTCTTAAATAAAGCAATCACGTAGTCTTAACTACAAATTAAATTTTGAAGCCCATATCAAACATTTGGAAAGAGAAAATCCTATGTTTACGACTTTCTGCCGTGATTTTTTCTCGATAAACACAAAATGAGTTATAGCACATTATAAAAAAATGGAATTGTTAGTAGTAAGTAACTAGCTGAAAAGCACAGTGTGTACTGGCAGGAATGAGAAAAGTGAAAAAACTACATGAGACCAGAATGAAAGAAAAAGTGCGCCAGCAATTAATTTACTACACTACACGCACTCACGTTCGATAATGAAAGCTACAGATCAAAGTTTAAGATGGCCTAAAAATGATACTTGAAGTACGTTGAGTCTAGTTTCGAATCTGTTACAACGGCACAATTTACAAACTAAAACAACTGGCGCTAAGCAACCGACGGATATATTGTTAATAGAGAACATTCAGTACCTAATATATTTGAATTTGGCTAATAAAAACTAATTAATTATTTTAGCGTTCGCGTTCTGAAGTTTCTGATAACTTATGAAATCATATTTTATATACTGTACTTTTTCCTGTTGTATGCATGAGCAACGTCTGATTATAATGAACTTTATTGAACAGCAGCCACCGGAAACGATCGACGCACATTCTTATCCTGGTATGCATATCGCATTACTATTGAATAAAAGACTGTGGCGGTAAATAATCTCCAAAATAAATAGTTGTGTAGGTTCTCGACATTGATGTTGACCATGTTTGTTTTAGCGGACACTACTAGTTGAAGGCGCGCGGTCACGCATCTCCACCAGATCACGACTGAAACCACTGTGGATAGCATCTCTCTCTAATTTGCTAGCCTAGACGTTGGTATCCCATTATAGCTCTGTATACGATCAAATATAATTTCGCTCCCATCCTTCAGCGCCTTCTGATTTCTCGTTCGTAAGAGTGGGTCCATTTGATAGAAGTGGCTTTGGTTATACGACAAGCGCAACTTGGTCATATATCCGAGTACACTTCAAGACTTTACTTTGCCCAAACCTTCAGGTTTTTGTTTGCTTGGCCTTTATTTATTGAGATAGATACCAAGTAGTATCCAGGATGTTATCTCATTTAGGACCTAAACTTGTCACTAACTTAACAAAAACTAGTTACTTCTGACTCCTTTCGTGATTCTCTGCTTTTCCACTTTACTTTCAGTTCAAATTCAATTTCATTAACTGTCGCTAATGGCATTTTTTAATATATGCACCTATGAGTTGTGAATGTGTTAGAAAACGTATTGTACGGTGATTTACAGACAATGTAAAATTATATTATTAATGAGCCAAAGTCAATCGTATTCCAACATAAACAAGAATTGACAATTTACATTTTAATTAAACTTGCAGTCTACATAAGATATATGCAACTTTTTTTAATAATAATAATTATTTCGCCCGATTGTATTAAGCCTTTTCGACGCATGTGGTTGTCTATCTTTTATTTAAGGTATTTATTTACCGGACGTTGCACCTTAAGCAAAGTACATCTTCAATAAGAACGAGTACGAACTCTCAACCTTCCAAACTTTTTAAACGTTGTAAAACCAATAGACAATCAGTTGACTTACGGAAGTTTGTGTCTATTTCAGCAAAAAAACTACTCATTATTCTGAAAATACATAGTGTTCGTTGGCGAAAAGTTGAATACAGCCGGCTAACTGACATTTCAAAACGACAGTGTACCCATCGAAACGTTAGGGGAACTATGAATATTTTAAACTTTCCAGACTGAAATTTTGGCTACAGCCTTGTGTTTTGATGTATTTGAAGAAAACTTAAATCAAATGAAAGAACGTCATCGCCTGAAATCATTGTCTATCATTATCAGAGGCTAGTAATTTTGTTTGTACTGAAAGTAATTTAGGAACAAAGGTACTTTCACTTTAGAAGTTTTATTTTTCTTGGTAGATGATCTTTCACTACACCACTTCAGTAGGCTTTATAATTTTTGTTATTTTATTGAAATTGGAAACAGTAATTGGTATTTGATAGTTTGTAGGTCACATTTGTTATGTCTTACGCTTAAAGGTTGTCATAGGTGTATAATAACATAACATTTTCGAAAATGCAGTTACCTTTGCGTAAAATCTCCAGGCTTTCTCAGGATTCTAAACTACACTTACTTTATTTAAAGCATACAAGGTATACGTTTTGATCGTATTAATGTTATTACAAACTAAGTATATCAAGGCTGGAAGGAATTAAGAGAATTATAAAGAAGAACAAATGCGATTGCTTCATAATTATTCTTGGTTAGTCAATTCTGTTAATTTTGACTCCGCTTTAAGGTATTGATTCTCGATTTAATAGAGGTTCTATGGATGCTGCGTCATATTTGTTTTTTAATGCATATGAAATGAATTGTGATGACCTGAGTCATCTTAAATGGGAGTTCGATATTTTCGAAGGTATGAGAGGAGTGATATTGATACATTTATTAGATGTGTTCCTATGTGTGTGCCTGAATGAAGTTATTCTTTACTGCAACTTTGCAAGCTTCTCATTAATTATGCCATATGTTAGCCACTGGCCTAACCTTCGTATACATTTTGTAAATGAAAACTTAGTAAGATAAAGTTTATTGTTCACTTTATTGAAATATACTACTTTGCAGACAAATGACCCTGAAAAACATGAAGATCTGAAAATTTCCATATTTGAGAACACTATGTCAAATCTTAAGAAAGTCTGTATACCTTATACAGATGCCCATGGTAAGCTGTTGTCACTGTGTATTTCAGTGAAAATTAAGGCAACAGAGTCAACAAATTTAACAAACTAATGATCGAAAATTGGCCGTTGATTCAAAGTTATGCATATGACGCCAAACATCAGTGAGTCCTACGCGAAATATTTTACTCATTTTAGATTGATGCATTTTGATATACGTGCATTGCAAATAGCTTGATCCTTGATTTAAATATGTACCTCTGCGGTCTTGTTTATCATCAGATATTTTAAGCTTTAAGATCTAAATAAGCTGATTGTTTGTTAATACAACTGTTCTAGGATATGATGTATATTGTCACACCGAATGATTAATAAATGTAAACTGACCTATTGCCTTTACTACTAATAGAGAAGTCTGTCCGTATTGTTCTCACTATCACTTAAAAACGACAAGCTTAAAGAAAGGCACTTTAGTCTATATCCCTGTGATTGTCATTGATTTGTGCTATCACAACTCAATCTGTACATTAGATCTTGAAGATCTTCATAAAGGTATGTAAAAGTCTTGGTAGTCTTTAATAATTGAAAGGATAAAAACAGCTCCATTTCATAGTAATCTTTTTTATAACAGATAAGTGTTTTTTTAAAGTAGATTACTAATTTGATCCTTCTCTGGGTCACAAATTTGTCATTTAAAACTACTTGTAAACTTATTTTGTCGAAATCCTATTTTTTATAACATCTATGTATTAGTAACTCCTTGGAAAATAGTTATACTTTTATTTGTCTGTGCACATAGAAAATTTATAATTAACTAAGGAAAACGAACTTATCAATTTCACGAAAAAATCAGTTTTCCTTAATCGGTAATCTTGTAATTCACTTTCGAAAAGCAAGTACTCCGTGGTAAATGCATTAATGTGATTTTTCAGTATAATAGTGTTTTCTAAAAGTTGTGGAAAAGTAGTATGCGATAAAACCCCCCCATAACTTTGATAATGCTTTCAATTAAACTCACTTGGGCTATTTTAAGTATTGTATAAACAATTTTACACAAAGTTTTAACTTTGTGTGCTAAAATATTTTATTTTGTATACAAATGCCTTAAGACATTTGATTTTAAGTTTTTTTTACATTTTGCATTTTATCAGGTTTTCAAGAGAATTTTTCACCCTATCTCGTGAGGTAATGCCAATTTCAGAAGAATACATTTGACTACTTTGCACAGGTAATTGACGTGGGTGACGATTTTTATCAGTTAAGACAAAGAATAGATCCTGTATTCATTGAACGCTTTTTAAGCAAAGTAAGTTGACACATAAATGGTGTGAATATTTTACTCCGGATTTCAATCAAGGATCTTAAGAATTTTTATTCCAACATTCTGTCTGTCTTGCACGTTATTTTGTAATCAGCGTACTATTCTCTCAAGCTTTTTGTAGACTAATAAACACATCGAGTCACCAACTTTCTTATAATGAATACCCAACAGTACGAAAAGAATCTAAACATTATACACTTTCACCCCTATTGTTTGATGCTTTATATTCCTATGTGTAACGTTATTCAACTTTATGTTACAGCCTTACCGCTGAAGCATATCATACATTTTGAGACTTATAAAAGCTTTCTATAAAAACTCTTTTTATTCCTATTTGTTATTTGTTACAGTGGTGCATGCGCGCTTACTATTTATTCTCTGAATCTCAAATTTTGTTTTTTCATGAAGAAAACATTTTTGTTTCCTCTTTTTGAGCTACATTTTAATGTTAATCTTGTTAATTTTATTTTGTCGTGATATATAGTGTGTGCCAAGCTCTACTTTTTTTATAGCTATCTGCTTACTCAATGTTAACAATTTTACGTTTATTTTTTAGACAATAATATCATTTGCAAGCTCATTTGAATTAACACTTCGTTCAATAGACAGTTCTTATCAGTGCACTCAGTCAAAAGAATTGATTGACAGGCAGATTAAAGTAAAGTCTTCATTATGCCTCTATCTTATTCCCTATCACATTATCATAGGCGCTTACAAGCATGTACAAATATTCAAAGAGTAAAAGCGATAATTCTGAAAAAAAGTAGTAACTTGTGGTAAACATATATGTACTACTCTTAGCATTTATCCACCATTTTTACTTTATGGTTCGAAAACGAATAAAAAGTATTTAAAATCTCCTAGCACTCTTTCATTTCTGGCTGATGAGAGTGACAACATTCATCTGGTAAGTTGAAAATTATTTAATTGTAATCATAATTGTACTTCTCCACATCCCTCACCACAAAAAGGTATATCTAAATGCATAGTCCATGTTGCTACTACAACCCACTGTAGAGTCATAAAAACTATTTGATGAATATTAGTTAATAATGAATGTTTATGATGATTCGTTTTTTATCAGATTTTCTCAATAGATGCTTACATGTATGCTCTTAAAGTATATCAAACAAACCAGAATAGATAAACTAATTTGAGAAGATACCAATATGTTCAGTTATAAATTAACAGAATATTACTGACGCTATAGAGAAACTGGAACTAGTTAGGAAGTCATTTGTATTAAGAAAGAAAGCGTTTTGATTATAAACTGATTATTTTACAATCAGTAGTTGGAAATTTACAGATGTGAGGAATTTCGAAATATGAAGTCATTAAAATAATTAATTTTCAAGTCGAGTTTTTCTTGCAGTTGTTACACATTTATTAATCTGTATCAAGCTTTATCCTTCAAATATTCTATAGAAAAAAATTAATGTTTTTGACTGGAAGTATGAAAAGTGCAATGCTAATCAAATTTGGTACCTATGTGTAAACTTTATTTATTCATCAGTATTTAAAAGTAAGTTTCTACTTCGAAATAGATTATACACGGAAGTGACCAATCTACTGGAATATCTTGTGAACGAACATATTTTATTCAGAAATCAATAAAGTCAGGCAAGTAATGATCTATATTTCAAAATATATTAACTAAACAATTGATTGTTCCAGATAGTAAACAGAAAAAATCTTTGAAGTAAGTGAACTGTTGTGGTTTTAATAAGAATTTACATTGCAATATTTATAAATATATAACCTGGTTTATCCAATTATTCCTGTATTCCACTAATAAACGATTTGCTTGACATACAAAATATACCATATATATTTTTTGGAAAACCGCCTCAATAGGTACATGCTATGTTTCCGATTATTTTTACTATCAGATTTCTCAATTCATAGCACCGTCACCGTTGTTATGACACTCCCATTTATAGTAATTGATTGAAAAAGGGCGAAAAACTTAGATCATTTTTATATTTCTTAATGCTAACATGATTATCGACAAAGCTAGAATGTTTAAACTTGATGGTTGTGTTTCCAAGATAAAGTTACAGTTCTCTTTATAATTTGTTGTTTCTTGAATAAAAATCAACACGACACTGCTTGATCCCACATACACTTGTTAGGGAAATTATATATAAAAAACAAAGGTCACTAAACAATTGTATCCTGTAAAGAGGAAAGGAAGAACAACTAACTTCCTCTCCTAGATATACTAACCACTCGAAGGGAAGATAGCCCAACTAGCCGTTTAGTCTACAGAAAATCTGAATGAACACGGAGGTATATATACTTTCATCGTTGTTGTCCGGCGGAGTATATAAAGGGTTTGGTAAAAGTTTTGTTTAATAAGATCAACCGTATTTATACTAATGACACTTGAAGAAAATAAAAACTTGCTGACGAAAATTCTATTGTTGAACGGATATCAAGAAAGTTTATTAACCGATGTATAGGTTGCAGTATGGTGAAACTTATTTTATTTCTAATACCTAAAAGATCAGTCTATATCACCCTACCTTTCAAGGGCGACTCAAAGAGCCTTGTGTTAAGACGAGGCTCTAATCCGTTATAAACAAAACATTCTATGTAGCCAAGATAATTGTAATTAAAAAGTCGAGGGTGTGGATTCATAACAATCCTAAACAGTATGTAAACGAATACGTCACATTCCACTGTGTCAATCAACTTACGTGTATGTGTGGACACACATACATGGGGTGGAGCAATCATAATATGCATGTAAGGGTAGTTGAATATATACCTAAATGGCTCTAAAAACAAATGATTCAAATGGCAAAGTAAAAGTATAGGATAAACAACCCTGATCGTTTATGGCCTAAACGCTTAGTTGAGATGGGTCACACAATTGATACCAAATCATCTTTTGTGGTGTTTTATAAGAGCCCTTTAAGACTTATACTAAGGTTTGTTGAAGCCTTAGCTATGCGAAAGTTCAAACTCCCCTTGTGTGTTCAAAATCAAGTTGTGCTTTCACTAAACCTACCCTGGTAGAGTGTAATTCATAATGTTCTCATTATTATCTTTGTTTCCTTAGATCATACTCTAATTTGTCCAGTGACCCTTATTTTTCGTTCATAACTCCCTTAACCAGTGTTTATGTAATCATATTGTTCGAAAAGTATTGGGCAACTATATCACATAGCTCAGATAAACTTCGTCTTCTTATTGCTATATCAAAACAATAACAAAAACAACAATAACGATATTAATTATTATTATCATCATACAAGCTTTTCTTTGACTTTTAAATGTTATGAACCATTCTTTGTTTTAGAGCACTTATTCAAATCTACTTACACTTACTGAGTGCAGTCGCCATGTTGATTAATCAAATTAAAACAACTTTGTTAGGCTTCAATGAGGTGATATTATACCTATATTAATTAACTCAAACTTTATTGTAAAATAGATTATATCAATGACAAAAGAAGAAATTGAAAAGAAAATCGGTTTTATAAAGTATGATGAAATCGACATTGGGTGAGTTTCAACCTACGTTGGCAATTAAAATTTACGGGGTTCAAAATTTAAAATGTAATTTTTATCTCTCTGAAAGTACAAATTATCTTCAACCACGTTATTATCAAAATCTAGAAGGCACTAGTTAGGTAGGCTGACTTTAATTTATAATTCTCTTAGAAGGATGACACTTGACCTTTTAATTATCAAAACTAAGAAGGCAGTCCTTTTTTTTCAGAAAAGTGAGATTTTGTTATGATTCCTATGATTATCAGGTTGGCATAGTTTACATTTCCTAAGAAAAAAGGCAAAGCCAGGATAAGTAAAGAAAATATCTGTAAATCCTTCAAAACCAAGTGATAGTATTTATCTTTTTTATATGTAATTATGTATCCGTAAATCTGATGTTAATGAATGAACCTAACACAAAATGTACCTGAGAATTGCGTTTGCTTACATACTTACCTTTTAGTATCTCATTTGAACCATAGAAAAATACTAAAAGTAATGTTGATTTTAGGATTATATTATTTCAAAATCGAAAGTCTGAAATAATGTTAGTTCAAGAAATATATTTACATGATGTTCATTATCGCTTACTATTTCATTCTATTGTAATTTTAATTGATGTTAGGAATACATGTAGCCTAAAGTCTATACATATGTTGTGAATTTATCAGTCAATATAACATTTGATTACTACTCTTATTTATAATATAGACTGGAATATGTTCTTGGGGAGCCGAATGAAACAGTACGTTTGTTGACAGTTATGATCAGAGTATATGATGTTCAAGTTGAGGATGGTGAGACAATCGGTAGTATCGCATTTAAAGATACGCTACTTATTTCAGCCCTTCAGCTAAATGACAGTAAGTAATAAGGAATTAGTCACCTTAGATTAACTCTCTTTTTTTGTAGAATACTGTCTGGCTTCATGGGTGGTTTGATGACCACTAGAAATAGTTGACCAAAACGCTCATCATCTATCTACAGGATGATCAACTGTTAACTCGAGTAGTACACTGTGGTGTTAACTTCTAACATGGCTGTGAAACATCAGCTATGATAAAAAAAAATGAATAGGCTGCAAGTACTTGATTATATTTGCTTTTGAATCACCTTTTAATTGGACTGCAATGATTGAGTAAGCAATGATTAAGTTAAGTACATAATACTCGACAAATATATCAAATCGCTTGATGAAATTAGGAATCTTAACCGACGATAGTTGATAGGTCATGTGTTAAAATTGCACTAATGTGATCGACTGTGGGCGGTTACCTAATGTCTTCAGTCACTGATTGCCATTATCACACAAACCCAAACCAGCTAGTTTGTATCTACTAACATGACTCCGATCAGCAGCCAAAGACTTCGTGAATTGATGCGATGTTTTGGCTTGGCCACTTTACTAACTTTCTTTCTATTCAACTCCTTTGACAGCCAACATCGAGCGGCGAGACAGATGGTGGTCGGGCATACATAACACATGTAGATAAAGGTTTATAACCTCATTGTATCTAACTTCTGAAGTTTTCATCTCCGTCATTCCATGATATACTGGATATGCTTCAAATACTTCTATGATCAATGACCTAAAACTTTCGATTGATTTATACTTTTATGGCTCATTTTGGTATCCATTGGTTAATGCCAAGTAAAAAGCTGTGAATAACACTTGGCTTTTCGTTGAGATAGATATCTTGCCTTCACTAGAAGTGGTGTAAGTTGCTAAAGGACAAGAAAACTATAAACCCTGGCTAACATTTCGTCAGACACTACCATACCAGAGCTGACGAAACTTCAAAGACAAGTGAAGTGATCAATATACTTAACTACTTTACTTCTTATGATCAATCAAGATGATTCCGCAAACCAGTTTTGACCCAACCTGCTGAATTTAGAGGGAGAGAAACCCGCCGAAAATATGCTTTTATTATTATCTGAGGTGTTCAGAAGACTATGTGATTTCACTGTCTTCTCTGAGTAGGACTATGTCGTCTGTATATTGTTACTCTCTAAGTGGGCCTCTTGATAGGAGGTCTGTTCCTAGTGAGTGTCACTTTTAAGGGGATATCTATGACAAGATTAAATTAAAAGTGGGTTAGTATCAGCAATAAATATTTCTCTCGTTATTTTCAGTTCTTATTAGTCGAAATGTGATCAACCTTACTGAGAATATACCGTGTATGTGTTACTGGACAGTAAGTTGAAGAAGACTTTATTTAATCATACTTTGTCTCATTTGTCTTTCGTAGAGTAGTGAGTAACGTCATGAACAGTATATGCGAATGATATTGCTTACGATGATTATGTTGTTTAATTAGGTGTATTATTCGTGCCCAAACATACAGTATTTGGAATGATCTCTAATTCATATTTCATGACACGTCTTAACTTATTCTTGAAAATTGTCCACTTTGAATATTACCAAAGTTTACCATTACTAGTAACGCAGCTACGAAGTGGCTCTAAGCTTAATCATAGCAGTTACCTTCACTGGGAGTGATTGAGAATGACAGATCATTGACAAGAATCTGAAATGTACATATTCACTAAAATGCAATAGAATGCCCTCTGGCTAAGCTCAGCACGTTGAGCAATCGAAGTGTGTCATCAAGATTATTCAGTGTGAGATTAGTTTTCATCATGGGGTAACATCAGTTCAAGAATCAGTGAAAATCAAAAAGGATTGGACAACGCTCTCAAACTATCCAAAAACTATACTAATTTGCTTATTCAAGAAGCCAAAAGGAGTTGAATCTTTACAATTCAGGCCTCTCAATGAACAGAATAAAATAAAATCACTGCATTCAAGTCAAACTGCCGACAATTAATCAAGTTTGAGAATATAAATTAACTGATTTTAACTCCATGCTTCAAAGATTTCGCGTGATCACAAACTTCCACTGTAGAGTTAGAATTTCTACGTAGGACTAAGTGGTTTCCCACCCTCTGATACAATAATTAGGTTTAAGTTTATGTAGTTATACAGCCAAGTAAAACTTCACTAGAACTTATAGATTCTATTTGTAATCATGTTTATTTTGTGCTGATGGTTTAACTTTTTACTGACTGTTTGTTCCTCGTCAATAAATCAACTCTGGCAAGTTAAGTCACTGTGTTGTAGGCTTATATCTTACTACCTTAGGAAATCAGATCACATCAGTTCACTTAATGTATCACTGATCATATTTCTGTACAAAATTTCGATTATTAATTTCACTTAATTCTTTTAATCTATCAAATCTACTCAATAGCCTGTTTCACAAATTCTTGAACACATTGACAAAGAAACCAGTGAGAAGGAAAAGTGTTTATTAAATGGAGAGTTAGAAATTACGTCCATTCCTGCTGGGAATGTATGTTTGTCTTCGAGTGAGTACTAACCATTCAAATCTAAATCAGTCTTTAAATATAAAGTAAAAATTCTTTTTAATCATTAATATACTATGACAATAAACCTTTGGTAACATTATTTTGACCCGTAAAAAATAGTCTAAAATGAACCCTTACAGTGAAACCATTCAATGAGGCGAAATTTTATGATCAAACATGTTTGGATGTGGGTGGACTATGGAAATTTCCTTCTGACAAAACGCGATCAAGTAATCTTAACTTGGTGGATGACTCAAGCACTGACAAGTGTAAAAAAAAATAATAAACAGTTCACCATATTTCATCACGGATAATTTAACTTCAGTTTCAGGACAATAAATGACGATCTGTTGACTGAAAACCCATTGAAGTCAGTGAACAGTTTCATGTATCTAACTAAAATTATTTTACGAACAGGATGACATAAGTGGTGCTGCAAAGATAAAGCATTATTTTCAGTGTCAAAAGTCTTAAACTGGTGAACATACTAGATCATACTGAATTTCATAGGTGCCGACTTTTATCACTAGTCCTTAAAAACTTCTCCTCTAATTTCGCTCCACCAGTTCACATAATAAACAATACAAACGTCAAGATTACAAAAGTGATACAGATAATTTGTGTTAATGAATTATTGCTTCTATCAAACTATGCAACTCAAGTGCAAGTTTAGAATTCAGTAACAAGTATTTACTTATTTCAACACAAATATACTACACGTAGGCAATGAAAGTTTACGAGCTATACAGTTAAAAATATAATTATTTAAAAAAACAAGAGCGAGAGTTTACACTTATAAACAAAATACATCTTTTAACAAGGCAACAAAAACACAGTTCGGCGAAAAATATAATTAAGAAAGACTTCTTTTGATTAAGGAAGATCGATACATTTTATGAGGAGTTGCAGAAGTGTAGCTATTCTTAGTCATATTTGGATAAAGTTTTTAGCCATTTGGTTATACCAACATTTGAATTCGTGGTGGACAGAAAGGAAGCAGTCTTATATTGGTTTCATCCCTCGAGATCATGCAATAAACTGACTACCTCTACTTTTTCACACATACCTTTAATAATCTTCCTCATTTTGACAGTAACTTATAAATATTTTTCTCTTTACAGTAAAATGTAATTTTTACGAGGATCATATTGTACTTCATGACAAACGATATGGAGTGACCGTCTTAGAACCAAAGAGGATCTACCATTATCGATCGGTAAGTGGGTGGTTAGTAATAGACTCACTTTTTATTTATCTATCCATATATATATATATATATATATATATATATATATATATATATATAGAAATTTTCAATCTTGTAGTTTTGTACTGCAACCTTATTTCGGTTAGATGATCATTGAAAACAAGAAAGCACTGTACAGCTATTTCTACCTGGTATGCGACTATTCAGTAGTACACATCAGTCTTGGAAGAATATTTCTCTCAATATTTGTTGTACATTAATCACTTACACTTAAGAAAGAGACTATGCACGTTTTTAGCTAATTACTTGTTGCACTTATCGTTGGAACAAGGGTTATCATATACGTTAAGAATTCGATATAAGCATCTTAGTAATGTGAAGTTTATTTTTTTGTAATGAAATCAGGTTATTAAAAAATTATTCCTCAGTGTTGACAAATATTTTAGAAAATATGCATACAGTTTTCTCCCTTTTATGGAAAATAAAAGGGTAGTCTAGTAGTAAGTGTTTTATGTCTGAATGAATATTTTGTCGTTTATTTTGGTATACAATATCCGTTTTTATACTGAATTCAGTCTTTCATACTCTAAAATTATACGGATTATGACTAACAGTGAAATCCAGGACGTTAATTTAGTTCAACTTAAAATTCGTCAAATGGATTTTCCTTCAACACAGTCTTAAAGTGTTTTCTCCATTGAAATGCAAATTTCGATGGGTATGATAGCTTATTCTGCTTTCTTTTTTAATGATTTGAATTGACGTTGCAGTAATGCTTATAGTATCTATATAATATTACTTTTTACTCTTTAGTATATGATATTGATTTTTGACTCAGTATAAAAGGATGACTTTTACAGATGAACGTCTTGATACATTTAGTGTTTTAGCAATGTCTTAGTTATATGGGTTGTATCATTTGAAAACAGCTTCTTACAAGTGTTTTATTAAAAAAATAATAATTTACCTAGTTTTATAATTTCATATTTTTGGCAGCCAGATGCATTTCATCCTGACTTTATTGAGCTTCAAGTGGATTCAAATTTTTCTGAAAAAACAAATAAACTTATTTCACCATACATATACTCTACTTTATTGGAAGAAACGAATGAAGATGGTTCTCATACTTCAATTTGGTTTATTGTTAAACAACGCTCTAAAATTAGACGATTACTAATTGAACATGTAAGTTTTAATTGAAAACAACATTTTTAATCTTTTAAAATACATTCGATGTTGATTATAAACTTAAGAACAAAATGTACGTACTGTACTCAACAAGACATTTTGTGTAACAAAATCTTTTTTCTATTTTTTAGCATTTTTTTTTCTTTAACTGTAAACCACATTGCCCAACGAAAAATCATCTTGTGATAAAGCATATTATTAGTTTGATTCTTAGTTCTTTGTGTTATAAGTAGAGATACATCTGGCGAATGACCACTTTCTTAACATAATAAGCTTGAACAACGCTGGTAACGATTTACCTACTGACGATCATAAACGCGCATCACTAAATAAAAGTGTTGTAAGGGATACCGAGAATGCATTCTCAGCTATGTTACTCTTAGTTGCATTTTCATCACTTGATTCTCTTAAGACTATATTGAAAGAGTTTGAAAAGCGATATTTTGTCACTTTATGGTTCATGATTCTTGTTTTACACCTGAATTCAATAACGACAGTTGAAGTTTCGTTGCTTGAGATGCGATGGACAAAGTCCTACTGAGAGCCATGATCATCTTCAAAGAAGGGAGTAAGCTGACCACGCTTGTTCAAAATTGCTTCCTCAGTCTTCGTCAGATTGTGAATACCCATCATTTGTCTTTGCTAAAAATATAGACGATTTTTAAACAATCATATCTAAACATTAGTAACGTAAACGTGTATGCAAATCTACTGTGTGAGGCAACAATACGTGGATGATATGGTTATCAAATGCAGAGTTAATAATTTGTACACCTCTGCTTTTTCTGTGTATTGTAGTTGGCAATGGTGTCGACTTAGCCTACTCTATGTTTTACAAGAGCCTAAAACTTCAGAATGTGTTCAACATGCTTAATAAGGTGTTATCTTCCTCCGACCTCTCTAGTAATTACTGAGTTTATTTCAACGTTGACACGTAGGTAACCCTGAAAAATAAAATCACATCGATTCTCTGGAAGGAGCCCGTAGGTACTAGGTGGTTGAAGCTGCAATCTTCGTGCACTTTCTCATTGTAACGGTCGGTCAGTTGATCGTAAGTAATCTCTTGGTTGAAGTCATTGGTTTGAATCGGAAATATACAGACAACAGTTACGATATATTATTAGAATCATCTAGTCACTCTACATGTCAATCTAATATATATTGCAGCAGAATTCACCTTCAACAGAAGGGAAACTGCTTCTTTGGTCTACTAGTTTGTAAGTGCTTTCTAGAAAGAAAAGAACAACATTAACATAGTACGCTTCTTATCGAATTGTGAAGGAATAATAACAACAGTAATTAGTGCGATTTATCCCAATGCTAGTCATTTATTGTGTCATGTATATGTATAAACGTGTATGCACACCAAATATTTATAAAAGTTTATCAAACCACAGTGACCGTGATCTGAAAGTGCTTGGTTCTTTTACCAACCTATGTGCACCAAAGATTTTGACACGTAACTTTCAATTCATTCCTAAGCAAGTGATTACCGCTGGTTTTTCAAGAATTTTTTTACGTCTGAAAACTGGCATCCATTTTGTTATAGATATCTACAACTCTTACCATGCAAGGATAAGTAACCATTTGACCACGAACTCATTGCAGCATTTCTGGAGCAGAATAATACAGTCTTCCAAGTTTTCTCAATCAATCTCCTCCTACCGTAAAAGTTTCAACCGATTACTGTTGGTTGAAAATCCTATATTTATTACAAATATTCAACAACTTATTTCAAATAAAAATAACATATTTCAAGTTTATGTCAAACATTTCATGCCTACTAATAAGTAGTATAAAACAGTATTCGAACGTTTTACAGTCGGACAAACTGTGACATGATTTTCATATGGTAAATTAGTACTAAATTCTATGAGTAATGTTAAAAATCGTTCAAGCAGTGACTACTCGTAACTGATTAACAACCATATAATTTTTTATTGCCTAAATATGCATGAAATGATTCTTTATGGCTTATCTCTATAGAAAAATGTCTGTAGTTTACTGCTTAGATCTGGTGTTATAAAGAAGCAAATAGAGTTGTTTATGATTCTTATCAGGTAAACAATTCGTAAACATTTATAAGTAATATGAAATAGAGAAATTCAATGTTGATAAAATATCATGCGACTATCCATATTTTTCTATAAACTATTCATCTTAAATAATTTCAATTTAGTGTCATGTAACGTACTACGAATACATATTTCACAGGAAATTTTTTCAGACGCAATACTTAACTATACACTGGTAGCTATTAAGTAACATGTATGAGTTGTGGACAAATAAATATGAATAGTTTGCGATAAGAACGTATGATGCTCTTGTATCATGTATAAGAAAGATTGATTTCTACTGAAAGAGAAATTTCAAGGAATTTCAGTAAACATAATTGAACTTCATCGTAAAGGAAGCTCAAATGCTATATGTAGGACTTTTCATAATTGCAATTTCTACTGATAAATAATACTCCTATTAAGCGATTACTAGGTTACTGTATGATAATAGTAGATTCAGTTTCCCGAATGAATCGACAATGCTGATTACTGAGGAGTCCCATACTGGGATGAAACAGTTGTTCACTGATCCCTGGTTCCCACTGGTACTTAGCCAACATCAATTCGTGACAAATACAAGTAACTATGCTTAGTACCTATTGTCACAAAACCCCTTCAATTAACGTAAATAATATTGATTATTTGTTAAACTCTCTCTACGTTTATAAATCATAGTGTTTTTATTGATTTAACAATGAATAATAATAAAGAAAACTTAAAAACAAAAACTATAACTGACGCTATGTAAAAGTAAACAATAAATTCTACTTATTCATGGAATAATTACGTAATCAAGAAATTTATTAAGTGCTTCTTTTAATAACATTTTACACATAAATGATTTGTATTCTCTATAAAACTTACTGTTTCATATTGTAACTCGTTAAGATTAAACAACTACAATTATTAATGCTTGTCATATGCAAGTCTATTACATACAAATTAATATCTTTTATTAAGAATTTAGTTTATTCATTGTTTCTAATGAAAGTAAACTTTAATAAGGATTTTGCTGTTGGATGGTACGCTGTTTACCGTTTGATTTTATAGGCTTATTTAATCCACTTTCGAAAATTACATTCGCTAACGAATAACTATATTTAGTCTGCTGTTGTGTACATATGTATACCCCGTTAGTGTGATAGACTATAAATGAATGACAAGAATTGCTGTTACTGAATTTCTTTAAAATAAATAGTAACAAAAATAAATTCATAAGTTATTCGAATAACTAGAATCTTAAATTTTTTCAGATGGTCAGTCAATTGATAAGGCTGTAAATTTTCATCGATAAGGTTCGATAAGTCATATGCTAAATAAATGCACGCTCCTTGCCAATCACGGTATACATTGTCAGCTGTAGTAGGACTAGTTTAGAAAAAAAAAACAGATGGCAAACTAATTAAGTTTTTGGCTGCTAATGCGAGCTATGGTAATAGTTGCAGATAATATGTGACTGAGATCTTCACACTAATCACCTTTAAGTAGTTTAAGATACTGTGTAAGATAGCTCATAATCGGTCGTAATAGCACAGATTTAAGCGATCTTTAACTTTTTCTAGGCCTTACACTACTTTATTCATTTTTTTGCGTTCCGAAGCTGATTATTATCCTGATTAATAAATCTGCTATAGCTAGCGGACACAGTCCTGATGAGTGACTCAGTAATGTGCTACCTTCTAACAACAACCAGGTATTCTTAACATATATATATATATATGAAGAAAATACATTAGACCAATCACACTTATGTCATCTGCAGTATACAGAGGCAGTAATTATGGAAAAACGTGGTATCGTCTACAATTAGTGGGTCCTAGTTCATAAGTATGAAATGATGCAATAATAGATAGTAGGCTAAATAGGAGGTTGCAAAACTAGTAGAAACAAAATATTTAATACGCACGCTCAATCAAATTATATAGAATAATCTTCTGAAGAATAGTTACTTAAGTTTAATCATTCTTTCCAACTTAACGGTTATAGAACTTTCATGCACACCTTTTTATTTCCTTCCGAACCACACTGTCACCGCTACTTATTTGTCATTCATATTGTTAATTTCACTTCATCGTGCTGGCATAGTCTGGTAACCTGAGACATTGTACATTTATTTAATGTTTCTCGTTGATTACGTTTGATTAACTGGGTGCTAAATGTTTGTTGACTTTGCTAACCAAAAATACTAAACTTGATCTTTGGTTGATTTCTGGATTTTTGCCAGGTATGAATTTACTTTTTAATAAATGTCTTATTATAGCTTGTAATTATGTTAAAATAGTTTAATACATATGTACTTAAGGTTACTGATCTTTATACTGGTACTAAATAGACTAAAATCATTTTATAAGTAGAGACACCTGAAACGATAAGCTGAATGAGAGTTTTCTCCGCAGACTTCTGTGTAACAACCAGCAAAATATTATTTCCATTTACTGCTAGTACACTTATAATCGTTTCAAGAACTTTAATTCGAATTAAAGTTTACGTACAAGTTCATGTACAAAATGCTAATTGAGAATAAAGCTATTATTATTTATTTTAATTATTATTGAAAGATCTTGTTAACTAAGGAACATCATTTCATTTATATAGGTTTTTCCTACATGGCGTAGTAGAGGTCTCTTGGAATTGTCTTCTAAAGAACCGAGCAAATATGCTGTAAAGGCGTCTTTCAGTTCTTATGATTTAGAACAGAACTTTCTTAAGTCTGCTGCACATGACGATTTAATACCCGAAGAAATACTTGAGAGAAAAATTGAACCCAGTGATAAAGAGTGTAATTTAAGTATCACTGAAATACTAGCATGTCAACCATCTATTAAAACATGGATTCAGATGTATCGAGATGAATTATCCCATGCTGAAGCTAGCTTATGCTATGTTGTACCGATTCCGACCACTAACACATGTGTTGACTTATGTTTAAAATGTGGAATCAATCCGCAATCTTATATAGATATGGAAGCTGGAGAAAAAGTTGACTGGAATTACATATTTAAGAAAGCAGTAGTATGGATAAATCACATGCATAACAATTTCAAAGTAATAACATCGAAGCTTTGAAGATGAAGCGTCAAATACTCATCCTGGGATTTCAAAAATGGATTTAAAGGAAATTAATTCTTGTACTGAGTCAAAGTTTAGTTATGCGGAATTGTCTTCATTATTAACAACTATAAAAAAGCCCCTCATCGTTACAATTATATGTGGTCCTCCTGGTAGTCAAAAAGTAAGTAATCTCTTTGGTAATTTTTTACAAAATTACTTCATTCAAATAAATCGTTTGTCAAATATTTCATTCCTTTGGTTACTATTGTAAGGCAAATAATTTCAACGCCTTGATTGACAAATCGAAACCAATAAAACGACTTAAAGTATCGAATGCAGTATCTAAGTCAATCGGCGTTTTAAGTAACAATAAGAGCATCATAATTTGACCATGCATTTTTGACGGCAATAAGGCAGTCTATATTGTTTTTGTAGTCCTTATTTGATAACAACTTACTTTAAAGAGTATAACGTTTAAATGTTTAGAAATACTACTAAAGAGTTTTCTTCTGAAATACCGAAATACGAATAATTTATAAAAGACACTGTAGTCTAGATGACAGCATACAGTTGTGTCTAAACTAATAATGACAGTAAAACAATTAAAACCAGAACAACTTATATTTAGTGCGCAAACTGTCTCAAAGAAAAATATGTTTAATGAATATGCACAAAATAGAAACACTACACCACCACTGTTTGATAAATACAATTACAACGATAAATGAACTGAATGTTGCAATACCACTTATGTTCATTAGATTATTACATATTACTGCGAAGAGATTATCAACCATATCTTCAAAAATGAATAACAACGACATAAGTTACTAAAGAGTAAATAGAACTATATGGTATGCAAGAAGAAACTGGTTAACAAGGGAATGAAGTTGAAATGACCAAAAAGAAATGATATAGCTGGTGGGGTCTTTTTAGTGTATTGTTAAGGAGTTGTATACTGGAATGAAACAACTGCTCCAGTTTTTCCTGTCTTTCAATATTTGTCTGATTGAAATTAACCTGTTACATAAAATGATGAATATCTCTTACCTAAAGTTATATCGAAAGAGTTTTTGTGTTTGCCAACATTATATATACCTGTGGTAGTATGTGGCTGACCTGATCGTTTAACTATTTATAAAATTATTAATAAGTCTTATACAATCGGTTCAGTGTATGTATATATAATCAACATAGAACCTGTCACATGTGTGCATCGGTTCAAGTTGCCATACCTCTATGGCACTGTATCATTAACACCACATTAGTAGAAGTTACTTCAATGATAATAATAATAATAGTAACAAGGAGTGTGAACATATAGAATATGGTTCAGGGAGCTCAGAAAAAAGCTATGGAATAATTTAGAGCTGACAATTTAATGGAGGACAATGAGTGGATGCATCTGCGCCATTGTGACCGATTCTAAGCCATATCACTCAATGTTTCTGGCCACCGATTATAGTATTCGCGAGAACCCCATCCAGGTAGTTTACAGCTACCGATACGACTTAAACCAGTGACTTCATGGACTGATGCTATATTTTGGTTTGGCTGCCTCTAACTCTCTTCCATTCTACTCTTATATCAGCCAAAATTACTTGTCAAAATAGACGGTAATTATGCATACGCAACACATGTTCCAACCACCTCAGTCGATGAACATTCACAACCTCATTGACTGATTTACCACTTTTGCCTAACACCAGTCGTTTGACCTCGTTATTACTTACTCGGTAATCCCAGCTAACGTGAGCAATGTTTTGAAGACATCGGTGGTTAAATACAAATAACCTTCTAATGTTGTCTACCATTAATGGCCACATCTCACACCCATACAGTAAGATAGAGCGAACTGTTGCACAGTGCACTCTTGCTTTCGTTGAGAGATGAATATCCTTCTACGCCATTGGTGACGTAAGTTGGCGAAAACCAAACGAGCTTTATCAATTTATTCTGAAATTTCGTCAGAAACCAACTAATTAGGGCTAGTTAGACTTCCAAGACAAGTAAAGTGGTTGACGTACTCAAATACTTCACTCCCTATCTTTAGCTCAGGTGTTGACAAAATCCAGTCTTGGAGCAATAGTTTGTATTTAGTGGGCAAAGATGTAATCCGAGCATGCTTGCATTGGAGCTTATTGCTGTTAAAATATTTTGCATCTTACCAGCGTCTTTGCCAAAAAAGTAACAATATTATGAATTCATTTGTATTTCGTTCATTTTTTATCACTTCTAAATGTAATACATAGATAGATAATGCTTCATATACTACTTTGTTTATAATAAACTTTGTAATTTATTCTTTTAAGCAGAAAACCAGTAGTTTTCATATTAAAAATTGTTTGATTCTGTTTCTGATTCTGTTTACAAGGAACTTGTTGTGACCAATATTTTAAATTATGCTAACGAAGGCATTGAATGGATCGTTATGACACCAGATAATGCAGATGAAATATCGACATCGTTATATAAAGGTTTAATGAAGTATTGTGAAACACAGTGTAATATAGACACTAATCGAGAAATAAAATCAAGGTGTCATGGCATTCTATTATGTCCAGGTATCACTGGGCCGCGAGAAGTCTTGGCATCACTTGCTGAATTTCACCGAGAACATGGATTGAAAGAAAATATTACCCCGATTAAGATCGGTTGGTTTCTTATTTACTGTAAAAATGTAAATCTTTATAAAACTGTTGCTGGACTTTAGCCGCCCCAGTCCATGTTACTTAATCTATATTATAGGTATTTAGTTCTCAAGTGCACTCTGTTTGACTATCTTCCAGTTTGAAAACATTTCCAAAATAATAAACGATTATAAGATATTTTGCGAATTCAGAAACTGAACTCTTTTTGGAGTTTAGTTATATTTAAGTTTGATTTTCTTCCAGCTGCTGTTATCAAAGACTGTACTTGATCAGTCTCTGTTGGCATGTATCCATCTCGAGCAGCCTGATTTGATATTACTCTTAGTTACAGGTTTATTGTAAAACCGAATTGTGACTATTTTCAAAATTTTTATCACAAAAAAATTAATCACAATGTTATAAATGTAAAATAATGATACAGTTACTAAGTTTTTGTGTTTCATGACAATGTTCATCATTCTGTAACACGTTATCGATTATTCGTTTTATACAAATTGAATAATGATGAAGAATGGTTTTGAACTTATCTGAGCATTTTATGTGGCATACACTATTGTTTACTAGCTAACGTTTTATGTAAAATTTATTGTTACTAAGTACAAAAAGGTGGACAATAAGTCCAATTTTCATTTTTGATATTCGTAATAACTATACTCTGATTTCAATGGTAAGCCTACTTTCTAGATATCTGAGATGAATCCTGAATAACTGGTATTGAATTCATGGAGTGTTGATACAGTCGAATTAGACTCGACAATTTGAAATTTTATCCATGTTTTATGTCTAAAATTTTCCAGTCCTTTTTTGTGGTTTGCTTACACTGCAAAACATTAACTTATATCTTCTTCGGGATACATTTTGTAAAGTTTACTACTCTGCGTATAATCTGATTCTTATGTTTTCCGCAATAGGGACAAACTAATGTGATTTTACGTGATCTGACTTCACAATCATTCCGTAATGAATGATAGGTTGTATCATTTTTCCGTTGTTGGGGTATTTTCATGTAAAGTGTAGGATTGTATTCTGTTCTTATTCCAGTCTTGTTAATGATCCAACTTAGAGTTTATTAATATGTTTTGTTCGTGTAGTAAATACTATAGGGAGGAGGGAATTAAGTTAAACCAACTACTTAACTGACGTGAACATTCTTTTATATTGATACTAGACATAATTATCCCTATCGAAATCGACTAGTTAATTCCTAGTATGAATTTGACATGTTTAAAAGTGTGTACATTATTTGGTAATAATCTTCCATAAGTAGGCATTTAGTAAGGTTTTATGCAACTGATATGTTCGTATTCTAAATGAACACTGACCACTTAGCAACAAGCACTTTATGAAGTAGTAATAATATTCAAGAGCTCTCAGTAACTTAGCTTTATTGGGCAACAAATGTAGAGAAAACGAGGACTACCGGTGCATTGGTTTAGAGAGAACAATAAAACAAGTGACAATATACATTTGTTTAGTTTATCACATAAAAATCAAGTTTTTTCAAGTCCTTATAAGGCATGAACAAAATGATTATTGTTTAAATAAAAACAAATAATATAATACAGATTTATTATTTCATGCATATTTTGCATAATCGACACACCTTGAAACAGCTTTCTGTCTTCACATTTTGACTGTTAGTTACTGATAATGAAAATGTAATATCTACTGGTAGTTAGTTTTATTAATTTGTACAGGCACACTATTATTCTGTTTTAATATTGTAGATAGTTATTGCTTAGTTGAAATGATCTTGTTTAGCTAAGTTTATGTTTCGGTTAAAATTGACATATTTCTCATTATTTTTTTATAGGTTGTGCTGCAACATGTGTTGATTTACGTATGGCTATTATGGATAATGGAAAGTATTTATCATTTTACTTGATAATAATATAATGAATGTATTTGATAACAGGCATTATAATTCTTCTATAAATCTATGTATTCATTAAACAACAAATAGGCTGAAATTCAAAGAACTAGATAAATCATTCTTTTTGTTTTGTAACTATTTCACAATTTTTGTTGTCTAAGATTGGGGTTGATTGAGCTTTGATGAAAACCAGGGGACACTGGATATCTGTTTCACCCTAGTACGAGACTTTACGACAGTGCGCGAAGAAATCGAACTCACAGCCATCGGA
Organism: Schistosoma japonicum; assembly: GCA_025215515.1. Lineage (NCBI taxonomy): Eukaryota > Metazoa > Platyhelminthes > Trematoda > Strigeidida > Schistosomatidae > Schistosoma > Schistosoma japonicum. Next base: position 62,398,742 of record CM046061.1, on the reverse strand, counting down.
TTGGCTAACACTTAACCTTCTGTATCACTGAACCGGCCTATTCTAGTAGAATTTCAACTCCCATCAATTTTATTAATCCCAATTTATGTATTTTGTTGCATTTATTCAGTCAGTAGTACGCAACGTAGTGAATGGCACGTATGTATGTTAGCTCATGTTGTAGTGCCACGATAAGACAACAAACTCAAATTAACAAGATTATTACTATAACATAGTTTAATAAAGAGAAATGAAAAAAGTGTAAATGAAGGAATAACTCAGCTTAAAATGTGAAAGAAGATAAATTGTGAGTATACCTACTCCATTATAACGGATTTTCAGCCATATCATCCAGTGTAACCAACCAATCAACACAATTAAAACTTGAACTCCAACTAGGTAGTTCGCATTTTAAAACACAGCTCAAATCAACTATCAGCAACTTCGAATTGGTATCGTGTTTGTTTGGCCACACCTAGTATATTTTTTTTAAACCAGTGCTGTTACAGCCTATATAAGATACCGAGATCGGCAGTAATTTAGCATAAATAATACATGGCCTATCGACCGTAATCGATGAGGAAATATACTTTCATAAACCGATCTGGCATATTTTTCCAGTACTTCATACTCAACCTAATCATTGCTTACTCGACCGTTCCAGGATAGGTGAAAGATGCTTTAAAGATACCTAAGATCAATTACTTGCACCCTATTTGCATTTCTTCAAAGTCGGTGTTTAACAGCTATAATTTAACACAGAATAAATTGCTGCTCAGTATTGTCATTGTTTGGCTGACAAACGGATATCTTACCTACGCCAAAGTTATGCAAGTGAAACTGACTTTCCGAATTCTCGTTGATATTTCTTCAAATACCGACCCACTATCTCTGATGTGACTTCTTAGATAGGTAAAGTGCTCTACGCACATATACATTTTCTAATATATCGTATAAGATTAGCTATTGAAGAAATCCCTGGATATCACCGAGTTTTGTGAGTTGCCACTTCACAGTTTTCTAACGATTAGACCCATAAAAAATATGGATACAGAAGACCATAGTGAATTAAGAGAATGATATATTTGATTATAAATAGGACGTAAATGAATCTACAACGTTTATGCTTGCTGTCTACATGAGAATTCGCACACTAAAACCTATCGTATGGCTATCTTTTAGTGATGCATGATCAAGCTCTTTAACCTAGTATCGTTCACCAAAGCCAACATAGTGAGCCTTATTGACCAACACCTGCATAACTAATTATTTTGAGGAATTATTTTCTGCTACACTACGGTGAATTTTTGCAACTTTGTATGTCCTACTGTGTCTCTGACTTTGACTAAGCCTTGAATAGACTAATTTTATATTCCGTACAATATATATTTTATTAATCTTATTACATGTTCATCTAATGCACCAGCTTCTACCGCTATGTTTAACATTCATTATCAAGCTTTCAAAGTTAATATATTTGAACTTAAAAAAAATCACTACTAGTTTGATCTACAATCTTTTGGTTGAATTACTGAAGCTATGAACATAATAAGATTACAGCAGTTTTATGAACGATAATGTTCCTCTATACATTCAATAATCTGCAATACTTTTAAACAAAAAAAATAAATACATATACTTTCTCCGTTTGAACGGTTATTTAAACAATACAGATGCTAACTACGGAAACCTTTTACGAATAAATAAATAGTAATTAATGCTGTATTATGACTGGAAAGTTTAGTCTGGGGGATGCGTTTTGTCCCATTACGAACTAATCAGTCAAATATACTTACATCTTAGGTCTAATGTACTGCTCAGCAGTCCTTACTGTTCTTACATATAGTTGTGAAAAATAGACCATGAAAATAAAAAATATGTGTAGGCTCCAGGTCTTTGATAATAGAAATTTTCGTGATATGGCCTGTATATTATGGAATGAGGGAATAAGTAATATTGATATTAGGCATAGACTACTAGGAAAACATAGAAAGTCAATCGGAGAGGTTGTAAAAATCTTCATCGACTGAGGTGTTTTGCATGAATGTGTTGCGTATGCCTTACCACTATCTGCCTCAAGGCGCTAAGCTGGCTGGGGTAAGAATAAGGTGGAGTAGAGATGGCCAAACCAAAGCATGACATCAGTCTATGAAGTCTCTGACTGCTGTTCTAAGCTATGCTGGTAGATACAGACTACCTGGTTGGGGTCCACGTGACAGTCGTGATCAGTGATTAGAGACGCTGGAGGACAAGGCTCAAATTCGGTCACAATGAAGTAAATGTATTTACTCTCTATGTTCATTTGGATCATAAAACATGTTATTCTTTCATTCTTTTGTTTGTTTCATTTCCTTCTGCTGAATTATGCTGTTTTGTTAATCTTGTGAATTTGATTTCATCGTGTTATTGAGGCATGGCAACTTGGACTCATGCTCATACACATCTGGTTCTACGTCGTACATGAATGAATAACATCTCAGTGTTGATATTTGCAAGGGAACTCACGTCAAACTGATTTGTTCCACATGAAACAAAAACAAACGTTCTGTTCTGCACACACCAGCCAGAATAAAAGTTTCACATCAGCTATATACAATAAATTAAACATCCATTGCATACAGCATGCCAGTCATCGTTTTATTGTATTTCTAATTATGCTACTATTGTCCATAAATTGTTTTTGCAAAACCAATTTCTTAAATTATGTTTATATTTTTTTTAGAATGACATTTCCTGGTGTACTTGAATTGATTGCTGAAGGATGGACAAACTATTTGTTGCTGACAGGACCATCAAAATCTAATCTGGTATTTGTTTATTACTTCTTAATAAGAATTACTAAGTGAATGCTTTTCACATTTGTTAATTTTCTTGTTTCGTATTAATTATTAACAAAATAGTCTCTAGTTGCAATGTAATTTGGAACTTGATCACTCATAAATGTTCCTCATTACTTATGTATATCCATATAGAAATATAACTTGGTAAACAGAGAGTTATTATACCCACAAAGTACGTTCTACGAATAACCAGTCTAAGCCTTTGTTTGTTCATGAGGCTATATGACTCCCCTCTGAATATTAAGGTGGTGAAGACTATCATTTTAAGTGCTAGAAGCAAAGCAGATTTTAAATTATTATGGCCCATTCATCAGTTTGTGAATTTTATTGAATATTCATTCTGTACACTTTATTTAGTAGCTTCTTTTTGTCTTTAATAATATGGTTTCTACATATAAGGTTAATCCTATTAAATAGTCTACTTATCGAATTTTGTGCATATTGGTGTAGATATTCAGCATAAAAACTGGGATGTTTCCCCCTTCCAATGAAGTATAGTCACATACTATGCCGGTGATCTTTACCAAGGTTAGATTAATAAATAGAATATCCACGTTAAAAAGACACTGCTTTTTCCGTTACGTTTGTTTCTCATATTCTTCCCATGTTCTTAATGTATTGTATTACTATAACACTATAGTATTCTATTCATTCCTTGCCTAAAGTTAAATTCTACCAAAATGGGTGTACCATTCACTGAAATTGAAGAGCTTTTACATTCAGCTAATCCACGTTTGAGTCATTTATCTATCCCAGATGGAAAAATTGAAAATAGTCGTACATTAGAAGCATTAATGGATGAAAATGCATTTTCAAATCCAATATTACAGCGTTCACGTTTGTTATCTTACCCGAGGTAAATGAAATCTATTACTTAATTTTACTTAATTAATTCACAAGTATCATTACAGTTGGATTGAGGATAGTGAGTAGATTTAGTAGCCTAGTGGATAATGCGGTAAGATCATCGACACTAGGATGGATATGTATCCAGCTGACTAGTTCCATGTAGAATGAAGTATGTGTCCTGTTTTTTTTTTCACATACTAGCTATTTTACAGCTTTAGTAATACTTGTGAATAAATATCGTATCAAAGTAGCCCACTCAGAATGTACATTTAGAAAAACAGACTAATCATTTTCTGTTTTAACAACATCAATATGAATATAAATGCATTTCCAAATTACATGAAGTAACCTTCTTTAGATATATAAATTCTCTAGCACTTTTATTATGCAGTTACTTTCTATTTTTCAATAGACAGATATTTCTAAAAATCACTACAAATACGATTTTACGGCAACACTAAACGATATCATCAGAAAGAAAGTTATCTTTGGTGAATTTTATTGATTTTATCTTAAATGATATCACGGGCTTCTTTTCATCAACTTTAACATGTTGCTGTTTTAAGATAAAAGGATATTAGAATTTGTAGTATAAACAGTTGCGCTTGGTGTCTCAAGTTTTATTCTGTTTTATAAATGAATACTTTTAACCTTTGAAAATGTGGCAGACAAAGTGAATTTATGCAATTTCTTTATTAAGATGTTAGACAAGACACATCATAATAAGCATACCTCGTTGGTGGTCACCATCCTCTTGCTTCAACTTATATGACGATTCTGATTACTTACTGTTGATTTACACTAATCAATGCTTAGAAAAAATGAAAATTTCTACCAAGTCAAACACTTTAATGAGTTATCTTTAATGTTTTTTAAAATTAATATGCCGCTAAATCTTGATTCGGTTTAAAACAAAAAGATTTTTAAAATGACTTTTTTCACTGACTTTCGTACTCAATGTTCTGTTTAAATTTTCTACGTCTGTAATAAGTGATAATGAAATTTGTTCCCTGACAGGATTATTATATAATAAAAACAACTACTTCATACACCATTATAGATTTGCAATTAGTTATTTATATTCATGTTATGAAATTTCATCACTATCTTAAATTGAGCTTTTATACATAGTACTTATATCATCGAAGTGAGTGTCTTCTTCAATGAAATATGACAAAATAGTATGATTCAGTTTTTCTTTACGAATTCGAGGGGAAATAGTACCAAAAAATTTGGATTATAATAACTAAAAACAGTTAGTTTTCTTTACTTTACTTTTAGTCTCTGTACCCTTACTCCACCTACTCCAAGATTGCATAATATAACACTTCATTTTAACCAACCACTTGATCGAAGGCTCTTTGTAAATGCATTGAATGGTAAGTTTTTTTAAGTAGTTAGTAGTGTTTTGTTGATAGAAAATATTTTACAATTCAATACATGTTGAAGATGTATTCAATACAATCTAATATCTATTAACAACTACCTTTCTATATTTAACTAAATCTGAATTACAATATTATATTTGTTTAGTCTCATGTAGATAGAATTCCTGGAGAAAAACTGAAAAAATTTTTCCCTAGTTGTAATTACATACTTAACTTTAAATGTTGACTTTTGACTCGGTTTGCTGTCCATAGATTTTTTTCACATATTTCACTAAATTACAATGTCACTTTATTTTGTATGCTGATTAGAATATTTGTAATACTTAGATGTTGTAACGTACACTATTCGTTGAATAAGTGTCGCTTTTTAAGTCAGAAAACAGTTTATCATTTCTTTTGATGATTCTTTGAAATTTCTTAGGTATTTAGAACTAATTGATCATTAGAAGTTCTGATGATAACTGCAAGTAATTTTAATGTAAATCGTTAAATTAAAAGAATGATCAAGATTTTAAACAAACCTTACAACTAACTGTCAATAAGAAAAATCATAGCTCCTTAGTACTAATCTTGATAATTCCTGCCTATGAATCAATACACTTATAGTCCTATTTTATCCTGTTAACACACACTAAGTCTTAACCCAATGCCTGCTGCAAACTTATGAAAAATTACTAATCACAGTTATTAAGCGTCAACGACTAGAAATGAAAAACACTTACGCACCTTAGAAGTTTAATTTAGTTCGCATTCATGCAAGTCAGTATGTTCAACTTCTGTGATGATTTTGGATATTTTAATAGCCCTTTACTTTCACCTTATTAAAGGTATATTTGAAAATTTGAAACCTTGGCCTTTTCATGGAAATATCTATACACTAAATGGTGAAATAGCCTTTTTAGAAGGTAAGTTTATTGTCTTCTCGTAACTTATGAATTATTGCTAGTACACAATAAATTTAAAAAGATTTGATTTCTTTGTCACTCAGTATATTCTGTAAAGAATCCTGTTTAAGAATTTTAACAAAACGGTGTCGTAACATGTAAAATCTTTAAATCAAAACAAGATTTATCTCGAATACTGAACTATAATAAGAAACAATATAAACTCCAGAAGCATACAAAAGTTGAGTGGTATGGTATCCAGAAATTGATTACTTTGTCATCAACACTATTAAAACAAGGTATGTATTTTATATTATCCCATAAAAATCAAATTACACCACATTATAAATCATAGGACACAATACACCTGTTCCAAACAAGTAATGGAAATTAATGAAGACATTAACCTCAATGTTTACAAATTAGTCTAGTTGCCGATTACAAACAAAGTTTCCAGTAGTAAAGTACATTATGAAGGCTGACATTAGGTTGAAGAAGAAATAAGTTAATGTTTCATTCTATCAAATATATATTACTTAAATAAACATAAAGTTCTACATTTTCTATCTTATATGGGAATCTTTTTCAACTGTAGATAGCTAAATTGTTATTATTGTTGTTTATCGACATATTTTCCCCCATCAATATCATTTTTTACGTAGAGTTCATTATGTTTACAAAGTTTAATTAGAAAACTTTTACAATTAATGATCCTAAAACCAATCAACAATGCCACCTCTAAGTGACTGATATCAGACAGTAATAAAATATCAATTACTAATTAAAAGTATGTGATTGACTAATTTGAATCAGCTTAACAACAATTATCTTTTCGATAATTATGAAGTAATCATTATGAATGAAGTTAAACATTCAGTTTTCAAGTTAAGAAATGTAAAATAACAACAAAATATATGAGTAAATAATCTTATTTTCAACTTCTTCTTAATTCAGCTTTACTGTATAACATTCTGTTGCATGCATCATAAACATACTACGAAGTTTTTAATAATTATGCATTTTTGTTTGTAGTACACACTGTTCCAAGTGCGATTGAAAATTGACTTTACATGTTTTCTTAATTCACACGATCCCTAAGTTGCCTTAATTGGCTTGATTATAATGAACTGTTTTATAATAACCAGTTGTCAACTTTTGCTGTACACCGTTAGTGATTCACAATTTGTTTGTTCCCTGAATTTTATTTTTTATTTTTTCATGTACAGTTGATTATTATAACCTTATATTCGAGTCAGACGCATCCGCAAAACTTTAATAATAATGTAATTCTTATTTACATAAATTGAAAACCAGACTATTAAAGACAGTTTGTTAGCAAATTATAAGTCATTTAGATTATGTAACTTAACGTAATAAGTAAATATGAAATAAACAGTGATTGTGGTGTTGTGGTTATATTAAGAATAATAAAAGCGCTAGGGTAAAGTGAATAAATATTTCAACGTAAGAAACGAGTTAATATGTGGGTGTTATATCGGACCACTAAAGAAAAGTGAAAAACTTCCAGAACTGTGTTTTTTAGAGGACTAATTCATTTATTTTAGTCGTGAGTAATGTAAACATTACATTTCTATTATTGTTACGTTCCTCTTACCCTATCCTCCCGTTTAATATATGTACAGCTATTATATTGTGTCTTATTATGGACTACAGTTAATTAATTTGTGTACAAATTACCTTCATTCACTGCCACAATCTCTTCTGTTTCGTATTAGTGTGAAATTCCTAATCGGTTTACTGTGTGGTCTGATTTCGTGTATATATAAAGGCAAGATTGAAATACAATACGATTCTGTCTACTGGCTCATCAATCGTTGTTTTCTCTATTCAAGCTTAGGGAACGGTAGTCGCGGAGCAGACGGGTCCGTACACTGATTAGTAATTATCTTGGGCACTGTATTTTTTGTAATACATAACAGTGGGAAAACAAATTTATCAGAATTTTATGCATGAAATCGACATACAACAAAGTATATGTATTGTTGGTTTAAATATGCAAGTAGTAACTTAGAGTTACGAAGTTGGTGAAGAAATAAAATTGAACGTTAGTAATGCCTGTTGATATAATACCTGGTCAGAGTGTATACAGAAATATTACTTAATCCTGATCACAAAGACTAGGGTTGTTGGCTGGAATTTATACTGTTTTTGATATATGTTAGAGACAATTAATTCACTTTGTCAAATAATAGGTAACTGAAGTAATTCAATATTGAGCTCTTTAAGAAAATCATTTTCTATTTCAGATTCAACAAAACTATTTGAAGTGAACTATGTAACATTATCGGGTATTAATCATTTACATGAAGTCTATAGAAAGCCGGAGCTATATCGAAATGAAAAACCATATTGGTTAACTTGTATAATAGCAGATGCATCAAATACCATGAAAAATGCAGATGAACTCACTAGTTTATTTGCTGATTGGATTAGAGAAACAGCACCTAAACGAGCTAAACCTAGAGAACTTATCAAGAAGTCTGATTTAACTGAGGAAGACCTAAATAGAATTCATGTAAGAAATCATATGAGTTATGGTTGTTTGTGTTGTTGTTCAATTATATTATTATTAGGACTTGTATGATAAACATACATCTTGTAAGACTAATAAGGTGACGCATAAATCACCTGGGTTAGAAAAGGGGATAACCGCTTCTAGAATAGAAATACATGAAACGCTTATTATTGAAGGTGCTTTAAAAAAAAAAGGTAAACAATTTGAACTTGACATTATTAATCAATTAATGGATCATGAAATCCCCATTAAATTTTGCAGATTCTACTCGGAAATGACATATTTATGAAGCTGTCATCACAAACATGTTAAACTTATTTTAAGGAAAGGAAAGAAAGTAACAAATATCATTGATCAATTAATAAAATTAGTAGGTTCCTTTTTCATTTAATATGAAACTCTTTAAGTGAATATATCTATAGTAGGGATGGATGGTTTTACAGATTCTGATTATCCCCAACGCGATACCCTAGAGCCAACATTCAGCCTTACGTTAATCTACTACTCAGGCATAATGATCCGACTGATTTACTAAGAAGCTGATTGGTCCCTCAAACGTATGTATTATCATAATATAAACCAATAATCAACTTATATATATATATATATATATATATATATATATATATATATATATATATATATATATATATATATAGTCTCACGTGTCTCTCACGCGATATTGACCAATCACATGTCTTCTTCTAGGTATAACATTATTTTGATCTCAATGAGTGATTAATCTAGTAATCGTTTGTATAATGATAGTAAAATAAGATTTAATGCTTTATTTATACTAAATGGTTCAATAAATCATATAACATTCAGTATTTCTTTATTCAGTTCTGGTTGATCGATCTTATTTTATCGCTTAATATTTACATCATAACCAACCTTAACCTAAATATTCAATACAAATTATATTTTTAGTCAGTTTTCTTCATGAATTTTCACTGTATAAATAGCTCCTACCATTCGTCCTTGTTGCCTAAATGTTACGTAAAAGATTCTATTAAAATTATTAGTATTTTTTCGTGTCATGATATCAGTACTTAATTGCATTGTAATTATATCTTCTCTTTGTACTCGTTTACAAGGAACGATATCGTTTACATCCTCTTCCACAAGGTTGGTATTATACTGGAACACACTATGTAAATATGAATGGAGAGAAATCATTTCGACATCCAAGTAAGTAAATCAGATTGTTGGGATTTGTTTGGTGATAGAATGCTATCTCTAGGCAACTTTGTAAAAATCAAAATATAACATATTCCCATTTCACGAAATGTATGTGTCATTATTATAATGCGAGTAACATCAATGAATTTGTTTGAATTTAATTACGACAGTAGTGAATTCATGAAATGTTTTGTTGACCTAAAGCTGATTAAAATACCTATATATTTAACTCTTGCATTCAAGTGTCCACTAGTAGAAAACTTAGTAAGTTAACAGATAATCAGCTTAAATTTACTTGCCACCAAGCAGTTGCATCAGATGAAGAACCTTTGAAAAGCCAAGCACAGAACATCTGGTTTATCCTAGTCCGAAGCTTCTTGATATTATCCATTCATACCTAGTTCTTGATCGTTCAGTTGGATAATCGTGCATCTACACAGAACTACTAGGAAACGGGTAGGATCAACCATTAGCGTACCGAATCACTTAAAACGTAGCCCTTAAAAGTACGATCTGACATCCTGAATCTAAAACATGTGCATACAACAATCGCTTTACGATTCTATTCCCTACATCTTTCAAAACTAAAGGTGTGCCACTTGTCTGTCGGTTTTATTCCTTGAAATAGACTTTACTATGCAATTAGAACTAGTGTGTACTTCCTAATTCACTGGTGACACTCAACTTAATGTAAGCTGTCACGGACTTTTGTTTCGTCCAGACTTTATGTAAAGACTGACTATGAAATCATGTTGACCTACATGAAGCAGACAACACTTTATACTTGGATCCAACCATCGTGAGCCAATTAACGTATAGATGTACCCTACTTTTGTGTTCATTGTAATCTTAGAACAGCTCGTAAAGCTATACGCACCTCAGCTTGCTATAAAATCACAAGTCTCCAACAACAAAAATCTGCTACAAGTAGCAGTATCCTACATTTGTAACTAATGTCTTCAATCAAAATTGCTGACACGTACTTCAATATAAGCATTTAACAAAGTGAATTACAGTTTATCTTTTATTTACATTCAAAAAGTAGGCTAATTTTATTCACTCAGAATGTTATTTCAAAGTTTTAAAATGTAATTAATTTTCTTTACATATCGGTTTCAATGAAACTAGACAATACTTATAAAATCATTACATCATAGTCTTACTGTTGTCATAATCACAATGGACACTCAAATTTTACAAATCACAACGTACTTAAGTTAGTCATACGAAGTTTATTTTAATAAATGAAATTTTCCTAAATTCATTTTACAGTACTTTTGTTTCTCGATGATAGCAGCTGATAGCTTTATTATGCACAATATTTTATGTACGCTTGTTAGCTAATTATGTTAAATTTCTAGATTCTAATGTAACTTCATTTTGTCTTTCTATTTACAAATAAGCCATATTTTCAAGTCATTCAATCAATCTGAAATAATAAATACTACGAAATACTCTTTCTTTGACAACAATTTCATACAGTGTTTCTGAAACACTTGATTTTCAGTATATCTGTTTTATTCACTGTTTTAACTATTTTTAGGTATTCACCTGTTTATTGATGAATATATTGAAGGGGAAAACACAAAGATTGAAGCCAAAAATGCTCGACTATGCAGCCGTCCAATCCCTGATTTATTTAGTTAACTGTTTAGTTTCTTCACAGTTATAGAATTGGATACGCATCACTTCACTTTGATCATCTTTAATCTGCATAATAAATGTCAGTGTATGGTAACTTCACTCGTTTTTATAAAATTCTTAACGTCTTGATTTTAAAACTTATCACACTGGATATTCTAAAATCAACCACGACACTAGTTACTATTGTAGCTGCTTGGATTCGTGTGTTGAAATTTACAGCATAGATTGCAAGTTTATTTATGAGTCCGACATTTTGTAAATTAATAAGCTTGTAAACTAATGCTGATAGACGCATTTCATATATTATACTTTCCAAATATTGACTTTAGTTGCATAATAGGCATAACAGTGTATCCTGTCGACCACGTAATCTGAGAATTTTTCAAAGTGAGTACCTGTTCAGAAGATAGAAACTAAATACTAACTTCTAAACGAGTGGTAAACTATTTTTGGAATTACTCTAATCGATGAAATTATATATTTTTATATGAAGTTGAATAGATGATATATATATATATATATATATATATATATATATATATAATCATCGTCGTAGATGTTACTAAAAAAGTAAAGTCGTGATAATAACCAGACTTGTGGTGGTCATAATGTCTAATGGTTTTATTCATACTCGTCACTTCACAGCAATATGATCTTACGCCTGATAGTTTATATATGGTCAGTTCTACTTGGTTTGATTTTAAGCAGTAAGAGCTGGTGGCCAGATGACTTAGATTCGGAAATGCGGCAACATATCCCGGTGTCTTTCTTGGCTTTGTCATTAGTAAACTCAAATTAGTTTTCTGAGCATATTTAAGGCTGGTGAATGATGAAAATTTGTCATTTACCTGTAACCCCAAGTAGCATATAGGCCTCCAGTCAGCATTCTCCAACCAACCCGGTTCTTGTATATCCTTTCCAGTTCTTCCTAACTGCTATTCATTATTTCCATCCCTGGCTCCAATTTAGGGAGAAATGTGTTCTTTTGTCTTCCTCTTTGCCTTTGCAATTCTGGATTCCAAGTCAATGTTTATCTTTAGATGCAGTTTGGTGATTACTTCAACATTTGTTCTATCCACCTTCAGCGTTTTCCCTTAACTTCTTCCTCAGCTAAAACTTTGTTGGTTTGTTTTATCCCATAGAAGGTTGTTGTTTATAGTGTTTATCCAACGGATAGATAGTAACTTGGGTAGACAACTGTTTATGAATACTTGTATATTTTGAAGAAAGCTTTACGTTGTTCTTCAAGTTTCATCTCCATACAACAGAACAAACTGTTTTTAAATCTGTATTGGAAATTGTGTCTTTAATGTTTACTGACAGCTGATTTGAGTTCAAGATGTTTTCCAACTGTAGAAATGCTGCTTTTGCCTTGCCTTGTCAACCCTTGTATCCATATTTACGACAGGTCCGATCCCTTCTGTTTATCAGTGATGGTATTGCTCAGGTATGTAAACGTTTCAACGTCTTCCAGAGCTTACTCGCTGAATAGGATTCGGTAGGTGCCCGTTATGCCATATATACAGATCTTGCTTTTTCTCTGTGTGGATTAAGGCTTACTACCGGCTGTAGGGACTATTACTACACTGATCGTCTTCACCTAAACTTGTTACTGCGTATGAAAGATAACAGCTAGGTCATTTGTGAAGTTCAAATTACCTATCTGTAACCATGATGACTACCGTATTCCGTACTTTTCCATAGATATTGAAGTTTTCATAATCCAGTAAACCACTAGAAATAATAAAAAGGACAAAGGTCCGAGCGCTATTCAAAAAGACGAGTAGTATTTTTCCTTGCCTGGTAAAACTTTTAGTTCCGTTAGCTATTCGTGCTCCTACACTTACATTTTGCTTTGATTGAAACTTTATCACTTAAAATATCTCTATGGTATACAACTTTAATACAAACTATTACTGTATTCATTAGTACGTAGTCCTTTTTTCCTGAGTTGGTTTGAGGCTGATCCACTGGTTCTCTTGCAACCTAGTGTTATGATCCTTTTTGAAATTTCTTGGGTTTGTTTGGGCCCCCTATCTTTTAATTTCTTCTGCAAACTAGTAACAAAAGTATTATTCATCTTGGTGTCAAGAACTTATCCTTTATAGAGCCACACTTTTGTTTTTATTGGTATTAGTGATTTTCTCACCTTATTCTGTCACTGTTTTAAATGACCTTAACAGACGATATTTGCATGGTCTCTCTTCCAGCAGTATGTGCAATGAATTGATTCATTGTCCCTGTGATCGTACACTACCACCTAGATACAATATTGATACTGAAACAGAGTCCTTTTGATAGTAGCTAGCACTTTTGTCTGAGCTGCAGGACCAAGGAGAGGTCTTATATAAGACTGAAATTTAAAATATAATACTCGGAGAATATTCATGTGCAGTCAGCTAGGCAAACAACGAATACAACTAATGCATTTTCAAAAGCCCTCAGAAGCCAATAGCCCAGTCTGCTCATATAAAAGGTTCCACTAATAAAATACAAATCCTGTCTCTGTGCTCCTCAAACTCAGGGAGAATGATAAGACAAAAACGTCAAGGGCTCCTGTAAACTCTGCACTGAAAATATACAATGATACGATCTCGAACACTCCATTTCACATCAATTTCAACTCTAATAATGTACAGTTTTTGAACAGTAACGTTCTCTTACATTTACGCCTACTTTTACCAAAAATGACCTTCAAACCAGTCAAGCCCTATTCACGACCACCCCCAATAGCAGGCAGTTTATGGACTCCTAGAGATAATTCTAGACCATCCTGCTATCATGAGGTTGGCTCTAAGTCATCTATCCTTAAGGAATCTCCTAGGCCGTTAAGGGTCACTTTGTTTGCCGTAAGGCAGTCTGAACAGATGCTACTCAACGCATTCTCATCCCTAGCTGGACAGAAACATTTAAAGGCTGCAGTCATACAGGACAGGCCCTGGTCAGTAAGTGAGGTGCTAAGCAGATAGAAAAAAATTTAAAGAAGCAAGACCGGTTTCTCTATCATTACACACATATTCTTGACCGTAAGTTTGCATCTGAATAATACAAGCTTACTCATGACATGTCAGTAAAGTTGTATCTCGTAAAGACTCCTCACTACAAACATACGAGCAAATAAAACCATGGGATTCAACAAAGTTGTTCATTTAGCTCTTTCGTCTCAACCTTAGTTACTATTTGTAACCGTGAATAATCAATAAAATGCAACGGACCTGCAACAGTCCTGGTATTGAAAATCTCACCCTTTTTTGATGCCGATGTAAATCAGTGAAAACAAGATCCGGTCTACATGGATGGCAGATAGAGTACTGTGGAGGGGGCATCCTCTGTTTGTTCATAATTGATCACTGAACATTTCTACTGCAAAAACTTAGTGTCGAATGTTTACTTTACAACGTCAGACTAACTTAGAGACTCAAAGGAACACCAAACCAAAGTGCGTACATCAAGTATTCCTCCTCCTTCAAAAATCTTAAAGTGGCAAGCCTCCTAAGGAATGGTTAGAAACCCGGGACCCTTCGTCACGAATTTTACTATACTGCACACCCACTGCAAGATTATTACTACCCTACCTTTCATTTCCTCTCAAAGTAATGCTAGGACGTTAGGATCAAAGATGCTAAGGATCAGGGAACTATTAAGTTTCGAATAATCTAGCATGATGGTGTTTTGTGAAATCCAAAACTAACAATCCAGTCGCTGACTGTGTTTTGATGGCTTTCAGCTATCTCGTAGCGAAAGATCCGACTCATTAGAGGTGGTGGCGTGGTACTCCATGTGTCTTCTCTTAATGCTTATGAAAACAATGCATTCAGACTTACCTAACATGCTGTTCTATAGAGCATAGTAAGAGAAGGTCATTGCTCCAGTTTAGTTAAGGGTTCCTTACAGACCACAGTAGCTTCAGATTTTCTCAATTAACCATTATTCACTTAGTCTGTGCAGCTCTTTACTTAAATTTGGCCCATATGGGCGACTTTGATGTTTCCCATCTCTTCTCAGATCATAATTTTGAATTAGCATCTAGCTGTAGTTATCTGCTCGTTAATCACGAGCTGTGCGACAACATAAGTTAATGTATTAACTAGGCGCTAAATGGAAATACTTTTGACTAGATTACGTTTTCGTTAATCGTGTGTCTTCAACTCATAAATACTTAGCCAACTGGGTAATGCAAACCATGTATTCCTGCTGCTGGAACTATCCAACACCTATCTCATAGTGTAATTCACAGTATGTAAGGATTATTACCACACTATAATGACAGAATAAGGGCAACATTGAGAGCCTACTCTGGGAGAACAAACAAGACACTGTTGAAAGACGAAATATGGTATCAAACTAGAGACACCTTCCTTCAGTCTATTGATCGTTATACCTTCTTCTTCAGCCTTGAAATCAACCCAAGTTTATCTTCTAGCCAAAGCCCAGAATCTGCGTAATCAAAAGGAGTCAGTCGTCTGTAACCTGTGGGGATTTCCAATAGGCCAGGTGAACCGGATATCTTATTAGTTGATGCATAAAAAATGAACCTCTGAAACCGAAGAAAATGTTTTCAGAATGTTCTGATGAAGCCTATGGAGAGTAATTATGAGCTGTTTTATAGACACACGGAAAGAAATGCAAGATAATGACTCAACACCTGCACTCATCTCCCATTCTGAGGTTTGTGACCTGAAAACTTTCAATCCTACTTCTCACTAACTAATACTTCGACAGTAATCGTTAACCACGTAATTGTATCCTATTTGCAAATTTACTGTATATACTCCTTCATATCCTCTATAAGTACTCTCTAGCTGAAGGCAAGGTATCTACTGAGCGAAAGAAGGATGTTACCATACATTTTCATAGAGAAGTGCAACAAATTGGAGGCTTCCAGCTACCGTCCAGTTTCCTCACTTTCCACAGTAACAACTACCATAGAAAAATCATTAGTAGTTGTTCTCATAGCTGGTTTCCTAATAATTCCCTATTCCACTTAACTCACTCCTGGCTATTACACGTGCAAAAATGATAACCTTGCTCCATGATTACTATCAAAAATATTGTATGAAGCAGCTACTTATCAGATTAACACTATCTTATCTATAAATCACACAAAGCATCATATGCAAGAATTACTAGTCTATCTTTCAGTAGTGCTACATTTGTTATAGAGACAAAAACAAAAGGTTACTGAGATTATAGTTGACTTCATCGTAACTAGGTAGCGCTAGACGAAAGGTATGAAAATATCCAATTCGACGGAATCGCCTATGATGAAATTTTGTGAGTGTGCATAATCGAAACAAAATTCCTACTTTGTTATTCCTATATAATCTAATAAGAATCGTACTTATAATAGTCTGTCACATTGTGTGAGCCTTTAAAATATGTCTACAAGGGCAACGGTATGTCATATATTTCCCGTAGTTGCACAATTCAAATTGATATACGCAGTCAACGAATTACTGACAGTTTTGTCTCACACCCTATATAATTGTGTCTTGTTTGTCGCATTTCTGCCAAGACTATTCTCAAGAGATATTTACTCAGCTGATTAAAAAGATGTACAAGGTGCTTTGGTACATCGTACTTATAGCATCTGTTAGCACAAACTATAACCAAAGTATTCCAGTTGCATATTTTCAGCATACATCTATGTATTAAGTCGCCTACCCTGACATTACATTTTAGTGACAACACGATTGTTGGCTTTGTTACTGAGAGTTAATACATTGCCCTTATAGGTAGCCCATATATTTTACCTATGGATCCAGAATTTACTATGATTCTGCCAACATGTTTGTCCCACTGGTTAATGCTTCTGAAATGGCATTCGAGTCTACGAATGTATTCCATTGTATACATTGGCTAGACTATATAACCACATAACAAGACAAAGAGCTCATAGTATTTGTCGGATTTCTCGATTTTTAAAAAATGTATGAGTATGAGCAACACAGGACCTAGCACATGTGTGTATTGGTACATGTTACCACACTTCAGCAGAGCAGCAAGATTAACACCAAGTCGATCGAGGTAATAGTTATCTGAATGATAATGATTGTAACAGTGAGAGAGAAAGCTAGGAAATAGATTGAGGCTCACAATTTGGTGGAGGATAAAGAGTAATTTCACCTCTACCACTGTGACCAGTTGTTAGGCATGTCACACTGAGTCTCCAACCATTTGTTATGACGTTTAAGAGGACCCCAACAGAGCAGTCTAGTCCTGTCAACAAGTCTCATGTCAGCAGTCAGTGACTCCATAGACTGATGTCATGGTTTGGTTTGGCCGTCCTTGGCTTTCTTCCATATTACTTTTATATCAGTCGACAATATATGTCCAGGTAGTCGGTGGTTGAACGTAAGTAACAGATGTCTCAGCCATTTCATGTGATGCATATTTACAATGGCATCTATTGATTTACCACTTTCCCTCAATACCCAATAACTAAACTCGTTATTCCTTACTTGGTGATCTCAGCTAATGCAAGAAATGTTTCAAAGACGTCGAGTTAGTGTAACTACTTGTTGAGATTCAGAGTACGTCTCATTGATTATTGAGTAGAAGAATCGGTTATCAGCCGATAGACAACTTTGTTTAGGCTTATGGACTTTCAGGAGTGTCCTGATATACTTTATGTTCTAATAGGTAACAAAAAGAAGAGCATCGTAAGACGAAGCTTATTGTTGATTATTGTGAAGACTATTCTTTGATCCCCTCTAGTTTTTTGTACGATAAGTTTGACAGCGTCAGTTTACTCAATCTTTCATCGCACAGATGCCTCGAGAATTCAGGAATAATCGTAGTTACTGTTCCTTGGACTGTTTTTTTTAACAACTCAGTATCCTTTTTGAATTGAAGCTAGCTGCATGTTTACAACATTAAGGTTTTGATTGTATAAACACAATGGATAAAGTCAAAAATATCTAAGCATCAGTTTACATGGAAGCTTGACTTTTTGTTAAAAGTTCAAGAGCTTTTAAAAACGATAGCATCACATTATTTAATAGTTTTTAAATCTTTGCTGGTAGTGAATACTAGATCAATGTGCATCTGGGTGATGAGGAGCACAACGTTACTCATCATGAATGTATTTGTACTGTGATATATTAACGCCTCATAATGCGCCTAAAGGCATTCACTGGCAGTCAACGAATGCCAAACCATTTCTCTAATGTCTACAGATCCTTTTGACTTTCTAAACTGTCTTGTTTGTTACATAGCTACCCATATCTCTTGTTTTATTTGGATTTAGTGCAAGCTGTGTCAGGTAACCTTAACTTATTTTGCATTCTCTTCCCTTCAAGTTGAAATGAACGCACCTCTTTGTTAAACAACAATGGTCGGCTTCCTGCTTAATATGTTGTCCACGGAGTATGTGGTATAGTGACGTCAATGCATAGCTCACAGAAAGCGTTCTGTGTCGTTTCTATATAAGACTCTGCAATGATACACCAGTCAACTGAAGATACTGTCTTTATAATGGCCCGCGCATTCACTTTCCTTAAGTTCGGTTTGGCTACGAGGTGACGCATTACTGGTGGTAATAGTGGAAAGAATAAGGACTGACAGAGTGGTCAAATTTACGCAGTAGTTGCATGCAATTGGTGTCTATGATATCCTCCTCATGGTGGACTAAAATAAGGTTCAACAAAGGTGAGTCAGAATCGTATTGGCTCCCCTATATGCTGAACAAATGCGAATGCCATCACTGTATCAACTAAGTGCTACCAGAAAGAGTTTTCTGATATGGCCATTCCAATCTGAATTAGTTGAATTAAAATTATCTAATATTAAGCACCACTTCCACTCAAGGTTCAAGGATGAAGTTTATTCAGCAAGACCCGGTTTGTTCCGCAAAGGGGAACAAGTAAAAACAAACTAGCAAGCAGCTATTATTCCTCAGGTTTCAGGTGGCAATAGGATATTTCATGCGTGCCAGTTCGTGAGATATGGTGTCTTCAACTCTAAATAGAGTACTGTTTTCAATGAACAGCGTCACCTTTTCTCTGATATGGTTATGGATCCAACTACCGCTCACAAATATATATTTTTCAGAGTTTAGCTGACTATCTTAGTTTAAGGGGGGGGGGGTCAGCAACGTTTTTGTTACTGCGCTTATATCCAGCCTATAATGGTTCATTTCTACATCCGGCTAAAAAAGCTTGTTCCGTAAGTTTTAACCATCTTTGTTACAGATACAAAGACCATTTAAACGACTTCATGTCGTACTCAAAGTGGCTTTTATATCTTGTGGTTTCGTAATCTTAATATACAAAAATTAACGGTTTTAAGGTTAAATTCGCGGTTTCTAGATAGAGTTTAAGTTAATCTTCGGTCTCACGCTTTTCCACACAATCAACAAGTAAGAGCACAAGTAGCCGATTCCAAGAAAGCATTAGAGAACTTTGAGGAAATTTTAAGGAAAATTTAATGAGTTAGTGAAAAATTTTGAAAAAAGTGACATTCGTAGGAGGCGAAACAATCTGTATACATTCTTTCTAAATACTCACCTTTCTTCAATAACATCTTTTAACGTATCTCTTTTTTCCGAAAAAATTTCCGTTCTTCGTAACGTCACATGTAACGCTTAATTTCTGCAAGAAGGAAAACGAAAATCGACCATTACAGTTGAAGCGCTGTATAAAAGTTCAAGCAAAATCGAGTAGCTAAACATTGTCGATATTATCAAAATTCAGGAACCAGATCGAAACCGACAAGTGGCGTGGCCAAAGAAATCAGTATGACACTAGCTCGTTGAAGTTATATTGGAAATAGATCGTTGTTTAGGTATATCGAAATTAAGGTCATCTTGCTAAGCATGATTTTGGGATGCGTGGGACAGCCGAAGGGTTGAAGATGCTGGAGTCAAAGTTACAGTCCCTCAAAGAACTTGACTTTGAGGTAAATATGTTACATAAGCTGCTTGATACTTCAAGGCTTTGAGGGAAAAAGCTATCTCCTTAGTAAAACAAAACCAGCGCTTGGAAAATCTCGTATTAAAACTTCGAAATCCAGAAAAGAATATTTCAAAAACTAACAGACACTTTATTTTTGACAAGTTGGTATTTTCCTTCGAATATTTTGCTAGGTATAAAAAGCGTCATATAGCGTTGAAGTTGTCATATTTGGGTTGGCAATATTGTGGATTGGTTCCTCAAGGATGTTATACCTTGACTGTCATGGACCGCCTTCTCGACGCACTAGAAAAAGCCAAACTAATAGAAAACAGGTATGTGCTATTTCCCTCTCGAATTTGTCAGGAATGAATGCAGTTTTTCAGTTTGTGGACGAACTGACAAAGGCGTTAGTGGAATATGTCAAGTAATTTGGTGGTATTTGGTTGTTTATGTTACAATTATTCAGGTTGTTTCTTTCGTATCACGTTCGGTAGTAGCCGAAGGAGTTGGAGTAATCGAAGATTCAGGCTGTCGTATTTCTGAACGGCAGGGTTGGATTACTACATTACGTAATATTAGCTCCTAGAGGTTCCAGATAAAGAAATGGATTTTGTGTCTATACTGAACAGAAATCTACCACGCGATATACGGGTTCTAGCGTGGTCTCCAGTTTCACCGGAGTTTAACGCCAGGTAAATCTGTTATCATTTCCACCAAATTTTAAGGTTTGATTGCCGCAGAAGATCTTATGAATATTACTTCCCCGAAAGCGGTCTGGACATCGAAGTAAGTGGTTATGCACTGTCACATTTATCCTAAGTCTATGATTGACGCAGGTAATCGGCTTGTCGGAGTACATGATTTTAGAAACTTTTGTGCTTCCCGAATCGAAAAAGATACAGTGTCCTTTGTGCGTGAAATTTTCGAAGTCGTTATAAACGTTGTAGATTGGAGTGACCAGTAAGTTTTAGGTTGTCCGGTGACCATTCCTTTTTCAGTAATTCTATTTTTTAGCCTCAAAGTTTACTGCAGTGATTATATCTACTCTCTCTGAGTTATTGATAGTTTAACCTGACCTCCTTTGCTTCAACTATTATCATCTGTGACAGTTCACAACCTATATATTTTTAGGGGATTTTGTGGTTCACTAATTTATATTGACGACCAAAGTTGGATATTTGTTTGGTATACTTAGTTAATGCAGTTGATTAACACTGACATTACCAACCAAATCTTGAATGCAGGGTTTAGGATACCTGTTAGGTATAGTCTACTTATTTCAAAGCTTTGTAATCTTCACATAGTTAAATTTCTGAAGAATTTTTAGGAAGTGGTGACGTTTGGGTCGCACGAATGCCTACAGACGATTGCTACTAGTCGGTCATGACATAAATGAGATCATGTTTTAGGCCTTCACGTTTGTTAATCCGTTGCAATAATCCAGGGAAGCTGTGTGACGTACATTTGCTAGCCAGTGGTAGTTTTTTGAATCCGAAATCTAACTAGCTTTCAGTTTTCACTGGTAGGGTCTAATGACTTGTGTTTATCTTTGAAGTGTTTGTTTTAGTGAAGGTCTGAGTTTTCCCTGTGACTTCCACTGGTGCTGACTACTTTTTCGAGTAGTGCGTCTCACTCCTGTGTTTAGAAATCGTAATGCCATTCTGTTTGTTCGGTCTCTGTTTTTGAACCGTTTTGTGGTAGTGTCCTAGGAAGAGCCCTTGTGTTCTAATTTTGGTTTGGTTGGCCGCTTTGGAATAATCTGTTTCGCTTTATGCGTATGAATCAATCAATGCCTGTTACTCCATATGGAGTATTCTCCAACCAACTCTGTCCTAAGCTTTCCTTCCCAGCCCTTCCCAAGAGCTATTTAATCTCTTCATGTCTGTCTCCAATTCCTGACGCAGTGTATTTTTGGGTCTTCTCTTTTCTTTGACATTCAGGGCTTCATGTTAATGCTTGTCTTGTGACACAATTTGGTGGTTTCCTCAATGTGTGTCCTATCCACCTCCAGCGTCTTTTCTTCCTCGGTTGGAAGTTGATTTGTTCTCTGCCATAGGAGGTTGTTGTTGTTGATATCCGACCAACGGATCCGAAGTATCCTACGCAGACAATTGTTTATAAATACTTGCATCTTATAAAGGATGCTTTGCATAGTTCTCAATTGCAAGTTTCAGCTCCATACAGCAGAACTGTCTTCACATTTGTATTGAAAATTCTGACTTTAATGTTGGCTGACAGTTGGTGTGAGTTCCGGATGTTTTTCAGTTGTAGAAATGTTGCTCTTGCCTTTCCAATCCACGCCTTCACATCTGCATCAGACCCTCCTTTCTTATCAGTGATGTTGCCCAAGTATTTAAATGACTCTACATCTTCTAGAATTTCTCCGTTAAGTGTAATCGGGTTAGTTTTCGTTGTTTTGTATAGGAGGATCTTGCTTTTCTCTTTGTTTATGTTGAGGCCTGCTGCTGCTACCTTGTCCGTCTTCATCTGTATTTGTTGCTGTGTGTGGGATAGGAGAGCTAGATCATCTACAAAATCCAAGTCATCTAGTTCCATCGGTGTTGTCCACTGTGTTCTGAGATTGCCTTGAGATGTTGCGGTCCTCATGATCCAGTCAACTACCAGCAGGAAGAGAAAGAGCGACAGTAAGCAACCTTGTCTTACAGCAGTCGTCACTTCGAATGAATTCGTGAGTTGACCTCCATGCAGGATTTTACACCATAGTCCGTCATAGGAGTTCCGTATGATGTTGACTATCTTCTCGGGTACGCCATAATGTCGTAGAAGGTTCCAAAATACTCTCCTATCCACCCTGTCGAATGTTATTTCGTAGTCGAGGAAGTTAATGTGAAGGGATGAATTCCATTCAATTGACTGCTCAACAATGAGTCGCGATTTGGTCGATACACGATCAGTCCTTATGAAATCCGGCTTGTTGGTCTCGAAGCTGAGTGTCGACTAGGTCTTTCATTCGGTTCAGTAACACTGTTGAAGACTTTTTCTAATATCAAAAGAAGAGTGATGCCTCTGTAGTTTCCGCAGTTGCTGAGATCTCCTTTCTTTGGTATATTGATGAAATATCCTTCTTTCCAGTCTGCTGGCACTTGTTCTTCCTCCCAAATATTCCTGAATAGAATGTGGAGTATCTTTGCAGTTACTTTTATATCTGTCTTCAGGACTTAGCTCAGCTGGTATGTTGTCTGACCCTGCTGACTTGCCACTCTTGATTTGTCGGATGGCCATTTTGATTTCTTCGACTGGTTTACTAAATTTCCCAACTAACTTCGTTGTATCTTATAGGTGTCTCGTGTTTCCTTATCCTGTAGCTTTTTCCGCCGTCATTGCTCGGTCCTCAACATATTTCCGTTTATCCAACCTGATGCTCCTCTTCACTTGCTTGTTGGTTTCTGTGTATTTGGCCTGTGCTTCGGCTTTCTCTGTTCTTGTCTGGCTATTATCAATTGCTAACTTCTTGCTCCTCCTTTCTCGGATCTTTCCAGAGTACTAACAGAAATCCATTCTTTATGGTGTTGTTTCTTGCGACCCAAAAGTTATTGTTTCTTTAATTCTTCTTCCTAATTGTCCTCCATATTAGTTCCACCTATTCCTAGTAGATCATGAAATGCTTGGAACTCATTGCTGAGAGTTACTTTGTATTCGTTGCGTTTGATAGTAGTCCGGAGAAATGCTGTGTTAGACTTTTGTAATACTGCTGCTACAGTTGTCCACTGCTTCTTCAGTTTCATTTTAGCCACCACTAGATTATGATCTAAAGCTCCACCTGGAGCCCCTATAGGGTTGCTGCCGGTCCCAAGCCAGGATATAGGAGGAAGGTTGGGCATGGGGCTAGCAACCCCATCCCGTAAAACAACAACCTTCCTAAAAAACGCTAACCAGTAAAAACCTTTATAATCACTTTATGTGTATGAAACCACACTAATTTCTACACCCATATCTACTAAAAGTTGTATACCAGTAATTTTGTTACTAACATACAAAAGTCGACAGATATATGTGAACAGGCCGGCAGCAGCGGCTGTCACAGATTGCTGACAGTATCATCTGCCTGTTTTACAAAACCGCATGTTGTAGTACACCGGTTAACGTTTAGATGTCAACAAAGCTTGGAACGAGGATTCAACACGTTACATGTCGCAGTTCAGTAATTTATATTGATAACCAAGATTTTGTGTTCGTTTGCTGTAATTCCACTCACTACACTTCTTTAAGGCAATCGATCGTCACCGACAAAATACAAACATCAATTAGTGCATACTAGAAGTCAAGACAGAGTATTTTTACGAACATAACAAGCAAACGTGTATTCTTAAGGTGTTAGTGTTCAAGGTATATCGAATTACAGCAACCAAATAAAGTCTAATGTTCAAATAACCGATTAATATTTATATAGTTGCAATACACAAGAAACACTCTTGCCTTGCACAGACATTTAGATATATGTTTTGAATCATAGATAGTTTGCAGAATACTTTTACGAATATGTCAATCACTAATTTATCATGAAACAGTTGGATATAATGTGATAATCATGTTACTATAGGTACAATAAGCATTAACTGATAGTATTAATACGTTCACATGGTGATTTGACCTACAAACGTGTTCTTTAATTTAATTTTTAGTCACACCAAGCTATATTGCCTTTGCGTATCTGCTTCAGGCTTTCTTTATCATCAGATACGATATATTGCCTCCATCTTGTTTATGGTGGGAAGAGGTTATGAAAGTCCATCAGTAAGTGGATTCGTACATTTTACGAAACTTATGTATTTCTCAAGTATTTAGTGCATGGTTTCCAAGACTAATGATTGTAAAGACTTATCTTTTGTCTTTATAAAAACTTGTCATAAGTTCGTATATTATCCCCTTCTTTTTTGGTTTGTAAGACCAGATTTCGTTGTCGACTTCTCTCTTGGATGTAGCTCATAGCACAACTACAAGATATTATTTTTTAGTCTTGACAATACTGTGGTCTTCCATTCTTGAGTTAGTAGGGCGGAACCCCACGATTCATCGACATGACATTAAAGCGATTACTGACAGACTCGGAAATTTGTCATTGGACCTCAATCAGATGGCGATGAAGTACAGCCGACCCACTCTCCGTTATTATGAATCATGATTACATAAATCAAATAGCAGATCATAGTGCACTGTGGATAATAAATGACAACTGCTTAAATCTGAGTATCAAATTTATGGTTAAATAACAATACTTTAGAAACAAAAGATTTAACATCAGTTAATGTTAAGTGGTAGCTTGGAATTAAATGAATGTGAAGAACTCATCAACTAAGTGTTTAATTAATACACGTTAAAAATAGAAGTACTGATTTCCTAAAAATAGTACTTAAGGTTTATTATTTCCGCCAATTAGTTTTCCGGGAAATTCGTCGTTCGACCGTCTATACGATTGCTTGTCTATTCAGTCTTATTCCCATTATGGTGTTTGCAAGAGTAGTTATTTTCACTTATTTCCATACTTGATACAATCCAATTAAACGAATGAAAAACAAATTGCTAATACCACCTTCATTAAGTGCAATAAAAATAGTAACCAAAACATCGATTTTTCCCCTTTTGAATATTACAAATTAAATCAACCTTGATTTCCTTTTCATATTAAAGGTTATTGATGATATGTTGGATCTGACTAAAACTCCTGCTAAACCTCAGTATCAGCTGGCAGCTGGTAAGGTAACAAGCAGTATTACATAATTTTTCTAGATTACCCATTGTTATTTATTACCGGTAGCTATCCCGAAGATTGTTTAAATTGGGAAACAAGTGAAGGTATGTGAATGTTTATCTCACCCCACGATAAAATCCGTAGCCGCTCAACTAGATCTAGTTAAACATTATCAGAGACAGTGGTCAGAATACAGAATACGGTAGAAATATTGCACCATTTTGTAAACAACTTATACCCAATTTATTTTCAGATCAGCTATCGTCAAAAGAATACTAAACTACGTTGAAAGTATGTTTATTTAAGATTGCATCCCTTAACGATAAGGATTTTTGTTTCATTTAGCATGTCGTAATTCCTTGTGTGAGCTGTGTATAGACTAACTGTATAGCAGAGACTGTGTCTCATACACACGGTATTAAACGAATTTCATAGTTGCATATGACGGACAGTAGTTCGTAGCTATTCCTGTACACATTATTTTGGTTCTGGAAACTTGTGATCCTCGAAATACTGTTTTTGTTCAAATCTGATATATTTACTAAAGTGGTTATTGAGGTGATTAATCACTAGATTAGATATCTTAGAGATAAGATGGCTATGGATTATTTGTATTTGAGTTAAACAGACAGAAACCAATGTATAATTAAGCACCAAGAAATGCCCCATACATTGTGCAATAGCTAATAATGTTAGAAAATACAAGAAAAAAGATTATCAAATAAGTAAATAAAGTAGTGAAAGTATGAATAGTATGTGTTCATAAAGAGTTTGAGAATATATGTTGCATAAGAGTTAGTTATTATCATGTATAACGACCAGATCTCTTTGCGTAAATATGCTTATCATTTGTAGATGTTATCTGTTCCTCAACAATCTGAGTTAATTTCATCTATGTTATTACCTGTCAGAACCTTTTTCACCGACATCTAAGAAGTCAGTATCATTAAATTTCACACAACATGTATGATCATGAATGTGTACGTCGTTATAGAATATTATTGTTAACTTAATTCGTATGGAAGTGATTCTGTCAGCATATATCCACTTTACATGTTTTCCTATTACAGGTACCATCCCAAACAGCTCACTACTCAATCATCATTTGGATAAAATATCTCCAGAGGCTAGATTTACTAGTCCTTTGCAACCTTCCAATAAAAGTGTAATTAGGAAGCTATCTACAAGGCACGTAGAACTTACTTTAGATGAAAAAATCGAAAAAATACGTAAAAAGAGGAAAATGAGCACACCCAATCTGGATAAGCCAATAGAAACTGGTGAGAATTCTGAGTAGTGTACCAGAAAACTCTTATAAATGTGTAATATATTGAAAACAGCTTTGTTTTTTTTTGTGAAGATGACATAATAAAAAAAGATGTCTCGTAATAGAATTATTACAGATAGTTTGAGCTACTTGAGTTGTTTGTAATCTAACCCCCGCGAATATTCGTTGTCTATGCTAAGCCAATGCAGACATCCTATTAAAATCTGTAATAGCTATTTCCATTTAACAAATTAATCTTGATTAAATTTAAAATAAAGTTGAAACTTTCTTATACATCAAGTTATCTCTAACAAGATAAATGCTACGAATGAAAAAAGTGAAAATTTTCAATGAAATCTTTATAGGAAATACGGAACATATCTCGATATTATGACATTTGTTTCCAAACGTTTACCAAGTGAAAGAAATTTGAGAAGTTCAGGGTTTAATGATTTTGTTATCTGATTATAAAATAATTGGGTTATATATTTATATATAGTCATAGCCTCGAAATTTTATCTTTGTTTCGAGATCAAATGAAAGCAATCTAGTAGACGAATGAAAGAGTAGTTGAAAATAAGGAAGTATGGACTAAAAGAGTAAATATATATGCACATATACACAAAATTATAACTGCTTGGTGATAATTGAAATATCACAATTTTCACTAATATGTACATACATATGCATATATTAGTCAATTGTTCAATGTAATCATCCAGCTCGTTGTTATGGGAGGTTGACATGACAGCTTGCTGCACCTCGATCACGATCGGCTCGTAACTATAAAACAAAAATCACATATGCTTTCAGGAATTATTGCTATATTGTTTATCGTATAGTGATCAGTTAAAAAATATAAAGACCGAGAGTTAGAACCTATATTTATACATTAGGATGTAGGGACACATTTTTGACGACATTTAAAATAGTGGAAGGGATGCTGTCTATGCAAGCGTTCAAAGTAATATAGATTTGTTGTTGTTGGGATGGTTTCCAGAAACCTCAACGAAGCCTTCAATACCTTTAAAGAAGCCGGAGATATTCCATTTAATCACTGACCGATAGAATCTTGACGTGGAGCGTTCTAATTGGGTAATAGTTGAAACTTCTTAGTTCGGATTGGATGGATTATAATGCTGACTTTTTTGTTTCAGAAAACTATAAATATAAGAATATTTTGTACATAACTCACTCTCCATCTTACTGGATAAATGTTCCTGTCTACTCATCCTCTGAATTTGCGAGGCGTTCGAGTGCTAAAATAGTCTGCAGCTAGTCAAGATATCAAGTACGAGTTATAACAGTTGTAATCATATATCATCGAAAAAAATCATAAAATACTTGTGGATAAAGTGATAATTCCTTTAAGGCAGTCTTAAAAAGCCAGGGTTAGTACTGTCAACTACTAAACCATGGGTATAAGTTTAATAACAAGCTATGGTACACAATAATCCTATAAGGAAAACGTGACTACCAAAAAAGTGGAGAGATATCGGGACCACAGCTTGTGTTGGAATCCAGTGATCCAAGTATGAACACAAAAAAATATATATTTCCATAATGTCACTGAGAACCCAAATAGAGCGAAGAGCTTTTTTTTCAATTAGCTCCTCACCATGGTTCAAGACTAACACAGTTTTACATGGGAATATGAAATCAACACTCATTAATTGATAGGGAGTAAATTATCAACGTAATTATATATCATTTATCAAACATAACGTAGAAAGGACAGATTGTATGAAGACTAACCAAAAACAGAAAAGATTAGTTAATTGTTTCTGAGGCTTATGTGAAATAATATAATGGAAAATGTAAGATCACGTTTAGAAATCAGTTAGTTACTCGATTTAATGACCTAGGAATAAAAACAAAGCATAAGTTTGGGAACGCATAAAGAACCAACAGTGGAATGAAAACAAGAATACAGATTGAGAGTATAGTGCAACGCTTGCGATTAGTTTGGTGACCAGGATGAAGAAAGCGGCCCTATAAATCACTTATGAATGTAAAGATTGGGTCTTTTGAAGTGTATAGCTAGAGCCTCTGCTGTCTGTATGGGGCAATATCTGAAGGTGAAGGATGCATTCAGTGGGATTTGACGTATCATTATAAATGTTGTATTAATATCAACCCTATGGTCTGCGTCGACTAAATATGCTAAGATGCGGTTTCTTATTTACCCTTTGCTAAACCATAACAGATGATGTTCTTGTTTTCATTCAAATTTATTATTGGCAATTATTTTTAATATTCTGTGTTCTATAACTTATGCTTTGTTTTTATTCCTAGGTCATTAAATCGAGTAACTAACTGATTTCTAAACGTGATCTTACACTTTCCATTATATTATTTCACATAAGCCTCAAAAACAATTAACTAATCCTTTCTGTTTTTGGTTAGTCTTCATACAATCTGTCCTTTCTACGTTATGCTTGATAACTGATATATAATTTCTTTGGTAATTTACTCCCTATCAATTAATGGGTGTTGATTTCATATTCCAATGTAAAACTAGGTGCTAGTGCTGAGCCATGACGACGAGCTTATTGAAAAGTAAAGTATTAATAATAGAGTTCAAGTTGTCGATAAATTCGTTCCATCTGCAAAGATTTGTGTGCTGAACCTAAGGGTTGGCAATACTTACCCGGTTTCCCAAATGAAAATAGATTAATGTAGATCCGAATTTGCAACCGAATAATTTGAAAGCCATTATTAATTATCCTTAAACAATATGCTAAACCAAAATTTTGGTGAAAATCGATAACTTAAATTTTTAGGAAGCGGTAATATATGCCGAAATATTAATCAAAGATACACTAATATTGAGTGCATTTTCATAAATCTTACTCGATCTAATGATGAACGGTGATGTCTTTTGCGATTCTGTTTGGTTCGACTACGCATAGACATCATATCCAATTTAAACATTGTGTCGTCGCCAAAAGCATTTATATCATTTAATTGTTGTCCTTTCTTAATACATGCGTGTTTCACAGGGCTCGGTGAGTCAGATCTCTTTTTTGACAGTTCTGTGTTCAGTAGATACGGTGAGATTCGGTAAGTTGAATTTGATCGCTGTCGTATTGTCTTTTCTTCTGCGTTATTTGATTCTAAGTATATATCATGTCTTAATTCTGGATCAGATGCTGTAACTGGAGAATGTGCACTATCTGTAGAACTTTCATCATCTTCTAAATATCCGTCATCTTCCAGAGATTTAAATGAATACAAACTGTAGTTCGCAATCTGTGAGGATTTTGAAGGAACATCAACCACCTGATCAACATCCATTAAATCATTATTTATCACTAAATTTAATGTTCGACTATTGTCATGTATTTGTTGTACATCATGATCAGATTTACATCTCCGTAAATGATGATAGTGATAACAGGTATCATGCGTACTCAACTTGTTTTGCATTGAGTCACAATTTACAGCATACATAACTTTAGAATTTAAATAGGAATTAGGGCTATCGACATTGTAACAGTTACTCATAAAACGCCGTCTATTCTTACAAGTCAGATCATTTTTCAAAAAGTCGAAAGGATTTTTTGTTTCTTTCTGATAATGTTGTTCATTTGACGATGAATTTTTTGAACTAGACGCAGACTGTAAACATTGATCCGTACCAATGTGACGTGATACTAAATTTGAGATAGTGTGGGTAGATTTCGGAAAAATTTTCATAGCTATACTACTAGCACTAGAAACAGTAGCATTGGTAGGAGTAGAAATATCAGTAACAGTAGTTTTACAAGGTGTATTAGGAAACTGCGAAAAATTCTGTACATTGATGCTACCTTTTATATGATACTTATTGGAGCGTCCATCTAAACCTACTAGATAAAGTTTTAGAAAAAAGGTTTTGTTAGTAATATACACAGCCTTAACTATAAACAATAAATTGAATTTTATTGCATGAATTAAATGTCCTGTTAAATTGTGAAGTAATTGTAAAAGTATTCAGCCTGTCTCAAGTATCAGATAAAGAACTTCTCGAAAAGTCACAAGTAAAGCATCTAACAGGATTCACTAATTATATTTCTAATTCAAATTATCCCAATGTATTTGTTAATCAAATGTACCTACTCGTTAACTTTATCCAAGTTTCGAATTTTCTGAAAACCTTTTTTAAAATATAATTGTTCTAATATAGTTGGCATATGGTTAAGAGTCAAATCTCAATTTCGACGTTCCGGAATTCATTAACTGGGAATATCTGCTATTTGTAAAAGAGAACGACTAAACTTCAGGAACTGTTCTAGTAGATTATTATAGACTTTTATTGCACATTTATCAAATAGTTTGTCTTCATTATTTTTATATTATTCTCATTTTAGACTTTTATTTGAACGACTAACTGTTACGTTATCGTTTGCACCTCAAAATAGAACTAATCATTTATGTACCTAATACTTCGAACTGTGTTATCAATATCACTGGTTTGTATTGGTTGAATCAGCTTCATATGCGATGTCTTTTCCAGCTGGTTCCAGAGATATTCGGAATAGACAGTTAGATGCGTAGAATATTTAGCCAATATTAAAGATCGTTTTGTCTGTCTCAATGAAGGTTGTGCATCCGTTTCCTAGCCGAAGTCATTATTGTTAGAATATCAGACGTTGTGATCGTCACTATTAGCCAAGAATCATCATCAATAGTTGTCCAGCCGGAAGACATAATACTTGCACTCCAGTGTTTATGCTCAGATAAAACTGGGACCTAGTACCTTTCGTTTCAACGCTATATCCATTGATCTACTAAGTCATGATAACCATTCACATTCTTAATGAATGTGAATGTATTCATGACAGCTGGCAGTTCTTTTATACTTCATGTTTGGGAATAAAATCGATTAGTCTCTGTGGCTACGGCTACATGTGCATCCTAAGCGGAGTGTCTTGGTTTTGCATCAAGCCACATATCAGATATACTGAAACTCATAACGCCGTATACATATATATCGAGCCAGTTCGCTTAGAATATTCATACAACAACAAGGACTTGTCAATTTTAGCCCCGAATATAAGCAACTACAAATCATCACTAACATTCACTTTTGTATATCATTGTCTGGATGCAAAACAATATCTTATTTACCAAGTATATGAAACATCAACTAATCTATTTACGTTTCAGTAAACAGCCGGAGTGTTGCCGAAATCATTCGTCGCTATTGAAGTAGATACTTTTACTCGATCTGTTTCCCTCCTCGAGTATTTAATCTAAAGGTTTAGTCCACAAAGTGATAAAACATCGTCAGATATAGTCAATGACCAAAATAAGTTCATATGCTATTTGTCCTCTCAGGATCCTGAAGCCACTAGTTTGAAGTCAGGGTTTCCCAACTCCCGTAGGTATACCTTTCATATCCGCTAACCCGATTATATATATGTAAGTATTTCAAAAACACTGTTTTTCACATTTCCATCCTGAAGTGTTCGTTATCTAGAAACATATTGGGATCATAATAATCACATCTATGGATTAGCGTTCGCACTCGGATTTATGTTAAATCTCCCAGTATAGAATACAACAATATATCAGTAAAGTTATTAAACACATATCACCAAAGTACATATGTAAAATATTAAACATGTCCCAAACCAT
Source organism: Schistosoma japonicum (assembly GCA_025215515.1). Taxonomy (NCBI): domain Eukaryota; kingdom Metazoa; phylum Platyhelminthes; class Trematoda; order Strigeidida; family Schistosomatidae; genus Schistosoma; species Schistosoma japonicum. The sequence continues at coordinate 62,365,947 of CM046061.1, read as the reverse complement.
CAAAAGCATTGTCTAAACGAAAAGTCATTATCCATCCTGATCGGTTGTAAGTTATAAAAATATTTAGTATATTAAAGATTAAAACGTCATTATCAAGGAGGGCTTGAATTAAAGTGTTAATTTTTGTTAGCTTATAACTTTAAAAATTTGTTTACTCAGAAATAATAATACTGATAAAATCCAAAAAGATTTACCCGAAGAATTCACAGGTTTACTCGTTTTAGCTACACATTCGGCTAGATCGATGAAGGTATACTGATCACTAAAACTCTATAGAAACAAAAAAACAGATATATATATATATATATATATATATATATATATATATATAAAACTAAAATGATTAGATAAACATCTCCGGTTAATGTATTCTATGAATACTTAGATAACGAACACGTTTCCGATACTAATAACTTTATTATCAGTGTTCCTGTAAATTCCAACGTCAATCCTATATATTGCGATGACTCAGATAGAGAAACAAAGGCGTGAGAAAAATATATACAGGAACAAAATGGTTTCAAAGATTAAATATGAAATGGAGTTTATATTCATCATAAGCAAAAAAATGACTACAACTCTTCATACTTCTACCTAAATAAATTTGTTTTTCCGAAGTGGACGTCAACTCAGGAGTAGATAACCAATTTATGCACGAATGACCAGAGTTCGAGTCCCAGTATGACCGTTAACACTAACACGCAAGTACATCCGTGTTGTGTACTTTTCATTTTCGAAAGTACCTCTGCAAGACTGGCAAAAGTTTATCTCTTCAGTCACTCCTCGCGATGAACTGTTATAAATAGTCAAAGCATTAATGTATTTGGGTACTTTTGAGAGTTCTAGTGGAGGTGTGGCTAATAAACTAATCTACACAATAAAATTAAGAATAACTTTTGCCGATCTGAATTCACTTTGTTTGTCTCGCAGTAAAAGGTCGCGTGAGTTGCTTTGGTTTATACCAGTAAAGTCTAATCCTCTGAAGGTGAGAATAAGTTCAAAAGATTAGTCACATCCTATGCCAACACTCCGGTAGCAATAGCGAAGTTAAGAAACATATGTTCAGGTGTTGTCATGATAGTTCAATTAATGTCGCCATCTTGATGCATTGACTTTGGTGCCTTGATTATGCTGTAAGAATGTCCTACTAGCAATTTCAACATCGCACATTATTTGATAACATTTATATTAAGTAGAAAAAGCCGGAAAGTGATCAATTAATGGTAGTTCATAACGACTCTTCGGTCGAGATTTTGGAGATAGTGCACCTTCGTTAAATTATTTACCTATACATACTTCACAAAATAGACAATATTGTGAAGTAAAAGCCGTAAAGCAGTCATAATCGAAACTACAATTCGACAAGAGGACAGCGAAATTAAGTAAAATATACATTTTGGTGGAAAATACATTTAGAAGAGAATTTCATTCAACTAAGAATGCCGCTCATTTTACAGAGACGGAAACAAAACCAATAACACTATTGCATCTGGTCTCAATTTCAAGCTAAATTTGACGTCTAAAGCTACTACTTTGATGCGAATTGAGGACTATGACTAGAGAGTTCTCCAACACCGATTTATGCAGAAAATTAATTACTCGCAACTTAGTACTTGGCTCAGAAGTCAATGGTGATCTCTACTATAGTTGCTTATTACAATCTTCATACAAGTGAGACTAACTTCCTTAAATGAATGAAATCATTCCATATTGTATATATCATTAGGTATTAATTCTGTTTATTTAACATACTACAATTTATTACACTCTTCATATTATCAACGGTTCTTTGTATGACGTATTTCCTTTAATTTTTGGTAATCCCCTATTGCACTATAACTTAAATTTATTAAATAAATGATCGGCCTTAATTATTCAATAACCTTGGCGACATATTCTCACTTAAAAAAGAAAATTTCTTTGACCGCATCTAGTCAAATAATATTTTAGTGATAATTATGTAAAAAAAAATCATGTTAGTAGCAAGAAAGAATCTGCAGGACCTTTATAATCTATTCTGTAGGATTAAAATTAAATGAATGTGTTAAGCGATTATAATCATATTTTACTTTAAAAGTACACATACAAGCTAAACAAACTACGCAAATATACTGAAAACAATCAAATGATATAGAAGAAACAGTGAAGATGTAGCAGCGTTTCCGATGAATTCTATTAATAATAAAAATAACTAAATCCAGACAAGCTGTTACGACGATGTAATTTAATTGTTTCACGAAAAAAATAGCACTGAAATGCAAAAAAATCACTTGAGAATAACGAAAGTACATACATCCAAAATTATAGTAACAATAATAAGATCAATTTATGCACTGTATTCTTTTAATTAAACTGAGGAATCAAAAAAATATGCCTTGCAAAACAATATACCATAGCGTACAGAAGTCGGTATTTATTTCTAAGAATAAATCGTACCCCTTGATTTATACAACCAAAAACTATACACATGTAAATATGAGCAAATTATAAATATAAGAACACGAGCATCAAAAAAAGAAAATGGTATTGTATCTTGCTAACCTGAGTTAACCAGTTATGTGTAGCGGTTGGAGTGAAACTATCAGGTGGGTGAACTGATGTTAAATGGCTAGATGATAACGAATCATTTACACATGAAGACATTGTACCCCAAGAAAAAAAATGTGGTTTAACACCTGGTATAAGAGTTTGTAAACGACCCTCTTCGTGCCAGGTACCAAGCATACCTTTAATATAATCATACCCTACATTCTGTGAGAAAAATAAATACATAGATGAAACAATTAGTAAACATTAGACGACTTAAGTAATTTTCATAAATCTGGCTCTGTGAGAAAAAGTTGTTCAAAAGTAGTTTAGAAATTATAATAATGATTCCCTTTATCTTCATGAAGCTACGTTCAGTCACAATTATTTATTCCCTTATGACTCATCAGTGGGATCAACACTTCGTTTCCAAAATAAATAATCATAAATTGTTTGTATTTGAGACAGACTAATTTTATTTGGGTGCAACTGAGAAAAATGAAGCACAGCTTATTTTCTTAGCATGGAACGTACACTGTCTGTTTTCTGTCAGAATTTGTATACTAACAACTTCATCAGATATCTAATGAGTCAACAAGTGATCCAAAAATCAACACTGGTAACCAAGATATATATCACTATATGATGTGCGAAAACTTTCTGGGAAAAAAACAGTTTTAAAACTTTTGGAATCAATATCAGACGCAAATCAACACAACCATGATATTCCATTAAATGCAGACAGAAATACATAAAAATGAAAGGAAACTAAAGCAGCATCATCAACGAAGTAAATCATACTAACTGATAGAAGCATACTGGATAAAGTGTAAATTCACCACCCTCTCTTTACCTACACATGAGATGATGTATTATCGTTGATATTGATGAACGTAGACAATTATGGACATGAAGTCGGATAAGACAATGTATATAATCTGAACTGAAGAGAATTTCTAAAAATATTCCATGGAAAACAAGTAGCAATCGACAAACACATTGACACAGATCCGACCGATCAACCAATACAAAATAGGTCAAAAGCAAAATACAAACAAAATAAGCAATTTAAGACGTCGAATCACAAAAAGGTCATCAGCACAAACTATTTTAACACTTAAAATAGTTAAGAAGTCTATTTCTATACGGAGTAAGTGTTGATAATGTCCAAAACGATAATGAAAACTACAAAATTATCAATAAATTACCAATAAAAGTATTCAACTAAGACATAAATCTACAACACTGAAGGTAAATTGCTTATAACTTTCAATAATTTGAGTTGTTAACTGACAGTTATATTATGCAAATATGTATTTTCCACAAAATTCTCACTACTAAGTGTTAATAATTATAATGCAACACAGCCAACTCACAGTTATTTCATCAAATGCAGAGAACTGGAGAGTCATATATTTGTCAATTGGTGGTCGGAGATAAAAGCATATACCGCTGGCTTTTATGTATTCCAATTGCCGTACACACGAAATGTAAGCTAAACGAGCTTGAATTTCTGTTAAACTTGGGATCTGTAAGTCAAAAGAAAAACAACAACAAAATACAATGTAGGAAAATACACACGCAAACCAAATCTGTTTGCTGATTAGATAGAAATAGGTGATGCATATCAACGTCATCAGTGAAAACACTGCAAAAGGAAGGAGAATAAAGGGAAAAACGGATGGCAACTTTTGGTAATAGATATTTCTTTATAATTTTTGTCATCTAGATATTCTTTAACATAGTTACTAAAAACAAATCTTTTGATTCAAAACGATGATGAAAACATGATAAGAAACAAGTTCAGTTAAAAGAAATTAATACACACCTTGTATGTTGCGAAAATTAGCTTCAATTATTTGTTTACGAGCCTACAAACTTAGTTTTTATGAAAAATCTCGATTTCTTGCAAATAAATAAATGAAGTTAAATAGTAATAAAAGTACTTAGCATGCAATCATCCGACATGCAAATTACTAGCAAGAACATAAGTTATGGGATAATCTGATGAGAGTCGTCTATTGTTCTAAAACTTAGTTAAGGAAGAATTACTCCCTATTAATTAGTTACACTAACTAATTAGATAAAAGAAAGTAACAGTAGTACAGCTTTAGTTTGCGATCACACCGTTCAGTTTCACGAATATGTTAAAACTAAAATTATGGTTTCCTACTGATTACCTCCAATAACCTAACAATATCATTGATCAATGTAAGTAGTACACTATGTGAATCATTTGCCAAATATATAATTATGTACTTAGCAATGAACTATATGTCTTGTTTATAAACCGATAATATTACCCAAAAGTTCAAGGACAAGTAGATGAAGTGAGGTTAAATACAGTGATCTATCTACTAAAATTCAGATGAAACAAACTACTAAACCACTGCGAACATAATAATAATAATACAAAAAAAAAAATAAACTGATATATTCCACCTTATTAAATTTATGCAACCCTCATCAATATAGTCAGGAGACATCTCCAAAAGGAGATACGAAGTTATACTACATTCTTGTCTGTCAGTCAGTTACAACGAAATTCAATGGACAAGCAGTAGTATGTAACTTGATGATTTGGACTTCGCGGATGACCTAGCTCTTCTAGCTCATACACACGAAACTAATGCAAGTGAAGACAACCAATGTAATAGCAAACTCAACACCAGTAGGGCTGAACATACATAAGGGAAAGAGCTGGATCCTCAAATTCAGCACAGGGAGCACCAACCTCATTGAACTTGATGGAGAGACTTTGAAAGAGGGGGATACTTTCACGTACCAGGTAGACATCATTGATGAACAAGGAGGATCCGATGCAGCTGTAAAGGCAAGGATTGGCAAAACAAGGGCAGCATTCCTACAGTTGAAGGATATGGGACTCAAAAGAACTGTCAACCAACCTCAAAGTCAGACTCTTCAATTCGAACATCAAGACGGTTCTGCTGTATGGAGCTAAAACGTGGAGAACTACTTGAAACACCCTCAGAAGGGTACAAGTATTTATATACAACTATCTATGTGCAAGATACTGAATGTTCGTTGGTCGAAAACCATCAGCAACAGCCTTCTATGAGAGAGAACAAACCAACTTCCAGACGAAGAGGAAAAGACGTTGAAAATGGATAGAATATATATTGCGAAAATCCTCAGACTGCATCACGAGATAAACATTAACTTTGGACCCTGTTGGGAATCCGGAAAGAGAAAGATCAAAAAACACAGTGTCGAGATTTGGAAGCAGATATCAAAAAGAATGAACAGCAATTGAAAATAGCTGGTAAGGATTGCTCAGGACAGAGTTCAATGGAGAATACTAGTGAAAGGCCTATGTTTCTTTGTGAGGGGTAAGGGCGTAGGTATATATATATATATATATATATATATATATATATATATATATATATATATAAAGGAACAAGTTATTCTGAAGGTCACTGAGTGTTCTTGTCAAGTGATGAAATAAAATAGTATGACATAATTCAGAATATGACTAATCGTAAAATTCCTACTATAAAACAACACATTATACAGACTATATATATTATTAGAAAACAGATCAAGAGTCACAAATTATAACGTGGTTCAAGCATTGAATAGGCATCACAAGGTAAGTAAATATCGAATAACGAAAAAAGTATTTTGTAATGAACGTAATTATTTTGATATTTAGTATTGTGAATAAACTAATATTATGTAGACAATGAATACAAACACTGGTAGATAGGGCTAAATATCGACGAAACAGAAAAAAAAACTCAAGCTGATATAGAAGAGAACATGATATTAAGGTAAAGTGTCACATAACAAAACGTTACGAATGTTTATAATTCTATTAGTAGATAGTAATACACGATAAAACTTTTTTTTGTCAATCATAAACAGCGTAAAATATGGATATGTGCATCGATTGAAGTTGTCAGAACCACAAAAGTAAATGAAGACAGATGAAATTCGAAGTGGCAGAATTTATTGTAATATTAGCAGTGAACAAAATTAGATTAGGTTATCAGATACTTAAATGATTATCAACAGTTTGAATTAAACGTAATCATGCCTACACATCGAGAATATAATTACCTTAAAGAGGCTTGCAAAAGATAATTGAAAATGAAAGAAAAACGATCGGAATATTCACCAAGAATATGGATGAACACCACAGTCATCCGGTACCTTAAGGAAACGTAAGGAGTGATTAAAAGGATTCGAAACAAATACAATACAAATCCTGTTTTAAAGCTAATGATATAAATAGGTAAATATAATTACGGAACAACAAAATCGAGTCTGCGTAATACTATGGAAGAAACACTCAGGTGTTTGAATGCGATGGGAAACAAACAGTGTTCGTTAAATGTTCCTCAGTCCCCGAAAGGCTTCAGAAAGTTTGAGAAGGGATTAGTAATAGCAACAGGTCTTGACTTTGGAAAGGTTTCATTTCTTATAAAGAAAGATTAACAGGCGATTCTTAACAGCGTGAACAGACTTGATAGGGTACAGTTAACCGCATTATGATAATTGTTACCTGATAGATAAAAAGTTAACATTGACATCAAAATCCTATGTCTACCATCCATAAAATAACTCTAAGAACAATCGACTATTTAATTATTTAATCAAGTAATATTATGACCGAATTTACTATCAATGCTTTTAATTATGATCACAGCATACAATTCGATCTTTTTCTATTTGCACTCACATCGACAAAGTTAATTTATTCATATGATAAACAGATTCTAGCCATACCCAAAAGCTTAATAGGATCATTGTACTTTAATAATAATATTTCATATATACCCAAATGATTTACATCTTTACTAGAAATCCAATATTTGAACGAAATTTAACAAGCATTCTGTATAAAACTAATTTTGAGTTTAATTATCTCTGATTATTTGCATGAAGAAGCTCGAATTAGATGATTTCTGAAAACGTTGGAATTATCTAAATTAATCACTTATGTAGAGGAAGAGGACCGAAGATTTGGAAGAGTAAAATTGAAGTCAATAACTGAATAATAGTGTTTATAACTTATTTATAGACTGTCAGATACATATCAATATGTGAATGGTGACCTTATGTAGATGAATAATTAACTTACTTATAACACTCTGCCTTCCACCCACTTGTCTTTCTCTTACAATATGGTTTTTAAAGAACATGTAATATACCTAGAAGAACCTCTAAAACATTTTTTGAAGAATCAAAAAAGGCTTAGTGTTAAACTACATAAATAAATAACTCAACGAAGAGACAGTTTTTAAGTCAATTTGTTTTTAGGTTAGAGCATTTATGCATAGTAAAAAAGAATTATAAATTGATCTTTATGTTATCGAATAGATTACATCGCAAAAATATTATTAAGAAAATTTTTATAGTAAACAGCATTCTAGTTCCGTTTGCTGATTAAATTACCAGGACGGCTGCAGAAAAAAAAGAAGATACAAATCTGTTATATCGGGAGATTTAGAAATAACAACTAAGTATAAAAACTGTGTTTTAAAAGACTATTTCAACTACTTCAGTTTGTATAAAATAAGCATTTTATTTCTACCATTATTAAGTCCCTCTCGCCCTATCCTCACGTTTGACCCACAGAATGTTAGTATGTCATTCTCCATTTGTGAATTACAGTTACTTAATTGTGTATACGTACTTCAGTTCATTACTACCACTGTCTCCCTTATTTTGTATTGATGTTAATTTCCTAATTAGTTAACTACGTGGTCTAGTTTAATGTACATATAAAGGAGTGCTTGAAGTACAATATAATCTATCTGGTTGATTCATCAGCTTATGTTCTTTCTATTCCGGCCTGAGACTGAGTGGGCATCGGGCAGACATGCAGGGACCAAGTAGGCACCTCCTCATTAGCGTTTGTGATTGTAACTTCGTGAGCACAAGGTCACATCAATTAATTAGTCGTAAGTTCTAGTTATAACAGCTTCTGGCGACATAACAAAATCCCATCGTTAAAAAGATGCTTCTGTGAATAAAAAATTGGAAAGTGAGCAAGCGACAAATTTACCTAACAACTACATGTATATATTTTTATTGAACGAACACTCCATACAGTTATATATTAACCCCAGATTGCTTTCTGTTTGTATGAAAAATAAGCTCTATTATCTTACGGAATTACATCATAGTATTCGAAGGAATCATAATGAATAACAACGAACCTGTAGGGCTTATACAAATGAAATTTTCACATAAAATATAGATGGTTTGTAAAGCCCTAAATACAAACGGTTTTATATTCATTTCAATTATAATCCCAGTGATTATAATAGACAGTAGTATATAAACAATTAAGTTTTGAAAGAGATCATTGCATTTCCAACCATTCATAACATCACTTAGGTTGACCTTGTATCTTCCCGTTGATTAGTCATGGACTGAAACTGGTCAACCTCTCTTGCTATATGTGCATCCTGAGCGGAAGTTCACAAGTAATGTTTAGGTTGGATTGTGACTGGCAATCGGAATTAAGGACGTGCGTTTCATCCTATTTGGGACTCTGAACACAGTAGTCTAGTGGTGAACATGGTGGAATTTGACACAAGGTGGACTGAATTCGAATTCCAGTGTAAGCTTCAACATTGAGATAAAAGTACATCCAGCCGACGAGTCCCAAATAAGACGAAACGCGCGTTCTAGATTTCGCTTGCCAGTCACAATCTAACTTAAACATTATTCATAACATTATTTACACTTAAAATTTGCATTACATAAATACGGGTCTCTAAATAAATAAACAAATATGCGCATAATGAAAACAAACTTCCTATTATCAATGTATCTATCTTTTTATATGGATTACGACATATAATAACAACGTTCATAGACTGAGCAAACACAAAGTTGTCAGTGCTCATTGTGGAAATTACACTACCTTGATTGTGTAAAATTAAGTTATCTGAATGACTGTTATGATTGTTTTCTCAAGGCCTGCATGTCGAAATGTATAGTAAATTACATATTTAGTTACTTACACAATACAACATAGATCAATTCAACGCAGCCCATGATTCACTACAATGCTTAGGTCACCAATCAGAGTTAACATACATATACGAAAAATGGACTAGATCGCTCTCACTTACACATAGTTAAACTAGTAAAAAATACTTTTAAAAAACTTGCTATTCAAATTGTCAAGCCTTCGTTTTAATAGTAATATCATCGGACTAATGTACAGTTTATTAATAAAAATAAAATTTACGTTTTAAAGCATTTCGAAAGCACAGTTTAACCAAAAATCTAAACATTAGACTGTACACAAAAGCCTAACCGTTAAATAAAAGCCTATAGTTGCTACTTTAGTCATCAAAGGTACAGCTGAAGTGTTTATATGTCAATTAAAATGTTAGTAACTAATGTGTGTGATAAACAAATACAACAGTTTAAACAGTAGCTATAGTTAACTAAAAATAGTCATAAATACGCAATGCATATTCTGTTTAAATTAAAGTATGTCGTTTAAAAGTACTTCCCTAGTTGATAATCTGTCCATAGGATGTGCAAATTCATTTTAATCATGTGAATATGGTGACAACGAAATTCTAAAAATAGGTATTAGAAACATGGTACGATGCAAAATGTCAGTTTTATGATCACCATGTTTTGAGTATGTTAGTGAAACGTATTCATGAAAAACTTAAATATCTTGCAGAAACGTCAGTCTTTCTCAAGCAGAGATAAGATGACAAATAATAGTATGACGCTAATCAGAATTATGTGGCATCTTGTGAAAAAGTAGTCTTTTAAGGATATAGATATTTACTAAAACTGTGAAACATTAAGATGAATTATTCATTCAATACATTGGAAATATTATTCTACCAAACTATCCAAAAATAAAATGCATAGTTTTACTTTGAAACTAAAAACAAAATCGTAAATCCGTAGTGCATACTAATGTTATTACTGAATTGTCTCAATATAACATCGATTAAAAGGATGTAAACTAAAACCATCCGAGAGTATGATTTAGTTGAAACATTATAGTTAAAAGACACTCAGTAGATAATTTAGGTAACACCCCGAATGGATGAAACATGAAACCAAGAATGAAGAGTGCTAACAATTTGCATGATTAATTTTAATGTAAAAAATATTTGGTCTATAATATTACGATAACAGGTTGACAAGCGTTTATTCCAACCTTCAAATGAGCTAGTTAGCGATTGAAAGGATGTAAACTAAAACCATCCGAGCCAATCTAGATGCTTCTGTACACAATAGTAACGTTATAACGAATGAGATCTACCTATGTATAGAAAACATATACACACAGTATGCATAAGATTTTAATGAGACTATTTCTGATAAGTAAGTGGGAAACTTAGCATGTGCGTTCGAGAACGACTTCGAATGTTTATTTACATTCAATGACAAATACCTCTATCAAATCACACCAATCTGTTTTAAAAACTGAGGTATAATATTTGGTACTCATTTATAAAATATATCGTTTCTCTACAATTAAATATAACTCGATAATATACTTAACAAATGACATTATTTGGGAATGTATAGTGTTCACTAAAGACGGTATTGACACTAAAAGCAACCACTCAATGATGTAGTTCTGTCAAATTTAACTACTATTTATTAATCCAACCTCACTGCAATAAAGTGATATGAAAAACTATGACGTATAACTTAAAATACAAGTCGCTACAACAAATCTAAGCTTTTATGAAGAACAAAATCTTTACATCTTAATTTAACTATATAAGAAATATATCAATGATAAGACAGGGACCTACAGTTATATTAGTGAGGTGATTTCAGATTGGTGGATCACGGAATAGTGAGCAATATCATATCTCCCAATCTTTGGTGCTAACTGGATACTATCGATAAAAAACTGAAACACACAAGAGGTCAATTAAGATCGAAACTCAGACTTTGACACGAAGTAACCCAGGCTTTAATACGGCGTGTACCATACGCTCCATACGAATTGTAGGTATGATATGGTAATTATTGCTAACAAGCAAGGTACATAGATTCAAAGTTTTCAGTTTACTAACCTCGATCACTTATTGTTACAACTTTGAATTTTAAACAATCATTGGCTTATGTAAAAATCTATCACAGTGTGTCATTACTACAATATTTTTGAAACCTTACAACTCATCATAGTTAGTTGATTATATCTGATAGTAAATAGTCACGGATGAATGTTCGTTAGATCAATAAGTAACTGTTATGGATGATGAATTAAGGATAATTGGGACTTCGAAGTTATTTTTCGGAAGATTACTTTATATATGTAATTTTATGCTTACCTAAATACTTGACTCCAATTATTTCCATAATCTCTTATTTCATCTATTAACTGCCACCATATCATTTTCCGCTGATCGACTAGAACTAATTAAATATATCCTACAACCCCAATTTACTATCAATAATGACTTTGTTAAAACCAACTAATTTGATGTGTGGTCTGGGCTTTCGTGTAAATTAAAATGTTTATGCAAAGTAGAATTTGAAGTCACTTTCATGAACTGATTGGTCCACTTCAGGCATTTTTTTTCATCCGTCCTGGGGAAGAATTACAGGTGTTAAAACTACCTGGTCATTATCGAAAGTCATAAGTTAGTTGAGTAGCCGGTGTTTTAATATTTCCAATTCGTCCAACTCAAGGACATATCACGAACGAAAACTAACACTTTAAACTTGCACTTTCAAGTAGTAATATTAAATACTTCTAAATCAATGCATCGGTATAGTGAGATAATATGTCAGTTAACAAAACACAAAATAACAAATGGTTTTAATGAATACGAAAAATGACTTCTTAACTTGCACATAAGTTTATACAAATTATTATCAGATAGAAAACATTTTGCTTAACTTAGAAAAAATCTGCATACTTACACGTAGTACAGGACTCCCAACTCTAAAAAACCGAGTATATAACAAATACCAACCCGATAAATGATCACCATAATTTGCAAGCTCGGTCTCTACAGCAGCGCCGACATCATTAGCAAAGATTGTTTTTGCACCGAAACATACCATTACATCGGCTGAATAAATAGTAGAATTATGAAAACGAAACAAAATAACATTAAATAACTAAAGACTATATAACGAAGAGATTAAATGTGAGTATAACAGTTAGCATAAAAATGTGTTGTATCACGAGTGCGAATACTTGTGCCGCACATAAAGATATAAGAGGTCGTCCTTAACTATATGCTGTTTACATTTTTTATTCGGTTTAGTTACGATGCTTTCACTGTCGTTCCGGAAAACAATAATAGCATTTAATTCATCCAGAAGTGGGCTTTTAAGTTATCCTACAAGTGTTGTACCAGGTTATCCTAATATGCTTCTTGGTGATTAGATTTCAGACAATTTATAGAAGCATGGCATTCAAACTAATCAGTGATCCATAAACGCATCAATAGATCCAATCTATCAGCCTCTATAAAAATAAAGTTAACCAACTGTATGATCAGAAGTCAAATGAACAATACAACCTGAAGGACTTATAAGGATTAATCAAGACACTGAAACTTACAAAGACAATCTATCAGTATGAAATGACAGCCTGTCGGATGACTGGAAAGCACACTTCTATATGAACGCTTCGCGTACATTAAATTTAGCAGAAAACTTAATAACACTAAAATGGTGTCATAAAATGTTCTATTTAGAGATTTACAGCTCCATATATTAAGCTGTAATACAAGATAACAATGCACAATTTACACATGTGCACCTTATCAGATAATAAACAACTAACCAAGACGATTTCATAAAATGAGACTTTTGAAGTACCTCTACACTAACACGCAATGATACTTTTTAAAACTTGTTTTCTAAGTCCTGTGTAACCACATAAATAAATTCCGAATAACTGAACGTCTCAAGGATAGCCGTTAGTTATGATTCGATGAAAATTCGCAGTTCAGAAGGGTGGTTTTAGCCATTTTACATTCTTTGAGCTGAATAATTTGATTGTGGAGCTTTCATTGTCATTGTGGATGACTTTATCGACACAAACTTCTGATAGAAGTCAGATGTTCGTACCGATGAAAGCTCCGCGATTAGACAATCCAGCTTAGAGTATGCTGTATAACAACTGACGTCAGTGATATCTACAATTAAGTATTTTGCGATTGTAAATTTATTACAACATAATGATATGTTCTTGTGTGCACAAACGTCATTTGATGATGCCACACATATACTACTTTACAAAATAAAATAAATACGTAATAAGCAGTTAGAATGAATTCACTCAATCAAATATCAATTAGTTCCAGCTAACCTAAGAAAAAGATGATGACGTGACTGTGAAATAAAGTGCTATCCATTAACAGAAATTAACTAAGTGATAGAGAAAAACAGGGGGAACTAAAAGGCAATGAATATTGTATGGAATCAAAGCGAAAATAAAAACCAGAAATTAGAGACGGAACAACTGATATGAAATTATTGTTTATTAAACAATTAGTTAGCATATTTAATAATTTGCTTTTGAACAGTTCGAGATGATTGTATGTAATATGGAAGTGGAAAAAGTATTTCTACAAGCTACTTACTGTTCAACATAACAGTCTTAGTTACTGTAAAGTTCAAACTTGCACAGTACAAATGAAAATCAAACAGCTATCTCGTTGTTGATATTCACGACTAAATTTTGATCAGTATTTGTTGGTAAATATGTGCCCTGAGTGAATAGCCGCAATATAGACAATACTTTATATAATACCTATCTTTAATAAAAAGAATGTGGCCAGTAGTGAAATACAGGATGCATGGTTTCTTTCTATTTGGGGCTATTATTCCAGATGTACCTGCATCCCAATGTTTATGTTCATACTGAGAGTTTAAACTTATGATAACGTCTTCAGGTATCAGAATATTATCCACTGAATTAACAAGTTTTAAATAACAAGAAATGTACAACCTTAAATTTCAGCGCTAGATAAAATCTGTATATTCTAAACATTTACCTGAGATTTTTTATTAAATTAAAACTATTTCTATCAATATAGGTAATTAAGAAACTGATTAAAAAAACTTATTATTTATTTTATAATAATAATAGTTAAAGGAATATATGCATGCATATAAATGACATGTTTAATTTGTTGCATATTCAGAAATAAAACGATTGTGATGAACTAAATGAGTTTGAAGCAACGAAAAATAATAACACCCAACTGATATAATTTATTAAACTGTTAGGAAAAAGTTATTTCTGTTATATGCTGTAATTAACCATTAGAGTTTGTTTTACAGAAACTCGTTAAATCGCTAACTTAAAAAATATTTTCGACAGGTTAAGAAATGTAGGTCTTTATTTTCTCAGTAAACAATTATGGTTCAACAGGATTTATATTAAAATTCAAGTACTCATATTTCTAATCTTGTGCTTAACTAATTATGCAAAAAAACAGGAAGTAAATATTCTGGAACAGAATAGAAAATATTATATATATATATATATATATATATATATATATATATATATATATATATACTTTCGTTGTAGTGCATCTTATCATATACGAATAGGTTGGCATTATCTTGTTTGCTAAAGACTTTCAAAAACTAAGCAAATTGTGCTGACAACATACCCTATATGATGACGGCTGAATTCAGGCTGTCAAATGGATAGCACATTTTATTCTATATGAGACTAATCGGCCGAACGTGAACGGCACGGATCAATCAGTCAGTCAGTTACAACGTAGAACTTTGTACATGCGTACATCAGTTCAAGTCGCCATGCCTCAATAAGCTGATAAAGATTAAATTGTCAAACTAAATTCCAGAGTAGGGGAAGGTAGTAACAGAGTAAGTACTAATGGAAAGGCATAGAGATCAGAGATGAGATTTGAGATAAAAGTGATTCAGTTAAGAAAAAATTATAATAAGCTCAGAAACTAGAATTTGGAGGAAGACAAGGAGTGGATGCACCTGCGCCATTGTAATCGATTTCGAGCCATATCACCTACAGTCTCTAACCATTTTTTACGATCATCACGTGGGCCCCAACCAGGTAGTCTGCATCTATCAACATGGCTCAGTTCAATTGTCACTGACTTCATGGATTGGTGCCATTTTTCGTTTGGCCACCCATAGCTTTCTTCTAGCCTACTCCCACACCAGACAACATTGCTCGTCGAGGTAGACGGTGGTCAGGCATACGTAACACACTGTCCTAACCACCTCAGCCTGGAAGATTCACTACTTCATTAATAGACTTACCGTATTCACCTAGTACTCTATTCCGAACCCATGCATTGCTTACTCGGTGGTCCCAGCAAACACGAGTAATGTTTCGGAGCCATCTATGAATCGAATACTAGGATCTTACGAATATCCTCTAACCTTAATGGCCATGTTTCACATACATAAAGTAAGAAGGATCGAACGACTGCACAGTAAACGAATGTCTCGCCTACGCCACAAGTGACGCAAATTGGCAAAAGCCAATCGGGCGTTATGTATACGAGCCGAGATTTCATCAGACACCAGACAGTCAGGACTGATGAGGCTCCCGAAATAAGTAAAGCGGTTAACACATTCAGTGGTTTCACTGCCTATCACTAACTTTGATGCCGAATTAAGCCAGTCCTGAAGTAACATTTTACATTTGGATGGGGAGAATCGCATCCCAAACATGCTTACGTTCAAGTTTAAGGTAGTCAAAAAAGTCTGCATTTTATCAGCATCTTCACTTAGTAGAACTATATCATCGGCATATTCTAAGTCAGTAAGTTTATCTCCTGGAAGGAGGTCAACCCCAGAGAAATCAGACGATGACAATGTTAACTCTAAAAGTATGTCCATGATAAAATTAAATAAAAATGGAGATAGTGGACAACCTTGACGAACACCACTAGAAGTGGTCGATTCCGAAGACAATCCGCCATAAGCTCTAAAACGACATGTGGTGTTTGAGTAGAGAGCTTGTATAAGGTTAATGTACTTCTCCGGTACGCCTTTCAATGACAGACATTGCCACATAACCTTACGATCAATAGAGTCAAACACCGCCTTAAGGTCAAGGAATACAGCTATTGTTGGGAGTCTGAAAGTGTGCCTATGTTCCAGAACCTGCCGTAGTGTGAATATTTGGTCTATACAACCACGTCCGGGTCTGAAGCCACCTTGGTTTTCTCGAGTTTGCTCTTCACGAGCTTTCGTTAGACGTCGAAGTATTATTGAAGCTAGTATTTTAGACACTATATTCGTTAAACTGATTCCTCGGTAATTGTCACACGAGGACTTCTGTCCTTTCTTAAAGACCGGAATGGTTAGTGTTCGAGACCAGTCAGATGGGATTACGTCTAGTTCCCAAATTCTAGCCAAGATCTCAGTTAATCTGGCTGTTAAGACTGGACTACCTTCCTTAAATATCTCAGGGGTCAATCCATCTGGTCCTGCCGCTCTCCCTCGCTTGAAGTTTCCAATAGCCTTCACAACCTCACTGAGACTTGGAGGCCAATGTTAATTTGCCATTCAGATTGTTTGGGGATGGTGGGCAGCAGGGATGACGCCGTGGGCCAGTTGAACTGTTCCCTAAAGTGTTCTGCCCATCGGTCTAATCTTCTGGATTGACAGTGAATAATGGAACCATCTTTATCGGAGATAGTTTCACTTACAGTTGGGTTCCTGATACCCGTTTCCTTGATAAGCCTGAACAGTTGCCTGCTGTTACCTATTGCCGCTGCCTTTTCCATCTCTTTAACTTTCGCCACCCACCACTGCTCACGATAGTTGCGTAAGCTTTTGATTAGTTTGTGTTTAAGTTGCCTACGTTGCTCATCATGTTCAGAACCAGATGGGATGTGTTGCCGAGTATCTATCAGTTCAGCAGATGCAGCTGAAATCCACTGAGTTTTCCTAACCTTTAGGTCTAGTTTATTAGTAGATATTACTGCTTTTTCGACAGCTTTTTGGATATCATTCCAGGCTAGCTCAGGTTGAGAACAGTTTACGCCGTTTACTAATTGGTTTTTTAGTTGTTCCTGGAATGTATTCTTGACTTTTTCATCATTAAGTTGAACCCTGGTGGGGATCGTTGTCGTGGATCTTTTACGTCCAGTGAGTCACAGACTAATACGCGCACGCACTAAGGCATGATCTGAGTCTAAACATGTGCTCCAAAACAAGCGGCAGTCTTCTATCGAGCCTCTCCAACGATGGCTAATAGCAATGTGGTATATTTGAGTCCAGTGTTGGGTTGATTTCGGAGGCCGCCATGTCAACCGATGTCTTTCCTTATGCTTAAAGTTGGTGTTTTCGAGAAATAAACGCTTATCTGAACAAAGTTGTAATAACCGGTCGCCATTGTCTGTTCGTTGAGCCTCAACACCATATGATCCACCTAGGTGCCTTTCGGTTTCATCTAGTCTACCTACTTGGGCATTAAAATCACCCGCCACTATTACTACATCAGTGCGCTTAGCTTTGCATAGAAGGTCATAAAGCTTTCTGTAAAATTCATCTTCCATTTCATCTGAGCTGCAGTCAGTGAGAGCATAGGCAGAGACAACAAAGAGACAACAGGCGTGTGTCCCTATCTTTACGAGTCCTTACCGTTCCATTTAGACGGACTGCGCACAAGCGACTGTCTATTGGAATCCAGTCGAGGAGAGCCTGTCCAGCTTTTACACTTAGTGCTATACCTACACCAGCAATGCCCCGAGTGGTAGCAGTGGGGTCCCCGGAAACACGAAGAGTGAACCGAGCAGATTCCTTATTTTTACAAGGTGAGGTCAAGCGAATGACTGTGCTTGGATCCTGTATACGCGTTTCAGAGATGCAGCAGATATCGATGGAGCGGGATTCTAGAGTCATGGCTAAGGATGCCTGTTGTCCTATTTGACATAACGTTCGAACGTTGAAAGCTCCAATATACAACTTAGTGCGCGGTTTTAGGAGACCAGGGATAACGTTTCGTGAACTCAAATCACTAGCATTAGAGACGCAAGGCGATAAAATTATGTTAGAAGGATTAGGCATGGTGATAAGAGAGTTATTAAGAGTTGAAGGTGGGATTTGGCTTCAAACAAGATGATTTCGTGTGCTGTAAGAGGTATGAGGGCGGTTTTCACTTCCTGGTTGCCCACACCATGGAAGGGTGTTTCTTGAGAAACCTGAAAAAGAAGGTAGATTAGTGTTGGTCTTAGAGACCTGAGAGCGTGACTGCAGAGCCCAAAGGACAACTGCTTGAGGCCTGTCACGCACGGCCTTTTTATGAAAAGTTTTTTGAGTATTAGCTCCGCACTTAAAAGCCCTTAGTGGGCACCCATACCGCCGGAGACGGAAATCCGTGAGGTAGGGTGAGGTGTGACATTTTTAGGGTCGACCTTTTCTAACCCCTCCTTCCTTGTGAGAAGGCAGCATTGCTGCAGATTCTGGTTGTCCGAGGGAAACACCTTACTGCTGTCACACCCCTCTGCAGTCAGCAGTACGACTTCGCCCTCAGACCTTGAGTAGCTGCTTTTAGTCTCATCGTTCTCCAATCGACCTGCCTAGCATGGTAGAACCTACAGGAACATATGTCCCAGCCAATATAGCTCGGTTGGGTCATCACGATAGGCAAGCCCGACCACCACGTCAAGGTAGCAGCTACGGTTGGGTACGGATCAATAGCAAAGGTTGATTTGTTTCAGACTCTAACAACGGTAAGATACGAATAAACTCAAATAAGGTGTTTTTCTATTGCCAAGTAAGGTACATAATCGATGAGATTTAAAATACTAAGTGAATTCATGATGTTTACACAGATATAATCATCCAAAAACATTGGTAACATTTACCAAAATAATTCACAAATAAATGCATTTTGCTCAAACATACTAACTAAAAATTTTCATTTATACTCTACCACGAAATGAAGGCGTCGACCATTAGAACAATATGAATGATGCAATTTGCATACCTTGACTCTATAATCTTTTCGACGTAAATACTGATTAAAAATGAGTATGAATAAAGTTATTGTAGAAGTCAACTATAAAAATAGGACATTAAAATGATGAATAATGGATGCATCGATTATGCTACCATCTTATGACAGTCGATGATTGAAATATGCTTATTACTCCGAAGCAGCGAGCTATTTACCACAAATGCATTCAGTTTAAGTGGTTTTGTGGAAATTGGTTTTAATTTGTTACTTGCATTTAATAGAGATTGATCTCCGTCGGATATTATTTGGGATCAAGTAGCACTGGACAGTTGTTGCGATCTAGTATGAAACACCTTAGCAGTTAGCAACCACAACACCACCAGGAGCCTTCATGTTACGCGACGAACTTAAAGTAATAGTAATGACCTACTTCAAGAATTCTAGAAGTCTCACTTAGAAATCGCAGATGGTGGAGTTCGAACATGACGAATGTCAAACGGTTACCGTCAATACCATTGGATGATCGTTACGCTATATCATAAATCAATTGAAGTTGAAACATTATCGACACTGTGTCGGTGGCTAAGCGTTCACTGAGAAACCTGAAGATCCCAAGTTCGATCACTAGTAAGATCGTGGTGTATGGCTCTCTAATGCCCCCCTGATTCTTAATTGTACCTAACAAAGACTAATCTATAACGACTCTAAATGAGAATATTATATACAAATAAATAGATTTTTTATATTCAATAAAAAACATCTTTCAAAATAATATAAGTCAGTTAGCATAAGTATTCATTTTCTGTCGAAAGGGGAAATTGAATACAATTTAAATCGAATTATCAGTATTAAATGGACTAACGAAAGTATCCAGTTGTTGCAGACATAAATATCATCATATCATTATCACCATCCTAAAAGTGGGCATAAATGTATTATGATTATTAGTAAAGTTGGGTTGTGCTGAACAGTGAGATCAAAGATGTGTGCTTTGTTCTGTTTGTGATTTGTCAGTTGGATGTACGTCAAGATTCGAATCTAATCGTTCCAAATACCAAAGCGTTATCAACTGAAGAGTATTTTAATTTTGTTAAACAAAGTACTCCTATTATTAATGAAATTGAAACCCTTACCTATTACCAATACAACTTACTAAACTGCTACTACTACTATTATTATAACCTATAAATGTAAAATGCTTAGCTATCTAAAAGAGGATATTTGGACAATTTGGTTGATACTGCGGATATAAGCATCAGTCAAAATGGGATCACAAAAGGTAAATCACCAATAATGCAATTTCTCTTTATCCTTCAATATGGAGGCTAAAAGTATAATAACCGTTCTAAAGTATACCAACCTAATGAAAATAAAGTTCTCAATAACAGCCACTGTTAAATTAAAAGGATAACAGCATAAAGACTCTCTGAGAAAGAATAAATATGAGTCAGTCAGTCAGTTACAACGTAGAACTTGGTACATGCGTACATCAGTTCAAGTCGCCATGCCTCAATTAGCAGATAAAGATTAAATTGTCGGACCAAATCCCAGAGTAGGGGAGGTAGTAAAAGAGTAAGTACTAATGGAAAGGCATAGAGATCAGAGATGAGATTTGAGATAAAAAGTGATTCAGTAAAGAGTAGATTATAATAAGCTCAAAAATTAGAAGAATAAATATGAACTTGAAATTGTCAATTAATCTAAGAAGGCATCTCAGTTCTTTTATCATCCTTGATTGTTTCACGTATAATACATACATAAAACTATAAAGCTTGTCTAGCTGAAAACTAAACCGACAAGAAAAGCCAATATCCAATCACAAGTGAATAAATCATAGGACATTCATACTAAAATTACAGCAATTAATTTGCAAATTTTTACTCCAAAAATCCAATCAAATAATTTCTACCATAAAAGTAAATTTCTTTCATCAAGAACTTACGGATCAAGCTAAAATTAAATATTAATGCAAACTTGATGACTAAAATTTACTGACCTGGTAGATTATTAGTATACCCACCATCCAATAATAAACTTCCATCGTATGGATCACATAATGGGGGTAAATAACCAGACAATGACATGCTTGCGCGTATATACCTCCAAGATGATCCTATATGTGGGTATGCATGAATGGCGTGTATATGGGAATATATATATACATATATTAGTAAATCAATGTATAAGAAAGAACGCGAATAGGCATGAAAATGACTTAAATTGACATCGATTGCAAAGATGAAAGGCTATTTAATTTTCAAGTAATACATGTGTAAATAGATTGATATTCACTGTTAAAAAGCAGTATTTTTTACAGCAAGATTAGTAAGCGGATTCAAAGTTATTAAATATCTATGTATGAGGTGCATGCGAACATAAGCAGACTATGTATTACGACATGCCAAATCTTTATACGAAATACGAAATTTCATTTGGTTACGCATTATACAATGTTGTTCATTGTGAATCACCATATTATATTACAAAGCAATGATTCCGGCATTGTGACAATTAAATCGCAATTGTGATGGTTTTGTTTTGCTTTTAGAAACACTACCTGGGACATTATTCAAGAAACTACCGTCAGCCAGTAGGGCACCGTCACGTGGATCACAAATAGGTGGATCTAATGGTGGATAAGTCATGCTCCCTCGAATGTAACGCCAAACAGAGCCTAAATAGTGTCATTGTGAATGGGAGATAAAAAAATACCACTATTACTTTATTGAATATAAACTGTGAATCTACGTGGTTCAGTGTAGCTGAATCGATACTGCTGTATAACACAATTTTTCGAAAACAACCAAAAAAAGGTTTTTCCTAATAATCACCGTTATAAATTTTCAAATCGCGCACTAACATTTGCACACGATGACATAAACTTGCAAACGGAGTGGTTGATTCTTAAAGCAACCCCGAAAAATGAATAAATACCCATTTATTATCATCGATTACAGTGGAAAATAGACTTTCAACTTGCTTTCGTCTACTCAACAATTAGAGTTAAAAATTCTTGCAGGCATATTCTGTTGAAAAGTATTTGCGTGCGTTCACTAACTCTGTTCAGATTTTCATTTTTACTGTCTTGATATTTTTGGATTGTATAACTAGAGTAAAGTCATAACGAAGATTATCTAAAGCTGACTTTGAACAACCGGAAAAACAACAAAACTGGAAACGACATACAGTATGAATGAATGGAAAACACAGAAGTTAGTTGTGAGGTCAATCACAAAGTCTTGAAAGGTCAGAAAAATGATCGTTGGAAACTATTACAATTCACTGGAAGAATTACATTTAGAGGGAAAAAACTTTTAACTCGATAACAAATTGAGATAATTTAACTCTTAAATATAACATTTGTTTAGAAATCAAAAATAAAATAATTTATGTACGTAATAATGTAGAAATCTTACTAGGACAATACACTAGACATGGAATATGTAAACTTAATTCGTGAAACTGAATTTTCAAGGCAAATAGCAACATAATCAGTGAGTAAATACGAAACTCAAAAGAAGACAATTATATTGAACCTTCCAAGAATCAAACTGCTAGATATTTAAGGAATCTATTGTATGCAGATATTTTAATAACCACATTATAAAAAGAATAGCTGATTCGATAATAAGTACCAAGTAATAAGAACCACTTCAGGTTAATTGACAACTGTTAATAGGCTCAATGAATTGATGCCATGTTTCAAAGCAAGCTTTTTGATGCTCCCAGATTGACGTGGTGGCTTTGATTTCCGAAGTTGACAAGACTCGTCTTTCTGACCAATAGGATTCACATTTACTGCAACGACGATGTTTGTAAAAACAAATTCTTACAAAATACCATGTACAACAGCGCCAGCATAGAGTCGAAGAGTTCGTCTTCGTTCGTTGTTTTCAGTTCGAATGAGATGTGCTGAATGCAGTAGGCTCAGGCTCGGCCTAGCTTACTAGTTGAGGGACTCCATGAACTTCGGATTGGTATTGTGGTGGTTTTCTATATGACAAGTATAAACTATCTTATGACGCACCCATTCTAAATGTAATACGATTACATTCTTGCTGTGCTTATGTTCCTACTACTAACTGTAAGTGTTTTTACTGTGCTAATTCGTAACTGTCATTTGAACTACATCATTCAAAATACCATAGGTATTTACGTCCATACTGGACTATAATAATTATGCGCTGAATACTAATTAGACGTTGGTATTCATTTGTAATGTCACTCACAGTTAGCTTAAAGTCGTGATCTGATCATGCAGCAGCCGAGTCCTAATATCGCTGAACATTTGTGATTATATGCTGTAAGTGAGAATAAGGGCTTTATACTGATTTTCTGTCAACGACTGTAGTTGGAAACATCCACATTGACGACTGGCGACGCCTATATGCGTAAGAAAATCAGTATTTTCATTAATGGACAGTTTAAAGCGTCAATATCACGTGCTGAATATGAAATTATCTCCAAACTGCAGACACAAGGACAGAAAAATGAATGAGTTACCATATGGATTCTGTGGCAACATCAAATTGTATTATTTGTCTAACATGTATAGACCTAATTTTCGAAGTAGCTTATAAACATCCCAAGTATCATCTTAAGTTGGAAAAACCAAACATGAATAGATCCAGAAAGCGCCAATACAAAAAGTGACACTTGCATAAGGGTGGCACATAAATTCTACAGTGCTATTTGCGATGCCATCAAGTGACGATGTAGTAGTAAACGTAGATGTAGGAGGTATACGTAATTTTCGTGTCTGTAATTAAATGGATTAATTTGAGCTACTATTCCGATAACAGTTCTACCTTTGGGGGCTCATGATTTCACTAGCCACATTGTCACTAATAGGCTTTAAAACGAACGACAATTGTTTGATACCGGCTAATTGCGAAAACAACGTTAATGACACAATCGATCTGGAAAGATGCTGTTGCTATTTACAGTGCTCCAATCCAGTTGGCTAGAGGCAGAAGTTCAACGTGAGCATAAAGATGTAATCTCACAAGCATCCAGGAAGACAAATAAATAAGTACACAACTCCTGCTTATATTTATCAATTAGGTTACATTGATCATTTTAAAAAATAATCAACTGAGCAAACATAGCAAAATTAACTTGAATGATCATTAAGCAAAATTGCATTGAAATAATGCAATAAACACAATTAAATGTTTAAAGTTTATCAAAATCAACTTATAAACATTAATACAAGGACTATTACTTGGTTAGATGGATAACTGACTTTTGGTTATCCAGTATCTTCAACAGTAAAAGAGTTATTGTCAATCCCATTGGATGATCGTTACGCTATATCATAAATCAATTGAAGTTGAAACATTATCGACACTGTGTCGGTAGCTAAGCGTTCACTGAGAAACCCGAAGATCTCAAGTTCGATCACTAATAAGATCGTGTTTGCACGGCTGTCCAATGTCCCCTGGTTTTTAATCGTATCCAAGAAAGACTAATCTATGACGATTCTAAATGAGAATATTTCATACTAATAAATAGTTTCTTTACATTTCATGTAAGACATCATATGAAAATGATTCTTAGTGAGATCGTGGGTGCACACTGTCGAAGAATTCCACACTACGATATAACAGTGATCGAGTGTTACTTGCTTCTCGATGGTACCCAACAGATATCAATCTGTGAAGAATACTAACAACAAAATAAAACAAATCTTCACAAACCAACTTAACTTGAAGACAAGTAACCTTATTTCTGTTTCAAATCAATTAATAGTCAGTACAAAATGTCCTATTACAATCGCATATCTAAAATTAGGGAACAAATGAAGATAATTAAAAGTGAATTACCTTGTGTGTGAATACGCATTTTACAATTAGTTATATCAGTTGTGACACAAAAGAAAGGGAGCCAAAAATCTTCAATTTGACGTTCATGGAACGTAGATTGAAGTTGACGATTAAGTTCTTTACCTATAAATATCAACAAAAATATAAGTGATTTCCTTTAAACTTTTCATGAAAGAAAAGAATAATTTGATCATGTGAAATCTACTAAATTGTAAATACTATAAGTACTATGCACAGTTTAATACCGAAAATGCAATGTGTACATTTACAACACATTCATATTTCATAGTGTAGAATACTTTTAAACGATTTCAAAAAATATTCAAGTTTCTCAGTAAGTCTTATACTTCTCGGTTACACAGAATAGAAATCCGAATTTTCATATTTTTGACCTCAATTAATTAAATTAGCGAAAAGATAATAAGAATTATTTCCAGAGCTTCGAAGTATCTGCTAGAAAAACAGATGTCAACAGGTCAACTAGATCAAATTTTTAATTCTTTAAATGACTGAAAATGTAGTAAAATTATAATTTGAAGGTATTTAAATTCTCCAGTTAGTCTGACATGGATTGAAATTAATCGGTCTCTGTTGTGCATCTCCCGCCAGCAGATTGCTTAAAATCAACGGGAAGATTCAAATACCTTCAAATTATATACAAATACCCGTTGCACAAGTGCAGCTATTTGGCTCCAGTAGCCTAATGGTGAACGTGGTGGTGTTTTACACGAAAAGAACTGAGTTCAAGTCTTAGTGTGAACAACAACACTGTAATGCAGGTACATTCAGCTTACGGATTGCAAATGGGACGAATCACTCGCCAGCCACAATTTAACTTAAATGCAGTAAAACTATTTAATTATTAACACAATAGCATTGCACCAGTCTTAGTTCTCAAAATATACTGTGAATGTTGAGAGAGAACCCTTTTCACAACTACGAACAAATCTTAACTAAGTCAAAAATAAAAACAATTATAGTAGATTTACTAATTTCATTAATTTAAACGAATTTCTCAGTCAGATAGCCATAGACAACGTAAGGCTAAGTAAGATTGTGTACTGGTATTGCGTACACATGAAGAAAATTATTGCTGTCGTGTACCCTGAATTAAGCAGTATAGTTATGTAGCATTCATCCTAGAAATCACCAGAGCCAACTTCAGATAAGACTGATCATTTTAGTTATTTCACGAGAATTAAATCAGTTCGCTTTGGTGTCTTTGAGTGTGACTAGTTGACTTTGTGATCTTAAAAGCCATTGTTTATGACTGTACTCTTGATTACTTTCTTGTTCGATTAACCTGCGATTATATGATTGCTTGAATTTTTTGTATGGGTTGGTACATTAGTTCTATGTCCATTTGGTCATTGAATGCTGACTGATCTGAATGTAATAAATTTAGAATTTTATCCAAGTGAACTGTAATTTTTCTTTATCTTTAGTAGAGAAAATCAACAGAATTAGAAGCAAATATGGGAAAATAACAAAACCGATCTCCGTACAGACAACATAGGTCGGAAGTGACGAAAAATGGATATTATAAAATGACAGTAAACCCAAAATTTAAAGAATCAATGGAATTAATAAGAATGCAGATGATACTGAGCTATGTTACACCTGAAATCTTCAACTATCTTTGGGATTACAGTATGGATCCAATCAAATTGATCGGGAAACCCTAGATAGTTAGAATAAGAACAGTTTATTAAGATAATAGAAGATGAGACTCGAACTAGCCTGCATAGTGTACAGAGGAACGCATTACAGTGAATGATTGTGCGAAAAGTATACCCTAACTACTTTCATTTAATGAATACGATAATTTAACGAATAATCAAATCAAAGCAATGATTATTGATAACAATTGTTATCATACTTTTCTATAATGAAAAAAAGAAAGAAATTGAAGTATTTTGTGCACAAAAGTATATCAATCATCTTGTCTACACTTATTAGATACCGTCGAAAATACGTAATTAATTTTTACACTGTTTGATTAGTTATACTTGACAACAAGAACAGTATTGATTTAAAAAAATATATTTTGCAGAAAAAATCTTGAATTGAAGTAGTTATATATTGCTTATTTCTTTTAATAGGAATAAGTGAAAATAAACATTTAAAGTGTTCAAACCTCGCCTATATCGTATCGAAAGTACTTTACACATAAAACAATCAACTTTTAAGCGATTGAAGTAATTACTACACACGTACACACAAAATTTGGCATAGGGTGAGACAACTACAGATTATTTTATTTACCAATTCCATGCAATGTATGAATTTTAAAATATTATTTTGTGTAATAAGCACAGTATTTTATGAATTAAGTAAGCATACTTTAAATATCAAAAATGATAATTCAGGTAGATAGAAGATGATATAACACAATACCAATGAACCATGAATAACAAGAATCTAAAATACATGAGTATGATTCAAGTTTCTGGTTGGAGAACATTACATGTACTAATGCTATTTTATAGAACTTTGTTTGCTTTTAGAAATTAAATATAATATATTATTTCTTAGAAAATCAAGTCTACAAATAGTAACAACGACTGCTACTTAGTACTGAACACGACAGTTATGTGAACTACCATGTTGCACAACTATTGAGTAAACTGTGTATTGTGACTTCATTGCTCTTAGTAAGACACAATCCTGACTAATGCATGCTCAAACTATGCTAGGATAGACGCATACTATTTGGTTCATTTCCAATCAATACGTGCTATTCAATAATCAAGGTGTTTTTCATTACTATATTCTGCTGTTTTTATGATTTGGAAAGTCAAGGGCTATGTTTCTTAACAAACTCCAACAACAAATAAATGATTGCGTAGTATTGCACCGCGTCTATCAGTGTATGTGTATGTGATTTGAGTGTAAGGGGAGTTAAATAAATATCCAAATGACTTCAGAAACTAATGACTACTCATGACAGGATAGGGAAACAAGGCAGACAACTATTGCTAAACATTTAGTTGAGACAAGCTACAAGGTTGATATCAAATCAGTTTTCCTGGTGTTGTATAGGAATGGTCTGAGTTGTACACTAAGGCTTACTGAAACCTTAACTACACCAAAATGAAACCCCTACCCCCTCCTTGTGTGTTCAAATATTGATATTATGTACAAAAAGAATGTGATTTACATATGTTTTGCATATTATCTTTGTTTTCTTCTAATATGCCTAATTTGACCCTTATTTTTTGTATATAAATGTCTTAACAAGTTTACGTGTGATCAGATTAATCAAAATGTATTGTGCAAAAATATCGCATAGCTACGATAAACCTTTTTAGCAGTATTATCAATGATAACAGAAAAACTAAAAGGATATTAGTGAAAAACAGATACCCAAACAGATTCATCAAAAGTATATAGTAAAAACTAAAATTGAAGTAGACACAGTTGAGGAGAAAACACTTTCTATGACTAGCCTTTAAAGTTGGTATAAAAATAAACATTCTAACAAGAATGTTATACAGATCGATTAAAAGTACATTCAACGCTGCCAAGTTACATATTACTTTTTCTACTAAGCCACTACTAACGCAGCAAATCAAGAGTAAGATGCCTGCGATGGCCTCATCTATGTGCATTTATCAACTTACCTGCCCCTGTAGAACCACATAGTTATATAAGTCGTATTCAAAGGTCCAGATCCATAACAGTACACAAACATGTTCCAGCTTGGTTATCTAATGAAATCTACTACCAGTGATTCTTAGCCACCTAATAGACTATGATCACAAAATCGAGATTGATGAAGCCTTCTCGATTGTATGCAATGTATCTAAAGGTGTTGGAATACGCCTTATTTACATATTATAAGCATTAGGCATCAACCCAAAGAAACCGAACTTATGTATACAAAAGAAACATATTCAATCTTACTGTCTACTTTGACCCACAATAGAGCCATATCCCTGAGAATTTTCTCCGGTTATCTTTCTTTTCGTTTGTTTTACTCCTTTTTCTTTCTATTTAGGAGGTATCCAGACTCTTTTATATCACTAAATGATACCAATTTCATTTAATTTTATTTTCATTATTACATTAAAATGACACCGTTAATTGTACTGTTGTTACTACTATTACCATTATTTTACCAACCAATTTGACCTTATTGATTATATATCACTATAAACACCTTTTAACAAGGCACACTTAATCTTGTTATATTAAATGACCTTCTTTAGTGCATTGCTACATAACCTTTGGTATTTGTATAAAGATTTTATTTAAAGATCAGATTGACGTGTAATTTTCTAATCGCGGATTCTTACCGGAAAATATTGACACTGCTGGATAAGTGAAGTCTTTTATCTTTTTCCATATCGAATTGAAACAATTCGTAAAATTTCTAGCTCTTTGAGTAAACTGTGCAACACGGGTCTCATCAGCCCATAGGGCACCCATAAAAGCTCCAATACTTGTACCACCAACTAAATCAATCGGAATGCCAGCTTCCTATTTAATAAAACAAAATTTATGAAAACGGAATAAGGTGCGAATTACAATAATAAAATGTGAAACAATATTTAAGAATTATGAAATGTATGCTATGATGAAAGCTACAATATTAGTACGAGTATGATCATAAGCCCATTATGTTTTAAAATATAATTTTCTCACTACGAACATAGAAACGGAGTCATCTTACATTCTCGGGAAGTTTTTTTTAATTTGAAATGATAATTTTGCATGTTTCTTTTGGACTATTCACCTACTAGGATTCTGAAATGCAATGTATAACCTCCAAGTTACAAAATTATGGTAAACTAAAAGTGACTACAGCTTTGTTTGCTACATAAATCGCACTAAGGTAGCAAACATTCCATTTTTCTGAGTACTGAGAAGTATGAATCGAAAGGGGAATTGCTTTCTTGATAGATAGACAATTTACTAATAAAGGGATAAAATTAGATAGCATACGTTTTTTCAAGTAAAACAATACTCTGAAAATAAAATATCATCAAGAGCCTGGATAAATTCTATATAAAAACTTGGGATTACTACTTACACAATCTTACAAGTAACAAGTTTGGTGAATTTTGAAGAAAAATAGACTTCAAGATGATTATCAAAACTACTTTCCAAAACAGTGCAAATAACTGATAACAATAAGGAATAACATAAAGATTGTATTTTTCAACATAGCTTTATTAATCGACACAGTTTATAACTTACTTAATGTGTATTTATATCGCTAGGTATGAATAAGATTGATATTACTAATTTTCGTCATGGGACATAATATATACATATCCCATTATTATCTACCCTTCTGGGAAATCCACTCGTCGACTTAAAACATGCTGATAAAATGTAGAGTCTGCTGAACACGTTGAGTAGCATTGCGAGTACATTTCGGATAAGTCAATCTCCCCCCAAATTCAAAATGTTACTTCAGGACTGGTCCACAATATCGACTAGAATGATCATAGGGAGTGTAGTCGTAGTAGTGGTAGTAGTAGTAGTAGTAGTAGTAGTAGTAGTAGTAGTGGTGCGTATAACAACTTCATTTATCTACGGTTTCTTATTACCCCTGATAGGTCGGTATCTGGCGAAATATCAGCCCGACTACGAAAAGCTAGCTTGGTTTTTATCAGCGCATACCAATTGTGGCGTAGACGAGATATCCGTTACTCAGAAAAAGGCCAAGTTTACTCCCACAGATGTCCGCTTTGTTCTAACTATGAATGCAAAACATGGGCTACTAAAAAAGAAGATATGTATAGGTTGAAGGTAATTGACAAGAGAAATCTTCGTAATAACGCCCGTATATCATGGAATGAGCGAACAAGTAATATTGATATTAGACATGGAGTACTCACTTAGAGTACAAAATCTAAAACAAAATCATATCAACATCCACTATTATCATTACATTAAAAAGCTATGAAGCCGACATAACATTTTGAAGGTTAATAGATATGTAATTTTAGGCTACCATCAATCTTGAAATGACGTTTTTAAAAGTTCCCAAAAAAAAACTAAAAACGCCCGTTGGAATATTGTAGCTTGCTATACTTTTATGCAACAGTATTCATTATTCACTTATAATGCAGTTTAGAGTTTCTAAAAACCTCTCCTGCAAACTTGTCATCAATAGGAATGTAATTAGAAAGAGTTTATCACAAGCATAAACAGCCAAAAAGACAATTACTCACCTGAAAAGCACGTATCAGACCAACATGTGAACAACCTCTTGCTCCTCCACCACCTAGTACAAGACCAACAGCTTCGCCGACTAAATAACGTGCAAGACGTGAGAAATCAGATAATGGATTAGGTTTTTCACGTGTAAACACTTTAGTATAAAAACTGATAAGGTTTAACTTTGAACGAGGTATAAACACACGAGGTTCACAGCGTATATGGTAGTGTTGGCTAATCCATGGTCGAGCATTTAGCCATACTGCAGTTTTACCGGATTCTGGATAATCTGTGTCTAAAGGATACATAAGAACAAGCACTTTGGCGACCTAAGCATTGAAAAAAAGATTAAAAGACGTTCTTTTTAATGATATGAAGGATATATGGGTGACTAATATTACGTCGTATACAAAAACAAACACACTCACCTTCGTTGGATCATTTTTTAATGCCATTTCCATAGGTGAAGGACGCGCTGGATCAGACGAACACAAAGCTAAAACTAATATGCAGTCGGCTTGACGAATACATATACGGTTCCAGATTGAAGCTCGTTGACAGTCACAAACAAAGAAAACAATACGATGCGAATCTTCTTGATGACTTAACCAAGTACTCAGTCGATACTGGCTAACGCTATCGAATGCACTTGAACCTAAACGTTTCATAACGATATCTATCAAGAGAAACAGTTGAAAAATATTTTGTTTCAAACAAAACAATTGAGTAAAACAAGAGATACAACACACGTTTTATCGTTTCATGAGAATATAATGTTCTTATGATTGTTCTTAATTGTCCTTAGGTCAAAAAAATACTGTTAATAATAGTCAAATTGACCAATAAATAGAAGCTAACATTATAATATCCACTATTAGGTATTTATAAAGTTGTTAAATAACTAATTGGAATGTAGACACTAGCTAATGTGACTCATCATCGTACTGATATTTATTTAGTGCTTGATGGTTGAAAAATTAGCAAGCAACCTTAAACCTTAGATCCAGGATAGTAGGAACTTGCCAGCAAGAAGTATCAGCAATCTTGTGTGAACTAATATTCTTCATGGGACTCAACTAATAATACTAGTACAGTAACTATTTAGTGACCAGTAGTTGTTCGGTAACAACTGAATTAGCCCTATAGTTTTTCCACTGACTGTGAGACACCATTAGTCCATGAAGTCATTACCTGACACTATGAAACCGTTAGTAATAATAATAACAGCCTTATTTAGTACTAAGTTTCGCTACATTTAAGAATTCTCCGCTCCGAGTATGCAACACTGTAAAAAGGTTCTGTTAAATATGCACTAAATTTGAAATTGTTTAAAATAGGTGTTGTAAATGTTTTTTTAAAAGTAGGTTTATCACATCCAGTTTTAATTACGATACTTTTTGTTATATCGGGAGACTAAAGAAGAATAACGAATCCTCAGAATTGTGTTTTAGAACATTATTTCAATTATTTTAACTGTGGGTAATGCAGACGTGTAGGGGCACTGATTAGTAGTTATCAAGACCATACACTATATTTGTCATACAAGTAATTGGCCTGAATATATTTTAAATATAACAATTGGCGACGGGGTCATCTATATCAAGATATAACACTTTTTATACCAGTTCAGCGGCTGCAACTATACATTCTATCCACCATAAATAAAATGCATGTACGTTAGTCTCTCGCAAAGTCACAGGACAGGCAAGGAAAAAAATATGACAACAACTCCAATGTTTCTATTTGGATTCCCCGTATTCAGTAACGCGATAATTTGCAAGCTCTTTTAGTAGGACAAGTTGGAGTTATAATTACCCAGGTCAAATAAATCAAAAACAAGAAATTTAACCGCAATACATGCACAGATGAGTCAAACGTTAGAGCAGGTCACCTAGTAAGTGCAGACTATCTGGTTGAGGTTTGAGAGATCATCGTAATCAATAAGTGGTATAGCCAACGATCGACCGCATATACATTCATTCTTTGTTCCGCCCCCCCCCCACCACCACCTCAGATGTTTAGCTTTACAAGTATTCTACACATTTCTTACCACGAATTAATTTTGTATGCCTAGTATTTGTTAACACTACTGGTATTATTGTATTGGCATTAATTTCACGATCCTGATGTACTGTGGCAACATGGACCGATGCACCAGGTTCTACGTTACTTATGACTGATTGGTTGATTGTGACACTAGATGATATAGGTTCAAATCTCACATGGAACAATACTCCCTTTAATATTAGCGACACAGTATATACCAGTACCAATCAGACCGAAACCTAAATCCAGGGGTTTTAGTCGACTATGACCAACTACCTAATACTAGTTAAGATGATACGAATAAATAATGACTATCATAAGGATAATAGCAAATATTAGTGTTTTTATTTTACCTTATCATAGGCACAATGTTTTTAACTAATAACTGAAAATGAATACACTCAATTGTAAATATTAAAAAAAATAATGAGTTAATGCAATCAACGAATGTAAATATGGCCATTAAATATTTATAGCTCATGTAAACCGAATAATAGAGAGGTAGACAGAGGAACATAACCAAAATAATAAACTAAGATAAATTCATTTTATTTTATTGGTTACAACTAACCATCAATCGAAAATCAATGTATAGAATAAAAAAATAATTAGTACAATACTGAGCAACTGAAATGAGCTTATACTAATGAAGAACAAGTGATTAAAATATTCCGAAGATAAAAGATGAATAGATGACATTTAACTTAGGTGGAGCTAGTTCAATATTTAAAAGAGAGAGCTAAGAAATAATGATCAAGGATAAACCATAACTACAAAAACAAACAGTTAAAGCGTACAGATGAAGAATTCAACATCTCTTGGGATTAAATCATACTGTTCTCTAAGGACAAATCACAAAAAGTTAATGGTGTCACATCTTTGAATAGCATAACATTTGTACTTTAGTAAAACTAGAAATTAAACAAATCAAACCTAGGAACTTCTAAGTATACTCAAAAGCACAGATTTAGACTGTAGTATAATAAAACATATAAACAATTCTAAGATGTGACTTCAGCTTGCCACTTGCTGGTTGAAAATTAATTGTTTAAACCACTAAGTAACAGCTTTGTACAGGTTCAAAAGTAGATTCAATCATGAAACACGATGAGCTAGCAATGCTGAATTAACACTGATTGGAACCCACTAAAATCTGGTAAACATATATTTCTAACTGCAGAAATTGGGTTAAGGTTGAGATTGATATGGAAATTGTATGCCAATTGATTGAAGATAATCGATAAGAAACTCTGGGTCAAGATTTCTTTCTAGTTGACATTCGACAGGAAAACGTGCTCGCAATCGTGACGAAACTAGTGCTCCCTATGACATTTGAACCTACGTCACCAGTTTCACAGTCTGAGATGGTACTACTGAGCCATTTGAATATATTTAATTCCTCTGATGTTCTTATTCAATTGTAATCCCCTTCCAATCCCACCTATTAATAAAAAAATTATTACAGCTTCCTCTGATGGAACCTCAACATTGTTGTCTAATAATACTACTAATTAGAAAACTGAATTTTCCAACACTTTGAATGACCTTTAAATTGATGTGTGATATACTTGAAATGTATACATCTTATTTTTTCTCATTTCATTACAATAATCATTAGCATTTAACTGTAAGAGCATGATAATGAAGCTATTAGAAACAAATTTTCACGTAAACATTTCTTATTTTTGAATACTTCACGAGGATACTTCAACTACTTAAAGACGTATATAAAATGCTAATAATTAGTAAATATCTTTTTCATAAAAATGAGCTTCAATAATCGACTAAGCATAAGTGTTTCTAACATGATCAGAGCAACCGAAATAATTAGTAATTTACGGCCAGTTAAAAAATTCATAGATCAGACAAAATATGTCCTCTAGACGGCAACGGAAAGTCATTTCTGTAACATTTAAACTAATCACTACTTTTCTAATATACAACAGTGTCAAAGGTCAGTCGACCTATATGGGCCTCCATCGACCTCCTTCGGCAATGAGATATTTAAATAAGTTAGTTAATGAACAGTACCTAATGTCAAATATATATTGTTCTTAATACAGATAAAATCCTATAGCCTAATTTCCAATGTGCTCATTAGCATTAGTGACATGAAATTCTGTATATTACGTTTCGGCGTTGCGCGGTTAGGAGTAGTCAGTAGGAAATTCTTCACCTCGGCTTCACGATAGGCGGTACTTAACAACAAGCTGTACCTGCAATCTTGAGGAGACTGATGTCCGCTCCATAGATTTATTACGTAACACTCTAAAGTTCGAAAAGCATTATGTTTGTTGCAAAGTTTTCATTCAAGACTCCGCACATACTAAACAAAAGCAACCTAAAAAATACTTATCTACGAAAAATAATCTTCAAAATAATTAGTATTCCAAATCTTATTGTTGCTTGAATGAAGTGAAGATAAAAGAACCAATACACAAATGAGATGAATTAGTTGATTAATTGAATATAAATATGTTGAACATATGCCTTTCACGTGAATATTTCATAACGTATGACGTGACTCACTGATTAACAAGAAAGTGATTTAAATGTTAAATCATCATTATAGATACCTTAAAACAACTATTACATTACTATATAAGCGGAATAAAATGTGAATTACTTAAGTACAAGGCGAAACAAAAAATCACACCATAATAAAATAATCTCAAGTTAACGAACGTATTAATTGAAGATGTTGGCATATCACGATATTTTTATTTGCATGGAATGTGAAATGGATAAGTATCTGCATATGTAGTTAATGTAGCAAGGCGAATGAATATGAAGAACTGTAATTATTTATTGCATATTAAAAATAGGCACTCCGATCAAGTAGTGGTTCAATCAATGATCAGATTATTTATACCCTTAAAATAAAATTATTTAGTACTCAGATTCAGTTACTGAGTGAAGCTAAACAATGCAATCTGCGAAATGTGCTGAAAAAACTAATATATGAAAATATAATAAATGATTAAATGTGCAGTTCAAAAATAATTAATACCTGAAGTAAGACGAATAGATGATCCCATAGGACTCATAGAATGTTGTAACTCCAAGGTGAATGCTTCAGCATTGATATCAGTTGTAGAAGGTAAAACAGCGATTGTACGTAGATTTGTCATGACTCCACTGTTCAACGGGCTGTATAAAACATCCATATTAGAATTCCCTCCTGATGTATAACCTAGTCCACCGGTGACTAAAGAGTTTGTACTAGTCATATGTAGAATTGGCATACCCAATGGACTTGCCACACTAGAGCCAGTTGTCAAATTACCCAGTAATTTATCCGATAATAGTTGGATGATGCGAGTTAAAACTTGCGGAACTTTATTTTTGAGATGATGAAGTAAGTGAGACGGAATTTGAGCCAATTCGGAATCCCTATTTATGATATCGATAAAACGTATATTCGTGAAGATATGAATATATAATAATTAATCTTCATAGTGCCTACTGCTATGACAGTCAGTGATGCAGAAAAATAACAACAACGACCGAGTATCTGTAAGTTAAAAAGTTGCTAAGAATTTGTGATAATCAACTGGGATTTCCCAAAGTAGGAACGAATCCAACCCTTGTCAGCACTGATATAATGAAGATTGTAGGAATCGAATTTATGAAGAGACAGGTGATCGACTGTCAGAACAGACTGTGACTTAATGATAACTACTCATAAATCCTAGTAATTGAAGTAAATCCATAATGGACGAATATCAGGAAGTAAAATAACATGCCGGAAAAAATTGGCAGTCATAGGTAGTAAAATAACTTACTTATAAACAAATTATTTTACGCAAAATAAACATAACTGAAATCCTACTTAAAACGAAAATAAATACTGGGTTCTGAGTTTGTAGGTAACTTACTTACGAACTTATGAAATCAAGGCATATGGTGTGCATAATTATTGAACAACATTAAATCACTTTGAATCGCAGTTATGAAAAACTCACTAAACCACTTATAGCAGTAAAATTGAAGTTTTCTAAGATACACTGATCTAAACATAATTTGGACGTGTTCAAATAATAAGCACACCTGAATTTAGTTTACTCGACTTAATATTTTATGTGTTTATGTAATCGGAAAAACAATTACTACGCACAAATTCTAATGAACCTGTAAAAATATATGTAAATTAGTATATTCTAAAAGCAACGAAATGTACAAATTTTATTTTCAATATTCGTAACTATTGATGATGATAAAATACGATTAAAACGTAGTGAATAAATATCACTTATTACAGCACATGTATTATTATCAAGAGATCATCTGAGTATATTCATGCAAATCATATTTATATCATTAATAACTAATATCATAAAATGAAAATAGTGTTTTATCAGGTGTTAATCATGAAACATCATCTATAATGCATTACTGTAGCTAATGAAGAAATTCTACTATATGTTAATTATTTAATCAAGCAGTCATAGTCAAGGTAATCTGGTACTAAAATGCATTAGTAAAGCTAACATACGTAAGGTCATCACATGGACAGAAATCAACAAAATAAGAGAAAATATGAGATAGACTATTGAAAAGTAAAGATGTAACTCCCTATGTATAGATTTGTGATTTCAGCTTGAAGCCACACTTTATGTGCGAAGGTTAGTGATGTTTCCTGGCTGGTAAAACTAAAAATAGGGGTAACTGGAACCTGCGACCTAGTGGCTGGAAGTCAAACCTTAGCTACAAGCGTATTCTATAGCACTAAACTCAAAATTAAGAATATAGCTAAGTGAATACAACTGTGCCAAATTCTATCGATTTTACGCTATTTTCAAACAGATTATAGCTATCAAGCAGCTTCCAACCAGGAAGTTTCAATCTAAACATGTGGTTAAAACTAAAAATAATTAACACGTTCACTTGACAAACAAAGTGACTAACTGAAGTTTTCTAAACACCTTCAGTAGTAATACAAGAGGGGTTTGGGATGTCACATAAATAAATAACTGACCGACGGCTGTGAAAATTTATTTCAAAAAAAGAAAAAACTAGAAAGTAAAACCATTCACATTAAATTGTAGCTGTTATAGATGTTGTTATTAGTCATGGAGAGATAAATAATTATCGTTAAGAAAACAAAACCATAAAGAAATTCATTACTTTGAGTGAAAGATTAGAACACCTGACATACCTAATAGCCATAACTGTAGATATACGTGTTTGCTGACTAAAAACTTCAAGAAAGCCAACAA
Source organism: Schistosoma japonicum (assembly GCA_025215515.1). Taxonomy (NCBI): domain Eukaryota; kingdom Metazoa; phylum Platyhelminthes; class Trematoda; order Strigeidida; family Schistosomatidae; genus Schistosoma; species Schistosoma japonicum. Next base: position 62,327,254 of record CM046061.1, on the reverse strand, counting down.
GATCACCGCGTCCCAATTCACTGACTATACGGTGAGATCCATCGGGCATACTGTCTACTTGCCTTAATCGGCCGCTTAAAACGACATACACATGATTTGCAATATCTCCTTTTCTATAAAATATAAATTAGGGCATTACAGTAAAAGCATAAACAATGAAAAATGTCATGAAAAAGGTTCAAGGATACAAAATCCGAATGATAAAGAAACGTAAAACAATGTAGTACGTAAACTATTCGGTCCATTACAGAAGCCACTTAGAATCCATTAATGAATTTTAACGTATTGCAAAAAAATGAGGCTAAAGACTTCTAAAGTAGCACGAAAAGGTTCAAATCTACACACTATGCATAGAACAAATACTATGAAAATATAGGTATCTCAAAACAAATGGGAAAATGTACAAAACCTTTGAAGGTTCAAACGACTAAATATTCCCTTTTCAATATGATTGGATTTAGATGTAATTTCATCTGTGATCTATAAACAAGACTACAAAGTTAAAATAACTTTCAACACATGATACAATAAGGTAAATAATCATTTCGGAAAATTGATACCTCACTTGATTTAAGTTTTATGGGATTTATAACCCTGCTTTAACACTAGTCACCTATGAACGCGATAGTTAAGCATGAGCATAAAATAAATTACCATAGTCATTATAAAATCAAAGCCAATTTAACCAGTTTACATTAAATCAAAACACTGACCAATATAGCTAAACCCACAAATTTATTGGGGTACTGATGATTAAACGCTTATAACCCCATCGTAGCTCCTACCTTCGATTATCAAGTCTCACAATATTACCTGGATGTTCAAGGGAACCAAAAAACCTAAAGCTGAGAGCCCATAAAGGAATAAGCAGATGAGACCTAGTCTGTGTAATAGATGTCTTAGTCTTGATCAGTAGAGATAAATGAAAATAAGCGATCAAAAATCGTTGACTGCTAAAAGATCGGAGATGTACAAACTGAAATATCTTAGTGTTCAACAAAAAATACTATTTCATGGACTGAATACACTAAAAAGGATCGTGTTTTATCAATTTTGTTAATCTATGTTACAGATCAGCAACTGATAAGCAATGACTATGGAAGATAGTTACTTTCGTTAGCTAATCGCAATCCTAATAACGTTTGACAGATATGTCTGTGAAATACATAAAATGAATATTTTGCAAATAATAAAGAATTTATTATTCATGGCTTGGAATGTGATTTATTCGGATTACGTTTTCCACTATTTGGCTGTTAGAAATGGCTCTACATCTGCTGCACACGTAGATTGAATGATAACTAAGTGAAAAAACTAGGACTACCTAGAAGTGATAAATCAATCTTGCTTACGACGGGTGATGGTTTATGCATTACTCAAAAAACCTTAGAAAAATTCTGCATTTGTTCAACCACTAGCTTCTGAGATTATTTAATTCTAAAAAGAAAGATCCATCTATGAAGAACTTACTGCTCCAAAGCAAAGATTATTGAAAATTTCGTAAGACCGACTACATTAAACCTCTCAGATTGGATACCAGAAAGTGAAGTAACCAATGCAAAGCTTTGTCGTGTTTCTCAATATATAAATGGGATACGAAAATAAAGGCTTTAAGTCGTAGATTTCAAAAACAAAATAACGGCCAACCATGTGCGAATCAGCTAAGTATATGTGAATAATTTGTTTAGTTTAGTGATATGCACAGAGACAATATTATAGAAAAGACGCAACACATTCGAAGGACCTTTATAGTGATTTGATTCATTCAATTAATAATAATATAATCGAATACTACTTGTTGGTTTTCTTTCTTTTTGAAATCATTATTTATATTTAACTGGATGAAACGAATAGTAGATAAAATTCAATAGAATAAATTAAGTAACATCTAGGATAAATTCATTGTATTTGGTAATCATCTTATAAAACATTTGAGGTATGTATGCAAAAGATTTTAAGATAGTTGTACGAAAACTGTACAAACTCTCTTTATTAAATATAGCTAATTATGCATATAGACAAAGAACAAAGAAACAAACGAATAAGTAATATAAAGTGAATACGGAAATATATTTAAGCAATAAAATAATTGAGTACTACTTACTTATACAAAGCCTTTCCCGACTTAACAGATAACCATTCCATAGCAAAATCAAGCTGATGAAACAACGGTGATAAATGAGAAGAAATAATATGAGTAACGCTGAACAAAGCTCTAGGATACTGCCGAACTACAGAGTAAAATCTCTCACGAGATAAAACAGCCACAATGGTTTTTGTAGTAGCTTGTATACCGTATATATTTGGCTCACCAGTTATCAATCCCAAAAGTCCAACCACTTCACCCGGTCCACATGTAAACATTGTAATGATCTGAAAGCAAATATTATAACCAATAATCAATGACTACCAAACACGTAGAGCCTAACAATTTGATGAACAAAAATAATACAAAGTAAAATGATTTTCCCTAGTTGGAGGAAATAGGTTTTACATCACTTGGTTACGGAGTAGGTATTTCTATGTACACGAAGTCAACTCACACTATTTTCGTAAGTAATGGTGAAATTTCTCGACTACCTGAATCAAATTACGTAGAGAGGGGTTCAGACCACGATGTCGAGTACCCAAGTACAATTAAGTCAAAAATGTGTTCTTAAAAGTGAAAAGGAGAAAACAAAAACGTCATTTCTAGGGAATGACAAACGCGGTTCCTGTACTCTACAGATGGTTCTCAATATTAATCAGTTTAAGAGAAACACTAAGAACAAATATTTTGGGCACTAAGAATAAAATCAATTTGTACATAAATATATACATATTGATAAGTAGCAGAGCAGTTGAGAATAGGAAAAATATGCAGCAGGATATGGTTTAGAAATATATATAATCCATCATATTCAAAAATACGTTGTTCCCATTCGAGAAAAAAATGTCAAAAACTTAGTTGCTGAGAATAAGTCTGCTAATTACATATCCAGCCACTAGACTTTGATCTATGGACTTTATGCGATACAGAAACTGATCAGCGACCTAAATATAACCACACCAAATAAGATTTGAGCCACCGATTGCTATACTTGTTAGAAAAGTGTTCAAGTCGGCGAGTTACAGACTGTAGGATAAATATCTCCATACCATGACAACTTACACTTAACATAATAGAATGAAGGTTATCAAGAGCGCTGAGTGGAGTAACCAAAAGTGTTAAAAATTACATAGTGCTTAGAGAAGTGGAGGTCAAATGACTAAAGTTTAGTCTTATTATTCATAGAATCGAAGGTCCGATTCACTGGAGCGTCGTCTTGAATTTAGTTGGCTAGCTAGTGTCAATAGGCCCAACAAGAGTGTGAGCTAAAGCTTGGTACACATACCTAGACATGGTTATTAATTTGCACTAATTGAAGGCATAGCAAACTGACTAAAGGAAAATGACATACATGCTATGGTATACTGTAAGTAAACAACGGCGTAGACTATACATACATTAGTTTTTTTTGTAATTTTGTGAACACGAAAACATCTAGGTTTCGTGACTTTTTATGATTTATATATTATTTTGTCACATTGAAAACTATGTTTCACTAGTGTGCTGTGAGGATTCATTAGGTTCACACGTGTTGTATTCTGGCAGTTTTATTATTCACTTGTGTACTTGTCTGCTTTTAGCTGGGAGGGAAAATACGCAACGTCACATATTTCCATACACGCAACTATTAAAACTCAACCTGATAAGTATAGCTATTTGAAGCAAGCGAAACAATAGGGACAGATACTTAGGTAGTTATTTTTAGTGAATAAATATACTATTTACTTATTGAAAATTAATAGACAATAAATGATTTTGATTAGGCAACCAGTCGTAAGACGTACCACAGTAGTACTTCAAGACAAGTACAAAGTAGCGAAGTAGTGTAAGCCGTATTAAGATGAATAAGCATGAAGATGATATAAGATGAATGAATTCGGTAGCCACTAGCTTCTCTGATCAACTTCTAAAAAAGCTAACACCACGCATCGATGTAGGGAGTGGTTAGGTATACAAAATACTTATCCCACTAACCACAGTCAATGAAGACACACAACATTACCAACTTATTTGTTACATTTTTCAAGTACCTTGTGCTTAATCTAAGCAATGTGACAACATAATTTTTAACAAAATACGTCTTGATCACATTGCCACCTATAAATTGTAATACGTTGTATGGCCCAGTATCCTATTTGTATAAGAATGTGTATAATCAACAGTGTATGGATCGCAGTGACAGTTAAAATTTACTAACACAGCACAAATAATTTACGAAAAAACATTTCAAAAGTAATCAACTTTACATCATTATCAGGTTCACCGGATGATTGAAAAACCTTTAACTGTCCATATATTACATAATACATCTCCAGTTGCATTTCTGATTCTCTTGAAAGAACAAAATCTGCTGAAAGAGAAACCAATGAAACATGCCCGTGCAGGATACTACTATCAGTCAAATTTAATAGATTAGCCAAGTCTTTTTCAGCTAATTTTACCACTTCTTTTAGCTCATCTTTAGTAAAATTCAACTCGTTAGTTAAGTCGTAATGTTCTTCTTTGTCATTTAAACGATTATCGTCTCTGATACCGTCTACGTAATTATATTTTGCATTAAGGTTTGGTGATGTATCTGCAAGAGAGAGTGCTCGACGTAAATTAGTGAAATGATGTTTACAGTTTGGACTAGGTGGTTGTGAAGGTGAAAGTATGGAAGGTAGTTTCTTTTTTCGACTGTATAACGCAGGAGCTTCTCCTAATTCGAGTGCACCAGACTGGAATGTTGAATCCAAATTCGAGTGATCATTAGAAGTTAAAACTTGGTCTAATTCCGATTCTAAACTTTTAAATTTTTGTTCATCTATGGTGGGTGACTTGGCAAATTTAACTTCTGGTGATATAAAATCTAAATCTGAAATAGAATAATGAAACATTTAATAATGAACTCGTATAAAAGTGAAATGCAAAAGCAAAATAAGAGTCGGAACACGTAGTATTCACTAAATTTGAGGGATTTAAAACTATCATATACAGTTAAAAGAATGGGTGCCAATTTCCAGCTACGTAACATGAAAGTGACTGCAATTTTTTTAACTTGTTTACTTAATTATATTCATTTTTGAGATTTCATATTTCAATGGGCCGATTTGACTACTGTGTAAAAAAAGATATTTATCAATGTGAAGCTTTGAAAATGGATTCCCTGAAAAAAGGTTGCTTAGTTAGACCCCTCTATTGTTTAATTTTACAGTAGCGGTTTTCCATTTATATGAAAACACCTAACAATATTCATACACAACTGCTGTAACCCATAAATCAATGAGTGAACTTCAAATTCTAGAAAAATGAAATTAATAATAAACTGAGAAAATATCTATAAATGAGAAAGAGAATTGGAATGTTGTAACTGCAAACTAAGCCTCAAGACAGTAAGAAAATACGTGTCAGTTAATTATTTGAGTACCATAACACTTCTGTACATACAATTCAACGGCAAGAATTAAATGTACATTCGAATGCTTAAATCAACAGGTCCTATCGTAAAATTAATCTGAACAGTTTTCCGAGTGATTTAGTAACAGGTCGACTTTACTAGAATGATGACAAGTACGTTGGTAAATAAAAATCTTACCTGAATATTTTAAATTAATATTACCAAATTCATTCAAGTTTTCAATATGTTTCTTTTCAAAAATCTTGCATAAAAATTCATGAGACTTAGATGAGTCGGAAAATGGAGAATATTCCTACAGAAACAATAAATTTTAATGAATAAAGAACATGTTATGTGAAAATAACACTTGAAAACGTAAATATTTTCTGGAAAATAAAATTTACCTAATACTATAAACTATTTTTCATGCTCCTTCCTAAACGCTGAATCATGATGAATTAGAGTTATATAGTTATTAAAAATCCATGTCCAGTAATTAGTAATTATAATGAACACCGATGTCTTATATATTGGAATTTTATCAACTGAGTTCATTCTTGAAGCATTGGTACAATTTCACGAACAAAGTATCTACAACACAAGTATCTGTCTATTTCAATACCCAGTAACTACGCCCTAGTACTGCAATAAAAGACAGCAGAAACTTAACAGTCTGTGTCTTAGTAGTATCGTTTCTTAAATATCAGCTGTCAACATGCTACTTGATAATAAATAAATCTCTTGTGTCCATATCAAGATTTTATGGCCAAATGACCTACGGATGATGAAGCAGATCACTAAAAACATATAAGGTGGTTCAAGTGTGTGCAGTGAGCAAAATCCACACCCAATCAATGAATGAGTTAATATTTTAGAGGATAAATCACTTCAAGCAAACTGTAGTTAGTAGTAATAGATATCTGTTCTTTTGTAGCTGTTTTAAGATTTTGGCTTTCTGATAAACTAAAATGGTAAATAACGAGGACTCCACTGTTGAGACTAAGCATAATTCCCATAAACGATCCAGTAACTCATAAATCCTAGCCAGAGATTCTTAACTATCATATTTAAGGACTTCCGAAATATGATTGTTAAGTCCTATGGTTTCCTTAGATTTAACCCGATCTTATCTCAATATCACCTTAGGTTGAGATTAGATCTCGGAGTAAACGAAGGGTAGCTGGAAATCAGTGGTTTTACAAAACGTCTCAGGCATATAATCTGAAGACATTCACGATCAAATTTTTATGGTAGTTATACTAGATATTACCTTCAGACTAATCTGATCATAAATTCAAACAATTGCCAGCTATTAACAATCACTAGAAGTATAAAGTCTTGCAACTAAAAGTAACCAGTTTTAGGACCACCCTAAATAGATTGGAAAGGTGGCCTAATAGTCTATCCTAATTATTTCATGAGAACAAATATAGTCATCAAATTTTCAGTTAACTAACAGTACGAAATAGCCCCTAAAGCCCAGTTACAAGTGAAATTATTAATAACCTGACCGTGATTACAGTAGGCCTCATCACTGCAGTGTTTAGTATTAGTGTGGCTAAAACCTCAGTACATAATGTTGTACTCGGAAGACGAATTATATTATATTCTATCAAGATACACGTTTCTAACCACCAAAGGAGTATAAAACTAGGTAATAACTGAACAATAGAGTACCACCAGTGATAATGCAAGTTAGAAAATAGTATTTTAAGAATTGTTTGCTGGTATAGGTTTTTACATTGTCTATCTAGGATTCTTCTGATTATTTGATGAAGTAGGAAGTGATCAGTTAATTAAGGACACAAAGTTGAAGGAAAGACAGTAAATACATGTAGATGTGACAATATGTAGAGAGACACTGAGATTAGTGAGTGTAGTGAAAAGGCTCCCAAAAAGGTAATTTATGTATATGCAGTATATTTAGTATATTCCAGGATTGTTGGTTTATCATATTGTTTCTGGAGTGGGTAGGAAGTAAACAATGTGGTCAGATGCATATTTAATGTAATTTGTGTTCGATGATCGTAACATAATACAGTAAGCAGCGGTCTCAAAAACTGGACATGAGCCCATGAAATGTATTTACTGATAAGAAAAATCATTAGTTTATTCACTACTACGAAAAAATTACAGAATTTTGAAATACTTCAGTTGAAAGAAAAGTTACTAAGTAGTAAACATATTTTTACCCATTAGGAATCCCAGATCATTAAAATGAAAATTTTTCATATAAAAACATATTACAAAGCTTTTACAAACGACACAGGGGGCATAGCATACCTGGATATTTCTATTTTTTCTTTGACTTAAATATGACACTTGTTTTGACGATTGAAAATAATCAGAAATTAAATGAAATTAAATGTGAAAACAAAAATATAACAAGTGTATCGAATAAAAATAATGTACGTAACATCTGTACTACTTTCGGGTAAATAACTATGTCATATCAATTACTAATTTGGAAGGAAAAAACTACAGAAAACAATCAGAGAGGAATTCAATTACTCAGGTCAGTTAGCTATGAGAAAGTTTCTATTAAACGGTAGCGAAAAACGATGGAACCTTAATACTTACCTTGTTTATCAGTTCAGAGCTTAAACCAAGATAAGTATGTAGCGCGTTAAAGCTTAAACGCTGAAGTCTAACTGCAATCATCTGAATAATACGAAAAAGAGCTGGTGTTTGCGGTTTACATATTTCTAGAAATGATTGAGTCGGTAAACAAAGCACGGTAGTAGGCTCCAAAGCGGACGCCTCCATGAACTCAAAAGTTGAAGGATAACCAGTAAGTATACTAAGAACTGATAGCAAGCTATCGAGACTTCCACCTTTCCCAACTTCAGCGATAATGCACTTGGATCCGTCCTATGTATATAGACGTAATAGAAAGCATGCTGAGTAAGCGTAGAAAAATTCAAAAAATTATAAAATTCTATAAAATTAAATAAGTATTAACCAAGCGACAGTGCTGTGAATACTACTACAGCAGTGATGATAAGTACAAATTTTAAGCTGTACGGTGTTAAATTTCAATTTGATATTAAGTATTCATGTATGGGATAGCCTAACAAGATAATGGTAAAAACGCATAAATAGAAGATTGGTTTGAGTTGGCACATCTTACAGAACAAAACAATAAAAATGACGATTTACAATAATAATTTCAGCAGTAACAAAAATGCTCCAAAACAGATTAAAATGAAGTTTCACGGCCAGAGACTGCGAAACTAAGTAATTCAAGATCGAATTCGGCGGTGAGCATTAACTCTCTCAAAGACTGCAGGTATGCCTTGGTAACGAGTGCCAAATAGCACGAAACCTAGGTTGTGTCTTTTGCCGACTACTTTCAAACAACCTTCAATCAGTAAACAAACACGTACGTGGAAAACGGGTCACAGTGAATCTTCAGACATACGAACTCAGTAGCTTAGTGGTCACGGCGGTGGCATCTAACACGAAAAGAACTAGGTTCGAGTCCGGTTTTAAACAATGAAACTGCGATACGGACCCATCTAGCTGGCAAGTCATAAATAGGACGAAATGTGGTCCCCGGATCCCACTTGGCAGCCACGATCCAACTTGATCCAAATGAGCAAGAAGATATTAACTTATGGAGGGTTTAATCAATCCGATGCATATCTGGTAATTTACTTAACAAACTTGGTCACATTTAAACAAGAACTGATAAACTGGTTTGTCTTCAAAATGACCTGGTACTACCAAAGGTAGGAAAAGTAAGTTCTCCCTCTCGAAACGCCTGTACATTATCACGCGTTTAAATTCTGCTACCGAAGCCCTTTCTCTTTCGTTTTTGTTTACTTTGTATGTTATAAGTTCACTCAGCAGCACATCCATGGTGAAAATTCTGTCCCGTCAGTTTGTCCAAAGTCGCTGAATGGTAGACTTTTGTTTGTTGCCATCAATGTGAAGATCAAACACAGTTTCACTGAATCCACATGAGCCATTTCAACCGGTCTTTTTCATCGTTTTCACATTAATGCAGATCAGACAAAAGATAGGCTATGCTATGCCTTTAGAAAGCCTCAACATCGATGTTTATTGCTTATCTGAGATTTCCATTCACGACTATGGCAGTGTACTACAAAATCGCCCACACCCATCTATTGATTCGAAGAGCGTATTTTACGAGTGCTTATGCATAAACCTCACAGCATCAGTGTTTAGTTGCGCCAGAGTTGGTGTCACACTAAGTGCCAGAGAGGAAGCTGCACAAATCTACTGTATTCCATTAAAAATCGTTTATAAAATGTTCGATTGGTATGTTCCATCAAAGTCAATCAGTTACAACGTAGAACTTTGTACATGCGTACATCAGTTCAAGTCGCCATGCCTCAATAAGCTGATAAAGATTAAATTGTCGGACCAAATTCCAGAGTAGGGGAAGGTAGTAACAGAGAAAGTACTAATGGAAAGGCATAGAGATCAGAGATGAGATTCGAGATAAAAGTGATTCAGTTAAGAAAAAATTATAATAAGCCCAGAAACTAGAATTTGGAGGAAGACAAGGAGTGGATGCACCTGCGCCATCGCCAACGATTTTGAGCCATATCACCTACAGTCTCTAACCATTTTTTACGATCATCACGTGGGCCCCAACCAGGTAGTCTGCATCTATCAACATGGCTCAGTCCAATTGTCAATGACTTCATGGATTGGTGCCATGTTTTCGTTTGGCCACCCATAGCTTTCTTCCAGCCTACTCCTACAACAGACAACATTGTTCGTCGAGGGAGACTGTGGTCAGGCATACGTAACACACGTCCTAACCACCTCAGCTGAAGATTCACTACTTCATTAATAGACTTACCGTATTCACCTAGTACTCTATTCCGAACCCATGCATTCCTTACTCGGTGGTCCCAGCAAACACGAGTAATGTTTCGGAGCCATCTATGAACAAATACTAGGAGCTTACGAACATCCTCTAACCTTAATGGCCATGTTTCACATACATAAAGTAAGAAGGATCGAACGACTGCACAGTAAACGAATGTCTCGCCTACGCCACAAGTGACGCAAATCGGCAAAAGCCAATCGGGCGTTATGTATACGAGCCGAGATTTCATCAGACACCAGACAGTCAGGACTGATGAGGCTCCCGAAATAAGTAAAGCGGTTAACACATTCGATTGCTTCGCTCCCTATTACTAACTTCGGTGCCGAATTAAGCCAGTCCTGAAGCAGCATTTCGCATTTGGATGGGAAAAATATGCATGTGTGTATGATCAACATAGAACCTGGTACATGTGTGCATTGGTCCGAGTTGCCTCTGAAGCAAAGCAGGATTAACATTACATTAGTAGACGTTACTTCAACGATAATAATAATAATAAAGACAAAGAAGAGTGGACATACAGAATATGGTTCAGGGAGAAAGAGATGCAATGTGGAAAGTTATGAAATAATTTTAATCTCACGATTTAAGAAAGAACAATGAAGGAATACATCTGCGCCACTGTAACCGATTATACGGCATTTCACTAAACGTTTCCAGCCACTGGTTACGGCCTTCGCGAGGACTTCAACCAGGTAGTCTGAATCTACCGACACGATGCAAACCATCAGTCGGCAACTTCAACGACTGATGCAATGTTTAGGTTCGGTCGCCTTTAATTATCTTCAAACCAACAAATATTATCTCGTAATAACAGTAATAGGATAGCGTTGTTTAAAAAAAAAATGGTGAACGATGGATGTGCATGAATTATCTTAATTAGCAAAGCAGATCTGGTTATTTTTACTATATACAATCCAAGTTCGTTGTTAAGGAATAGTAACTTGGACAACTACACTAGAATATCGATCGACCATAAAAGTGCAAGGTATCTACGAATATATATATATAATATATATATATATATATATATATATATATCAGGATTTGGGGAAGAATTCGAGTAAAAGCTTGAAAGAAAAACACCATATTCGAAATCAATCGATAAATGCCTGTTACTCCATGTGGAGCATAGGCCGCCAACCAGTATTCTCTAACCAACTCTGGCTGAGCTTTTCTTTTTCGCTCCACCCAAGTGCTCTTCAGTCTCTTCATGTCTGTCTCCAATTCCTGACGCAGTGTATTTTTGGGTCTTTCTCTTTTTCTTTGACCTTCAGGGTTTCATGTTAATCCTTGTCTTGTGACACAATTTGATAATTTCCTCAGTGAGTGTCCTATCCACCTCCAGTGTCTTTTCTTGATTTCTTCCTCGGCTGGAAGTTGATTTGTTCTCTGCCATAGGAGGTTTTTGTTGATGGTATCTGACCAACGGATCGGAAGTATCCTACGCAAACAATTGTTTATAAATACTTGTATCTTCTGAAGGATGCTTTCCGTAGTTCTCCAAGTTTCAGGTCGATACAACAGAACTGTCTTCACATTAGCATTGAAAATTTTGACTTCATTATTTATCTAGAATTAATGCAATCTATAATAATAGCTTTCGACTTAGGACATTTGAATTATAGTTTACGATTCGGTTTATAGTTAATCATGCTTCACTTAATTTTTGGTATATATATTCGGTTTGTCGTTGGACAATCTGTCGAATGGAATTCACCACTTTATATCAACTTCCTCGACTACGAAAAAGCGTTCTACAGCGCGGATAGGAGAATATTATGGAGCCTTCCACAACATTATAGCGTACCCGAAAAAACAGTCAACATCTTACGGAATTCTTACGATGGACTAAATTGTAAAATCATGCATGGAGATCGGCTCACAGATTCATCCGAAGTGAAGACCTGTGTTAGACAAGGCTGCTTACTCTCGCCTTTCTTCTTTCTACTAGTGGCTGACTGGATTATGGAGACTGCAACATCTCAAGGCGATCTCGGAATACAATGGACAACATGGATGCAACTAGATGACTTGGACTTAGCAGATGATCTAGCTCTCCTATCTCACACAGCAACAAATGCAGATGAAGACTGACGGTGTGGCAGCAACCTTAGCTGCAGTAGGCCTTAATACACACAGAGGAAAAAGCAAGATCCTTCGATACAAAACAACGAACACTAACCCAATCATACTTGACTTGACGGAGGAATTCTGAAAGATGTAGAATCCTTTACATACTTGAGCATCTTCATCGACAAACAAGGATTGTCTGGTTTGATGCAGATGTGAAGGCGTGGATTGGAAAGGCAAGAGCAGCATTTCTACGACTGAAGGACATCTGAAATTCAAACCAACATATTTAAGACCAACACCTTTGTCATAGTTGGGAACCTTAGACTATTAACTGCATTATTATCCCCTCAATATTCCATACACATTCAGTCGACATTGCTTTAAATTTTAAAGTGACGAGAAATAATATGTAAACTTTCATGCAGTTATGACAGACGCGTTCTGGTAAAAATAACAAACCATCCACCGAGATGATGGATTGTAAGCTTACCGGTTCTGTGACAGTGATTTGAATTCTACCGCTACGAATAACATATACACATTTGTCCTTATCTCCAATACGAAAAAGATACTCGCCCTTATGCAGCTCAATGGTCTCAATGAATTTACAAAACTCAATAAAGAATGATTTTTCCAGGTGACCGAAGACCCTTATTGAACTTATCATCAGGCGGAGATCTTCTGGTAGTGAAGAAACATCATCTTCATCTGGTTCAAAAAACGATTCAGGCAACCGACCATATGCCAGAGTCGGAGATTTTTCAGAGTCATGCAACTTGAATATTCTGTAAACTGAGAATTAAAAACAACTAAGTTACTTTTTCGCAAAATTTACGATCGTAGTTTTTCGTTCCTCCTTAGTGTGCACTTTTTTCAACTCCTCAGTTATTTCATTGAATTTGCGCCCGAATCTGATTGCGTGATATCTTATTTTATCTCTCCGGCGAAAACCCCTACGAACTTGAGTAGTTTGTACCCGCAAAGGTACTTTGGTAGTAATAGGACTTGTCAAGGAAAATCAACATACCATGGGACTTCAAGTGTCGTAGTAGTAAAAATGTTGATAATCCAAACAGGAAAACCGTAAGGATGAGAAGAACTGTAGCATTCTGCAAACTGTAAGTTATTGCAGCTGAATCACTTACATAAGACAGGAGAAGACTAGGGAATATTTCAGCCAAAATACCTTCCCTTATACTGATAATGACATCATAATAGAAAGAAATGAGCTTCTTAGTCAAATCGCAGAACGTTTCACAGATACTTAGACTTAAAGAGGTAATGCTATCATAGACAGTGTTGAAGAAAAGCATAACACTAAGACGCGTAGCGAACCATTCAAATGCTTGTCTTTACTGAAATTTGTCCAACATCAACTTCAATTTTGCTCGACAGAATAAGCGAACTATAGTTTCTTCAGATCCACTTCTGGGTGATACGAGTGTTCTTGGTTTTTTTCGAGTACATTACTAGTTATATTGAACCTGAGGCTGAGAAGACAAAAATATTAAGTTGAAGATTTAAAAAAGGGGAAATCTAGATGTAACTCCTATTATATTTTCCCAGTGTCCACAAAGTTTAGATATGCTTCGGGTCTTCTTTTGAAAGATTTGAAGGAAAATCTCAATACTTTTAGCGTTAAACAATTTCTCAAATAAATAGTTGCATAGGCTCTCGTCATTGATGCTGACCATGTTTGTTTTAGTGGACATGACTGGCTTAGGGCGCTTAGTCAAGCATCAACACCAAATAACGACACGACGCCACATATAAAAGTAACTTGTCCTCTAGTCAGCCAGCATAGGCGTTGAGATTCCGTTAACTCCTTATTCACAATCAAATATACCTTATTCTACATCCCCCCACTGTCTTTCGATTTGTATCTATTCGTGTATGTGCGTTTAACAATTAGAAGTTGCTCTAGTTGTATGACAGGCACGACTTGGTACACTTCACTGGTAGGCACGATATGAATTAAAGCACGACTAAATCTGTTCACTGATTTTTGTGGTTTTTATGGAGAATTTTTCTACACCCGTATTTTTTCCACGTGCTTTTATATTCGCATATAATTTTGCTTTTATGATGACTGACCAAGCACGTAAGCTTATTAGGATTAAAACACTTACATTACCGAACTTTAAACATATCTCTACTTTGGTTAGACAATATGGCAGTTTGGTTCTGCAACGCAGAAAGCGAGTTCCGAAATTACGTAGTGACAGATCCGCGAGTTCAATTTCCTGCCGTCGAAAGGTCACTTCTACGCGAATTAAGACAAACACATCACCCTTTCTTTCTCAGCCTTGAATATCTAGAACCTTACGGTCATCCCAAAAGCTTCATTCTCTAACGCAAAGGCCTGTCCGATAAGTAACTTTTGGACGAATTGTTCCACACAATTGAGGTTAATAGCAGTTCATCGACAGAAATGTTGTCGCGCCTGAAAGGAGTTATGTGCCGACGCACTTTTTGTGGAGGTTTCTTTCGTCGACTCTTCCTATCAAAGCTTCTACAACGAGTTGGTGCCACAACAAACTTAGTAAAGCCTCGAAGACGTGTTGAGATCCCTGTTGTTTCCCTAACCACAAAACAAAGGTTGACAGATCAGGAAACTATCCCACTGGAATGCGTTGGTGTCACTCACAATCGATGGAAATAACTGACTGTTATTTATCACTGATGTATTTGTTATGATGCAAGATATTTTGGTGGCTGGTTGGCCGAGTACCAGATTTTTGTGCCTAGTCGGTAACTGTGCGTCTGCCCTATGCAAACTGAGTCCCAAGCAGAAATACGAAGAATACGAGCCGGAAAACGAACCAGACAGAATTCTATTATATTTCAAGCATTCCTTATATATAACTAATTAACTGTAGTCCATAATAAGAGATAATATAATAACAGTAAATATGATAAACGTGAAGATAGGGTAAGAGGAACGTGACAATCATAGAAACAAAATGTTTACATTACACACAGAATAATTGAAATAGTGTTTTTAAAACACGGTTATGAGAGTTAGTTACTCTTTTTTAGTGGTTTGGCATAGCAGTATTAACGAAGGTACTGATATCTTGTCAACAGCAAAGAAATAAACATGTACGGCAAAAGGAATATGTGCTTAAACGTGGGTTTACGAAAATTCATACACTAGATCTCTACCATTGCTGATATGGAAACGCATATCATAGGTATGGAATTACTGATCCACCATAACTTTCTTGTAAACGCTAGCAAAAGGAGGCTAGTTGATAGTCACACAAAGCTATCCGCTGGTGAATCCATTTCTCTAGGTTGAAGCCTATACCCTCCTCGTTTTCAACGTATAATTAACCCCTATTTTTAGCCAGTACTTGATAGATACCCCATCTGGATAAAACAATGTCAAAACTACCATGTGCAACCAGAAATGTTACACATATCACCACTACAGGTTAACCTGCATTCTCGAAACCATACCGACTTGTGCATGAAAAATTTAGGATTTCGAAAAATCAATTCAGTCATATGATAGAACCGGAAATAATCTGTCACTTCAGGAGCTTGTGGCCATCTTCATTACTTAAGATATTAAAAAAGATAGCAATGATTGGTACCCCGCTAATGATTATTGGTGGCTCAGCACTCAAACTACGACAAAACCGTTTCTCTTTATCACACATCGAAAACCTAATGGCCACCTTGAAGTGTACGACAGTATTTTCACAAATCGATCTGGTACAGCAGCTCAATCGAATACCGATAGTCGAAAACAACATCCCCAGAACGGCTATCATAACCTCTTTTGGCCTTTATGAATTCTTTCTAATGCCTTTCGGCACCAGTAATGCAGCCCAGGCGTTTTAGCGACTCATTGATGACGTGTTGCGGGGGGGGAGCTTGATAATGTCCATGCACACGTCGACGATTGCTTGATAGCAAGCCCACATAAGGAAACGCATGTGAAACATCTGGAAATAGCTATGGAAGGTTTCAGCAAAATGAAATAACGATAAATATACAAAATTCAAAGTTGAAACAACCTCACTAAACTTTTTAGGACATATTGTTGATGGTAATGACATACAACCTCAAAAACAAAAGGTGGCGGCTATTCTGGAGTATTCAGAACCAAACACCATTGAGCAACTACGAGACTTTAATAGATTGGTCAGCGTTTGTAGGCGATTTATACCCAACTGTATGCCTTTCATGAAGCTACCAGCAGACCAACTTGGGGGAAATAAAATGGTAGTTACAATGAATGCAGAGTCAAAGAAAGTATTCATTTAAAATATACTTCCCAGTTCCCTACCGATATACGACACATCAGGAGTTAACAATATAATTGCAGACGCGTTATCAAGAATATATCCCTTGAATTGTATTCGAGGAATCGACCTTATTGACCCAGCGTTACTTCAAGACGAAGACAACGGCCGTCATCACGAGTTTTCATAACAACGCTTCGGCCTGTACACAAAAACGGTTGTAAAAGGTAAGAACACTTTACTTTGTGTTTCTTCTACAGGGCACGGCCAGTCCAGTCGTCCCTAAGAGTTGTCGAGGCATCGTTTTGACTAACTGCCCAACCTCTCACATCCTGGAGTTTGTGACACGAATAAGCTAGCTGATTACATACTGATTCTGCTGTTTGAAGATGCACGAGGACGTCGAAGAACGAACACGTCCCCATATGGCCTCCCAAAACAACAAGATGATCCGGTAAAATAAATACCCTTTTGGCACTTTTCGTAACCCGACGCCTGATTCAACCACGTCCGACTTAATCTGCCAGAACCTATACCATAATCAGACGGATGAGAGCATCACTTTCAGTAACGAATACTTCTCAGTGGACCTAATCTATTGTAAGTCCTATAAGGAATTCACAGCACTGTGAATGGAGATGTTGGGTACAGTGATGCAGAATTGGTCTACGGAACCACGCTTTAACCCTCAGGTGAATTCGTGAAAATCGCTTCAGTTTCATCAATCCCGAATCACAAATCTTACGTTAACCTGCTTACAAATGCTATGAGTTTAGTTAAGCCAGTCTAAACGTGTCAGCAATCGACAGACGCCTTTATCCAACCAGCATTAAAACACAGTACATGCAACTTTGCACGCTGAAACTCTCTATCCCAGCCTCTCGACGCAACTTATGGAGGGATATACAAGGTTTTAAAGAGTAAATCGAAGTACTGTACTATCGACAAAAATAGCCACGATAAGAACGTCAGCATCGACTGCTCCAAAGCAGCTTATCTGGAATGTAGACCTTTTAATGTCGAAATTGATAAAACAACCCCCAGAAACTTGACGATGAGAAAGTCACCACGCACCAATCAACGACAACCAAGCAAGAAGAAACAATAAAGAGCTCCAAAGCGTTGATAAAGGTTTCCTTGATAGCTCGAAAAGTCAAGTGCGTTATAGAATCCTCTGCCAACCCTATAGTTTTGTCGCACAGAAAGTGGTAAAAACCACATTCATTTTCTTTCTCTTTATTCCGTTTGTTTACGGACGATATGAATAACGAAAGCATGTGAAAGTATGTGTTGATTTTGCAAAAAATAAATTTACGAGCACAGTCTGACAAATAGTACAGAAGAAAATTGATGACATACAGATGAATAAAACGCTTTGTCGAAACATAGTGAAGTATACGAAATGTAAGCAACAATAGCTTTAGTCTCAAATAGCTATTTATTCATGGGAGTGTAGCAATTTAGGCTGACTAGTTAAGAGTTGACTCCAAACCTTAAGCATACGCCAAAAACAATGAAACTTAACGATTTATTTACTTCCTTATTCTGCATGGGGATTATATTTCCTATTATCTTATATTGAATGCTAAGAAGTTTTGTGTGTGTGAGTGACTAGGATCGTGCTTCACTGTCTCCTTTCTACGATAGTAAAATAAAGACTTATTCCACAATAATCTGACTTCTTCTGTCAATAGAACAAAACTTACCCAGGCGTTAAACTGGTTAGCTAGATGTGACAAATTTCAATGGCTTCCTGAAACGCAGGTACCGCTGGGCTCTGGAGATGCAGATCGGTTATATAATATCGAGCTTTTTCTCGGATCAAATGTTGAAAGGTGAATTTTCTTATAAGTAGTTCAGTTGACTTTTTATAACGAAGAATGTATATTGGGGCTAATGTGCCTAAGCTGATAACGATGAAGTATCCTCGAACAGCAAGTACCAGTAGCATTCTCGGATGCATTATTAGTTGCCAATTACTACCTGATAGCTTAACAATTTGTACTCTTACAAGCAATCAGTTTCGTACGAGACATAGATGTGAACAACCAAGGGATTGAAAGCGAAAGACGATTAATACCCAAATCGATAAGTCCGACACTTCGACTACATATCACAGTTCACTAATGATATCCGACATGTCAAAGGTCAAGACAATCAGGTGGCAGACGCATTATCTCAAGTGGAAATAAAAATAATACAGCAAGCAACAGTAAATTTCGAGACTTTGAGAGGTAGCCAGGAAAATGATCAAGGATCGCATAACCTACTGTCAGTCAAAAGCTCTAGTCTTAAACTAAAACAACTGCCATCACCTATGGATGGTGTTCTGATTTACTGTGACACGACAGAGGCGATGCTTCAGCCTTTCGTTCCTAAGAATATGCGACAGTTATTACTTAATAACTTTCACTCTTTGTCTCACCCTGGCGTGAAATCTTTAACTAAACTAATCAGTGACTGATACATATTTGACAAAATCTTCGGAATGATGTAAATGGGTTAGAGAGTGTTCAGCGTGTCAACAATCAAGAGTTAGCCGACACACAAATTCACCCATCGGAGTTTCTCCCCAACCGGATGCGCATTTTGAACATGTACATATCGACTTAGTAGGCCTTTAACCGCGTTTAAATGGTTTTACGTATCTATTTACACGCATAGATAGGTTCGCAATGTTTCTTATAGCCGTACCAATCACAAATATCACAGCTGAAACAGTGACAAAAGTCTTCATACAGAACTGGGTGACCATTTTTGGTACACCTGTTACAATAACGACGGATAGAGGAGCTCAGTCTGAATCTGAGCTATTCAACAACTTAACTAAACTTCTAGGCTCCAACAGAATACACTGCACTGCATATCACCCTCAAGTGAATGGGATGGTAGAACGGTTTCACCGTCAACTAAAGGCCGCTCTCATTCAAACCCCAGTCAGTGAACAGAATTCCTGCCATTAGTTATGTTGGGAATAGGAACAGCTGTTAAAACTGACTCACAACGTTCAGCAGCAAAACCAGTCTTTGGGACCACCCTGAGACTACCTAGTGACAGTAAAAAGTTCGATTTAAGAACTTACATAGACCAACTACAGGACCGAATGTCTAAGCTTAAGCCAACTAATACTCGTGCACAATCACGAGCGATGCATTTACCTTGGGATCGTAGTAATTGCCCACACGTCTGGATGAGATGTGACAAAATAATAGCACCACTTGGCCCTCCTTTTCAAGGTCCATTCAAGGTTATTTCAAGAGAGCCTAAATATTTTGTGATAAAAAAACAATAAAACATCGATTCGGTAAGTATTGATAGACTAAAACCGGCTTATCTAGATAGTGCACCACAATACGTGTTGTTGGATCGTTTGCCTGACCAAACAACCATGGAATCAAGAAGCAAAAACGTGAAGGCTGAAGAGTGGCTAAAAGCGTTAGATGGGCACTACTGATTATTCAAGCAGGAATCACGTAACTTCTAAAATTTCAAGTTAGTAAATATTAAAACAAGCAAAATAAAATAACAATATTTTTCTCTTTTTCCTATGACGACAAAACGTTATCGAAATAGTAGTAGTTCTAAATATTATTCTACCCTTATCTCCTCGGACCTTATCTCTTGATGTATGAACGGTATAGTCATTTTTTAAATACGGAGTACTTAAACAATTCTTCGGTTAATATAAGTCACAAATCTATCAGTTGAGGTAAGTCACTAAAGGACGAAGAATCTTCGATTAAAGTTAATGTTGTGAGCAAGCTTCGACTGTGGAACTAGTAATTTTTCTAGATGGAAGCATGGAATAAAAACCGTTAGATACTCACCATAAACCACACAATGAACTTTAGCAAAAGCAACGAATTCCAAGAAGAACCCAGGGGATTTTCACTATTTTGCCAGTTGATTTACTACACACATTACACTAGTACCTAACATGCATATATTTTCACATAGACTAGCCATATATATTTTATGCGAACCATTGCCATAACCGATTTTTTCTCAAGACATATATTTTTAATAATTTTATACAACAACATACTATTACGAAAAAGTGTGTCGCTTTCAGGCCAAACGTATTAAATTCCACATTGATTCGACTTTCTTAGTTCTAATTACTTTTGCTACATTACATAAATATCACTAAGCTAACTACAGTAACTTATTAAACGTCCATATTATCTGTAGCATCTTTCTAACTGGAGTAACATGAGTCATGTGTAGGATTTTAAATTGTTGTTGAGGTTTTCAATCTTTTATATTCCATATGAACTCACACATATGTTGTATTGTCTCTGTGTTATTTGAATTTAACAAAAGTTTTGACTCAATCTTGAATTTGTCACCAAGCCCATCTTAATAGTTACCGCTGGGCGTATTCGTTCTTATAATAATATAGTTTAGGTAATAAAGTTACACCATTCAGGTACTATCACATTTCACTGATTCAACGTTTCAGCTGTTATGTATTTATTAGTCGAACAAATATTTGGATAAACTCTGAAGCTTAATATTACAGGTAATCCTAAATAAATGAATACTTCTGGACCACAAACCGCAATATAATCAGGCACCTTGGATCCGTTAACGGCTAAAAGTATCTAATATCCGTGGATTACTAATGAAAAATGTCTTAAAAAACCAACTCATGCTCCACTAGCTTATCACAAATCAACACTACAACTAGGTACTCATAACAGTCCCGGGATATCATCATAAAGCATTGTCATGACCTGGCAATCACATAATATGATTGATAAAATTAAGGAAACTATTAGCAAACCGGGTCGATAAACTAACTCGAAATTATCATTAAATAGTGTGGTTTCTTCACAGTTAGCTTTAGACAAACAATCATTATGATCCCGTACCATTATCATAGGCGTAAGTTAGGAGTAATACTCCCCTTAACTAAAACCTATGCTCTCTCGAATAATCACATGATCTGCATTCACTTTATAGGCATTTAAACACTTGATTAGCTGAAGATATTGCCCAGTACTTTATCGGTAAGCTTACTACATTGGCCATATGGTGTCCATTGATTTATAGCTTGGTTTGACCAAATGCTCACAACTACAAAAAGCACTACACCCACACGAACTCTAACCACTACACTATGCCCTTACATTAGTCGACTATTACCGACACTCATAACTAATAGGACTTACACGCTTGTAATATCGGAATCAACTCATTTTCTAGTTGATTTTAGAAGATACGGCTTCACTATGATTTGCACACATATCACTCATCGAGTGAGCAATCCGCAAGACGCAGATTATATCTTTAACCCTAATAAGCCTAAGCACCCTCATGTTCTCGGTAATTCACTTTCTTTCCTAAGCATATGTTATAATTTTCCATCCTAACAGGTACTATCAGTACTCACCGTTACAAACCCAATCATGTAAGGCGGTTGTCACATGTTCAAGGTCACCTATTTGATCTGACTTCTGGCAAGTCCACGCATTTACATTTATATTTTTAATGAAATAGATTTTTAAAGATGCATTTGTGTGCACAGTATATCTACACAATGTCTATTTCCTTCCATGTTTCCAAGTCGCTCTGGAAACTAAACACTTACGTAAAAACAAACACTTATCAATTGTAATTGTATATTTTCTTCTTGTACTTTAACCCTTTACGCAAACAGTAAAGCAAGTCTTCAGGTGTTATTGAGTTTCATCATCTTTTAAAGTAGATTCTTTCTTAATTTTGAGTTGAGGGCGACTCAAGATGTAGGTGAGTTAACACCTTAGCCCAACAGAGCATTGGAAAATTGTACCCCACCAACATGATGTTGGGTAGCCCACTCGCGTTACTTCCTTAGATATTCGTGTCTTATTTTTCTATTATCTGTTATTTTCCAAGCTCTGGTCACAGTTAGGAGGTCAAGTTCACCAAATATCCAACCAACATTTGTGGGAGAATGCAAACGCTACAAAGTTAGATAATAAGTTCAAAAAGTAAATGTCATTCACGTAGTACCGTCGAGTACTGACAGACTGTTTACCGTTGAACGTTAGGCGCTGGACGAGCTAATAATTCTTCACCGAGTTATAGTGGCAGAACTGAGATGGTTTCGTTTGATTTATTGATCGAACCGAAGTACCTACGGAAGTTGATTGTGTGAGGAAGCTAACGCATCAACTTAGATTGACTAGTTAAGAGTTGACTCCAAACCTCAAGCATACGCCAAAAACAATGAAATTTAACGATTTATTTACTTCCTTATTCTGCATGGGGATTATATTTCCTATTATCTTATATTGAATGTTAAGAAGTTTTGTGTGTGTGAGTGACTAGGATCGTGCTTCACTGTCTCCTTTCTACGATAATAAAATAAAGACTTATTCCACAATAATCTGGCTTCTTCTGTCAATAGAACAGGACGTACCAAGGCGTTAAATGAACATACCATTTTACAGATATGATTGGAATGATTTGGGTTTTCTGTTTAAAAGTGTTTTGATAAAGGGTCACTGTTAGGGGATTCACACTGTTCGATGATATTCATTAAAAATAAGGCCGATGACAACAAAGTTTACAGTTTTTGATGCTAGGGTACCATAGATATGTATTGCATTATAGTACATTTCTGACAAACAACTGTGCGCTTCTCACCTATGGAGCTATGATTCCAGGAAACAGTTGTGAGTAAACAGAATGGACCATAGAGAATGTCCACATATTGAGTAAAGGCCAAGAGTATTTGAAACTTGGACTAGAGCGCCAACCAAATACATTTATGAGGTTATTCCTCTGTGATAGTAGAATCTATGTAGATTGATTTTGAGCAGTGAGTTATTGATGTATTAAGTACGTTGCTAATCAGAATTAGTAACAAGTTGCATAAGTAGACCGATTCCCCAAGAGAGAAGGTGATATAAAAAAGCATATTAAATATGTAAAAAATCATTTAGTAGTAATAAACAATTAGTTTTGAACCGAATTCTTCTTTTTTCTGTTATTTGTGCCACAACTTACGTGATTGTTCAAAGTATTAGAACCCTAATGGGCCAGTGCTGATTAAGTCGATAGTAAGTCGTGGATGATTTAGTACAAATCTTCAGATTCTAAATATAAAATGATACGTATTATTCTAAGTACACCCGGATAGCATCTAGTTTACATACTCATGATATGCAGTGAGCGGGCCGAGTACGGGGGGGAAGGTATGTTAAGCTGTGTACAACTTTGTAGTAGAATGTCAAGTTGAGCTTAGCTCGTCTTTTCTAAAGTAACTCTAAGCTAAAAGTATCACACCGTGTAGTGTAGGTTAGTCCACAATTTATCCCCGATGTCTTTTTCGTGAAGTATAGCTATATCCCTCTAATTTTTAGCTTATTACTTATTTGGAGGCTGTTGAGTATAAGTAGGCAGTATTCAAGTAGCGGATGTACACTGACATTATATAGTACCAATCTAGACCCACGTTGGTAGAAATTATGGATTATATAACCCATAAGTCTGGGTGACAGATGTCGTTTGCTCGTTGGATGTAAGATATGCGGAGTATTTTAAGCCTAGGTCTAGAAATGTTTCACATTCGGAGATTTGTGCCCCATCTACTTAAAAGTGAAGGTTTAGGTTGTGACACCCAATGCTGATCCATCCACACTTCTTAGTGTTAAAGTGAAGTTGATAATCTTCACACCAGGAAATGACTTCGTCTAGCTCTTGCTGTACGGTCTTAATAGTATTTGTGCAGTTCACCTCTGTCACATGAGTAGACAACTTTCAAGTCATCTGCGTGTAAAAAGGTTCTGTCAGAATTAAAACAGTAATTAATACTTGGTCTAGTTCTCAATTCATATCTTTATATGTTAAGAATGTCCTGATAGTGACACTTTATCATAATACTTATCACTATGCAAACCTATATCATTATGATCATGCCTGTAAACTGAAATGCTCTCATGTGCAAAATGATACTTGAGAATAAAACTATTATTAGTATAAAAATGAGCGAACTAGAAAACTTACAAATGAAATCAGATATAGCAGTACGTGTTATCTATCTCAACAATAAAATCGATATTAAAAATATCAAAATTATTCATAAAGGTTTTTTTCAATTATTAGGAAAAACAAATAGCTGAAGAGTTCAACATATTGTTAAATCCAGCTGCACTTAACAAAAAGGAAGGCCTTACAATTCACCTAACATGAACATTCTTTCCAACCGACCACAATTAAAGTACATCAGAATTCCGTCATGTGAACACACATACAATTTTATCCTCATTTCACATATATTTTTCACAACCTTTCACATCACACTAACATATAAATATCTCAGTTCAAATCACCTTGACCCAAATGACTAGACATGATACGATCAGACTCGCGTTTTGATTGTACAAACTTATTCTGATTTTGATTTGTTCCATTGTTTTACTTAATATTGTGTTAATTTTATTCGGTGTATAATTCTCTCTGAATAAGCGACTTACACTAAGCCGCGAAACATTAAAAATTTTAATTTCTACTCATTAGAATACTACAAATGTATATCACTCATTTTTACAAATAACCTATACAATGCTCAATTTGTTTGAAATTATCAGACCTAACCTTAGTAATATTATATGCAAGCTACTGATATTGTTGATGCATATTGTAAACAAGAGAGACCCTAGTACGCTCCCTTGTATAATCCCACTGGTTACTCTTAGGAGATGATTGTGCTGAATTCACTTTGGTTATCTGATATCGACTACTTAAGAGTGATTTAAGTCAGCTTAGCGAAGGGACACAAATCCCTATATAGTATAATTTCTCATAAAGTATACTGTGTTATGCTTTGTCAATGGCCTTAAATATGTCAAAGTATAGGGCTAAGACAATTTCGCGTAAGTGGCAGCAAGATGTAATGTGATTAAAGAAGTTAAAATAACAAGCTGAGCCCGATCGACCCTTTATAAAACCATGCTGTGATTTAGATATTTGGCTTTATGTTTGCGGACAACCTCAAAGTTGTCTATGAGTTCTACCCGGATAAAGGTCTAAATGTTAACGACAATACAGAGAGATCCCAATGAACTAAGTGAGAGGTGTTATAAATTGTTTCTTCCCCTTAACACACAAAAGTCAGGGTACCTATATTTAAGAGATTCTAACCCCGAGATCAACCTACACCTTAACGAACACGAATTACGTCAACTGAGTAGTATATGTGATTTAGGAGTAAGGTATTCAAACAGTGTATACTTTACTAAGCATGCTTTATCACAGGTCTCTAAAGCTTGCAGACTTATTGGTTTTATTCATCATTACTATCATATTAACGAATATAGAGTTATTCTTTATAAAACCTGTGTTACGCCTCTGCTTAAGTACTGCCCAAATGTATATAGTTGTATGCGTTCACTAGATTGGCGAAAAATAGAGGTTTAACGGCATCGTACTGGGCTACTAACCCCTGGCCGACCCTATAATGATAGATGCTGTGCTTGGAAATTAGACCCCTTATGGGTTTTAAGGTTTAAACTTAGTCTTACGATACTTATAAAATTATTCATAAAGAAATTATAACAGATTGTACTACTTTGACATATGCTCGAAAAAGTAAGTATTACTTGAGAAAATCAAAGTTCCCCGTTAAGAGTGCAGAAAACCACTGGTAAATTAAAATTCTTCTTCTTTGTAGCACGATATGCCAACCTCTGGAACTGGTTATTAGAAAACATACGACAATGTAGAGAAATAAAAAATATGCTTCATATAACGCAACAGGTACACCTTATGTTCCAATGCAAACAGATGTCTTTAATTGGTTATTTGTGTCAACTCGCCCTGCTGCTTGTTCTTTCTTCCTTATCATTTTAGTTCCCAACTACCATGCCATGTTGACATTAATATGGTACTTCCGATCTTCATCGTTCTCCTACGAGATGTTATTCACACGAGGTCGTGTTCGTACTTGACGTTACAACCGACCAATTCAAACAAAAATCTGTTATCTAAATCTTCCTAGTGTCACGTTTATGACACTCTTTTACTTGAACTTATTGCATATATTAATAAGTGCTCTCTGCTCATGTACTCCTGAAAACTTAGGATTACAAAGTACCTTCCAGCTGACGGTTGACGGATTCCCTGCTTACATTTAATCTCCTTGCACAAGAATCTAGTGTGCTCTAAATGTTATTGATATTCAGGAACCTATTTCCGTAAAACTATGTTCTATTATGTTAGAGTTAACTTTCCTGTATCATAATGACCATGCCTGTAAAATGGTGTGAATACTGTACTAAATTTCGGAATAATGATCTAATCATTGTGCTAGCAAATAGTCTGAGACGCCATTTTTATTGTCTTTTCCACGATTTGTGAAAGAACAGAAGTAATACTTGTAGGCCTATCATTACATGCGCATGCTTAACCACAATCCTTGTATTTGGGGAGGATATATCTAGTTTTACAAATGCTTTGGTATTCTCCTGTGTCTAACGACAAGGTGAACAATTTAAGGAGTAAAAGTGGCATGTCCTCGCCCCATCCTTTGGGAAAGATTGATGGGACGCCATCAATTCCTGAGTCTCTGGTAGAACTAAGGTTTATGATGGCTGCAGCAATGCATTTAGCGCTAAAAGGTATTTTGAACAAAATATTGTTTACAAGTACCATACGCAATTAATTTGTAGGTAGTTTAACCCCAAGGTCGCTAAATAGATTGCTACAAATTTCGCATATCGCTCTGGAGTCGTTGCATATCTTGCTGTCCTGGATCCGAAATAAGATAAATGTTGGGATTTGTGTACATTTATTCAGGAGTGATGTCAAAATATTTGTTGTAATACTGCTTTTATGTGCATTGAATTCTTTGTTCTTTTTATCTCGATCGCGCGATATTCTTACAGATTATAAAGTTTCCGAAATTGAGTGTAGCGAAAAATAACTTATGAAGAGAAATAACAGTTTAAATGTTTTCTTAGTTTAACTTAGTGTGTACTTATAAAAAATGATGACATATTCCTAGAGGGCATGCATATGGTTTGGAGGGTATCTAATCAGGATATAGTTGTCTTGTAAAAAGTAGTCATTGAGTCTTGAGGGTAGTCAGTAGTAAAGAAGCTTTTTAAATCAGAGAATTTTATGAGTATCACCAAAAGCTCTCTGCTTGTGTTCTCGAAGCACTGTGTTCGTATGTCACATCGGTACTGTTCGTGTGATGTCTTAGATGAAGGAATAGGTAAAGAACAGAAAACTATTTTGTGGCTGTTAGTAGACCATTCTTTACCGAGTTGCGTCTTCATGGGTATGATACTGTAGTAAAATATAAGATCTAGAATATTGTTACCCACACCTGAAGACTTGCTGTGCTGTTTGCGTAAAGGGTTAAAGTACAAGAAGAAAATATACAATTACAATTGATAAGTGTTTGTTTCTACGTAAGTGTTTAGTTTCCAGAGCGACTTGGAAACATGGAAGGAAATAGACATTGTGTAGATATACTGTGCACACAAATGCATCTTTAAAAATCTATTTCATTAAAAATATAAATATAAATGCGTGGACTTGCCAGAAGTCAGATCAAATAGGTGACCTTGAACATGTGACAACCGCCTTACGTGATTGGGTTTGTAACGGTGAGTACTGATAGTACCTGTTAGGATGGAAAATTATAACATATGCTTAGGAAAGAAAGTGAATTACCGAGAACATGAGGGTGCTTAGGCTTATTAGGGTTAAAGATATAATCTGCGTCTTGCGGATTGCTCACTCGATGAGTGATATGTGTGCAAATCATAGTGAAGCCGTATCTTCTAAAATCAACTAGGAAATGAGTTGATTCCGATATTACAAGCGTGTAAGTCCTATTAGTTATGAGTGTCGGTAATAGTAGACTAATGTAAGGGCATAGTGTAGTGGTTAGAGTTCGTGTGGGTGTAGTGTTTTTTGTAGTTGTGAGCATTTGGTCAAACCAAGCTATAAATCAATGGACACCATATGGCCAATGTAGTAAGCTTACCGATAAAGTACTGGGCAATATCTTCAGCTAATTAAGTGTTTAAATGCCTATAAAGTGAATGCAGATCATGTGATTATCCGAGAGAGCATAGGTTTTAGTTAAGGGGAGTATTACTCCTAACTTACGCCTATGATAATGGTACGGGATCATAATGATTGTTTGTCTAAAGCTAACTGTGAAGAAACCACACTATTTAATGATAATTTCGAGTTAGTTTATCGACCCGGTTTGCTAATAGTTTCCTTAATTTTATCAATCATATTATGTGATTGCCAGGTCATGACAATGCTTTATGATGATATCCCGGGACTGTTATGAGTACCTAGTTGTAGTGTTGATTTGTGATAAGCTAGTGGAGCATGAGTTGGTTTTTTAAGACATTTTTCATTAGTAATCCACGGATATTAGATACTTTTAGCCGTTAACGGATCCAAGGTGCCTGATTATATTGCGGTTTGTGGTCCAGAAGTATTCATTTATTTAGGATTACCTGTAATATTAAGCTTCAGAGTTTATCCAAATATTTGTTCGACTAATAAATACATAACAGCTGAAACGTTGAATCAGTGAAATGTGATAGTACCTGAATGGTGTAACTTTATTACCTAAACTATATTATTATAAGAACGAATACGCCCAGCGGTAACTATTAAGATGGGCTTGGTGACAAATTCAAGATTGAGTCAAAACTTTTTGTTAAATTCAAATAACACAGAGACAATACAACATATGTGTGAGTTCATATGGAATATAAAAGATTGAAAACCTCAACAACAATTTAAAATCCTACACATGACTCATGTTACTCCAGTTAGAAAGATGCTACAGATAATATAGGACGTTTAATAAGTTACTGTAGTTAGCTTAGTGATATTTATGTAATGTAGCAAAAGTAATTAGAACTAAGAAAGTCGAATCAATGTGGAATTTAATACGTTTGGCCTGAAAGCGACACACTTTTTCGTAATAGTATGTTGTTGTATAAAATTATTAAAAATATATGTCTTGAGAAAAAATCGGTTATGGCAATGGTTCGCATAAAATATATATGGCTAGTCTATGTGAAAATATATGCATGTTAGGTACTAGTGTAATGTGTGTAGTAAATCAACTGGCAAAATAGTGAAAATCCCCTGGGTTCTTCTTGTAATTCGTTGCTTTTGCTAAAGTTCATTGTGTGGTTTATGGTGAGTATCTAACGGTTTTTGTTCCATGCTTCCATCTAGAAAAATTACTAGTTCCACAGTCGAAGCTTGCTCACAACATTAACTTTAATCAAAGATTCTTCGTCCTTTAGTGACTTACCTCAACTGATAGATTTGTGACTTATATTAACCGAAGAATTGTTTAAGTACTCCGTATTTAAAAAATGACTATACCGTTCATACATCAAGAGATAAGGTCCGAGGAGATAAGGGTAGAATAATATTTAGAACTACTACTATTTCGATACCGTTTTGTCGTCATAGGAAAAAGAGAAAAATATCGTTATTTTATTTTGCTTGTTTTAATATTTACTAACTTGAAATTTTAGAAGTTACGTGATTCCTGCTTGAATAATCAGTAGTGCCCATCTAACGCTTTTAGCCACTTTTCAGCCTTCACGTTTTTGCTTCTTGATTCCATGGTTGTTTGGTCAGGCAAACGATCTAACAACACGTATTGTGGTGCACTATCTAGATAAGCCGGTTTTAGTCTATCAATACTTACCGAATCGATGTTTTATTGTTTTTTTATCACAAAATATTTAGGCTCTCTTGAAATAACCTTGAATGGACCTTGAAAAGGAGGGCCAAGTGGTGCTATTATTTTGTCACATCTCATCCAGACGTGTGGGCAATTACTACGATCCCAAGGTAAATGCATCGCTCGTGATTGTGCACGAGTATTAGTTGGCTTAAGCTTAGACATTCGGTCCTGTAGTTGGTCTATGTAAGTTCTTAAATCGAACTTTTTACTGTCACTAGGTAGTCTCAGGGTGGTCCCAAAGACTGGTTTTGCTGCTGAACGTTGTGAGTCAGTTTTAACAGCTGTTCCTATTCCCAACATAACTAATGGCAGGAATTCTGTTCACTGACTGGGGTTTGAATGAGAGCGGCCTTTAGTTGACGGTGAAACCGTTCTACCATCCCATTCACTTGAGGGTGATATGCAGTGCAGTGTATTCTGTTGGAGCCTAGAAGTTTAGTTAAGTTGTTGAATAGCTCAGATTCAGACTGAGCTCCTCTATCCGTCGTTATTGTAACAGGTGTACCAAAAATGGTCACCCAGTTCTGTATGAAGACTTTTGTCACTGTTTCAGCTGTGATATTTGTGATTGGTACGGCTATAAGAAACATTGCGAACCTATCTATGCGTGTAAATAGATACGTAAAACCATTTAAACGCGGTTAAAGGCCTACTAAGTCGATATGTACATGTTCAAAATGCGCATCCGGTTGGGGAGAAACTCCGATGGGTGAATTTGTGTGTCGGCTAACTCTTGATTGTTGACACGCTGAACACTCTCTAACCCATTTACATCATTCCGAAGATTTTGTCAAATATGTATCAGTCACTGATTAGTTTAGTTAAAGATTTCACGCCAGGGTGAGACAAAGAGTGAAAGTTATTAAGTAATAACTGTCGCATATTCTTAGGAACGAAAGGCTGAAGCATCGCCTCTGTCGTGTCACAGTAAATCAGAACACCATCCATAGGTGATGGCAGTTGTTTTAGTTTAAGACTAGAGCTTTTGACTGACAGTAGGTTATGCGATCCTTGATCATTTTCCTGGCTACCTCTCAAAGTCTCGAAATTTACTGTTGCTTGCTGTATTATTTTTATTTCCACTTGAGATAATGCGTCTGCCACCTGATTGTCTTGACCTTTGACATGTCGGATATCATTAGTGAACTGTGATATGTAGTCGAAGTGTCGGACTTATCGAGATGAGTATTAATCGAGTGTCGTTTTTAATGCATCGGTTAACGGTTTATATTCCGTATAAACTAGGAATTTTTCACCTTCGAGCATGCGTCGGAAATGCTCGATGGTTAATTAAATTGCAGGGAATTCTCGACCGAAGATAGATCATCTCTTTTTTGCTGGAGCCGGTTTATTAGAGGAATGTAGTGGGTTTTCAGGAGTAATAATTTGTTGGTTAATAGTGCCACCTACGGCTTCGTTCAAAGCACGTACCATCAAATCAAGTCGGTAGTGAATATTCGAATAAGTTAATGTAGTTGCTTTAACAAGCTTATTCTTTAATTAGCTAATAGCCTCAAGGGCCTCAGAAGTCAGCTTGAATCCTTTCAAGGTTCTTATTTATGTGGATCCGTCAACGTTTGCATTAGTTGAGCACAACCAAGTATGAATCTGCGATAAAAGCCTATTAAACCAGTAAAACTTCTAAGTTATGTTAAAAGGCTTAGTGTGGGCTATTGCTTAATAGTATCCACTTCTTGTTTGATTGGTGTAATTCCATTAGGACTTATGATATGTTTAAGCAATTCTAGTGTTTCCACACCAAAAACACATTTACTGTGGTATATATTCACGCCATTTTCGTTAAATTGTTTCAACATAGCCCTCGAATGTTGTTTATGTGATCTCAAATCCGGGCTGGCAATTAATAAGTCATTTATGTACCCCTGTGCAAATGGCATATCTCAAAGCAGATTACCCATAAACCTATGGAATGTTTGTGCCGCGTTTCGTAGGACGAATGGCAGTGCGCACAATTCGAATAGTCCAAAAAATGTTGTGATAGCTGTCTTCGGAATATCTTCCACAGCTACTGGAATATTGTGATATTCCATGACTAAGTCGATTTTGGTAAATACCTTCATGTTCTGTAAACCAATCATAAAGTTTGTGATATGTGGTATCAAGTAATTGTTAGACAACGTTTGAAGCCTTTATCTTTTTTTGGACCATATATGAAGGAGATTCTCATTTGCTACCAGATAGACGTATTATGCCCAGCTGTAGCACGTAGTTGAATTCGGCTCTAGGTAGTTTAAGCGTATCAGGTGCTAGTCTCCTGGGTTTGACGAAACAGGTGCCTCCACCATTTTGACTGTATAACATACTTGCAACTTAATTTGGAAGGTTAAGAGTTCGGTTTGTTAGGCTTGAAAATTCCGCGAATATATTTTGAAATACAGAGCTCACCTATTTAACTCCTTAATCCTGTTCTATTGACAGAAGAAGCCAGATTATTGTGGAATAAGTCTTTATTTTACTTATCGTAGAAAGGAGACAGTGAAGCACGATCCTAGTCACTCACACACACAAAACTTCTTAACATTCAATATAAGATAATAGGAAATATAATCCCCATGCAGAATAAGGAAGTAAATGAATAGTTAAGTTTCATTGTTTTTGGCGTATGCTTAAGGTTTGGAGTCAACTCTTAACCTAGTCAACCAAAGTTGCTGCGAAACCACATTCATTTTCTTTCTTGTTGTTCTGTTTGTATACGGACAACATGAATAACAAAAGCAAGTGTAAGTATGTGATGATTCGGTAAAAAAATAAATCTACGAGCACGGTATGACAAAAGGTACGAACGAAAATTGATGACATACAGATGAACAAAACGCCTTATCATAACATACTAAAGTACGTAAAATGTATGTGAATCAGGTAAGAAACTTTTGTTGATTTTGTTTATGAAAACTTTCAACACAACTGAATGAAATCACAAAATGCTGAAAAAGAGTGAAAAATTTGATGAAATGGGCTTAATACTCATTCAGGTGTTCTAAGAATTCTGAATTTCTACTAGGTGTAGCTTTTGGCTTGTTAGTGATTTCTAAAGTGTCTTTCTATTCGTTACTTGTTGGTTTGGACACGATGACCTCTGAATCAAGTTAGTTGGTCGCTACAGAAAATGTGATTATGAAAGGCTTGCTCTTTAGCGGTTCTACTTCGAAGCAGTCGACGCTAATGTCATCTTCTTATCTTCTGTTGTCGGTTATATAGTACTTCGATTCCCACCTCCAAACCCTACTACGATGCTTCGATATGCCAGTGTAAAGAAGCATAAAGTACAATGACGTGTGTACAATATATAAAGACAAGTTGGATAAAGTTGTCTCTTAACTGTAATAGAATTTAATCTGGCTCAACTGGACTCATACTTTTCACAGGCCGGTCCACTTGAGAGGTGGGATCTAGGTTTGTTAAATTGGAAAAGGTTTTTACAAACTCTCTTGGAGGTCTAAGCATGGTTTCCTTAACCGATTCTAAAGCAACTTATCCAGCTCCTGCTTTTACAGTGGATTTCTAGTACGACTATTTAGGAGAGCGTCCATTCACTGGGGCTTATTTGGGTACCCCAGATTTTGTCAAAACCTTTGTAACAAGCCTTTAAATTGTAGATGACAAGAACTGCGGAGAGTCAGGGGGCTTAGAGAGAGAAACGACGCACATTCTAACTGGCATCCACATTTTATCATAATTGCAGATAGGCAGCTAAGTTCGCAATCCAATTTTCGACGAAGAGACAGCAATAGTTTCAGCTGCAATTTATTTAAGCGGTTCGTTTTTGGGCACTGTGTAAATCGGTTAATACATCTTAGGAGATTAGAGAACCTATTTGATTCCAGTAAAGGTCGAACCATTTATCTGAAATCGTGAAAACTTCATAACGGTACTTATTGTGTTTGTTGAATTCGGTTTCTTGACAGTGTTAAGTAAGCAATTAGGATAGGCTTGATTGATCGCGATAATAGGCCTTTATAACACTAGATATTCTTATCTCAGAAGTAAGATCATTGGCAATGACACTTGCGTTCCTAAGCGTATATTATCCAAATCGATTGAAGTATTCAATAATACAACGTTTACAATACTAACGCTAGGTCACTAAATTTGAAAAGATATAAAAATGTTTGAAACAATGGATAAGTAAACAACATCCTGTACTTCTGAACCTATGTTAGCTAATTTTTCGTCACACAAGGTTCACTAACAACTAGCGAGGAAATTATAAACATCTGACAATAGATGACAAATTTGACAAACAATGTTCAATGTTGTCGTTATCATATGATTAATGTTTTGATATTGTCTATCTTGAAAATTCGATGCACAGGTTTGCATAAGCATGCTTCTTACCATAGGCTGCAATTCTTATTCTTTACCTGTCTGTAGGTTTAATGCAGTTTCGTGTTGCTGACTGAATGAAGTCACAAGCGTAACACTAACTTCTAAGTAAGTGTAGACTAGGTAAAAAAAACCTTTGATACTACTTCACCAACAAATAACTAGCGGTTATTTTCAGCAGATACATTTACTACTACAGCGTTCTATCAGAATAGTTGCCCGATGTTTCAAAGTTAGGTTTGAGGTCAAGGGAACAGCTTGTTTCCTTCCAAATTAAAAAAAACTTCACTAAGGGTGTAGTGATACTAAATTAATTTTGGATCTTATTTTAGGTGAGGTTACGATGTAGGTTTCTTGTGAGAAGGACTACTGTCAAGGAATTCGGCTTGCTGACTACAATAAATATTTTTTGTCAGAATTATCATCTCATGTTAGGCGTTCATAATTTCCTTTCTAGTCAGTAGTGAACCTTGTGGGACGAAGAAGTAGCTAACATACATGCAGAAGTATAGTATATTGTTCACTAATTTACTGTTTCAGGTATTTTTATATCTTATCAAAGTCCCGTGTCACTTCAAAAGGACTTGTAACTTGCAGTATACTTAAATAAGTCCTTAAAAGTAGGCTCACGGTCTCAATTTTAAACTTTTTCCGTTACTAAAATTATATTCACTCAAATTATTGCGATATAAAAAGGACCTCATATTTACCTATAAAATCCTATTGAAGCTGGATCAATATCTACTAATAGTCGAACTCTACATTATTAAATTGGGCTTGTGTAGCCATCTAGGTTACGTTAACTTACTCTAAAGCCGCACCATCCAGTGACTCTGTAGCCTGGTTTTTCATTCTATCAGTATTTACGATATCACAGCCAGTTTTACTAGGTAAGAATATATTTAAGATGCAAGGGGTTAGTATTTGAGTGACTGGACGAGGACATAGTAATGTTACAGTTATGAGAAAGCTGTGCGGCTCGACTGGTATATTATAACACTATACATTTTGCTGTCTATTTGACTAGAACTGGCAAAGTACAGTCACTAATTAGTGCACAGCAGAAGTCGGAAAGAAGCACGAATATAGTTTATTAATGTGACAAGTAGCAAACATGTGTATCCGAAAGTTTAAAAGTGACAGGCCCCTTTTTGTTCGTCATCATTGAGTTCAATGTCTATATAAATGTAATGAATAAATACTGTTTGATATTTCAAATACAATCTAATCTGACAATTGCTACTGTGGATATAATACGCAAATGTTACCGCGACGGGGGTAAGTTACATAAATAGATGGCGACCACACCGTACTGAACACCATAATTGCCCTCTCTCTTGAATGCATGCATGAATAGTGTTAGATCCAGGTTGGAAAAATTTCCTCAACGTCCACCAATCATTATGTAGAGTCTGAAGTGCACCCTGTATTTAGCCAAGGTATGTTTGCCGTATAACCAGAGTAACTTTTAAGAGTTAAACACACATACACGAATAGAAACAAATCAGAAGATTGTGGGGATGTAGAATAAGGTACATTTGATTGTGAATGAGGAGTTAACGGAATCTCAACGTCTAAACTGGCTGACTAGAGGACAAGTTACTTTCCATGTGGCGTCGTGTCGTTATTTGGTGTTGATGCTTGGCTAAGCGCCCTAAGCCAGTCATGTCCACCAAAACAAACATGGTCAGCATCAATGACGAGAGCACATGCGACTATTTATTTGTGGAATTATTTGTCGCTACTCAGTTGGAATTTAATGTATATACACTGAAGTGTACCAGGTACATGACCAAGTTACGTTCGCCCTATAACCAGAACAACTCATGACGATTTAGATTACACATAGGAATAAAAATATATTAGAAGGCAGTAAGGGACGGAGAAGTTATATTTGATCATGAGTGGAGTGCTAATACGATAGTGATGTCTAAGCTGACTAACGAGAGACAGAGTTGCTTCCCACCTCATATCATGTCATGATTTGGTGGTGACGCTTGGCTAAGTGCCTTCAACCAATCGTGTTCTCTGAAATAAATATAGTCAGAATCAATAACAAGAGCCTACGCAACTATTTAGGGAATTATTTACCACTACAACACTAATACGATAATCATAAATAATCTTTAGCATCCCACAGAACACTCATTTAAATATACTTCTAGCAACGGTTTTAGAAGGTGGGGAAAATATAATGGACTGGAGTGTGGTCATATTTTCTTATCCAAAAGAACAGTCATAGCCCTCCCAGCCAAGGTAGCCCAGGTAAATTCAAATGTTTGCTTAAACAGAAGAAACAAAATGTACCTAAAAATTTAGATCAGTGCTTCCTATTAACTCACCAATATACTTTTTCTTTACAACAAACTGGAACAATTTGTTGTTTTACTTTAAATGATCATCTGCATTGAAGGGCGGTGGTGGCAACTGAATTCTCGGTGATGGATTGTGTTTTGTCGGATTTGCGACAATCATGTGTTAAAAGTGACTTGACTAGCCAGCATGAACTAATAGTAAAATTTGAAAAGTTAGTACATTGCTTCTTTATCTCTGAATATTAACATAATTATGTATGTATTGGTGTTCGAAAGTCATGACTTGCTGAATATTTGGGTGTTTTGAACTGCTATACTACACATGAATATACGTGACATAGCTGATAGTTCCCAATATATATATATGTATATATATACCAAGTGCACATTTGGTTTCCCTTGCTTTTTGGCTAACGACCATTAATTCACTTGCTTTATTGATTCCGTCTCATGACCGTCACTTCCCCACTTTCTTCTTTGTTTTCCTCACTGTCCACCTTATTTCCTTTTTGGCTTGGTTTATTTCTGTCTATTATACGATTAGTGGTTGTAGCAACATAAATCTTGATACATTTATTCATAATGTTTTACCAGGTTAACATTATATGATTAATTAGCCTATGTATACATGATCAGTGCCCGCTATTCGTATATGTTTCGATTAAACTTCACCTAACTGTAGACTAGCAGCGTGAAAACCAAAATGTGAGGGGGAATACTAGTTTCTTCATTCAACATAAATAGTGAGGACGACTTGCCGATTTTTCTTATATTCTAAAACAAAATGTAGGATTTTAATTAACTGGTTCCTAAGACACGCGCTGGTTAACGTGGTGAGACTTCCTGACATTTTTTCACTAAGATTGAAAGTAGTCAAGTAATGCATTCACTTTATACTCTAGGCAGGCATCCCTGATGGCAAATTATCTTGAACGTGGCATTGTTAATCATATGCTTAAATTATTAGCGATCTTAAGGCTTTGACTGGGTCATTGCACCGTTATCAATTAGAATTAGTAACACGAACTTATTTATAAACAATTTCCTCAGACATAGGTACTCATCCTCTATATTCACTTTAATTCAAAAGTGCTGTTTATTTTTGTAGGTGGTGTCGTATTTATATTGATGCAGACAATGCACAGTAATTAATGATTTTTTCAAAAAAATATGTCTCCAGATCAATTAATCACTACCTCTGCGAAGTGCTGCCCATTTTCTATTCACATTCTTTACTTGGGTGTTCTGTAAGACTGGATTGATAATTATTATTGCCCTTAGCTT
The DNA here is from genome assembly GCA_025215515.1 of Schistosoma japonicum. Classification (NCBI taxonomy): domain Eukaryota; kingdom Metazoa; phylum Platyhelminthes; class Trematoda; order Strigeidida; family Schistosomatidae; genus Schistosoma; species Schistosoma japonicum. The sequence goes on along the minus strand of CM046061.1, from coordinate 62,288,921 downwards.
TGTAGAGTAGATAATCGCATGACTTGGACTTCTCTCTTGGCTTCATTTCTTGATTCTAAAGTCTTGGTTCAAAAGCATTACTTCCACAACGCCAACTTTTTAAGCTCGAAAGATCTTTGTATGGTGGAATTCACACTCTTAGGTGAAACTGTTTACCTAGTTGATATACTCTTACAAATGAACACTGTTGCTCTTGTTCCTGAGTTTGCGGATTCTGTAGCTAAGTAAACATACTTGCATTCTATTTTCGTAGGCGGATATTTTCCCTAGATAGTTTGACTTTTAAACATCACGAAAATTCCATTAGGATTCTGATGCTCTATAAATGGCTAGATCATAACTTTTCTCAGATTGTAAAGCCTACATATGAGGTACGTACAGTGAGACACATCTATAGTAACAAAGCAACTTGGTAAATATCTAAATGCAGATAACGTTTTTGAATGGATGCGTCAAAGAATAAAAACTAATATAGGATTAGCGTATTGGAAAACATGTACGACAGCTGACAAGGTGCAGGCTCTATTGAATGGTTTTGATCTGCCTACCTTAGCAGTATTACTTAATCCATCTAGTATTTCTGATAAAGGTGAATTGAGTAATGTAAGTGATTTTCACCTTTTGTTTCAAATATTAGTATAAAAAACAATCCATTAGTCGCCATCTCAAGAAAAAGAAGCACGGTCAATTGGAAAAGCAAAAACCTGAAGGCAAGTACTATTTATTGACTTTACTTCTAGTAGATGACGTTTGTACAGATTTTCTTGAAGGTTAGTGTAAAAAGCAGTGTCATATATTAGTGCTAAGAAATGAATGAACAGCTAAACCAACTCTCACAACACTTACCGAGGCAACTGGAAAATCCAAGTAGCTTAGCTGTAAATTGTAATACAGATACAGCCGAAAAGAAATTAAATCCTAGGAATATTCGGGAACACAGCATATCTAGTAATGCAGAAATGGCATCAGATGGTAGATTTAGGCATCTAGTTTGAGATTATTTTCCTACAGATTACTCAATGGACAGACCATCAAAGAAAACAAAATTAATTAGTAACCCTGAGTACACAAACAGTAAGTGACATTCAGTCGATTATCATAATTTGTGTAAACAGCAGTAAGACGGGACATCAACATCGATCAGACTGGGCAAAGTGATGTTCATATCAAGACTCCCTTAAGTAAAAAGCCCACCATCTCAATAAGGGCAGTCAGCTCGCGTCTCTGCGAGGGCTCACCCAGAAAGGTAAATGCACTGAAAAACGACAGGACTTCAACAACCAATAGTAAGCCTCGCTCCCCAGTTGTCAACTTTTATTGCTTTCAGGTTCTAAAGTCAAAGCTGTCTTTGTCAGCCCTATTACAAGAGCTAGGAAGAAAGGAGATGCGAGCCAAGAAAACCCGAACGCCAAAATTGAAACAGAAGGTAAGTAATGATTAGTTAAATATAGTGGCATATGTGGACAACGGTATTAGTACCAGTACAAGACACTGATATCAATCAGGTTGAACAAGATGCTGTTCGTATCGAAACTCACTTGGGTGGGAAGCCTACCATCCCAATAAGGACAGTCAGCTCGCGTCTCTGCGAAGGTTCACCCAGAAAAGTTTCTACACCAAAAAATGATGCATTATCGATTGTCAACGGTGAGTTTCGCCTACTGCTTTTTTGAATGCCTAGCAAATAAAATTATTGGTGGCGGTGAGGATAAAGAAACGGCTTCAACAAATGTATCTGTATCACTACATAACAGAAGACTGACAAGTAATTTGCCCAATTTTGTTTACCCGTTCACAGATAACGTCCGACAGAATTCAGTGACTGGGTCGCCAACAAGCGTTAACGCTGATGTGTATATGGTATTCTGCTCATTTAGTTTTACTTTTGTTTTAGACACCTGTCTTGCGAAGCAGATACTCTCTACGCACTAGACGTTCATTAAAATGAACATAATTTAAAAGAATTCTTTAGGTGCCCTAAGTCTTAATGGGTCAAGTTTATTATACGTTCTTTGTTATTACTAATAAACGTGTGCAAAGTGTGGATTAAATTCGTTCTTATTACTGTAGAAATTAGGGAAATCTGTTGCATTCCATGAAAAAAAACAAATATATAACTAAGTTCGTACTGTGTTGTATTCGGATACAAATAAGTTTCATACATCTGCTAGATTTTCGTAGTATCGACGTATGTAGTCAGAGACAGGGATTTTTCTTGGAGGTGGCCATAACATATGTCTTCTTACGCTCCGCGTATGTGATCCCCAACAACTCCAAAGCACTCCGGACATCCTGTTGTAGTCTGCGTATTTTCTCCATATAATACGTGAAACTTTCCAACGAGTTTTGCACCCTCGTCTTCTCGAAGTAACGACGCATCTACTTAAGATCCGCGTCCAGTTGCTATCACGCGGTAATGACGAAATATACAGAGTTGCCAAATCCTAGAACAGAATGCAGTTAATTAATAACTTACCTGAATTTCTTGAGGCAGGATCGTGTTCCTCCTGATAGCGTTAAGTCTGATGCGCAAATTACAAAAATGAGCAGCGATTTGTCTCCGTTTATAATCGCGAACCATGATGGCGTCCTGGAAGCCATGACGGACTATTTTAATGTTCAGTAAAATGCCATAACCTACTTTTTCGTGAGGAATACGGTGGGTAATCACATAGTTTATCTTTCAGCAGTTTTTCAACTTCAGGATTATTATGATGAGTTGGTGTCTTATCTGGCATTATTTGGCGCTCATATAGTATTTTTGATGGTATTGTTGGTGGGATAGACAATGACCGCATTCCATTACATAAACTGTTGATCAGACCACTGAGGTTCGGCTTTAAAACTAGCGGCCCAAATAAACTCATTTCTAAAATAAGCATACAGAGGATTGTTACTTATGTTTATGAACTCAGTTAACATTTCACGGGAAATAGTAATTACCAGTACCAAATAATGTGTTAGTACATGAGTTTTGCGTGCAGAAATATTTGGGCGAGCCGTCACATACATTAAGAGAAATCTATTTTGGGACATACCAAGCACAACTTAGTTAATAAAAATGGCAGGCTCCGCAGCCATTTTTACCCAAATAACGCATGATGTATCAACTTAAGTATTTGAAGAGCTTACAAATTGACGGTTTATATTTTTACGAGCCTCAAACCACACCATCTGCATTGATGCAGCACATACTTAGAAGTAGCTACGAGGTCATGTTAATGGTAGCGCGCAAGCATTTCTGTTTGGTCGTAATTCCGAATATGTAAGATAACGTACACTTGACAGTATTAACAAGTAGGCGCTTTTCATTAATATCTCAACGTCTGGTATCGTTATTTACTTGGTGGTTACAACGCCACGCGGATGGTTGGACGAAGTATGTTGTCCTTAGTTCTTTCTTGGACAGTTGACTCGGATGAGTTTGGATATGCCATTTACATGATTTCATTGTATACGTACACAATTTTGTTTTTTAACAACTAGTCACGCATCCTAGTCAGTTAGCTGACTTGTACCATAGAGATGGAATGACTTCATTGGCTGGTAAACTTGAAAAGGTTTCTCAATTACTTAACATATATTACCTAGAATCTGTTAGTATATTTCAACATTTGGGATTAAACCTACTGCTTAATAAAAGTAATTTTCTAGCGAAGTACATTAGACTTTGCTAAACGCTGATGTAAATCCATAATACTCTTCACGGGTTGAGTTTAAAGTGGAAAGATTGCCATGCACTTTACGCGACTAATGATAGTAGGTAGTTATTGTCACCAGTGCGTTTAAAACTGACTACACATAATGTAGCCATCAAGTTTTCAATAGTGGTGTGAGGCTTAAATCGATGAAGGAGTTAAATAAATTTATGTTAGTGAACATTCATCGACTGGGGTATTTATTTATTAATTTTAAATACCCCTTGTAAAAAGATACTTATGTCAAATACCGTAATTCAATTTATAAGTACAGTGCAGGGAGTGCGCAATTTGTCCCATTCCGTACATCATTATCAGACGAGTATTGAGAATGCAGACTTATTTCTCCAACAGAGTTAGGGTAAGTACACTGGTTCATCTTCGTTTGTTGTGTTCCTGATTACTACGCTTTGGAGCCAAGTAATAGGCTGGGTTGGACGAATCAAAATTTAGCAAAGAGAAATAACTGTCTGAACAGAAGTGCATCGTTTAACCGTGCCACGTTTGATCTGCAATAAATCATGGAGCTTGCACACAGATACTAAGTATTCTGTTGACACGAGTGCATAGAAGACGAAGTATTATTAGAACCCAATGTTTAATGGCTAAAATGTGCGATATTTTGCCATATAGCCTCACATACACGTAAAACGCGACGACTCAACATTACTAAACAACCAAATCGGAAAGTTATCCCACAATGTTTACTAGTACTCATCCATACCTAATCAGCTATTACAAAAATAAGCTTAGTGAGTCTGTATAATACAGTGTATCCGAAGTTCGGTCAGCGGTTAAACATGTGTGCCGGGCTGTTCGGCCAGACGATTTGAGGTTCAAGGCTATTCAAATGTTACAAAAAGACATGGTTACTACATGAAAACTTACGATACTCTACTTTTGTGAGTCTCTATGCAATAACACCACCAGGTTGGCCATAGATGGTGAGGATAGGAACGTCAGCTGATTTAACTAGCCAACCTTAATAATAACTAGGTAACTAGTACCTCAGTAGCGTAATCTTGGGACTCTGATATCAACAACATGATGGTCCAGATGAAACATAGTAAATGACTCACGAAAAGATATAGGGTTCTAAATAACCAAAATGAAGTTAGGAGTGGTCTGCCCCTAAGATAGGAATTGACTGCTTTGATGGCTTGAAGTTAGTATAAGAACTAAGGTCGGCGGCCTATACTCTACATAGGATAATAGGCATTGGTTGACGAGAAAAATTAGCGAAAAAAGATGTCCTCACAAGACCGAGGAAAAATCTTTGAATATTCATGCCGCTAGTGGTAAGACAACTGCTCGAGTGTCACAGAAACAACTCATCCAGCAGCAAACGTTAATTTTAACTTTGAAATCACCCTAAATTATGTTTAGAATATTTTAGACGGGAAAATACCCTTCTGTTTACTTCAGGTTTGGTTTAAAGAGCTTCTGTGACTAGCATCAAAGCGTATGATTAACATGGCATTTGGCACATATGTGCATCAATCCAAGTCTCCATACCTCAACGTATAAATAACACCTTCAGACTGGAGACCATAAATAGCAACCTCAAAAACTAATGTTAAGCCTACGAAAGAACAAAATACACTAGCATAAAATGATCATCTGGAGCAGTCATAATTCTCCGAACAAGTTTTTATTACATTTTTCATCACGACTACTACTAACAATCGATGAGTTGCTACACATGTGCGATCCCTATGATGTAAGAATTAATATTGATATTCATCGACACATTGGTCCATGGGTAAGTTACTAAAGAAGCGTAGACTGTGCGAAGTTACGAAGACTTCAAACGGTAGACGACCTTCAGGTTTAATTCAATATCTTTTTAAGTTATATATGCTTTGCAGAATTAGAGAACTATCATCTCTTCGGATCTACCTCTAGGTGGTACGAGTGTTCTTAGTGTTAACGAGTACAGAACTAGTTATATTGTACCTGAAGCTGAGAAGAAAAATATTAGACAGAGAGTTTAAAAAAGAGAAATCTAGGTGAAACTCATAAAATGTTGAACCTCTTGTAATCTACAGAATACAAATTTATTTCTATGAGTCGTGCTGTAAAAGTTCATTTTTAGACTAACTACGTGTTTGGTTGTTCCCCAAGATAAATTTCTTTTTTAGATAGAGTTATACGACTGAGTTTGTTTCAAGATGTCTTAGGTTTGTACTGAAAATATTAATAGGTCTCAGAAGTCAAGCTACCTAACGTTCTAGACCGAAATCTTATAACTGGATAAACTTTGTTGGTTGGTAAATGCCAATAAAAGTTTTCCCTTAGAGTACTGCATGGGGTTATGTTCAAGTAGAAATAATGATACTGGACCCTTCGAAAATCTACAAGGAGGAGGATGTAGAGGCTCAGACTATACTCTAAACACACCGACTATTAAATAATTCATTTCTTGTGCTTTTTTATGTTGTGACTGAAATCTATCCTCAATCGGGATTTTTAAATCTTGGTCACTTGTTATACTATTTCACTTCCAAAATACCTTCCTCTATAATACTTCATATTGGTTTATTTATTTGTATGTGTGGAATCAATTGACATAAGAGAATTATATGTATGCAGAATATATATTTAGCTGGACCTAATACAAATAATATCCAACATCTGCAGTTCGTATAACAGGCGTCGTACGTGGCTTTCTGGTCATCTAATAAGGACTATTTCTCTATGGGTGTATCTCGACGTTTCACAATGAGCGTTTTGTGTTTATTGACATCCGATAGAAGTTAGTTACTGGTAGTCTTAACATGCATCCTATCCAGGTCCTCTTTGATATTCAAAACTTCATAGGGACTTTTTCTCCATGTAGATCTTATGATCATCAGCATATTAAAGAGATTATGACTCCAAGTTAACAGGGAAGCCATTAGTAAACGATGAAAAAAATGTGGCTCGAACATGCAACATCGTGGCACTAATCTGCTAGTCATCAAAAACCAGTTAGACAAAACAAACGGAAATCTTTTGAGCCACTGATAACCCCAGGGATAATATTGTACTGACCATGCATTCCTGACTTAGTGCGCATGTCACGTTATGAATAAACAGTGAAATTAGATTAACCTGCGATTTTTGTATTCGGTCGACTTTGTTTCAGATTGCTAAAATAAATTATCTCATATCATCTGATCTTAAACCGTTTACATTACGCGTTTAATCTGTTGTGGCGCGTGGTTTTGATTCTTTTGTCGACCGCGAAATCTCTGTCATCAGTTATTATCTCGTCTAGGTTGAACGCTTGATTCGGCTCCTAAGCTTTGATACGACCCCCAGGCTAAAACTACACTTCAACGTGAGCACGAGAGAGTTGGCAGGAAGTACAACAAAATAACACCTTACTGGAAGGTTCAATTATGTACAGAAAACTAGGGTATTTATAGTATCATAAATATCCTTTGGGCTTCTAGAGGTTTCTATATTCTACTAAACACAGTAGTAATAAGATAACTGTCCAATCAAAGATATGTCACGCTACTTCTCAGTCTGAAAGTTTCTAGTAAAAAAACCATCTGCGTGCTGATTAGACGCAATGTTTCCAATTGATTTCTACGCTTTTTTGAGCCTGTTTAAAGGGGTTTTCCGGTTCTACCCAACAGAATTCATTTGGTACCCTGGGGGTTGGTTGACAAGATATGTTGAGTAATAAGGATATGTTTCATTTTAGGATTTAAGTGGATACCAGGCATTATCTAAACACCGGGCTTAGCGAGAACCACAACAAAAAGTATCATTAGTCCAAAGTCATCAAAACTTGTCAGAGACCTTCCACTTAAGTAGTTCCTTACCCATTCCCATGGACACAGATTTATACATTCACTAATGTAATTTCACACAAAGAATTTTAAGAACTAATTTATTTACCTGAAACCAAACTGTTGACATCAAGATGCGAGCACTAAGAAACTGATTGATTCATAATAGATGGTCACAACGACATCAGAAATTGAAATGATTTAGGAAAATGTAAGACGGAATAAGCTTAGGATTAGATTACTTTTTCTCCCCACTTGACTAAACAACAGCTTATTATTGCCCTTTATTGACCTAATTAAGGCAGTCTGTTAGGTTTCTTATCCCAATAAATTTTCATGGCTCATTTGTTGTGTAAGTAACCAGTTACTTCAGGGTCACTGAAGATTTGTCATAGGTTCCAGGTTTAGAGGTGCTGGAATTTAGCAACGAAGTGTGCCTAGGTATATTGCGAATCCTGTTGAGTAATGCATGATTAACAATAAACTGAAGAGTTGTCTCTAATTTGATACTAGACCTTGTTCACGTCAACACAGTCACATTTGCTTGATCAGAGGATGCTTTCCAAGTCTGCTCTAATCCTATTGAGGTTATTACTGTGTTAATCCGTAAGTTCCGTCGATATACAAGACTGGGAATGTTCAAACAAAGGTTACAACCAACCAGTGGGCTAAGAGTATTTGAATCCGAAGCGCGGGCCTCCTGTTTGATGAAAATAAAATCTATTCTAGAAGTATTTTTAGCGAGCACTTTGAGCTACACTGTCAGGCAGCTCACAACCATAGGGCAGACACCTAAAGTCCGTTACAAATTAGGAACTGCCATTTGAAGAGAAGAGATGAGGGACACTAAATTCAACCATTAGCAATATACGTATAAAGTCCAGATTGTTTGAAAATGAATTGTTCAGGAAAGTCAAGGCTAGGGGAGTTTCGTATAGAATGTCAACCAAACAAGTGCCACACCTATCCTTTGCACTACACCCCACTACACCTTGACGGTTAAACCTATGAGAAAATCTTTCATGGACATTAAAAAAATTGGATATGTATAGGACCACGCCACCCTAATTGGCTAGACCTGTCACTACGAAACAGCCGGGAGGCTTTGAGTTGCAGTCCCTCATTAATGGATTCCTCGATGTCCAGGTTCCAAGGAAGGCTATTACACCAGGTTATCTGAAGTATAACTGATCTCTGATTTAACGTTTTCAATTGTAACCACTTCGTATTACTGTATAAACAAGCAAAAGCAGGATAGTTACCATCTTGTAAAGATTGTGCAGAGTAGCTTACGCCAAGGGCTGGGTTCTGGCTGACAAGCTTTTAGAAAGCCAGCCAACTTAAGTTTTTGCAAAGAAGTACTTAGTACCCCAACCTTGTTGCGACACACCGTTAAGTCTGGGATTAGGATGTACACATAGCAACAGAGATTTACCAGTTTCAGTTCATGACAAATCAACGGGACGATTTAAATACATTCTGATTATGCACACATATTCGTTGAACATGTGTGGCTGTCTGGACCCAGTAGCCTAGTGATGAAGATGGTGGCGTATGAATTTGATGTGGGGAGTGGCCGTTTGGCTGGTGGCGAGAAAGTGCTGAGTGGTGTCTACCCAGACAACCTTATGTTATTCAGGGCGATCCACAGTGGTCTTGGGGATCTTTCGGGAAATGGATGATATGGAGCAAATCCTTTGAATATAGGATGGTCAGGATATACCTCTAAAAGCCTGTATATTGCCTGCTATTGGATATGGTCATGATTATCCCCATCTTGTAGTAAGAAGAAACAGAATAACAGATTTCGGGTTTAAATCAATATTAACCATAAGAAAAAGGGTAGACAAGAACTCGTTGGGTTGCACAGAAACTTTTAAATGATTACCATGAAGACTGGTAAGCGTCATTTTGATTCATTAACTGGCCTGAACAAAACAACCAATGACTACTAGGAAACACAACATAGATATTTTTTCATAGTAGAGACTCTCCAACGGTGTGCATCAACGACCTCACCAGGGACGTAACCCAGGAACCTCTGGCTTTACGATAAAAGCTTTACTACTGGACCACAGAGCCGGATACCAAAGCGTTCGTCACGGAGCTAGGAGATCTTGAACTTGGTTCCTGGTACGGTCAAGGGTGCTCACTGTCAGAGGGTTCCATACTAGGAAAAAGATGTCCAGTGCCCCTATGATTGTCAATGGTTACTTAATTCAGACAGGTTCACAATATCGAATTAACAACGAACTTTCAGTTTTGGGACCTATACCTGGGTACTGAAGTTTTTGAGAGGATGGCATCTGAGGAATTTGATCGGTGACAAGAGTGAAATTTGTGACTTTCGAGACATTCTCTTGTGGCGTTTATTGGTTTTGGGGCCACTGGCACTATTAGGAATTGCAGGTTAGAGTACTATTTGGAGGGACTATGGGTGAGACCTGACCAGCCAGAAGAGGTCATTCTTGACAGAGGTAGGTGGCAATTAACAACCACGATTTAAAGACTTCATCACTAGGGCTAGAAGTAGTATGTTCTAGATAGCTTGGATCTGTATTGTTAGGCATCTTCCATCCAGAGACTATGCCGCCCTTCTTGGATTTCGGAAGTAAAACTCATTAGTTTTTGAATTGACATCAATAATCGAGGAGTAACTATTTGGGTCTTGGAAGTACATCTGACTAATATGACAATGAAGTATATTATGGTCACCAGAACCAATATGGAGAATGTTAACCTGTTGAGTTTCTGTAGCTAAATCTTCATGCATTGGCAAAAATTACTTCTAGGATAGAATGTAACTAACTTAAAACATTTGATATTTGACCATAGATTACTTCCACGTGAAAATGAGTTAGTGTTAAGCAAGTCAAGGTGGGAACTGGTAACGAATTTTACTTCAGTGGATGACAGTGACTTGTGATAACTGTTACATTTACTTACGACATATATTTGTATTCTTAGGACACCAATATGTTACAGATAAATATGCTACAGATAAATTTTCGCAGAGCCCAAATCTCCACTCAGTAAATCGTCGACGACGAATTTGCGAAGTAGAGGGAAAAGTTGACTCGACTTTCAGAAATATTTAGAGTAGCATGTGGCTCATCTTATCCACAAAAATATATAAAGGTCTAGGTACAGGGTTGACTGAAAAATGCTTGTCAGCCGCCTATGCTTAATCAGGGATAACAGGCATCGATTAGTTGTTTCTTTTTGTTGAAGCGATTGAATGTAATGCTGTAATGGAAATTCAAGAGTACAAAGCACATAGTGGACCGGCTTCGATGAAGACAGTAACTGTAAGCGTACTAGTTGTTTCAAAAGATTGAAATCCAACCAAACATTAAAATTCTTGGATTTCTACTGACAAAGTTTCTTCAAAATGAATAATTAACTCATTGAAATACTGTAACTAAACACAATTTATCAAAATAACTAGACGGAACTACCAAACATATCAGTCCATTGTGGCAAATAAATCGTAAAAAATAACTGATTCGTAACCACGGCCATATAATGGAGAGTGACAATCTTAAGCCAAAAATACGACTTTGTGAAAGAGAAATCTGTCTTGACTTATATATATATATGGTATTGAACTGAAGGCTCAAAATTACCCATGACGAGTTAAACAAAATGATGAACAACAAAAAACATCATCTCAACGTCATAATAAACAATTTACAACAAGGCGGAATTCTGATCAGTTTTGAATAGAATGAAAAGCTTAAGCAGTACAAGAAAGATTTGTACAGAAGTTTATACATACTTAATTTTGTTGGAAAGTCGTTTCATGAATAACTTTGATGCAAAATAAATAAATAAAATATATTTCGATGCTTACATGTTTACAATTTATCAGGTGACGGTTAAATCAAGTGGAAATGCTTACGAAGCAAAAGGCTAGTCAGGATTGTAACAATTACAAGTCAGTGATTAGTGGTGATTGAGGAGGTAATTAGCATGGTAATTGAGAATAAGTTGCATATTGAAAGGTACAGTAATGTGAATAAATTAAAAACAAGAACTTCGAAATGAAATGACATGGTACGGTATGGAAAATACTAACAAGTTATTTCGAAGTCTAAGGTAAATAAAGTGTACTCCTATTATGGACTTTGCTTGGCTGTAAAAATGATATTATTCAAGTTTTTGGTTTGTTTGTTCAGAATATTTAGCTTCTTCATTTGTTTTATCTGTGCTCAGCTCCAAGCTGCCTCTTAAAAGAATACAAGCAATATTATCCAAATGATCCATTACACCTCTTTGAAGCCACTTTGGTATAGTAACGCGGGCCTTTCGGAACCCAATGCTTTCTAGAAGACGATCAAATGCTGGTACTCCAATATTAGTAGCTAAAAGCCAACGACACTCAGGACTTAATGACCAATGTATTATATCATACACACGAGCATCCTGTACCATAGGTGAACTAGTTATTGAGAGAGCACGAAGTCGACTTGCAATATCTTCCGATAAGACGTTTGTCGTTAGCGGAATATTCACACGACCATAACAGATATCATTCCCATTATGGTTTGCTCCGTTTGAAACTTAAATGAGAAACAAAAGAACACTACCTACATTGTGTCGATGAGGAAAAAGGTTTAGTTATTGAAAGGACTACTCTATCCAAATGTTTCAGAGCATTTGTGAATTCCATGGTGGTCCCCATTACGAACCAATGTGAATGATTGTTACGAAAAGACATTGTAGTGTATGTCATATTATGAAACAAATCAATACGATTGCTCACATTTGTTGAAAACTTATTTGTGAGAGAAGCATCAGTATTTCCAGACTTGAAGCACACTTTGTCTATAAGTGCAGAATTAATAGATGCGATTATTTTTATTCAAGTTTGTTTTAGACAGTCCAACGTTAAATAATATTATCTCTGTGAAGGCTTAGGTGGTGCGGAGTCTGTGCATCTTAATCACTCAAATCAATTTCGGACAGGTAATGTATTTAGGGAGATGTTCATCGCTATAAGATTTTCCAACGGACTAGCAATATCTAAGTTACTAAAGCTGAATAAAATAAACTTTGTTAAAGTTACGTACAGGGTTATGAAGATGTATATTCGGAATCCAAAGCACCCTGTTCTTTACTCTCTCCTGATTTTAGAGAAATGGATACTGGCTGCATTCTAGGCTACACGATCGGGTTTTAAGGAAGGTGAATTTCTGTAACACCCTGGATTTGTTAAAAAATACGAAGTCGTGTCAGCACAAAGGGATGAAAATTATTGAGAAACACAATATCTGCTGTAATCCATTAGATGATATGATTATAAGAAAACACCTTCTTAATGATGGTGTTCGATCGAGAATGTTATCGTTCTAATACTGATGTAATATAAGGAACTGATGAAATAGATTTATTCCATGCTTAATAATAAGTTCACTGTTTTATGCTTTTATTCATACAATGAATACGAGTGCTGCATACTGAAATAATGTAACTTGCGAATAAATTAAGATTAATTACTTGACTACGGAATTAACATGAAAAGAACCTGAAAGTATGCTTCACTAACTTCCCGGACGTGAATTTCAGTAGGCAAGTGAGACGTTAAATGATATTGAAATTGTGACAATATTCCCGCTCATTTAATCATTCAGTCCTTATATCCGATGAAGTGTTTATTGTGCTCTCTATCGAAAAATCAGCTACCAATACGTGTTTACTAATTAAAAATCATCTGGGTGTAGATTACATGTCTATATACAAGTAATAATCAAGAAGAATACAGAGTAGTCATAACATCACGTGCCTTATCCGACTATATTTAGGCCAATATGCTTAGCGGAGATCAAATTTTATCTAAATTATTTAAAAATCGCTAAGTAAAATTTCGTTAATTATATATTTAAATACAATTTGACAGTCTACTTTCATGATTATAGACAGCAGATTATAGGTGAATGAACAGTGCATGTGTATGTGTGAATCTCAGTTCGTGACTGCTTGTAGTAGTAATAATATGGCGTATAAATTAGTGGCTGACTAATCTGGTTCTTGATCGTTCAATCGGATCATCAAGTAGGAATACCCAAGCAAGGTTAGGAGTAGCTGTTACACTGTGTAATAACGTGAGCAAGTAGTCTAAAAGTAGTCGGACACTCCGATCTTTTACAAACAGTAGCGTAACTCATAATATTCGTCTAGTTATTCTTCAACAATAACTGTATGTTATTTCACACTTCTCAGCTCAGCAATCTTGACTTGATGACAATGTTGCCTTACATCCTACTTAGTACATTTAGTCAACTCAAATGCAGCCGACATACTGAAGAGCTCGCGAAATAAAATGAACTAATAGATTTTCCTATTCGAAACACTGTTTTGTTCACTATTTCATTAATCAATATCCTTAGTAATGGCATGATGAAAAATAACTGTAGCTCAGGAGGTTTCTGGAAACGTATAATCTGAGCTAACAGGTCTACTGCTGATGTTATCTGGAAAGGCAATAAAAGTTTCATGATCAAGCCATCCAGCTCAGAGAACACGGAATCTCCAAAAATGTTTGATAGTGAAGGTTAATAGCAAATGTATTAAGTGAAATCCATTTGCTGACTGACAAATTACATAGTAACACCATTATTACCTCTTAACATAAAAACAAATATTACAACAGGTTTCTCATAACTTATATAAGAGAACAGCTGTATACAAAGTAAGACTTACTTTCGTAATCATTCAATCGTTCATCCAAATATGAACTTATTAGACTCGGTAACCAAGGTACATCGATAAGTCCAAGTTGAATAAAGCCATGAAAATCAGTTTGAAAACTGACTTTTACAGATGGTACAAAACTGGGAGTTATGTTCACTTCTCCTGAATTGTCTTTTTTGGACAACGGTTTATTTCGAAGCAAAGATCGCCCTTTAGAACGACGTTCTGGTGACCTTTTCTGGTCTGCATCTATAGATTTAACAATACTGTCAGATGTAGATTCCCCACTAACCGAGGATACCGACATAACGGACGGAAGACTGGACAAAGTAGGCTGGCACATTGTCTGACGTTGATCAGTAGTGATACGTAAGGAAAGAGAAGGCAAAATAAATAATAATTCGCCTTCATTTGGTGGCTTTAATGGATTGGAACGAAGAGTTACATTCGATCGTTCTTCTTTTGATACATCTTTGCTGTTAGTTGATATTTCATTAGTCTTACTATTAGAACGACTATAATTACAGGAATCTGTAAAGTTAACATCGTCTTCATTCACTGGAACGAGCTTATCATGGGCTGGTTTCGAGGAATTTAGTACATTAAATACAGGTAACGAAGTTTCTTGGCTGTTAATATGTGTAAAGCATACAGGGAATTGTGCCACTTGCAATACGAAACACACAGTAATAAAGAGCGACCGAATGAGTAAACATCAATAAAAACAATAGTTAGTTGCAATTACAAAGTTGATATAAAAATAACTTAACTAGGTACATGAAATAAAGGTTGAATGGCTTGTAGAAAATTGAAATTAATTTTTATCATAAAATAGCACCAATTGTAGCATCACTATAAATCGCTACAAAGTGAGAGGAAGCTGTATCATTCTAAAGTTTGGGACACCTCGTAACAGTAAAAATCTACACAAGAGAACTGAAAGTCTTATGTTTGATCCCATATATACGTATATCATAATTTTCCTTTACTATGATACGTTGTCTGTAAACTATTTACAATGTTGAATGCATGAATAAATTCATAAAAATACAACACAAATACTTTCACTTACACTGTATTATGGAATTGATGCCTGATGGATTACTATGCCGAACAAAGTTGACAACTATGGATTTTCGTTAAAAAAAAAAGAGGACAAAAGAGAACACTTATACTTAGACACAAAAAGGTTACACAATTATCAAAAATGGAATTACAAAACCACAAGACAATACATTTGTTTATGTAAGAGACTATTCAGTAATGTGTATCCACGTCATAAAATCGGTTCCAAGGGAAATCGTAAGTCTATATTGCTGACGAGTCTTATATTAGGGCTAGAATATATATGAAAACAGGTAGATAGATGTGAATATACTGTACGTACGTACCTGTACTATCTGCACCACGAAAACAAAATTCTAACCATTCTTCTGTGGTTGCAATCGGTAAATCGCGTAAATTCTGTGATTTTCCACGCCTAACACGAAGTACGTAAGCCATTTGTGGTTGAAATTCTGGTGGTGAGCCTAATTCAAAACTTAAAACTTGTCGTACATTTATCCATCCATCTTGTTCACTTCTATCAAGAATGACTCCTTCAACAGACGTGGGAATTTCTCGCTGAGCTTCAGTTTCAAAACTAAATTAGGCAAAGTAGAAACAAAGAGATTTTACTGATTACTGATATACTACATAGCAATCCTTAATAATATACTATGTTAAAAGTGTTCAGGTGGAAAATTCCCACCAAATATGAAAATAGAAACTATTAGTTAACCATCCGCTTATATAACCTAGTCACTATTTATTTATTTAAACACCAAATTTGATACAAAACGGCACCAAAAATACATGTGACACACAAGTACAAAGGTAATATGAAGAAAATAAGGGAAGAAGTCAATCAAGAAAAAAACAACAGAACTCTAACGCAGTTCGGACAGTTCGAACAAGAAGATCTCATTTCTATTAAGAGAACTTATCACACTTATAGGAAAATTCTCATAGGAAACGGTAGAAGGATCATCATTGGCTTCTATTCTGGGTCAGGTCTGATAAGGTCTTGAGTCACTGATTCGCACTGAAACTAGAACCCTAACAAGGAAGTCGGCGTGGATCGACAAAGGCCAGTTCTACATAGTTTTTTTCATTCCACGACGTCAATGTCATTAACTGACCACTTCTTCGCTTTTACAACCAGTTCCAGAGACGGAAGCTTCTAACGTGATATTCACAAGACATGATGAAACCGCTGAAGCCAGTGTTTCAAGATGGTGACACCATTCGAGCTCTCATCACTACACATGAAAACACGATGCAGATAAGTTTTATGATAAGTCATAACGTAACTTATTAACCAACTAAATTCATAACTAAGGCTTTGAGTAAAATGCATGTGTTGATGTGGAGGCTGGCCTACTACTTAACGATCCAAACAAAAACAAGCGAAGCGAGTTCTGAACATGTAGCCCAGTGACAGAAAAATTATTGGTTTGATCATTTCCTAATTTGTAAACAGGATATTCTTATTCATATCCATCATTTTTCCAAATTTGTTGAAATCGAATTTATTTAAATGAAATAGTAAAATAAATTGGGATCAAATGAACACATAGTTTCGATTGTTTATATTAAACCATATTTTAAAGAAAACTCCCAATTTAAACATATTCACTTGTAGAGAAAGTATGTAACATAGTAACTAACCAGACTGTTGGATGTTGGATATTGAATACAGCCCAATCAGGTGCTGATCGAAAACTCCCAGCAAAACACGATATCCCTAATGAATGTCCCGATAGCTGGAAAGAGCCACTAAGTACTGGATTATTGCGTAGATCCGATTGCATTTCAATAGATAGTGATTTCCCCTTCGTACTAGATACTCTCAACCGTTCTTGAATAAGTAATGTGACAGCTTGATACATTATTTTTTGCCAATGACGTTGTAAAAGTTTGTCGACTTGGTAATCACTAAAAGTACCAGACTTCAAATCAGATTTATCTTTGGTTAGACGCGATGGACAAATACTTCCTCTATGATTTGAAGATCGACGTTGACCAGCATTCATTGGAAACATACTAAAACGACCAGCTTGTCCAATTAATGATAAACGACCTTCTCGAACTTGTTCTTGAAAATAATCGCGAACTTTATGAATAGATCTGATGAGATCCGGAGTAGTACTACGTACAATTGCTGCCTATAAACATATTGACGAAAACAAAAAGATAACTCCAAAAGTTTTGTAAATCAGTTGAATATTAATCAAGTAAAAAGCATTTATTATAACATGGATGAAGTTTTACAGAAGTAATAAAAAAAGGAAGTAAGTAACTTAGAAAATAAATCTAAAAACAGTGTGGATATCCCTTCTATGATTCATAATCGATTCTTGACCAGATTACTAAAGATTTGGATTATTAATGTATTACTTTGAGTTAATACAATGTTGAAAGTTAAACAATATATGTTTCAATAAAATGAGAATATTCAGTAAATGAAATAACATCGATCTTACTAATAAACAACTTACGAAGTAACAACAGTAAATAATATCAATCTATTTTCATTAATTAACGGAATTCCTGGACCTAAATATGGGAAAGCCCACATAATGTTACACCTGATCATAAATCACTAACATGCTGATAAAGATAATCAATGATTCCTCTATATCTAATACTTCAAAAGGATGATAGTCGTACAATATCCGAAATCGATTGAAGTTAGCCGATGTAAACTATTGAATGCCAACTAAGCGATATGAAGACAGTGAATTTGATCCCTAGTAGGGTCGAAGATGGCAACTGAAGAGGATTTCTATAGTGTCTAGTGCTTTTACTTAATGTTCACTGGTCGTCCAAGGTTAGCCCATAGTGTAGATCAACAATATCCACAATTGCCTTCACTACAAAATGTAAAAGTTTTATCCTAAAGGTACAGAAACTACTCGTTTTGAAAACAAACATAACGGTCGGTTCACTGGTGGAAAACAATACTTTTCGGCATGACAGCTGAAATGATGTCATCACTCTGGCTTAAATTCACAATACAAAAAACCATCGTTTCCTAGGCTTGCTTTGGATTTTTTAAAAATTTAGTATTACACCAAATCATGGCTTTTAATGATTGATGTGTATAATGATTGAAGTTGAATTGAAGCTGACAAATGGAAATCAGGAGGGGCATTTAGTACTGCCAGACACTTCTTAGTTGGATGTATATGCTACATCCCAGTGTTGACATTTACTATAGATAATTCCATTCGTGTCAAGCGATATCGAGTTCTCTATTGAGTTGTAGAGTTCAGACAGCCACAATTGAAATGTGTTTGTATCTTCACGTTGTCGCTGTTAAGAACTAATATTAACAAGTTTTAGTTACTTATATGCATCTCAATATAGCGTAAGTTCATAGGTATGATTAAAGTTAGATTGTGGCTGGAAAGTGGAATCCAGGAAGCGCTTCTTGTCTTATTTGTGACTCATCAGTGACGATCTGTCATTAATGATACTCGTAAATTTACGTTATATGAGAAAGGTAACGCCCTCAGCATGGACAACAACAGAGACTGATCAATTTCAGTTATTAATAACATTAATTGGAAGATACAAACACAGGTGAGGCATTGATTTAAATAGTCAAAATATTATGTCGATGAAAAGTATTAGCAATTAGAAAGGATCCATGGAATAGTTGGACTATTTTGAAATTACCTGTGCTTGATCCCAATTGATTTCTCCAGAAATTCGAATGAATACAAGTGGCAAGCCAACAACGACATCTATTTCACTATTGGTTACAGGAGGTGAACATAGATCGGATTGTTTCGTTGAGACTATTTTAGAATTTTTAGTTGAATCTAACAATTGTCGGATGACATCCTTTAAACGCCATTCATCATAAAGTATTACATTTAAAGAATTAACTCTGAATAACAGAATATTAGGTATTCATATATTCTATGCGTATTTGGAAACCACCAACCTGAATTGCTAAACAATGTTGAGGGTCGCGTAAAGGATCATTGTCTAAAAGAACTAAAATTAAATTATATATAAAAAAGATTTGTTGTCATCCTACTTTTCTTTCGATGAAGATCACGGTCAAGGAATGCTAAAGTTAACTTGAAAATCAATCATGAAAATTGTTCGCAAAACTATCGAGTCCGATCGTTTTGCTATTTTAGTGTAAAAGCTATAATTAGGCACGAAGTGATAAAAAAAACACTGATTGTAATTAAGGATGTAGGGTATTTCATTTTAAGAGCAAGATAAAAAAAGCTCAATAATTCATTGGTTCCAACCTAAACTTTCAATCATTATTAAAGGTTAATAGATGCTTAAATTTCGTAATTTACATTAAGGATTGATTGAAGTTAAAGAATAACAGAGAATCAGGAAATAGCTGCTATGTTACTGTGCACAACCACAACCATGTCAGAGACCAATGTCATTTATCTAGAACACTTTGGAAATGCAAATATGGTTGGAAAATATAGTAGACTAATTGGCGGCAGCCAATACATCAGACAGTGGAACATTACATTTAAGGTTTTTAACTAGTCTATTCATAGGCTTTTAAAAAATTATAATGATTGGTCAACTAACTGCTTAATTAAATAACATTCAAAAACAATGCAACGTAAACAAGAGCATAACAAAAGACTTACCTTGAGTTACGAAGTCAACTAAGCCGAATTCACCGCCAACTCCACCTCCTTCACTAATAAACTGACTACTGGCTAAGCCAGCAGTCAATAAAGTATTTTTACGACCTGAAGAATTCACTGAGATATGACCTTCACAAAATGACTGATTTACAATAAGTCTGAAAAAAGTAATATGGAGAGGTAAAGACTAATAACTGATCGT
Source organism: Schistosoma japonicum (assembly GCA_025215515.1). Lineage (NCBI taxonomy): Eukaryota > Metazoa > Platyhelminthes > Trematoda > Strigeidida > Schistosomatidae > Schistosoma > Schistosoma japonicum. Next base: position 62,268,868 of record CM046061.1, on the reverse strand, counting down.
AAAAACATCATAGTAACGATCAATAGAAAGTGACCATAATATACGCATATACAGGGAGGTGGTTCGAGGGTGGTCGGCAAGATACCCTTGACCTAGGCTTTGTGCTATTTGATACTTATTAGCAAGGCATACCTGTAATCTTTGAGGAATCTGTTCTCCTTTGTGGATATGATTCCTGGTCACTTAATTTCATAGTATGTGACCGTTACCATTGAGCCATTCGGGACTCGAGTGACACCTTGTAGGACCGTGATGTATACGTTGGATTGAATCCACAGGGCAGCATAAATTACTCAGGGATTGCAGGTACATTTTGATGACAGGTGTCAAATAGCATGAAGCTTAGGTCAAGGAACTTCGCCTGTAGATTTTCTAGGGTTACTGCCGGTACCTAGCCCGGGTAAAGGAGGAGAGTTGGGCATACGGTTAGCATTCCCATCCCGTAAAACACAAGCTTGATAGAAAAGCGCTAACCAGATTAAACAAACTAAACCATTTAAAATCTGTCCTGGGAGTGGAAGGAATGTTTATAACGCTTCATGATGAAAGCCGAGATTCTTCGGAAGTCACAAGGCCGATGGCCCCACTTCTAACAACCCCAACGAAAATTCATATAGGTACATGGAATGTTCGGACAATGTGGGATGTGCTCACATATTAAATTGACTTCCAGACTCAACCACCATGTCCAACAGAAGCGTATCAGTCCCTTGTGTTCAGTAACGCTGCTGAAGAGAAGTAAGGTGATGCACTGGAGACGTCTGCCGCAGTCATTCCAAATGTGGAATAATTGCTATGTGACAAGCAAATCGTTGTCCCTCTGTTACCCACATACCGCAGAGTGCTTATACCAGTAGACGTGCTCACAGTAAAGCCACCACTCCAGGTCGGATTAATGTTTTGCTTAAGATGGTTAAATTGTCTGCAGAGCATACGAAGCTGAAGCATGCAATAAAACGAAACATGAAACTAGGTCGAGTTGTCGTAACTGCCGCAGGACGACCCATAAGTGGTCTTGTTATTAACCGAAGATTTGACAGTAACGGGGTGAAGATCACAGATGTCTAATGTAACCAAGTGTCGTTCCGGTTATTACACAAGGACCCCACAAATTTTCGCGAGTGGGATGATCAGTGGTAGATTGAGATCGCTTGCATAACTTGTAACTAATCATGTTTTTCTTCCTTCCTGAATGGTTTCGTAGTTGTACAGTGCCGCACTTCAAACTGAAATGAATGCACAGAATCTTATCATTATCATCTTCCTTTTAAAAAATGGGTGTTGTGTTGGACGACTAAGGAAGAATGATTAACGTTCAAAACTATGTCTTAGAAGACTATTCCGATTATTTTAGTTGTATGTAATTTAAGCATTTTATTCCTATCATCATTATGTCCTTTGTGCCTTAACCCTTCGTTTAGCATATTCGCTGTTAGTATATCATCCCCTATCTATAAACTACAGTTAATTGATTATGTACACGTTACCTCTATTCACTGTCGCTGTCTCTCTTGTTTTGTATTGATGTTAAGTTCCTAATTGGCTGACTGTGTGGTTTGGTTTTCGCATGCAAGAAGGAATGTTTAAGATATGATCCGATTTGTCTGGTTGGTTTATCAGCACAAGGACGTATCAATTAATTGGTTGTACGCATCAGACATAGTTTTTACTGTCATCCAAAGGTCTTTATACATAATTGATTAAAGGAAAGGATATAATAGTTATCATCACTACAAGCATTTGAAATAGTGCAAAACAGAAACCACAAACCTCCCCACTCATTTTAATATTTGTATACATCACATAAACGTTGAATAAAACTAAGAAGAGTACATTTATGGTCTAAAAACTTAATGACTTACTGCAGGGTTGGATATACTTCAAATACGTACACATAGTAAACTACTTCATTGCGATTCAGAATGTATTAATGGGAGTATTAGACAAGGAACTCAACATACCTAGGTAAAGTTAGGCCTTAGCTAGCAGTGGAGTCCAGGACTCCCATTTCATTCTTCTTGAGACTCATCTCAGTGCTAACAACATTTAACTAACAAGTTGCGAGTACTGGATTGCATTCTTACCTACAAACTAACTTTACTAAAACCTAAAGGTATGATGATCAGGATCCAGATATATCAATATAAAGCAATTCTTAATACACACAATGGGCAAATGAAGGCTTTCACGAATAAGGTTGATGATTTTTCGAAATAAGCACTAAATAATTCGAAGATTAGAATAAAGAAAAAAACCAAATGACCTACCGTGTCAGGCCCATAGCACTACCCATGTATAGATTTAAATCAAATTTCTTTAATTGCACACAGAAAATAGTTAATGCATTCCAAGATGCTACACGCAAACTGGTATTACGACTACTACTAGCTCCGCGTTCACCTACAAGTGTAGTTAATTTTGACGTATCTGGTGATGGTCTAATTGTAAGTGTTTTAGCCTCGTGGTTATTCTCACCATTTGTCGGTGTAAATGGATTACTTGTTGAAGTATGTGAGGTATTCGACTTTTTGCAATTATGAATTTCTTTCACATCGGGTGGTTTGGATGTCAAGTGTTTTTTATTTCTATCTAACAGATTTTGAGTTTCTATAAAAAGAATGAATTTTATAAAAGCAATGATACTATTAATCAATGAAATCAAGAACCTCAGTAAGCAAGGTTTAAGAATAAAAGAAACTCATTGTATTTAGAAGCTTCTCATCAACTGTAAACGGCCTATAGTTAAAACAATTTACAAAATTTAATATGCGATAATAAATGAAATCAAGTTCCGCATTGTACAGAAAATCAAAAAGGCAGCAAAAATTGCTTTCACTCCGCTTGCAGGGGTTATTGCTATTAGAGGTTTCAACTTGACCTTCGTACACAAGAAATCGTGGTGAATCCATCATCGTCATAGTGAAATATTTATGATGAGGTAGCAAATTTATTCAGCGATGGTATCTCTTCTCAACGAATTCACTATCAAGCTGAATAGTATATACATATATGATAAATTATAGATGACTACCTAGTGTTCTAAATAATCAACTAGTAATCGAAGGAGGGGGAGGGGCTTACGAAACATGAAAATTGTGTGATTAGTAGGGTGGAGACAGTAATTGTGATTATCACTAGGTATTCTTGTCATTATCACCTTTGAACATGATACACTTAATCGTGTTACATTAAATGACCTTTATAGTGCATTGTTTCATAACCCTTGATATTTGTACAAGGCCATTTTTAAGCATTTAAAGATTTAGTCAGTATGTAATTGCTAATTTCAATCCACAATTTCGACATATTCAGTCATATTGTATACGCTATGACAATACCTAATTGTAAAAAATGACATTTATGAATTTATAAATATAAAACCAGAAGAAGAATTTATCGTAAACGGTTGTTCATTCCAATATTTTTGACATCACATAAAAATGGTTATAAAAATAATGATAGTTGTTATTATTATGATGGTAAACGTGAATGAAGGTAAGAATGAGACGTGAAGAAACAGAAAAGTACAAATGGACAAATAATGTGAACTCTAAACTAAGGCCATAAAGAAAGCGGTCTCACGAATTGCTTGTATATGCACAACTCAGGTTTCAAATTGTGGATCTCTAGAGCTTCTTCAATGTAAAGTAGATTCAGGCGTAGGTTTCTTGGTTTATTTGAATGTCGAATGATATATATATATATATCATTTGGGAGGAAGGACAAGTACCAACACACTAGAAAGAAGGATACCTAATCAAGATATCAAAGAAAGGAGATCATAGCAAGTACGGGAACAATAGTGACATCACCCTGTTTTTAGTACCAGGAAGTCTTCAACAATGTTGTTGAACTTAATGAAAGATTCAGTCGACACCCAACCTCGAGATCAACAATCCACCGGGAATCGAAAACAGACAGCGAAAGAATGAACAGCACTTGGGAGTAACAGAAAAGAATAGACTGGGTTCATAGTTGGTTGGAGAATGCTGATCAGGTCGCCTGTGTTCCACGGAGGGTAACAGGCTTTGACTGATGGATTGAATAAACAAACAAGCATGCTCATATGAAGGTCTACCTATAGTGATTGGGTAGGTTTATGTCAGTGTGAATAACAGAGTTAACTACTTAAATGTTTTGACACAACATTTAACTACATCCGAAGTCATCGCGCGGTTACAAATTTGGTATACCATGTATTTTAATGCTTGGTCACTCACTTTGCAACTGGTTCCTAGTCCACCTCCCATAAATGTATTCTTGAACTTGGAACAGGAAAATAGAGTGGGGGGGGGTATATAAGTACCTTTACTGTCAAGGTTACCTGATGAATAGTAAACGAGGATGTTTTTAAGTATATATGCAACTTTGGAGTCCTAGAAGCTTTGAAACCGTCATATAAATATACATATGACAAGTAAAAAGAGGCTTTTATGTCGACCTAAATCGAATAAGTGAGCTGGTAGGGAAAATCAACAGTCACTGAGATCCGAGTAAATCTAAATGATGAGTGTTAAATTGGTAAAACCCCCAATAACTATCAACATAACCGTATTCACTAACTATTTATTATGCATCAAAGTCAGACAAGTTAGTATCGTCTAAGTCGTTAGATTTTTTCTTAAAAATGATGCGTCATTACAGAGATATCTACATCCAGTAGTAGTGTGTTTATAGAAGAACATGGATAGGTACAAGGTAATGGCAGAATAATACGATACAAAACAAAATACACATATAGACAAACCAGTAGCGAAGTTTATGGCTCCATTTCGTAATCGAAGCTCAAGACTTTCTAAAGTATCCTGCTCTTTTTCCAAGTTGTCATTAGATACTGTGCCTTTCGACTTTGTATTTGACGGTTGTTGTTGTTTTGGATTCGCTTCTGCCATTTCATCTTGATCACAATACTGAGTTGAAATATTAACTGAAACAAAAATTATCTGGTAATGAAATGCTATCGTAACACGTCATTCCTTTTATGAAGTTTATTGGAAATTAGTAAAGATTCATCGATAGAAGAACCAACTTGTAATCTATGCGACGGATGGCCGAATTAATGTGTGTTGTAGTGTATGCGATAAGATAGGGTAAATCTAGTCCTCGAGTGGCCTTCATATTTTACTCAGACAAAAATATCTGACTGCTTGATAAAGAATCCGTTGACCAGACTCATGGTATAAGTTTATGCCATGTGACAAATCAAACATACAAAGTGAGAAGGCAAAATATAAATTACAAATACCTATTCACGTGATTGTCATCCATCTGTCTACGCTCACACTAACCAATTCAATTTGCGGAGGTCACACGTATCACTACTTTTGATCTTTGAAGCTACTGAAGTATACAGAGCCTTTAGTTATAGTCCCTTCAACTTCATTAACACTAGATGTATCGTACATGTGTTGGTCTCAAAGACTGAGAGACATTATCTGTTTTGCATTGCTCTTAGGGGAGCTATATCAAGATATACAACTAAAACTGTAATAAATAACTGTGGCCGTATTAATACATCCCACTTTAGTGTTAAATTGTGCGGTAACTTTCAAAAACAAGTATTTAAAAAACCTATGATTACAATTCTACAGTCAGTCATGTATAACGTAAAACCTTTCACATATCTGCATTGGTCCATGTCGCTACACCTCAGCACAACCAGATGAACACCACATCAGTAGAAGTAGTAGTTACATCAATCATAGAAAGAAAAAAAGTGTAGACATGTGGAAATATGATACACAGAGAACAAATTAGTTTATGCGAAGAATGTCAAGCTCATGATTTAAAGGAAGATAAAGAATGAAATCACCCACTACACTGACCGATTCACTTAGAGTCTTTAACCACTTATTATGGCATTCGTGCCTACCCCAACCAAGTAGTATGAATCTACCAACACGACTCAATCTAATACTCAACGACTTTATGAATTGATGCAATATTCTGGTGTGCTTACCCTTGACATTCCTTCATCTTACTCTAACATTAGTCAGCATTGCGCGTTAAATTAGTTGATGGTTGAGCGTACGTCATACATGTCCCAATCACCTCAATCGATAAGGATTTACAACCGCATCAGCTGACTTACCGTCTTTTTAAATACCTCACTATTACTACTCTACGCCCTAGTTCAGGTGTTGATTCAGACTAGTCCTGAAGTAAAAATATGAATTCAGAGAGAGAGAGAGAGAGAGAGAGAATGAATCCCGAACAAATATTATCGCTCATTTTTAACAAAAAGCTTTGCATTTTATTAGTGTCTTTAACAAACAGGACTATACTATCTGCGTGTATTAAGTCAATAAGTAAACCTCCTCGTCGAAGGCCAATCTTTAAAAATTCAGACGATGAGAACGTTATTTCCAGCAGTAAATCCATAATGAAATTTAACAAGAATGGGGATAGTGGATAGCCTTGACGAACTCCGCTTGAGGCTACAAGTTCCAATGATAGTATGATATATGCTCTGAGTAAAGTATTAGAGTTTCAGTAAAGAGTTGTCACAAGGTTTACGTACTTCTGAGGTACGGGTTTCAATGGCAGACATCAAAATGGAACTTATCGATCTACAGAGTCAAATATGCTTTCAAGTGAGGAAAAACCATCATTTTCAGAGGCCGATAAGTATGTTTATTTTATAAAATCTGATGAATGGTGAATATCCTATCGATATAACCATGACCAGGTCTGAAACTAACATGGTTTTCTCGCAGTTAAAGTTCATGAGTCTTACTAAACTTGAATACATTTTGTCTTTCAAATAGGGAAAAAACTCACATTATACAATATCATAAGTAATTCACGTGTAATTTAGTAGCAGGTTACTTATACCGTAATTTTCATATATTTAAACTTACCTGTTTCAATTAATTCATCATCGCCTAAAAATAAACGACGAGCCAGACTACTACGATACCATGATTTATAAATATCTAAAATTTCTATTGTTCGACGAGTATCACAAGTGAATTCAGCTACACCAATATCAAAGATACCTAGAAAGAATAAGCGAAAGAAGCACTACATAAATTACAAATATAATTTAAAAGGTTCACTCATCTGTTCTGAACAATATCAAAAGTAACAAACACAAATGTAGAAGAACATTCAAGTGAAGGCAAATGTATCGAATAGAATAAACGAGTTCCATTGTGTGACCTTCAGGTACGGAACATAGTGAAAGATCATATATGTATGTATATTGTGTGTATGATCGACATAGAACCTGGCACACTGTGTGCATCGGTTCGAATTGCCACACCTCTATAACACCGCTAGATTAACACCACATTAGTACAAGATACTTCAAAAATAATAATAAGTGTAAACATATATAACATGGTTCAGGAGAGCAGAAAGAAAGTTATGTAACAATTTAAAGCTCACGGTTTAAGGGAGGACAATGAGTGGATACATCTACGCAATTGTGACCAATTCTGGGCCATGTCACTCAGCGTTTCTAGCCACTGGTTACGGTATTCGCGAGGACCTCAACCAGGCAGTCTGCAGCCCCTAACACAACTCAAATCAATAGTCAGTGACTTCATGGACTGATGCTAGTTTTTAGTTTGGCCATCTCTCTCTTCCATCCTGCTCTTATATCAGCCAACATCGTCAGTCGAGGTAGACATATAGAACACATTTTCCAACCATCTCAATCGATGAAGATTCACAACCTCATCGACTGATTCATCACCTTTACCTAACACGTCGTCTAACCTTGTTATTACTTACTTGGTGATCCCAGCTGATGCGAGCGATGTTTCGAAGATATCGATAGTCGAAGACTAATAACCTTTGAGTGTCATCTACCCATAATGGCCACGTCTCAAACCCGTACAGTAAGAAAGAGCGAACTGTTGCGCAGTACACTCATCCCTTCGTTGAGAGACGAATATCTCGCCTACATAACAGGTGACGTAAGTTGACAAACCCCCATTACCGGGCGCTGAAAAGTATGTCTGTATTCTAAAACTTGATGAATGGTGAATATCTGGTCTATAAAACCGCAACTAGGTCCGAAACCATTCTGGTTTTCTTGTATTTGTAGATCACGAGTTGTAGTTAAACGTCTGATAAATATAGAAGCTAGTAATTTTAGACACTATATTAGTCAAACTAATTCCTCTATGGTTATCGCAGGACGACTTTGACCCCTTCTTATATACTGGGACGATTAACGATCGACACCAGTCAGGCGGAGTTATGTCAAGTTCCCAAACTTTAGTCAAAATACCAGTCAGCCTAATTGTCAAAGTGGGACCACCAACTTTAAAGACCTCTAAGGATAAGCCATCCGGACCCGCTGCTTTTCTTCACTATAGATTGACTATAGCTTTTTCGACTGCAACATGAGTCGGAGGACCTAAGTCGATTTTCCATCCTGGCTGACTTAAAATAGTAGGAAGTTCTAGAACAGCTGAAGGCCAACTGAATCGCTCCTTTAAGTGTTCAGCCCATCGATCTAAAAGTCTAGACTGAGGACTAATAAGCGTTCCATCTATTTCGAAGATCGCCTCACTAACGCTTGATTTTTTAACCCCACTTTCTTTAATTGACTTGAAAAGTTGTCTAGTGTTACCTAACACCGCTTCCTTTTTCGATTCCTTTGTTGTGGTTACCTACCACTACTCACTGTCGTTTCGCAGACATCTTGCCAGTTTGTATCTAAATACTGTTGGCTCCTCATCGTGTTCGGAGCCTGACGAAAGGTTTTCAGGAGCTCATCAACTCAACATGAGCCATTAAGATCTACAGATATTTTTGACATGTTAATTTAAGTCATTGATACATGTCACTGTAGATGCCACAGCTGCTTGGACATCTTGCCAAGCAGTATCTAGTTGGGTCGCATCTTTATAATTGCCTAAGCGATTCTTCAGTTGTTCCTGGAATTTAATCTTGGCTGTTTCGTTGTTGAACTGAATTATAGTGGGTTTTGCTGTAGTGGTTTTTATTCGCCCAGTAAGATAGAAGCGAATGCGGGCTCGTACTAGAGCATGATCGGTGATCTTCTACAGAGCCGCTTCAACAGTGACTGATGGCGATATGGTATATTTGAGTCCACCGTTGGATGGGTTCGGGAGGTCGCCATGTTAGACGATATCTCTCCTTGTGCATAAAGCTCGTGGTTCTCAGAATTAGATGATTGTCTAAGCATAGATGCAGCAGACGGTAGCTGTTGTCCATTCCCTGAGCTAGAACACTGAAGCATCTACCTAAAAAATGTCTTTCAGAATGATTCAAGTTACCTATTTGGACGTTAAAGTCACTAGCTATGAGTACCGAATCTGAGTGTCCGACTGTATGAAGAAGTTCAGAGAGTTTTCTATGAAATTTATCTTTCACTTCATTCGGGTTGCAGTCAGTGGGAGCGTAGTCAGAAAAAACGAAAGGACAACGGTGGGTGCCCCTATCTTTCCGAGTTCTTACTGAACTATTTAGTTGGACGGCACATAGGCGACTGTTGACAGGAATCCATTCGAGAAGTGCCTGTTTTGCTCTCATACTTAACGCAATACCTACACCGGCTAGCCCACGAGTTGCTGTTGAGTCGCCAGATAAACGAAGAGTGTATCGCGAAAGTTGTTTACTCTGACTAGGTGAGGTCAACTGAATGACCATGCTAGGATCCTGTATGCGTGTTTTGGAGACACGACATACATCGATGGCTCAGGATTCTGATGTCTTAGCAACGAAAACTTACTGTCCTGTTTAACACAGGATTCTTACATTGAATGCACCAATGTAAAGTTTGGAGCGTGGTCTTAGTATACTTGGGACATTATTTCGTGGGCCAGAATGGCTGGCACTGATGACACAGGAGAAAGCTGAAGATAGAGATTTAGGCAGGAAGGTAGGGGCAGGATAAATATTAGGAATAGAAGGAGTTTGACTAAAATGGTTGTGATCTTGTGCGTTGTTTGAGGTATGAGGGCGGTTATCTCTTTCAAGTTGCTCACACTGTGGAAGGGTAAAGATCATACATGAGCAATAGTGTAGCTAACTTAATATATCTAGTTCGTACGTAGCATTTTTAATAGGCATCCATTATGAAGATAAAAACGGCCAGCTACACCAGTAAATCCAAGAAACAATTTAGATAATGTAGTACGTTAATTTAGTGATATACACTTATAAGTAATCGCTTAAGATAACCAACAAATTTTGCGGAACAGGCACACAGCCATTCATTATGATTCAATTAGTCACTTACAGTTAAGGTCAACCATCACGTAAATGTGTATCTTACCTCAAGGTGTTAAATCACACCAATGCAATTAGATTAATAGCACATGAGTCGCAATAATCTAGTAGTAATGAGGATGAACACTCAAAGTATAGTTTTAGAAACAGACATGAAGATGTATACATGAAAAAATACTGGAACTTCTGATTTAAAGAAAGATAAGAAGTAGTCACAAAAATTCATAAGATTTATAATCTCTACATGAAACTAGTGTGATTGAGTCAAAAGTAAGGTATAAATATATGTATTTTATTCACGATCCAAAGATAGAAACAAAAACATACTTGCTTACCTGAGATGCACAAATTTCGATGCAATCCAAAACTATCAGCTGAATGTGTGGAGATTATTGTCTCCCCAATACCATGAATTGACGAACTGGAAGATTCATTTACACATATATTTGGGTTCATTTGCACAACTTTTGATTCAATTGTACGAGAAAAATGACACTGTATATCTTTTACAAGTATTGTAAGTGAATCACATGGTCTAGCGTTTCCCCATGAACTTGTTTCTGATCTTATAGTAGACGATTCTCCGTAAGGATGAAATATTGATATGCGAAATTCTACAGATAGATAATAATACAACATAAATTGACATAAATTGACAATCCTGACAACAATTAATCTAGAAAACTTGTAGTTATTATTTATTAAAAATCAGAACATTTTCAATCGCTTGTCAGTTTTTACTAATTATTTGATTTACGAAAAAGTCCCTAGTATAATAGAGCGGCAAGAAGTATGCCACAAGTAACGTGCCTCGAAACGATTTACTCATCAAGTAATTACAGATGTGTGTACTTGGTAGAGAGTTGAATTTTGTGTGAGGGGCTAGTTATAGTACATGGTTGACTAAACCTAGGTGGGCGCAGATGGGTTGAATGCCAAATGCTTTAACAACCATAGCGTTCTCGGGAAAGAATAAATTTAGGGAAATCTATAGAGCAAAATATAAGAATTAGGGCCTATTAGAAAACATGTCAAAAACAGAATAGACGCATTTCAGTGACCTCATGAAAGTTAAAGTAGCTTCTATCTGCTAAGAAGAGAAGAAACTAGTTAATTTTCATATGATTTTGCTATTTTTTATTTAATTGTAAAGTGAGCGGAAACCGGTACTGCTCTTCATTTCCTCCGCTGGACCTTATTAACTGTGATTGGTTGTAATGTCATTTTAGTATGCTAATTACTCTGTTTTTCCCAAGGTCGTTTTTGTAACTTTATATGCAGACTTGAATTATAATAGAATCGAATCTTCCTAGTGCTGAGTTGGTGTCTTCTTGATTTTGTCTTGGGGTGAGTAATCAGTATCGAGTCGTTGGTCACGGTTGCAAGTATCAGTTGGCTCAGATAAGTTCCCGATTAGAGTTTCGGTTAGTTCGTGCATAGCAGTAGGCGTTTATATTATTATATATTCCGACATATCACTATCCTAGGCAACCATATTCAGGATCTTAACTCAATGATCAATGATATGCTGACAGAGTGGCCTTCATCTCATGATGCTGTATCACGAACTGATAGCCTCCCGACTTCCAGTACCAAGTCCCAATGTTAGTAAGTCATATTCTGCATGAAATCACTTAAGACAGAAAGCTAAACATATCCAAACCACCGAGGCCAATATACTTGAGATGGTGATATTCGTATGATTATTATCTCTACCATCCCAAAATATATATTCTTAGATATCAGCATTATTTAAAAAGTTACCACCAGAAATAATATCTTTCATTCACAAACAGTGACAGAGGTATTATGAAACAATTATTTAACAACACATAATACACAGTACAAAGAAAACACTTGCTCTTCTAAAACGCCCGAAACTTTACCACTTATTCTGGACAAGCTTTACATTGTCAATCATTACAAATGACTACAAAAGAATATATATATATATATATATATATATATATATATATATCATCTCATATTCTAAAACCTATCGCAAATGAAATTTAATATTGACAAAGATATGAGAAAATACTTTTTAATGATACTGTATTCTCTGTTAAATCATTTAGCATAAAGACACTAAAAAAATTAAACCTACACCAAGTTCTACGTTGTAACTGACTGACTGACTGACTAACATTGATTGATCAATGAACAGTGACCAATGTAATGCTTGTTTAGTTTTCATAGTAGTAATAGAATTCTAGAGGTCAAGTTTCAATGTGGTAACCAGACTATGACTCAACATTCCATGAACTATGCTATGATGAAAGGTTGTTTGGCGAAAGTTGTCAGGATATTCTGCATAACTTAGGTCTCGTGTTAATTGGCACTTGTCAGTAAGGCGATCTTGAAAGAACTGATGGTCTTTAGAAAACTCAATATGAGTAAGCCGGTTTTACAGTTAGTGACCGTTACCCCTGAGCTATTCAGACCACTATTGACTTACTATAAGACTTAGGTATTTACATTGACTGATCAGCAAGTAAACTAGACAACGAGATAGCATCGGATTGGTCACTACCCAATAATCAATCAATGTGTGGGTCACAGTTTTATAGGGAGAAAGTCGAGTACCAAACAGCTCAGTAGTAACAGTAATAGATTGAGAAACTGGGTGACTCGAAATCGAATCTCATAAGATCCCAGATAAATAGTACAAAAATTAAGTCCTGCAAGGTATCTTGTCAACAACCTCCAAACAATGTAAATCTATAATATTTCAACAGTTAACAGCTTGACACTGAAACAAAGATTAAATTGATACGTATTTTCAAGGTTACACAATATAGAAACTTTGATTAATTAATTAACCTTTTAATATAGCAGTAATAGAAATCCCACCAGCTGAAACAATATCTCCGACTACTGGCTTCATTTTCAATGCTACGCTTGTATTATCCAACTGGTTATCAGATGGAAGTGAAGCTGTAAAATGAAATGGAATAAAATAAAACAGGGAGTGAATGACTATGCAGAATAACTAAATAATTATAAATTTACGGCCTTCAACTAAAAGAATAATCACATCGATACGATCTAAAACATTTTGAAAAAAATAGTCATTAAAATAAAATCTGACCACGAAGCCGTTTCAGTGGCCGATCATTTTCATCTCTCTCATTAGAAATAAAGTAATTTCAGTGGCGATGGTATATATTTCCTTGGATAACTTCAAATCAATTCTTGATTTATTGACGCAACAATTATCATTACAGACGACATTAGCATCTCTGTCTGGCAATTATAAAAGCATTATTAGATCTATCAGTGATTTTAATTATGATCAAATGTTTGGTACAATATTTGATTCATTGTTTCATCTTTAGAGTAGAATTTGTCTGTCTTCTTATAAAACTTACCATAAATGGACATAATAACTGTTACTTTTATTCATCCGAAGCATCCCTATGATCTTTAATTCAGTGAAACAATTAACACGTTTTCGCAAGAATTTAGAGAACAAACTTCTTTGCTTAAAAACTGATATTAATGCTTCAAGGTGTCTACATGTGTATTCGATGATTGTTTAACGTTTAACGGAAAAGTTTCAGGATAGCCGATCAGAGTTCATTTTACGATTATTGATAAATTATAAATGCCTTAAGTAGGCTATATGTTCGATAATACGTTTGAAACAAATTTTTATTGCATTACGATCTTACGCAGTTCAGTAATAATACAATTCAAAATTACAATAAGCTTGTGTCTTCCCATTGATTTGTAATGGTGCAGATACATCTAGCCGATGAGTCCCAAATAGGACGAAACGCGCGTCCCGGATTCTGCTTGCCAATCACAATTTAACTTAAATAATTCAAAATTGTCTATAAATGACTAATTTGCATCCACAAACAAGACAAGTACGTGTTTCAAAGGTCAGTAATGATGAAAGGAATGTAAACCCAACAAGCAAAGAATCAAGATAAGCGCCGGAAGTTATCAACCTACAAGTTGAGTTCAATCGCACGTTGAGCAGGCATAAGACAATATGCAAAATACTGTGTCAAGGATTATCATCGACTGCTACAAAGTAAACTGAGGAATGTGAGAAAATTAAAGTAAGTAAAGATAGCTATGACCACTGTGCAAATCAGTCTGTTACTGTAATACCAGAAAAGTCCTTTCTCTTTGAAAAAAAAGAGGTGTTACAACGGTACAGATAGTAAGAAATCATAATTTGTAACGTCTACTTTGTGTCAAACCGTATTTGTTACACATTTAACAAATAAAATAATTGCATTTCCTAAATTGTAACGCTTCCATGAACTCATTTACAGTTATCACGCCATTTTCTATTCCCAAGCTATCGTAATTTTACTCTAGACCTATTGCTCCTTTCTGTACAGAAATCCCCAAGTTTTGTGGTCCATCTATGCTGTAGATGTGTTCTTTTTTCATTCTCTTTAATCCAACGCGTTTGGTTAATCATCCACATTGTTCACTAATTAGTTCGTCTGAATCATTTAGTCGTAGTAAGTTTAGGTCATGAAATCAGCAATCACATGAGATGGTGCAGTACTTTACATTTCCATTATGATTTGATGTGAATTTTACGTTGTTACAATCGATTGGTTACGAGAAACAGCGTGTATGAACTAGGTTGTATAACTACTTGAACATAAAAAATGCATATGGTAAACTTACTAAGACAGCATAATTTACGTGATATACTATTTTCAGCTCTATTTACAACAGTGTCAATATCATCACGTTTTGTTGAAAAGACAGCATCCAAAAATGGTAAAACCATCAAACACTGCATGCGAGAAGTTGGTAAACAAAGAAATCTACAATTTGAATAACATACAAAAAGAACTTATGTTGACATATGAACAATTATTAAAATTCTTTGTTTATCTTTTTTCGTTATTGAAAACTGTGATTAAGGTAAAGTACTGTGCGACAGTGGTCATACGCGAAATTTCCTAAGTATGAGAAGTCTAAAACAAGTATGATACAGCTGGAAAAGTTTGACTTTCTATATCTCTACTTGAAGGGAGATGAAGGATGTACTACACAATTCAGAGTAAAGGTCATATTGAAAATAATTTATCCTGCTGCCTAGCTATATCGAATAATTGTTCCGTGCGATGAGCAATATGGACACATTCCCGCCTTTTATTGCCTCCAATCGCGTCTACCGATTTACATGTATGTTGCAAAGCACATGCATCAGAAGAAGGGAAAGGAGTGTTAGTATTCGCGATTGTAGGGTATTTTCTGCAAAACTAAAGTTTAACGGACCAACTCATTGCTAAAAGTGCAATAGCTCATCCCTTGCTTGACAGTAGAAATACCATCAATAGTTCAAAATCATTCAAAATAATGAATAAACAAAGAAATTCGAATTATACTTTGCTGAAGCGATTGTAATAAAAAGATATAAACCGAAACTGTGTCTAATCGTATCAGGCTTGCTTGCCATGGTAACTTGTTTCTCATTATCAGAGAATTACTCAGTTAATCAATATTTTAACTTGTATTTATCATTACATAACCTATGTCATTAACCTTCTAAATTTTGGATTCATGCTCTTCTCGGTTTTATTTTATAGAACTTTCTAATAGTTGACCTATAAATGATCAACTGTATTAATGACTTTTTGATACTTGCACAGTTGTTGTCTTCATATAAATCCACATTCACATGCCAGTTTCAAATTTGTTCAAGATTTTCTTATGTTAAGTAAGTATACTCTTTTTGTTTCATATAAGTATAATAAATTCTAGGTTGTATGCAGCTGATAAGAAACCGCGAAATGAATTTATATTATTCTGTTGTAACTGTTGCCCATGCCTTACCAAAATATGTAATTGTTATGCCGGACCATAAAGAAGTGTAACAAACTTTCAGAACTGTGTTTTAAGAACACTATTTCATTTATTCTGTGTGTAATGTAAATATTTTGTTTCTACTATTGTTATGTTTCTCTTACCCCATCCTCCCGTTTAGCATAATTACTGTTATTAAACTGTCTCTTACTATGGACTATAGTTAATTAGTTGTGTACAAGTTGTTCCTATTCACTACTACTATTTCCTTTGTTCTATATTCATGTTAATTTCCTAATTGGTTTGCTGTGCTGTCTGATTTTATGTATATATAAAGGAACGCTTGAAATATAACGGGATTCTGTCTGGTTGATCTATTGGCTCGTATTCTTCTTATTTCGGCTTGGGACTCAGTGGGCATAGGGCAGATGCACAATTACCGACTAGGTACTAGTGATTGGCACTCGGCCAACCAACCACCGAATTTCTCAGATCATAACAGTAATGTAGTGAACTAATACAAAAGTAGCACTAGTAGGATGTTCATTTACTATATTGAAACATAACTGGTTAACGTATTTAAAGGTAGTTTTCATCACAAACTGATATTGGATGCAAAGCCAGGATATATGAGATGAGTGTTTCATCGTAGTTCGAGATTCTTCAATACAGCAAATTTACTATTATGCATGAAACAGAGAGGTTGTGGGTTCTATCGCTATACTGAACGATACAGAAAACTTGGAAGATATGATTAACTTTATATAGAGTCTACGTAACTGCCTTAATATAAGTACTTAAACTTGTATATCAATATTAAGAAGGAAAGTTTGTGCTATCTGATAATTAGGATCCAGTAATAACACTTGAAAGAGTATAGTTATAGATAATGAGCACCCTACGAACAATTAGTATTACGATTACTAGCTCACGGTGGTTATTCTTCACTTCAAAACTAGCTATTATCCCATCCATGGCCTACTAACAAATACTTTGAGGTAATATTCCGCAAAAATAGTCAGTGGCCTCAAATCACTAATTGTCGAATAACAGAATTCCGGTATATATATATATATATATATATATATATATATATATATATATATATCATTTTTAAACGTTGTTACACTAAGATTCACATATGAAACACGTCGGGCATATAGTAATAGAAACATTGTCTCAGAAATCTGCTTTTCTGATTTTCTGACAAATCTGAGGCGTTAATTTTTTAAAATCAATAACTTTTCTCATATAGAGATCGAAGGTCCATATACTTAGTAGCCTTAATGATGGAATAAGAAATGCTAAGTAGTATTTTTTAGTTTTTTAGTAATATAGGATTTTCGAACGCCCGAGGAAAAATTAATAGTTTTATTGAAATAAAAGTTTGTTTAACATGTTTATTCGCTTCAACGAGCTTGCTCTACAATTTAGGCATACCTTTGAAATCTTTAGCGCAAGTAGACGCTCAAAATATTTTACTGATATAAACATTTGATTAAACTATTTGTAAAAAAAATTAGGGTCAAATAGGTAGTTATTCACTCAGCTAGTCATTTTATAAGTAAATGTGAACTCCTTGGAAATAAATAAATACCTTATAGTAAATGGTTGGACATGAAGATGAACAATAGCATGCACAGGGAATCTTTCAAATAATATTTCATTACCGGAATCGGAGGAAACAGAATCTGGGAAGAAAAACAACAGATTGAAAAACTCTGTATCGGAGAAATTAGATAAAATAATAATGATAATAACGGTAATGATTCTGAAAAAAGGAACATGACTGTTCATATAAAATGTTATTAAAAATAAAAGGGAATAAAACAGAATGAAGCTTACCAATATCTGAGTTGCAATCAGCGATAAGTGGTAAGTTTTCAATAGCTTGTTCAAGGAAATCAAGTAGTGACGGCTGAACAATCAATTCCTGTTGACAAAATATGCAAAAAGAAAACAGCAAACTTAAATTGGCCTTAGAAATGTGGAACGAAAACCATTATATCACCTAGTGCATCATTTTACTTCCAACTCCATTCAGGACGACATAAACATAATATGTAGGACAAGTGTAAGTGGAATATGAAAAGTTGCATGGTGTCATTCATTAGATGATCTGTACGTATGCAAGTGAACAACGAAGTATAAATGTATGTTTAGAACCATTTACTTTTAGAAACATACATTCTATGTGTGGTTTTATAACACTTGTGACAGCTGGAAACTAACAAACTAACAGACTCGTGCAGATTCAGTTAGAAATGTTAAATTGATTTTCAAAAAATTATTTACATCATTCATGTACTAGATATTCTTTAGTACGCTTGTTAATGTAAATTTGACCAATTTGCTAAAATGTATAAGAACAGTCTCTTTGTACACTTGAATTTATGTACTCATATACCTGGATGTATTCTGGCTGGTCATAAGTAAATTATAACTCATCAGTATTTATTCTCAATCGTCTCCTTGTTGTTAATACAGTGAACTCATAATTATCTAAGATAATAGCTCGATTCAATACTGTATTCATCTTCTGTCGTCGTCATATCATCCATTCACCTTTGATCACTTTTGGATACCATTGGATTAAGAAGTGTAGTGTTATTTTTGGAACGCTTCAGCCACAAAATATTATAATTACACAGACAAACTAGTTTGTAAACTTTCAGCATAACTTGCATAACTGTATCATATTTGCTATACTATGTTATATGTGTGATAGATTTATATTACTTATTTATTAAATGTATCTTCGCAGGTGCACCAAATTGAGTTCAGCGCACTACTTAGTACAATCAGAGCTTATGATAACAAATTTGCGAAAAATTCAGTGATCCGTAAAGTTAATTTAAGTAATATTCAGTAAAAGAAAACTTACATTTGGTAGCTTTTGTAAAAAACAAGAAACATATAGATCAGCTTGTTTTCTTATACTGCGAGGAATAGTATCATCTTTATTCATATTATTTTGCCCAGTTCTCGATTGAGTAGGTGATTTCGATAAAGAGATATAAGATGATAGCGTTTGTGAGTTAAAAGCAGGAGGGTCAATAAGAGAACTAGGTATCACTGAAGAACTGTAAACATTATTCCCAGGTAGAAAGTCTAATTCAGTCATAGAATTGTAATGAAGCTGTACGTTAAAGAAAAAAAAGGAATCTTATTCTTTTACCGAGATGATTCAGAGTATGCAATGTCATCAATAAACAGAAGATTCATTAAACGAATAACATAAAAAAAGAAACAACACGTGTGTCCCAAACATCGGCTAATTTAACGCGTAATGATGACTGATGTTAGGGTAAGATGAAAGAATGCCAAGGGTAAGCACACCAAAATATAGCATCCGTTCATGTACTCGTTGACTATTCGATTGAATCTTATTGGTAGATTCAGACTACTTGGTTGGGGTAGGCACGAATGCCATAATAAATGGTTAAAGACTCTAGGTGAATCGGTCAGTGTAGTGGGTGATTTCATTCTTTATCTTCCTTTAAATCATGAGCTTGACATTCTTCGCATAAACTAATTCGTTCTCTGTGTATCATATTTCCACATGTCTACACTTTTTTCTTTCTATGATTGATGTAACTACTACTTCTACTGATGTGGTGTTCATCTGGTTGTGCTGAGGTGTAGCGACATGGACCAACGCAGACGTGTCAGGTTCTTCGTTGTATATGCATACTCAGTCAACTGCTATTTGTAGCAATTATATTTAACTTTTCGAACTCGGAGTAAGCGTGTGCTTTCTTAATCTGAATCGACGAGTGTGTAAAGGACTATTTATTTTGCTGTCGTTTTCAGAAGATCCCAAAACATTAAGTTTGATCGTAAATATTAAATCTTTTTAACATGGTAGCTAATGTACACTATAACTCCGCCCGCAGCTCTTCTAGGGTTGTCCCAAGTCCGGGTAATGGAGAAGGGTTGGGCATAGAGCTAGCACCCCTGTCCCGTAAAACACAAGTTTGCTAAAAAAAAAAACGCTAACCAGATTAAACAAACTAAACCACTTAAACTCTGCCCTGGAAGTGGAAGGAATCTATATGACGCTTCATGATGAAAGCCGAGATTCTTCGGAAGTCATGAGGCCGATGCCACCCCTTCTAACGACCAGAGCAAAAATTTTTATAGGTACATGGAATGTTCGGACAATGTGAGAGACAGGGAAGATCACCCAGATAGCAGCAGAAATGAAGAGATACAATTTAACTGTGCTCGGGATCAGCGAAACGCATTGGACTCAAACTTGACAGAAAACATTAGCTACGGGAGAGGTGCTACTATATTCCGGGCACGAAGAGGAAAATATTCCACACACCCTAGGAGTTGCTCTGATGCTGTGCAAGAAAGCGCGCAATGCACTTGTAGGATGGTAACCACATGCACCAAGGATCATCAAGCGTCTTTCAAGACAATGAAGAAGGGGATTGCAATGAATATTATCCAATGTTATGCACCCACCAACGACGAGGACAAAGATCAGTTTTATGATAGGCTGCAATCAACTATGGCGAAGTGTCCAGGAAAGCATCTGACAATCCTGATGGGAGACCTAAACTCCAAAGGCGGAATGGAAAACACTGGATACGAAAACATCATGAGACTACAGGGACTGGGAGAAAGAATTGAGAATGGTGAAAGATTTACAATTAGATGCGCTTTTAACAAAATGGTTATAGTTGGTACAAAACTCCCCCACAAACGCATAAACAAGGTTACATGGGTCTCACTGGATCATACTACAGAGAATCAAATCGATCATATATGCATCAATACAAAATTTAGAAGATCAACGGAAGATGTAAAAAACAGAAGAGGAGCTGACATAGCTACAGATCACCACCTAGTGGTTGCCAAAATGAAACTGAAGCTAAAGAAACAACGAATAACTGGAGTAACAGCATTAAAACGGTTCAATACAGCCTCTCTTCGCGATACTGACAAACTCAAAGAATTTAAAATAACTCTCAACAACAGGTTTCAAGCCTTACAGGATCTGCTGAACGAGGAAGAAACCACTATGGAGGACAACTGGAAAGGAATCAAAGAGGCACTAACTTCAACTTGTCAAAAGGATCTGGGCTGCAAGAAACACCATTATAAGAAATGGATATCTACAGAGACCCTAAGCAAAATTCAACAAAGGAGGAACAAGAAGGCAGAAATCAACAACAGCCGAACTAGAGCAGAAAATATCGAGGCACAAAATAAATAGACAGAAGCAAATAAACAAGTAAAGGAGAGCATTCGAGCCGACAAACGTAAGTATATCGAAGGCCTTGCAACGACAGCGGAAAAAGCTGCCAGAGAAGGAAATATGAATAGCTATATGATACAACGAAGAAACTGGCAGGGAAATATTGTAAACCAGAGCGACCGGTCAGGAACAAAGAAAGCAAGCAAATCACCGAGATTCAAGAACAAAGAGACAGATGGGTAGAACATTTTGAGAAACTCTTGAATAGACCAGCTCCACCGAACCCACCAGACATCGAAGCAGCATCTACAGACCTCCCGATCGATGTCAATCCACCAACGATGGAAGAAATCAAGATGGTCATCAGACAGATCAAAAGTGAAAAAGCAGCAGGACTTGACAATATACCAGCCGAAGCACTCAAGTCAGACATAGACGTAACGGCAAGGATGCTCCACGTTTTATTTAAGAAAATCTGGGAGGAAGAACAGGTGCCGGCAGACTGGAAAGAAGGATAACTTATCAAGATACCAAAGAAAGGAGCAAATATGAGAACTACAGAGGAATCACACTATTGTCAGTACCAGGGAATGTCTTCAACAGAGTGTTGTTGAATAGAATGAAAGATTCAGTGGATGTTCAACTTCGAGATCAACAGGCTGGTTTCTGTAAGGATCGGTCATGCACAGACCAAATCGCAACACTACGCATCATCGTTGAACAATCAATTGAATGGAACTCGTCACTGTACATCAACTTCATCGACTATGAGAAGGCGTTTAACAGCGTAGACAGGAGATCACTATGGAAACTTCTTCGACACTACGGTATACCAGAGAAACTCGTCAACATCATCCGGAATTCTTACGACGGACTACAGTGCAATATTGTGCATGGAGGACAGCTGACAAATGCATTCCCAGTAAGAACCGGTGTCAGACAAAGCTGTCTGCTCTCGCCTTTCCTCTTCCTCCTAGTGGTCGATTGGATCATGAAAACCTCTACATCTGGGGAGAAGCACGGGATCCAATGGACAAGTAGGACGCAACTTGATGATCTGGACTTCGCGGATGATCTAGCACTTATATCCCATACACAACAGCAAATGCAAGTGAAGACAACCAAAGTAGCAGCAACCTCAGCATCAATAGGCCTGAACATACATAAGGGAAACAGCAAGATCCTCAAATTCAACACTGAGAGCATCGACCTCATTGAACTTGATGGTGAAACTCTGGAAGAAGTGGATACCTTTATATACCTGGGGAGCATCATCGATGAACAAGGAGGATCCGATGCAGATGTAAGGGCAAGGATCGGCAAAGCAAATGCAGCATTCCTACAGCTGAAAAATATATGGGACTCCAAACAACTGTCTACCAACCTCAAAATTAGACTCTTCAACTCGAACGTCAAGTCGGTTTTTCTGTATGAAGCTGAAATGTGGAGAACTACTGCAAACATCCTCAGGAGAGTACAGGTATTTATCAACAACTGTCTACGCAGAATATTGAATGTCTGTTGGCCGGAAACCATCAGCAATAGCCTACTTTGGAAGAGAACAAACCAATTTCCAGCTAAAGAGGAAATCAGGAAACGACGTTGGAAATAGATAGGACATACATTGCGCAAATCATCAGACTGTATCACACGACAAGCACTAACTTGGAATCCTGTTGGAAAACGGAAAAGAGGAAGGCCAAAGAACACCCTGCGTCGAGAACTGGAAGCAGACATTAAAAGGATGAACAGTAACTGGAGACAGCTGGAAAGGATTGCTCAGGACAGAGTTGAATGGAGAATATTGGTGAGCGGCCTATGCTCCACCGAGAGGGGTAACAGGCGTAAGTAAGTAAGAATGTACACTATGAAACCTAAATGTACCGACTTAAATTATTGAGGAGCCTTACACTGTAGCAAGAACTAGTAAGCGCCATGTTATTTCCAACATGTCAGTTAATGTCAACACAAATTATCACCAACATATTAGAAATCTTCAATAAACTGATGCGATACATTTCAAAACAAATAAATAAAATGAAATATTTAGTAATTTTTAGCTTAATTTAAATATAAAATACAATCTATGATCACTGAAAACAATAAAGAACAGACTAATGAAAATTCAGTACATGATATAACAGAAATTGCGAACGTTGTGTAGAATCGGGTGTGAACTGTAAGATTATTTATTTATCTAACCATATAAAAGCGTGTACAAATGGGCACCAAAAATACATGCACCACATAAGTACAAAAATTAAAGTGTGGGGAAAATGAAAGAAAGCGAACAAAAAGGAGTGAAATTTAAAAAGGCGACAACAAAAATAAGAGGTCGATTAAACCGATGTCAGTTCATGAAGTCACTGACTGTTAATCTGAGCCGTGTTAATAGCTATAGACTAACTGGTTGGGTCCGCGTGATAATCGCAATCGGTGGTTGACATGGCTGAGAATCAGTCACAAGGATATGTATGGGT
Source organism: Schistosoma japonicum (assembly GCA_025215515.1). NCBI lineage: Eukaryota > Metazoa > Platyhelminthes > Trematoda > Strigeidida > Schistosomatidae > Schistosoma > Schistosoma japonicum. Next base: position 62,245,186 of record CM046061.1, on the reverse strand, counting down.
GCACTCATTCTTTATATTCTATATTTTATGTCCCGTTATTCTTTCATACATAACTTTTCATTACTTCTTTGCTAACTACACTGCGATACTAATCTTGCGAATATGGTATGGTGACTTGAGCTAACACATAACTATGGTAGACTCTACCTTGCTAATGGTTGGTTAACTTAATAGTTCAATGCTAGTGACTTCAAAAGTTGTAAATATGAGTGTAGACCATGACCACGAAAACTGTTATGTATGTTGATTTTGGATGTAACGTAGAGAATTTATGTACATTCCATTAGTTATGGAAATTCTAATAGAATTTCGAGTTTTAACGAAATGATTAATAACAACCACCTTATACTTTACGAACAATAGTATGCAAACTGTAATCACTATTATGTAAATGAGAAAAATAAGACTTACGTTAATATCTACAGCAGGTAAATAAAATACACTGATATCATTAGAGACTATTTGAAAATCTTGTAATAATTGATACCTATAACGTTCCAAATATCCAGGAAGCAATTCACTGTATGATAATCTATAACCTGATTCAATTTGAGTTGGTGAAAATGCCCAAGGCGTTTGACTACGGAGTTCTGGTGACAAAAGTTTGTCGTTATTTGAAATATTAAATGAACTAATTCCTATTCCTGTTTGAAATGCAGAAGTTGAGTATTGTTTACCACAATTGTCATCAGGCATAAATTTTGGAGGAAGACGAGGATGTAGTACACAACAACCAGAATCAACATGAATTTGAAGATCTAACTCTAATTGGAGCTTTGGCTCTTCTTGTGTATTTACAGGATTAATTGTACTCTGTTCTACAGAAGGATGAAATTCGTTATTGTGTTCATCATGAAAAATGCGCGATTTACGTGGTGGGGGTGTTGGTGGTTTAATATTAGACTTTGTTTGTTCTACTACATTATTACCAACGGTTTGGTTTGTATGTGTTGTATATAATGATTCTGTATTGTCACGTTCGATAGGGCTCAGTTCACCAGCATCATGGTACAGGTCGTCATCAACATCCAAACTTACATACGGATCACACCAGTCATCTGTAAGGAAAAAAACAAAAATTGATGTTATAAAACTTGACATATGACATCATAGAAGTAACAACATTAAGCGAGCACTTAGAAGGCGCAAGTACATTTCATCATGAGTATAGGTTTTGTGGAAACTCAATAGAATAGTATAGCTGCAGTTTAGTAGTTAAAGTGCTGATGGGTTTTTAATTTGAAATCTGTTTTACTTTCTTCAGTTAGGGTACCCGAATGATATGATTAGATATCACATAGGAAGGTGTAGTTTAAAACCAAGTACATAAAAGTGTGCTCAGTATGTTACAATGATAAGTAGAATAGCTCTGGCTAAAAATTCATAGAATTTGTTGCATACTGAAAATATAATGAAAAATGCCTATACAAATTTAGCGGTTTATTATTTAGGCAGAAGGATTTTTTTTGTACTTGTGAGATAATGACTTTTCGATAGAAAAAATTTATTCTTCTAGGATTGAAAAGTTTCATCTGTTAAGTGCTTTTTTATTTAAAAAAACTCAGTGAATAATTGGTATCCTTTAGGAAATCTGTATGCATCTCGTAACTTAGTAAAATACTGAATACGCACTAGGTGAATTGAAAGCAGGACCAACATATTAAAATGGTAGCGAGCGATAATAAAGCATAGGAATGTATACATACTGTTGTCGTATGATCTAATCAAAATGAAGAATCTACGTATTCGGGATAGAATTAAATATTGACATCTTAGAAACAGAAATGAAAACGTTTGGTCTAACCATCTTAAAAATAATTGGTAAATATAGTAGTAGAAGATAGTCAGCAGGAAACCACGCATGACCTAGGTTTCATGCGAGTTGGCACTCGTTAAAGGAGTGTATTTACAACTTTAATGCGTCATCAATCTGCGGCGCTACATCTAAGCTAATTGGGCTGCGAGTGACTAACTGTAAGACTGGAATCTGTCGAACATGTTGTGATGTATTCATCAACCTTGGTGTTTGACATCAAGTCCACTACGTTCATGTTAGGCGGTTGGAAACAGCTAGCAGAAAACCATGGAGTTTATGTTGGTTGAATAAAAACTCAAGACAGGAAAAACGTAACAATGATCACTGCTGAGTGACTGCTTAACATGAAGAACTCGTATATGATTCAATCACAAGAATCAGCTATGCGGGCCTTTCAGAATATTGATTACAGGAAGAAAAATAATGTTTGGGAAGGATAACAAGAAATATATGTAATTTTGTATGGAAAAAGAAGCAGATGTAAAAAGTGTAAGGCAAGATTTAATACAAATTAATGTACAATTTGATGCAAATTCCGTTTAACCAAATGTACATAATAAATATAAAGGCAGTTTTGACTTAAATAGAAACAAAAGGGAAATGATGTATTTATTAGCATTGTTCACAACACCAATATTATTATCGTGAACTGTACAAAAATGAGCTTCAGACCACAAAACTAATTAACCTAAAATTAAATTTTGCAATGACCACTGTGAAGAAGGAGAATCGCAACGACTAAAACATGAAAAGAGGAGTGTGCACAATTCTGGGCTAATCTGTAACAGAAAACACTGCTGCTATTTGATCGCATTTAATAAATAAAGGTGATCTATTTAGTTCATAGGAGGAGGGGGGTCATGAATTATTTGAGTATGCGAAATGATAAATAGCAGTTACATACCACTGTATTCATCGAAAATCTGACTATTCGTTTGTAGATTGCTTAATTCAGATTTTGTATTGCCATTGTCCGTCACGGTCACATTGTTATTATTATCAGCTGAAATATTTTTTGAGACAACTTCACTAGGACTTGTATCTTCTGCATCAAAATAAACAGAATCAATTTTGGTAATATGACTCGTGGAAACGCCAGCTACATTACTGAGTCGTCGGAGTTTTACATCATTTGTTCCCTGAATGATCATTGTATGACTGTTACTTTGAGTTCGACTTGGAAGAAAATCTTCTATAACAGAAGTAGATAAACGTAAGTCTGTTTTGGTTGATTTTTGAGACTGAGAACCGAGAGGTTGTATGTCAGCTAAATTGCAATCGTTTATACAGTGACCAGTGCGAGGTGAATTATGTCCACGTAATACTCTTGTCTAAAATGAATAAATAGTTATCCGTCACAATCACCTATGAATATACTAGAAACAAAATGAGTGTTCATAAAAATATTTCCGCTAAGAAGGTTACCTGCTTTGTACCATAGAAAAAGTTTTAGTTGAAAGATACGAAACATAACTTCTGTTGTGTGAAAGTCCTTAAGATAAAAATATCATTATCGTAGCTGTATTTTTATATAATTGAGACATTAATGATACAAAACTCAGTAAGACTTTAATATTTATTTGGACTTCAGATTACTTTTATTAACTCATTCGGCATGTAAAAATTGGAGTAATTAACTTAGACCCACACCTTAAATGTGAAATCTAGTAATGGTAAGAGCTTTCCACGACGAAGAAGGTGAAGTTATAGTCAATGGATGAAAGTCAACTGTCATAACTAGTCACTGCTATATTGAAGAGTAAATAAATTCTGTCAGAACAAATATCTGACGAAATATCAATAAACAAAACAAATGAAAAAAGTAACTAACTTAGATTTCGTATCCCTGTTTACTGTAGCTTTCCAAAAACTACTTCATAACTTCACAGTAATTCACCATGTAAGATAAATGCATTTCTTTCATATTTACACAGAGTTATATGAAAAATAAGTAGGACATTTATGTAAATAGTCTTTTCAGTATTCATTTGAGTCCAAATGAATATAGGAAATAAATAACTGTGTAACCTAATATATACTATAATAATATTAAACCATAAGTAGATAGTGGTGCACATCAGTAAGTTGGGGTAAATGTGTGACTGCTTCCAAACATTACAAGGTGTAGCAGAGTTTTCTATCCTCAGTCTGATGAAATTAAAAATTTAGTACATACGCTGTGACAGTAGGCACATTAAAATACATTGTTTAGTGGATGTATAAAAGACTGTATTTATCCAGACGAATGATGAACAAATGGCACAGCATAAGAAGCATATACAGAATTTCTCATGTCTTTTATCGAAGACTAGAGGCGAGATGTCATGATAAATGGTTTGTATACATTGAAGTAGCGGTTATCAATAGAATTGTGAATGTTTACTTGATAAGTAGTATCCAATACTGTTAGTGGATGAATATAGCATATCGCAGTAAAGGTTTAACTTCAAATTGTAATTCAAGTAGCTGAAATGACTCGTAACTGTGTGATAAGATATCAGTATAGTGTACCCCAATGAAGCAAATGACAAACATAAATTTAGTGAAAATTAGAGTTCGAAAAGAGATTCTGATTAAAAATTACAGCATGATATGCAGCACTCAGGCAATAATGGAAAAATGACCGAATAGGCTGGCCATTATTCGCCAAGTAAATATCGGAAACGCTGGGGAAAGCTTCAGCCGTACACTAATCTACCATAATTTAGAAAATCCGAAGAGGAGCATGCAAATGAAAAGTCCGAGGATAAATAGTCAGCAAATATAGTGATTTACATTCAACGATTAGCTTTTTAAATGACCTGAATAGTGGTGATTAGTAATTTTATAAATCTGCTCTTTAATGATGATTTATATAATGCAAATAATGACAGTAAACTGACCATATGCCCACTCTTTTTCTTTCGAAGTGTATTCCATTTTTGACGTTTGAAAGCTTGTGCATCAGATAAATTTAATTTCTGCTTATGAAATTCCATACTCCTAAACTGTGAATTGTCCAAAATATTTTTTACATTAAACTCTTTCGACCTAATGAATAAAAGTGTAATAGAAAAACAAAATAAGTAAGCTTATATCTATTCATGAGGTAGAACACAATAGCCCTTTTTGTATGGATACAAAGATTCACGTTCAAATAGTAGAACTGGTTATTTTAACTTACTCCTATAATTCTTAACAATTTACCATTTTAAGACACTTAGTATTACTAGATAAAGAGGACAATCGAAGTGTCATTTTCAAAAATTAACATGACGCGTAAAGTTAACCAAATCAGGGGTGAAATGATGCCATACGATAGCAATAAAAGTTATCAAAAATTAGTCGAATTGAAAAATGGAAATCAGTAGATATCAACCAAGTGGTTTAAAAATATTATGACACATGAAAGATAAGGTAATTTTATTTATCCAAAAATAAGCCAAACTTTTGTGCATGTATTATGACGTGATCGTTTGATCAGTTACTGTATTTGACCTCGTACGCACTAATACAGTTAGCAATGCTAACAAGTGTCTAATCGATCCCTTTACGTCTGCCCTATGGCTTCTCAATCCCAAGCCAGAATAGAAAGAACATCAGACAGAATCAAATTATACTTTAACAATCTTTTACATATATACAAAAGCTGACCATCCAGTCAATCGATTAGGAAATTAATACAAAGTAAGAGCAAGTAATAGTGAACTGGAATAACGTATACACAATTAAGTAGCTGTAGTTCATAAATGGGGAGTGATATACTAACAGTTAATGTGCTAAACAGGAAGAGTAGGGCAAAGGATACATAACAAGAATAAGAATAAGATATTCGGTTTATATACAACCAAAATAAATGAAATAGACTACCGAAAAACAGTTAGAAGATAACTAATTTTCTTCAGGTGCCCGATATATCACAATGATGACTAGTCAGTCAGTCACGCACTCACCAGCAAAGTAGAATCTAATACATGTACCCCTACTCTGGGATTTGGTCCGACAATTTAATCTTTATCTGCTAATTGAGGCATGGCAACTTGAACTGATGTACGCGCGTACCAAGTTCTACGTTGTAACTGACTGACTGACTGACTGACATGTACATCGACTCAAATTGTCATACTGTACGAAGTATTGGTTGGATTAATGATAGTAAGAAAGGTCAAACATAGAGGATATGACTCGAGAAGAAAGAATTACTATGTAGAATAAGGGATATAAAAATAATCTAAAGGAATATAAAGAATAAATGTACTCACGAAATTAAAGAGGATTTTGAGTAGTTGGTATGACATGACTGTTCACCCAATATGGATAACAGTCGACGAAATTATAAATGTGACCATACCGAACCAATACGGTAACAAAGAACAATAACACTAGTGATCAACGGACTTCAGTCTGTTCTGATCTTGCTAGTCCCAAACCGGAGAGAACACAAAGTAACCAACCGGAGTCAACTTATATTTCATGCATTCGCTAGTAGATATGCAAAGCATCATCACAACCGACCAACTAAGAAAGTAACATTAATACACAACAAGGACAATGATGTTAGGAAACTAGTGCAACGGGGATACAGTTAATTAGTTGTAATTCACGAGTGGAAAATGACATAGCAACAGTTGATGGGTTTAACAAAAAGTCAGAGCAAGCGGAACAAAATAATAACAGAAATACAATGCTCATTATACATACAACCAAAATAAATAAAATAATCTTTTGGAAGAGAGCTCTGAAATTTAGTCGTTCTTCCTAAGTTGCTCAATTTACCAGTTGTGATGCTGTTCAAAGTAAATGCAGTAGGATACAAATCTGGGACCGAATGGTTAAAAGTCAGATTTATTAGCCACTGAAAAACCACAACGGATTCTTGAGCCTATGTATGGAAGTGGATGCACTATAATATTCAGATCCAAACTGAGAAAAGACAAGCTCTCAACAACCCATTGACTTGCCGTTTTTCGTTAGTTCATGGTATAAATCAACTACAAAACAATTAGTAGTCCCCCCCCACACACACTCCATATTAATATAAAAAACGGTATACCACGAAATAATTACACAGAAATATCTGTATGACTTACATAATCAAGTGTTGATAACGGTCTAATGAAGCAATATCCACATCTGTAATGGGTTTCTTGGTCGAAACAGAGGACACAACAGACGAACGCTTTCCAGTAGAACCTGGAAGTGCTTGATACTCATTTCCGGTTGATACAATTTCTTGATTTAGACCTATTTCTAGTGTGTCACGAGAATGACTTTTTCCTTCTCCATCTTCCTCTTCACCGGAGGTTGGTAATAACGGTGCTGCATCGTTATAACCTGTCATTCTTGTGAGAATAGTAAATAACGCCTTTAAACGTCGACCAATACTGTCGTCCAAGTGAATATCTAGACCGCGCATTTGCCAATTAATACCTATATGCCATTGCCCACGTTTTTCTAAGAATGGCATGAAAAGTTAATTGATTCTTTAACTAGTATGAAGTGGTTTTTTACATGCGATAGCAAGAAAACACAATAAGTTAAAAACAGCCATTATGATAAGAACGAACTGGAATAATCATTAGTGTTTCAACTAGATATTGCTATCTTAAACAGTTCTGTGGAAAATGAAAAAAATTTGTATACTATTAATAATTAAATTAATCATGCGAAATGCTGTCTACGTAAATACAAGGTTCTTATAATATAATCTCTGATAAAGTAATTTAAAATAACTCATTCATCTAAAGAAATGTGCTTACTAAATTATTCAGAGAGTAGACACTGAAAACCTATAATCACATTAATGGTGTTTATAAAGTAAGTAAACCTTCCTGGCTTTGGCTGTCTGATATGTAATGAGGTAATTCACGGACGAATGAAATTCGATATCATGAACAGGCGACAGTTAGGCAACCACTAAGACCCAGGAGGTACTGGAAAGCTGTTTCGTCCAAATACAGAACTCCTTAGAAGTGTGCACCATGACCACATGGAGTCAGTTACCAACTGAAAGTAATGGATGAAGTCGCGCAAACAATCACAAACTGACTAAAGTTGAAAATGTCAACCGTTGGATGGTGGTTAAGAGATCTTAAAGTTAAGAGTTAAGCGAAAAACCTGAAGATCTTAGGTTCGATCCTCCTGTGGGTATTCATTCCTAAGGGGTCACGTACAGGAACAAAACAGTTGTCAAGTGTTTCCTATTTTCAATAAATGTTTACCCAAATTCTATTCGTGATATCAAATCCAAATCCAATCTCCACACTACCTAACTACACATGGAAGATACACGAGCTAGAATTCGGACATTTTCGACTCATTTCATCCATCCAAAGCGACTTTGGATATTTTGTCTGTTGTTCAGTCGTTTAAATATTATTAGTATTCACTTGGATTAGAATTCGAACATTCAACTTAACACACTCTAATACGATAGCTGATAAGAAACCACGAATTATATGAAACATTCTAAGAGCTAAGCAATATGCGGGATATCCAAGGTCATTAAGTTCGTACAGAAAATTTCTCCAACAAAAAATGTGATACTCTTATTTATATATTAGTGGGAAGGTATACATAGCATGGAAAAGAATGCTCAGTTACATAAGATAAGAAATATAAACATTATCTACACTAAACACACAGTAAAAAGGTAGCATAATATTAGTTTATCAAAAAGAAGAGGTTTTCACCTGGAAACATGAAAGTTATGAGTTAAAAATAAAAGTAATTATCTTACCAAGATCTCGCCAACATACACTGAATGTTCCACTAGGAACGACACATGCATTCAATATGACAACATAACGTTTCCCTTTCACATCGATTGTTGATCGCTTTTTATCTGGTTTCCAATCATCAGAACCGACATTAAATTCATCATCAAAACGTAAGCAGAAATCTGATTGTTTAGAAAGAGTAAGAATTGATCAATAATTAAAACGTAAATTATACGTGTAAAAATATGGAATTTAAAATAAATTGACTGACAAATGACAAATGCAATTTACATTATGTAATCAGTCAATTTAATATCGATATATCCTCATTCACTCATCCATGATTTATGACCCTCGATTAGTAGTCACTTTGTTTTTCTTACATTTTGTTAATCAGTTGCAATCATGTTCATCAACGCATTGGTACTTGTTTTCTAAAAATCTGACACACTACCACTTGACTGGTATCGATTATATATATATATATATATATATATATATATATATATATATATCGCCCTGATGAAAAACTAATTGGCAAGAAATCTTTTCTCTCAGTTGTTGTTTTAAAGAAATTTCTCATATTTACTATTAAAAATAAATGGTAACTAAAATAATAAAGGAGAATCTGGAAGAATAATATATCTCACCGGTAAACTCTCCTTGACTAACGAGAGAATCTTGATAACAAGCCGAAATACGACTTTTGTCCAATGTCAAAACCAAAGCTGTTCGTGAATCAGATTTCAAACTTTGCGACGGTAGCTAGGAAATCAGATGGTGAAGAAGCATAAAAAATTATAAACAAACCATTAAATTTTTTTATGCGTTCATTTACCTGTTAACCTTTGTGGAGCATAGGCTGCTAAATCATTAAATTAGAAAAAGCCAAAAACGAAAGGTTCCACAAAACATAATACATACTCCTCTAACTTAGCTTTTCGTTTGAGATTCAGGCTCAAGAATTATTAAAGGTGATTAAAACTGACTAACACAACTTTAACGTGAATGTGAAATCAATGTACTGAATAGTAAACAAGAAGAATAGACAAATGAAGTAGGATATCGATTTTAGCCGTAACAATAGACTTAGTTGAAAAGGTAAATGTATAATTAACTAAAAGTGACTAATTTGATATGATAATTACCTTACATACATTTAAATTTTCAAGAAAGCTATTGTTCTTGATAAACTATAAAACATCTAGATACAACAACACAACGTTTGGTCTTGGGGATTTTACTGTTTGAGATCTGCAAGAATCAATATCATAAATTGAAACGTGTGTTATAGTGTGCACACATATCTAATATTTGTAATCCATTTGCAAACCTGATGTGTAGTTTAAGATTCAAAAGCATTCATTATGCATGAATAAATGAAATGCATTCAATTGTACAAACAAACCTTGATCATATGAATTGGTAAACAAACACCAAGATCTTCTATGGAAAGCTGGAGGAATAAAGTTGATGGCAATTTATTATTAACTCTATTATTCGAGACTACCGCTACATCCGGTATTCCATTCGCGCATCCTTCAATGGGATGGACTGATGAAAAAGGTACCGAAGAAGGTAAGGACGTATAATAATCTTCCGGTGGATGGCCGGTGGAATGATGAACAAAATTTGAATGAATTGGTGCTTCTTCAGGAGGAACCTAAAAAATAGAAGTTTTGTTAATATGGGATAAAACGTCGGTCAAAATACTGACAATAATATTACAAAATAAAATTAGGAAAATATGACTTGGGTTCGTCAATAATTTGTTAAAAAAGGTTGATGATGCAATGAATATATATTCTGAAAAGTACGAAAACTGACTGTTAAATCAAACTGGAAGTATGAACTGAGCATTGGGATCAATGGTTATGCAGCGGAAGAGTTAATTAAAGAATTGTATACAATACTACTTATGAATTTTGCGAAACGCTAGTTGAGATAAGTGAGTTTCTGCTAATGCAAAGGAGCAAATATATTTTCATACATCCAACTCTTACCGAATTTGTTATCGTTACAATAGGGGTGAAACGATATTTATCATCTGATAAAAATAACCTCATATTGGCAGAATGATACAGTTTATATGTGAGGGCTCGTAATACTATCCTGTCGTCCGAACCGGAATAAGTAATGCGAAATAAGAACTTGCAATTTACTGGTCGAAAGTTGAATGTCAACCAATTACCCATAGCTTCACAGCATTTTTATTGACAGGTAGGTTACATCAAGTATCAATATTGTCTAGTATAATGTATATAAACGTATCGACATTTCAGTAAGGTATAGGTATTAACTGGTTGGTTGTACAATATTTTAATATCCCTTTATTTTAAGAAGCTTTGAGTCAATAAGTGAATTTTGGTGAGTAACCGTTGTTTAGCTACATGTTGTATAAATTTTGAAATAATTAATTTCGCATTAATTCACATACATGCATATTTGAAATATTACACTGATTTAACACAAAACAATCTAACCAACTTGCACAAGAAAAAAAACCTGAAATAGCAGACAGGCTACTTACCATAGATGCCAAGTGTTCAATGTGTTCATTCCACTTAGCGAATTCGTCTTTATACACCATCCACATCATTATACCTGGATTAGAGACCAAAAGACAACATCAATAATTGTATTATAACATAAACTACCTGGAAATTTTATTTCAGTATTCTGTTTGAACGAAATGCTAGACATTAAAATTCATGGTAACAGTAGAGAGCTCCAATTCCAGTCACAGAAAAGACCTAATACTAATAACCAAAGGAAAAGAAATATAAATGGAGAAAATGCTTTTCAATAAACCCCCACTGGATTCTACAGTAGTGGTTTCAAATTCCTCCAGGCGTTGTTGAACAAAGGCGTAGTGAAAACCACTAACCCTTTTATTCAAGGCCATCCAGCTCAAATAGAACATATATTGACTACAGATGACTTGTCTATCGAGTTAGTAGTTATCTGCTAAAATCTGCCGAACTCAAAGTCTTACAAGCGAAATAGAGGCTTTTCTTATATTGAACTATCACGGTAACTCAGTACTTACTAAGTTAATGAGATGACCTGGTCGGATTAATGTACACATAACCTTCCCATTTGAATTTAAATAGATTTATCTCATTGGGATATTATTGCTATTACTATAAACATGAAGAATGTGATTATTACTTACCCATTTCTCTAAGTTTTACATAATTTATAATATTCCAAACACTACACAATATTTGACCGAAACATTTGATCGGACTGATTTCTATTACCCTATAATACCTAAATTTATTTTGATTGCCAATAATATCACAAGTACAATTACACTACATAGATATGTAACTTAGAATTAATTGCCATTAGAAGATTACTGATTTCGTTTAATTACAGAATTACTAATCAACTATCAAAATAACTTCCAAATTGATATACGAGGTTAAGAAATGTTTCGGCTCTAAAATTTCTGTCCGAACAACAATCATGATAAATAGGTGCAGTTCACAGATGGTGAAATTGCATATACTCTTTCTGTTTTTTCTTGATTTTACGCTTCAACATTATTCATTTTTAAACTATTGGTTTGTATCTTTACTTTTAATATCATTAATGCTGCTCTTTTTAACGTATTCATTGACATTTATTTTATTAAGTTTCTCTTGTCATGCGGAAGATGTGTAATAACATGGATATATCAATATATGTTCTAGGACGCAATGATGATTATAACAGACTGATATTAAGTTGTTATTTTCAATTATTCAAAAACCAATAAGGTGCCCACTTTATGTAATAAAATGTTATTTAACTGATTTAGATCATACAGCCAGATTATCTGAAAACCATGTTATTATTAAGAAACATAATAAAATTCCAAAAGAGTGATTTCCTTAGAAAAAAGGACATCTACTTTGATTTTAACACCCAATCAGTGACACATCATAATTCAAAATAATTATAACTTGTCATAAAACACATACTCACAAACACTAATCAACGGTGGAGATATGTTGGTAAATTATTGATATGCCGAGCAGTTACAAAAGATTGGCTATCTTCGAGAAGTGTTTTTCGATAGACTATTTCATTATTTTTGGTCGTATACAAAGTGAACATTTTATTTCTATTATTATTAAGTTGCCTTGTTCTATCCTCCAGTTTAATGCATCAAGTGTCAGTGTATCATTTTTCATTGATGAACTACAGTTAATTGATTATGTAAACATTGCTTCGATTCACATGCATTATTAACCCTATTTTGTATAGGTGTTAGTATTCTAATTAGTTGGCGGTGTGATCTGGTTTTGTGTATACATAAAAAATGTACGAAATACAATGTGATTTGTCTGGCTGATTTGTTGGCTTGTGTTCTTCAAATTCTGCCTCAGGAGTGGTCGAGCATCGGACAGATGTGCAGTGACCAGCTAGAAACTCTGATTGGCGCTCGTTATTGTGAATTTGTGCGCGCAAGGTCCCATCAACCACTTATTCATACTCATCAATCGTATTAGCACCTTAGTAACGACATAACATTTATTTAAGGATGTTACAAAACATGCATATTTTATGCAGTTTGCCAAATTTTAGCATGCTGAAATACACTATTAGGTCATAATATGTAAAACAATACTTTTATCAAACATTTAGGTAAACTGTTTCTTATCAATTTTAAGCAAAAGTATATTTAATAAAAACATAATACATACCACGATCAAGTGTGAAAGGCTTAAGCCATACAATAGGGCGATTTAAGGATATAAGAAATGCATCCTGCTCACAATGACTAGTGTTAGTCGTAGTAACAGTAGCAGCAGTTGATGAATTCATACCCTGAGTCGGTGCAAATTTCTCATCAGCTAATAAGGAGCGCAAAGCAATAGATGTTCGGAAAAATGCCACATTTTGAAAATCAGGACTAAGTGCATGAAATGTATCCTGGTAAATAAGTATAAAAGATTCTTAAAAATAAGTGCACCAGAATACTAAACAATAAATTTTTAAATTCAACATGTAGCACATATTGTAATCAGCGATACTCGCAAAACGTAAAGGTACTATCAATCAGATGAAAAAAAACGAAATATGGTTGTTAAATATAAGTAGCAGATTTTCAATGATCGCTGACGTTTTTAAAACAGTAGTTACACAAAACAGTATGCAATTAATTATGAAGTAATTATTTTAATCTGAGATCATGAACTGGTCTGAGTTAGACAACTACAGACTACCAGGAAGCACTGGATGGCTGTATCGTCCTAGACTGTGACTCTAGCAGCGGGCATTCATGATCCGAACAAGACGTCGAGCACAGGACCTCGCGACGAACACCAAACTGTTGAACCATTGAACCAGAATCAAACAGTTGGTGTCTTCAAAGTAGTCAATTCGCGATATATTTGTGCGACCTCATTTACTGTCATCGGTGATTAACTCTCTTATACCTGACATAGATGAACTCCAATGATCACGTTTCATCTAGAGAACTTCAGGAGTCACTCCTAGAAGTTAGCAGCTAGTGGAATAACGCTGACTATAATTGTTTGTTGCAGATACCTGCTCAGTAGTCTAACAGTTAGGCGTTCAACGCGAAGCATTAGCTCTATTCTCTACCGGGGTGGTGGATTCGTACTTCTAAAGAGTCTTGGACGAAATAGCTATTCAGTACTTTCGAGTTTTCATCGATTACCTAACTCAGACCAATTAGTGATATCACATAAAAAAATCCATCAATCTTCAGGATACTCAATTACAATAATTGTTTTAGGGTAGAATTGGGCAATAAATACGATAAAAAAATGAAACTAACATCTGTAAATAATAAGTAAACCATACACAATGTAGAACCTGTCTCATATGTAAATCTGTTTAAGTTCGTACACCAAGTGAGTACAATGAATTGAAATTATCAATAGTACTAGATTAGTCGAAGTAGTAATATCAATGGTGGTAAGAAAGGTTAGGTATAGTGGATGTGATTCAAAAATCAATAACAGAATAAAAAGTATAAAGTAAACTTGGAAGTCAGGATTTAATGAAAGACTATGGGTAAATGTATTTGCACTGATCCAAGCCACTTTTACCCAACGTCTCGCAGCGTTGATTAGTGACTAACGTCATTTTACCTAGCCATGAATGATGATCGAACTTTATTGGTGAATTTTAAATGTAGTCAAAATGCTACGCGATATCGTTTGTTTAGTGTTATGCATCCGTACGCGATACACAGAACGTCATTGATCCCATGTTTGTGACAGTTGGGACACATTAACAAGATGTACTCGTGAGCTTGACACAACTGATGTTTTATGTCAAAAAATATTATCACTTAAAGTCTCTAACGGTAGCTGTTAAGATTAGTTGGTCATATCGGATTATACCGAAAACTGAATGACTTTTGTCGGTTAGGATTTTGTTGAACATTTGTCCCATTGGATGTTAGTACAAGAAATTTACGACTTTGGTTACTACACATGCTGCTAAGCTATTCATATGTAATGAGTTGGGGGTGTCTAATTTCTGATCCAAATGACAGATCGACTACTCCCAAATCATATTTTATCTCGCCAAGGTGCCTGTGCAATAAATTCCCTTAGACTATTGGCCACATTCCAGCCTCAATCTGCATAAGATAAACAATACACTGGCCACTTCTCAATGATCAATTACTGTCATTATCTCAGCCAGTCCTACATAGTGATAGTTGCGGTTCGATTAGAATTGTCAGGTGGTAACAGATGTAGTATATGAAACTGGGTGGCTTGGGATCAAGTTCCCCCCAGGGATAGCTGATTGACTCAGGATAGCAGGTTCCCTTTAATGTGGAGTACCAAACAGAACAAAGCTAAGGATCATCTTTTCGAATCGACTAAATCCAAATCATCCCCCCTCCCCACATTTCAATTACATATAAACCGTTTTACAACATGCAACATAAACAAGACCAAGATTTACATAATTCCCATGAATATAGACTAGTAAGAATAGTATATTGTATCAATTAAACTCACCTGATCAAAATAGCCTAAATCTAAGCCAACATTAGCTATAGTAGCATATATGAAAAGGGAGCTATCACCTGGTAGAAATGAAACAATAAGTTAATAAAAGACTGAAGTACGTGCAAAGTTGCAAAAGTAATGAACTAGACTAATAGACTATGACTATTCGACATGTGTTGAGCAACTCAAACACAACGAAAATCCACTCAGAGTAAAATAGCTTGCCAACATGCCGAATAACCAAAATTTATATCACGCACTTATAATTCATTCAAGATTTCCCAAAGTACCCTATCATTCACTTAAATTGACCGAGCTAATATTGTGAATCAAGTTTTATTCTTTGCATGTCCTAAATGCATGGAAATTTTAAAAAATCGGCCTAGGCGCTTTAGATATTTCCTTTAATCTATCTTGAATTGGGAATCTAATGCAATCATTCCTTAAAAAGTGTAACACTCATTATCGCCATCTGATTAACAGAAATACACCATCCAAAATTATACACAATGTGGACAGAAACTTAAAATTGCAATGTTTTCGATTCATAGGAATTCCTGAAGCCTTTGCTACACACTTAGAGAAGCCAAAACGGTGAATGAAGGAAACTTATCCAGAATATCGTTCTTCGAAAGTTATAAATTCGGGATTTTCAAAGATCTTGTTTAGCTTCTCCGCCCCCCCCCCATATATCTCAACGAATATATTTTCGTTGCTATATCAGTTACTTTAGCATATGCATAACATCAAAATTTTGGTTATTTGAAATATTTTACTTCATGATTAGTATATTTTTGCACATTCTTTAATTTTGGGAATTTTACAAATCATCCTCTTTCTCTTTACCACACTATTAAACTGATTACACAAACAAATTTACTACTGTTACTGTTCCCTTCGAAAATAGAATTCATCCTCAAATGTCATCGTACCATATTAATTCACCAAATTGCATAATTATAAAACAACAATAAGTAGATAAATGTAAACTTTTAGAACATTTAAAAATTAGAAACTTGACAAGCGGAGTTTAAAATGTCGCCTGTATGGCAAATACCAACCAATCACAATCAGTAAGGAAATGTAATATTGTTCATTAGATAGAGAAAATGATTGAATGTTGATTCAGCTGTTTAGAGTTTGAACGTTCGCTGAGAAATTTAAAGGTCCTGAGTTCAACTCCATGGGAGGCAGATGAGTACTTCTAAAGGGACTGACAAGAGAGCGAAACAGCTGCTCAATCCTTTCTAGGTTTTAGTGACTGTTTAACTCTTTCAAATTCTAAAATTTTTACAACACCTAATGATAACTACTGAATAAAAAGCAATGAATCCTAACTTTATTAGCAAGTATGATAATATACAAACTAGTGTGTTTAACTAGCACAGAGTGTAAACATATGTTTACGACAAAAGCACTATAGCATAGCTCACTAGTTAATCCTGCAGAAGATTTTCGTCCAGATTCAAAGAATTGATCAAATGCATTTGGACGAATATTTAAATTTGACGGTCTTTTTTGAGACAAATCATGAGGATCATTAGATTGGAAAAATGATGATGCAGCATTACGGTTATCTAATAGATGTGTTTGTGAAACACGGTTGGTTAATTCAATCTCAATTTTTCTTGCTTCTAATTTGATTGCACCATTTTTCGTAGAGGCCAATAGTTGAATTTCTTTCATTCGTATTCTGTAAGAGTAAGAAAATGTATGAATTAAATTAAAAAAACGATGTCAGAGCAATGACATTCTAAAGGACATGAATAATGTCTGTTACTAAAAACAGTCAGTTTAGTAATAAACGTTTAAAGATTGTTTTTTTTTTAAAAAAAAAAAAACTCAACAGACAAGGGTTATAGCATTTTGTTGCGAATCTCTAAATGAGAAATGTGACCATACAACTCGGTTGTCTAAATCGTTTGAGCGGGTGACTTAATAGCTGAAAGTCAAATATCTTAACCACTGGAGAACGGTCCCACCAGGCTATCATTAAATGACACTTTATAACTGCGACTAGAGCGCAAGTATTTTGTCCCTGTTTAAAGATACGAGTATATGATTATGTCTAAAAGTTTCAGGAGATATACGAAAGGAAAAGTTTGTTATGGTCAACTGTAGTTGATGATCTAATTTGGACAAATGAACATTCTACACATTAAACAACAAAAGAAGTAGTGCAGCTGAGAAACATAAATAGTACTTTATTGTAAATTTGCCTCTCCCACGAGCAGCACGTGACAAAAGCCAGTCACCAGTTAAAACATTCTGAATAGTGGATACATTTGAACGTGCTAAGTCGTCTGGTTGACTCATTTGATTATGTGTAAACTTTGGATGAGGTTTACGTAAACGGGGTCGTTCTTCGCCGGCCATCTTCTGAATGACCTCATTGATTTCCTAAGTAATAGAGAGAAGTAACACATTTTAAGTACAGTAGTTTAAAAGATCAATATTCTTAGGATAAGACGCTTGCACTAATAAAAGTAATATACTGTAAGTTTACTCCTATAATTAACACTGAATACCAACATTCAGGTAGCATATACTGGGTTGAATCAGAGCTTATGTTGAAATGTCATCTGAACTTGCCACTTCAAGTGGTGACAGTCAAAACTGTCCACTATCGCTGTTTTGGTTCAGTCTCATCACAGACTTATTAGAAATAACGCTTTTTTCGTTTGAATGTTCACAAATCAAATTACTAAAAAGCTCACCTATCGATGCAAACCTGCTCAGTAAAGACGCTAGTAAAATATGGTCTTTTGATTGTGTTGCGCAGCAATTCAAGTATGCTTAGGATGAATTTGTTAACCTCTGAATGCGAAATGTCGTTACATGGATGATCAACGTCAACACTACAACTGAAATAGCAAATTAAGTGAATCAACCACTTCATTAACTTTAGATGCTTGATCAGCCGTAATGAGTTGGTGTTAAACAGGTATAAAACGTTCGTTTGACTTTTAACAACTTACATTACCTGTGGTGTGAAGAAGCTGTTCGACAGGCAATCAAAGCGTAAATATGCTTTGCGTTAGTCCACTCTGTTATACTACACGGATTCAAAACGTGGCAATCAAAAGCCGATGACATTCATAAGTAGGTGGTGTATGATTAGAGATGTTTCCCGTTATTTTAAGACCACAAAGTAAATATTAAAGAAGTAAGACGCGGAGTGCATCGGGTAAAGGTAATAAACCAGAGGATGAAGTTGTGAATACTCATCGACTGACGAGAATGGGAGGTGTATTAAATACGTCTATCCACTGCCGACTTCTACATGTGGGAAAGAAAAAAGGGTAAGGCAGCCAAACCAAAACATGGCAACAGTCCATAAAGCTGATGACTGTTAATTTGAGTTGTGCTGGTTTGTGCAAATTAAATGGTTGGGCTACGTGCGACCATCGTGACCAATGCTTTAAGATATTATGCGACATATATGAGAATGGTAACAGTAGTGCAAGTGCATTTACTTTTTGTGTTCCACTGAATTCTACACCATGAAATTTTTTATATACCTTCCCTTCCGAGAATTTATTTTTTCTTCTGGAGTTATATTCTTTATGTGAAACCTTTCTTATCACCATTGATATTGCTACGAATTTTACTACTTTGGTACTCGCCTTATTGTGATAACGGGTGTGGCAACTTGGACCATAGTAAATATGTGTCAAATTTTACAAAGTGGATGACTGGTTAACATAAAATTTAATGTCCAAAATAGCAAAGTAATATCAAAATTGCAATGAACACAATCTCTGAAATAAATCTTATTATAACAGAATCATGTTTACCTTCATAAATAACTTGACAACAACCATGATATAATTTAACATATCAGTAGTTAAATTTTGCTCTAGAGTATCAATTTGTATTTGTATATCCAAGTATAGTCCTTGTTCTGCTTCTAAACCATGAGTCAGTGTGGGCGCTTTTCGCTGACTGCGAGCATAGCGACCACCGGATGAAACACGTTGGACAATGGAAGCCAATATACGGGGTAATGGCAATGAGATGGACGTTGGAAAGTTAGCTGGTGGATGCTGGAATATAATCAACAGATTAATAGAATACATACTGAAAAGGAAACTAATTCATCACTCAATATGTGAATAAGAAACTAAGTTAATTCGAAATAAATAATAAAAAAAGTAAAAAATTATGTTAAACAAACCAAGCTAATCAAAAATTTGAAGTAATTTGTACCAAAGATTGGTTTAAAATACACAATTACTGAAAAACAGGAAGTATTGAATAGTTGCTTTAGCCCACTATGGGACTCTTCTGAAGTCAATCAGTTAATTATGGATAATGCAAAACCTGAGGAACAAGCTCATTGGTCCAAGGTGCCATATCACATTAGCACGAAGTGATTAAGTTAACAAGATTAAAACGTTGGGTAGAACCAAAAAAAACCCTTGAAACAAGTTCACAAAGGCGTAGAAATCAATAGGGAACATTGTGTCCAATCAGCACGCAGATAGTTTTTACCAGAAAATTCTAGACAATGAGAAGTTACGTGATATATCTCTGAATGGACAGTTATCTTATTACTACTGTGTTTAGTAGGATATAGAAACCTCCAAAAACCTAAAAGACATTTATGATAATATAAATACCCTAGTTTCTGTACGTAATTGAAACTTTGCAGTAGTGTTATTTTGCCGTATTTCCTGTCTTCTCTCTCGTGTTCACGTTGAAGTGTAGTTTTAGCCTAGGGGTCAAACAAAGCTTAGGGGTCGAATCAAGCGGTTCACCTGGACGAGATAACAATTGACGACAGAGATTTCGCGGTCGATAAAAGAATTCAAACCACGCGTCACAACATAAAACGACAATGTGCTTAAACAGGAAGGAATGAAGCGCACGTATAAACTAAAGAATAATGGGACTTAAAATCTAGAAAAACACAAAAAGTGAATACTTTTGCACCATAGCGACCGACTATGAGCGATGCCACTCAATGTGTGTAGCCTCTGGTCGCGGTTATCACGCAGAACCCAATATGGCCGTCTATATCAACTAACATGGTTAGATCACCAATCAAAGACTTCAGAGACTCATATCAAATTTTGGTCTGCCAGTACCTACCTATCTAACATCCTACTACTACACTGGCCAATATCATAAGACGAGGTAGGTGGTGGTCGGGGATACGTAACACATATCACAACCACCTTAATCGACTTACGTTCGTAAACACATTCACTCGTTTGCCATTTTTCCTTAGTGCTCTGTATCTCACATCAATTTTCGTTTACTCGATCATTCAATGATATAGCGGCAAATCTTCAAAGACTTACCCAATCAAATGCTTTCAGGTTACGCATATCTTTTATTTTCGTAGCACATATTTAGTATCCACAAATTAAAACAGCAGAGTACTCAGGTTTTCGTTGAGAGACGGATATCTCGCTTGTGCCATAAGTGACGCAAGGTGAGAAGTCTGAATCCGAGCTGAGATTTCCTCAGATACCAGCCTATCAAAGCTGATGAGACTTCTGAAGTGGTTCACATTTCTATCACTATACAATTCGTGCTAGATAGTTTACAATATGGACGGACAGAATCCCTGAAGATCCAAGGAACACAGTTTTAGTCTGATTGTTCATAAATCTACAAAGAAGACTTAACCAAAGCAACAGAGCTCAAAGAACTTTACTAATCATAAGGTTGGAATTCGTTTGCTATCAAAAACAAGTATCTTTGGCAAAATTTCATTAAAACCAAAATAAATCATCTGCAAAGATTGTGCATGAAACATGGATACGAGTGAATTAAATACGGCATATAAATACTATATAATTAAAATAAAACTAACCAAAGATTTTAGACTCAGTGAGTGATCGGTTACACTAATATCCACATAACTACGAGATCCAACCTGACCAGTAACATATATAGGATCGATCTAAAAAGGGAAACGTGAAGTGTAAGTAGGGGAATTGCTGTTTAGAGACGTTTCTTAATGATGAGAATAGCAATACGAATTACACTATAATTTCCCAAGCTATTCACTATATTCATTAAACATAGGTAAACAAACTAACCATAATAATGTTGTACTGCAGTTAAAGTGTACTAGATGACCGGATAAAAGAAAATAAGGTGAATAAGTAATCAAGTACAAAGTTATGAGTTAATTACCAATAACAATTGTAAAAAAATGAGATTACGGTGTCAATAATTTAAAATTAAATATGAAACAGTTACCTATACATTTATGAACTTAACTTTTCAACACTGAATACGAGCTCAAACCTGGAAATCTACCTCAATTCGCGTAGTCAGATAGCATCATTAGCTGTCATGTTAGCAACAACAACTTAGGGCTAAGAAATATAGTGCATTTATGGAGCAACAATAAAAATGTAAGGATTTCACAAGAGTTAGAAAATGAATTAGTCTGCTACATTTTACACTAACATGATAAACAGCTTTAAGCGTTGAATGCAAAGCCACGTTGACAGTTAAACCTTGAGAAACTGCTAGAAGATTGAATGATAACGGTGGTGATGGATTTGTTTTACTGGCAGTTGTAGCAAATTGTGCAGGTTCCGTTAACAATTGATATGATGATCGCAAATTATTTGATGGATCACTTGCTGTAGTAGTTGTACTACATGTTGGAGTTGTTGCCATACGAGATCCAGAAGAACGCCTAGATAAGAAATACAAATATTTCGTTTTAAACCAATAAAATAAGTAAAGAATCGAAGCATGCATAAAAGTAAAACATAAAAACTAAATTTAAACGTAATTACCATGAGTGAATTTGTGTATAACCAGTATTTGGGTTTCTTAAAAGTTCATAAACAGTAGAAGAGATACGTTTAGCTTGACGTTGCATCACACTATGCAATCGCACAGGATGATGTGGTAAAGTGACCATGATTCTTCCAAGGCTAATAAAGCATGCATTCCTTTCAGACTGTAAACTTCGACTACATGATAGCATAAGATGAGAACGTCCAGCTTTCACACATACAACTTCCCTAGAGGAAAAAAATAATAAAACTGTATAACTAACACAGTTCACTTGGATGCGATGCGACAAAAGCTATCGAAAAATTCAATAAAAAGAAAGTAAAGACCACTAAACACTGATTTACTATGCAATATAATAACTTACTGAATTTTCGATGGTAGCTTTTCAGTTAATTGAATATTATAATCACTAAAATGCAAATTCAAACTATGCGTAAGGAATTTCTCCGAGAAACCGCCTAAATGATCCGTAATATGTAGAACAAAAAATAAACGGATATTAGTACAGTGATAGTGAATTGAGGTTTTATATTTGAATGTGATATCAATAATTGATCTGGATTAGACAACAACTAAAACTTAAGATTTGACAGTTATTTCACCATAGAATGAGATTATTAAATGATGTGAATCCATGTTCGTACCGAAAATTTAGCCAGTAGTTTTATGACTGTATTCGTCATGGAGACTGAAGATACTGTGCTAGATGGAAACCTTGGTGCGCAGCATCGAAGAGTATTATAATAGTACAGAACAGCTAACATTCAGTGATTGACACTCATACGCTTAGTTGATTCGCCATCCACTGGGCAAAGTCATCGATTGATATCCACTTTGTCATAATTTTTGGTGGTTGTTTCAATCAGGTCAATGCATGACATCAAATTCAACATTCTCCACAATACCCAATAATTAAAATCTCTCCTGGATAAAAAAAAAGTCACATTTTGTTAGTAAGTTACTCAGTCCAGTTTATTGTGAGGTTTCCTAACAACAGTGTGCTTCTGTGAGTGGACTTCAATAATATATACTTCAGACCAAGCTGGAACATATCTATGAATAGAGTCAACTTCTAATATGATAAAACAGAACTCGTTGAGGCTTATTTCAATTATAAGCATATATATATATATATATATATATATATATATATATATATATATGTCAAGAATTCATTTGTGCTGACCAATAGATAATTTAAGCAACACGTTGAAACGCTGGTTAGGTATACTTAGAATTCAGTCGAATAAATGAGAATCACCTATTACAGTAATAATACATGAATAAATTCCTTCTAAATAATATTTAACAAGAAACAATTTATATAGTCATAGTGTCATTGTATTTAAATTACTAACCATGACCACGTATTTGTTTAGATAGCGTAAATGAACCATGAACATTTCTAACACCTGCATTTAAATTAAGTTCACTGAGTACAGCACTGACAGCCATTTGACGTATTTTAGCTGCAACAAATACAACAAGTGGTATACGTTCTCCCCAAACCCATGGATATGTAAATTGTTCAACACCGCAACAAGTGGAAGGACTATTGTCTTGTTTTGACGACGATGTATTCGTTAAAGTACAAAAAGGATATTTCGACGAATGATCATTAGATGATAAAACTTTAAAAATATTTTGTAGCTTATCGCCATATTCAACAGTAGATGGACGAGATAAAAATGCTTGTATATTAGAATTCCATGGATTTGTGAATATAGATTTATTGTTATGACTGTTGGCATCTTTGGGTACTAATGATTCATGATCATTTACCATTTCTTCATTTAGAACACGATATGTTACAGTAGGGAATGTTTTTCTGCCGAATAGAAATCCCTTGAAAGTTATTTGGAAAAATAATACAAATCAGGCATACAGACAAATGTGCAATATACATTTCTGTTTATTTAAAATGTTAATACAAAATAAAATAAAGTGTATAAAGAAGCATATATATATATATATATATATATATATATATATATATATATATATATATATATATATATATATATATATATTAGATGCAAAATACCAGATAAAATAGACAAATTGGTTGATGAAGTACAGAACGTTAATCGACTTAGGTATTTAGAACATTTATTACGTGTGACCAATCACCGCATACCTCTAAATATGAAAGAGGTAGCCAAAACGAAATATACTATCAGTCTACAAATGCAGTGATTTCGATCCAAGGCACTTACATAGATGAAGACCACCGGTTGAGATACGTGTAAATACCTCCATTATTCGTTGGAAGAGTAACGTAATATGACTCGCGATGAGTTACAATTAAGTGTTTCTCAAAATCCTGCGAAATTAATTATGATTAGTATTCTATAAAACTGGGCAAGTTCACAGGATTTCAGAGAAATCATAAAATAGAACTACTGAAAAGTGTCAAACTATGTGGTATTTCAATAAATCAATTGTTAATAATTTCGATTACTTCAAGATAGACATCTATTTTAAACAAGTATTTGTTTAAAAGACAGTGTCGAATTAATGTGCTGTGATGAAGACGTAGATATTATTGCGATAGAGTATATTGAAGGTTACAATAAATTACCATATATTCTAATATTTCAACGAAATATACAACGCTCTCATTATTTACTGAATTGATTTATTGTTGTTTCAATGACTTCTTTTATGATTCATCTTATCACATCGGATATAATTCATTTTAAAAAATTCATTCTCACTATTTAACGCTATTACATCGCATAGTTTCTATGACACATTTCACAACTTCATTTAAGGCTTCAAAGAATAATAATTTTTTACATTTATTTTATTACCAAGTTTGATCGATTGGATTTAATCTTCTATAAACAGGGGATAATTTCAGCTTGTTGAAGATTGACTTATCTTACTGTGAATTTGGTTAATACATATTCCACAAAAAAGTTGTTCAGTGAATCAAACTTAGATACTAAACCACCTCTAGTTACTTTCATCTGCATTAACCACTTTACATGTACATGTACATGTTTACCTGGCACAAATATAGTGAGTGATTTCTTGTGATCTTTTTTTCCTGTCACCTTCACGTTGTTCATAACCGTGTTTTCCTCCTTTAACCATGTAACCAAAAGAATCTTAGCTATTTTATTTCATACTTACTGCTCATCCTATTTGTTAATACTATTTCATTACAACTCTTAAGCACTCATACTAGGACCTGAAACATTTTTCTTAGTCTTATCATATTTTTACATTACTCACCGATTATCAACAATTTTACACGCAATCTTCAGCTAATGTCACTATCATTATCCCAGTTGGTAATTTTCGCGATTAATGTCGGATTTTGTCACTTTATCTACTATATATATATATATATATATATATATATATATATATATATATATATATATATATATATATATATATAGCATTCTACTGTGCTACTTTTAAAATAAAATTGGTGAAAAGAGATCTCTTCGCTGAACTCAGTTATCACATTTTAAGTTTCAATAGGCATTTTCCGTTTATGAATATATTTTCGTCGATTTCCACAAGATTTGTTCAAACAGAGATACGAAACGACCGAAAAAAAAATCTACGAATACTTATAAAGAAATAGGAATCTTACAGTAATCTTCAAAAGATAATTACCTTATTTCCTGTTGGTGAATTTAGATTAAAAGGACTTGAAGGGCCATGATGTTTAGAATGACCGCTGACAGAATAGTTATTTTTGACATCAAACGATTCTGAAGTACATATAATATTGCGATCACGATCTTCTTCTGTAATTGTGGGCATAGTCGTGGACGGTAATGAGGTAGATATAGGCTAAAATGAAAAAAATATTGTGTAGATATATGATAGAGATGTATTTGGTCAAACTAACAGTTTCTCTGAAAATTAAAACATTATGAATATTGAAACATGCGAAAGAACAAACATTTATATATCATATTAAACATATCAGTCAGTTACAACGTAGAACTTGGTACATGCGTACATCAATTCAAGTTGCCTTGCCCCAATTAGCAGATAGAGATTAAATTATCAGATCCAATCCCATACTAGGGGGGGGGGCAGTAACAGAGTAAGTACTAATAGGAAGATATAGAAATCGGAGATAAGATGTGGGAAAATACGATTCAGTAAAGAGAAAATTATGATAAGCTCAAAAACTTAGAATTTGGAGAAAGTCAAGGAGTGGATGCACCTGCGCCATTGCCAACGATTTCGAGCCATATCACCTAAAGTCTCTAGCCATTTGTTACGATCATCACGAGGGCCCCAACCCATGTATTGCTTACTCGGTGGTCCCAGAAAACAAGAGCAAAACTTCGAAGATATCTATGATCAAATACTAGAAGCCTAAGAATATCATCTATCCTTAAAGGCCATGTTTCACATCCATAAAGTAAAAAGGATCGCACGACTGCACAGTAAACGGATGTTTCGCCTACGCTACAAATGACGCGAATAGACAAAAGCCAATCGTGCCTTGTGTATATGAGTCGAAATTTTATCAGACACCAGAACATTAGGACTAATTAAGCTCCCAAGATAAGTAAAGCGGTTAACACATTCAACTGCTTTGCTCCCTATCGCTAATAATGGTACCAAATTAAGCCAGTCCTGAAACAGCATTTTACATTTGGATGGAGAGAATCGCATCCCAAACATGCATACGTTCATGTTTAAGGTTGTCAAAAGACTGCATTTTATCAGCATCCTCACTTAATAGAACTATAGCATCTGCATATTCCAAGTCGACAAGTTTATCTCTTGGAAGGAGGTCAAGCCCGGAGAAATCAGACGACGAAAATGTTGACTCTAAAAGTATGTCCATGATAAAATTAAATAAAAATGGGGAAAGAAAACAACCTTGACGAATATCACTTAAGGTGATCAATTCCGACGACAATCCGCCTATAAGCTCTGACTCGACATGTGACGTTCGAGTAGAGAGCTTGTATAAGGTTAATGTACTTCTCCGGTACGCCTTTCAATGACAGACATTGCCACATAACCTTACGATCAATAGACAGACAGATACAACGTAGGACCAGGCACATAAGTGCATCGGTCCAAGTTGCCACACCTCAACAGCATAGCAAGATGATCACCGAATTCATAGAATCAGTTACTTTAATGGTAGTAATATATAAAAGAAAGATTGTATATAAGGATATAATATGTAGAGAGAGAGAGAGAAAAAAAATTAGTTCGTAGAAAGAAAGGTAGAGTAATTTTAGTCTCAAGGTGTACGTGAAGACAAAGAATGTATACACCTACGCCATTGTGATCGATTCTGAGCCATGTCACCAAGAGTCTCCAACCACTGGGTACGGCAGTCACGCGGACCCCAACCAGGTAGTCGACATCTACCAATGTGGCTCAGACCAGAAGTTAGTGACTTCAACGACTGATGCCACGTTTTGGTTTGGCCGCCCCTAACCCTTTTCCAACCCACCCCAATACTAGTCATCATTGAGCGACGTGGTAACCGGTGTTCGGACATACGTAACACATGCCCCAACCATCTCAGTCGATGAAGTTTCATAACCTCATCAACAGATTTACCATTATTCCCTAATACCCTTCGTCTAACCTCATTATTAGTTACCCGGAGATCCCAGCAGGTACGAGATATATTTCTAAGACATCTGTGATCAAATGCTAGTAACCTACGAGTGTCTTCCACCCTTAATGGCCATGTTTCACAGCCGTAAAGTAGAACAGGACGAACTGCTGTGCAATATACTCGTCCTTTAGTTGATAGACGAATATCACGCCTACGCCATAGATGACGTAAGTTGGCAAAAGCCAAATGAGCCTTTCGAATTCGTGCAGAAATTTCGTCAGACACCAACCCATTAGGGCTGATCAGACTTCCAAGATAAGTGAAGTTATCAACGCATTCAACTTTTTCACTCCCTATACTTAGTTCAGGGGTTGACGTAGGCCAGTCCTGAAGTAACAATTTACACTTAGAGGGGGAGAAACGCATCCCAAACATCCTGGCATTGTTGCTTAGTGCGACCAGAAGACTCTGCATCTTATCAGTGTCTTCACCAAACAGGACTATGTCGTCTGCGTATTCTAAGTCGATAAGTGGACCTCCTGGAAGGAGATCAATCCCAGAAAATTCAGCCGAAGAAAGCGTTACTTCCAGTAGCACGTCTATGATAAAATTAAACAAAAACGGAGATAGTGGGCAGCCTTGACGGACACCACTTGAGGTCGCAAGGTCAGATGACAGTTCGCCATAAGCTCTGACTCGACTGGTAGTGTTCGAGTAAAGAGCCTTCACAAGGTTTATGTACTTCTGAGGTACACCTTTTAATGACAGACACTGCCACAGAACCTCACGGTCAACTGAGTCGAATGCTGCCTTTAAGTCGAAGAAAACCACCATTGTAGGACGCCGGTAGGCGTGCCTGTGTTCTAAAACCTGACGAATGGTGAATATGTGGTCGATGCAACCACGACCAGGTCTGAAGCCAGCCTGGTTTTCTCGTGTTTGTAGTTCACGAGTCTTTCTTAAACGTCCGATAATTATTGAGGCTAGTATTTTAGATGCTATATTAGTCAAACTAATCCCTCTATGGTTATCACAAGATGATTTTGGTCCTTTCTTATATATTGGGACTATTAGTGATTTAGACCAGTCGGATGGAATTTTATCTAGTTCCCAGACTTTAGCTAAAATACTAGTCAACCTAATCGCCAAGACTGGACCACCATCTTTGAAAACCTCTGGGGTTAGCCCATCTGGACCAGCTGCTCTTCCTCGTTTCAGGTTAGATATAGCTTTTTGAACTTCAGCTAGTGTCGGGGGGCCTACTTCAATGTTCCATTTAGCTTGAGTGGGAATGCTGGGTAATTGTAGAGTAGCTGAAGGCCAGCTAAACTGTTCCTTACGATCAATAGAGTCAAACGCCGCCTTAAGGTCAAGGAATACAGCTATTGTTGAGCGTCTGAGAGTGTGTCTATGTTCTAGAACCTGCCTAAGTGTGAATATTTGGTCTATACAATCACGTTTAGGTCTGAAATCACCTTGGTTTTCTTGAATTCGCTCTTCACGAGATTTAGTTGGACGTCGAAGTATTATTGAGGCCAATATTTTAGACACGATATTCGTTAAGCTGATTCCTCGGTAATTGTCATACGAGGACTTCTGTCCTTTTTTAAAGACCGGAATGGGGACCAATGTTAATTTGCCATTCAGATTGTTTGGGGATGGTGGGCAGCAGGGATGACGCTGTGGGCCAGTTGAACTGTTCCCTAAAGTGTTCTGCTCATCGGTCTAATCTTCTGGATTGGCAGTGAATAATGGAACCATCTTTTTCGGAGATAGTTTCACTTACAGTTGGGTTCCTGATACCCATTTCCTTGATAAGTCTGAATAGTTGCCTACTGTTAACTAATGCCGCTGCCTTTTCAATCTCTTTAGCTTTCGCCACCCATCACTGCTCACGATCATTGCGTAAGCTTCTAACCAGCTTGTGTTTAAGTTGCCTATGTTGCTCATCATGTTCAGAACCAGACGGGATGTGTTGCCGAGCATCTATCAGTTCAGTAAATGCGGTTGCAATCTCCTGAGTTTTCTTAACCTTTTGGTTTAGTTTATTAGTAGATATTACTGCTGTTTCAACAGCTTTTTGCATATCACTTCAAGCTAACTCAGAATGAGTACAGTTTACGCAGTTGACTAATTAATTTTCTAGTCGTTCTTGAAACTTATTCTTGACTTTTTCATCATTAAGTTGAACTCTGAGGGAAATCATTGCCGTGGATCATTTACGTCCAGTGAGACGCAGACTAATACGCGCCCGTACTAAAGCATGGTCTGAGTATGAAAATGTGCTCCAGAATGAGCGGCAGTCTTCTATCGAGCCTCTTTAACGATAGTTGATGGTAATGTGGTCTATTTGAGTCCAGCGTTGAGATGATTGTGGAGGTCGCCATGTCAACTAATGTTTTTCCTTATGTTTAAAGTTAGTGTTTTTGAGAAATAGACGGTTATCTGAACATGGTTGTAGTAAACAGTCGCCATTATCTGTTCGTTGAGCCTCAACGCCATAGGATTCACCTAGTTGCCTTTCGGTTTCCTTTAGTCTACCTACTTGGGCATTAAAATCGCCAGCCACTACCACTACATCAGAGTGCGTAGCTTTGTGAAGGAGGTCGGCAAGCTTTCTGTAAAATTCATCTTTTACTTCATCTGAGCTGCAGTCAGTGAGAGCGTAGGTAGGGACAACGAAGAGACAACAGTGTGTATCCCTACCTTTCCGAGTTCTTACTGTCCCGTTTAGACGGACAGTGCACAAGCGACTGTTTATTGGAATCTAGGCGAGGACAGCTTGTTCATCTTTGAACTTAATGTTATACCTACATCAGCAAGGCCTCGAGTGGGTTTGCGTGCTGTTAGAGGTATGAGGGCGATTGTCACTTTCTGGCTGCCTACATTATGGAAGGATATAACTTCTTGAGGCACCTGGAAAGGAAACTGGGTTCGTACTGGTCATAGTGACCTGAGAGTGCGATCGCAGAGCCCAAGGGACAACTGCTTGAGGCCGATCACGCACGGCCTTGTTATGGGGAGTTTTTGAAGTGTTAACTCCGTTCTTTAGAAGGTTTTATTGCTGGAGACGGAAATCCGTGGAGTAAGGTGAGGTGTGATATTTTTAGAGTCGACCTTTTCTAATCCCTTCCTTCCGTTAAGATAGTGGCATCGCTGCAGACGCTAATTATCCGAGGTAAACACCTTACTGCTGTCACACCTCGCTGCAGTCAGCAGTTTTATCGCTCTCCAACAGACCTGCTTGGCATGGTAGGACCTAGTGGAACATGCGTTCCAGCCAATATAGCTCAGTTGGGTCATCACGATAAGCAAGCCTGATTACCACATCAAGGTAGCAGCTACGGTCGGGCATTAAATACATATGCTGAGTAGGATTGATATTTATTAATCAAAATGCTAGTCAAAGTCGGATAACACCTGTGCAGATATGTTTCAAAGCAATAAAAACCGCTGATGACAATAGTAAATATTTCATAACTATGTTTCGGCTTTTCATACTCAATTCGTATGGGTAAACATCAATGCACTAGTCATTAAATGGTTGAAATATCAGTATAAGGTGATACACTTCAAATCTGAATGATCATTAGGGATCAATTAGTTTCAATGAGATTTTATAATAATAGAATGTCATAATACAACTAAAATATAATATATTTTGAAAATCGTCGTGACTAACTCACCTTGCGTATAACAGTTTTCGTTTTTGGCACAGTAGAATACAATTCAACATAATTAGCTAATCGCCTCCAACACGAAGGTGAAGAATAAGATGACGTAACACTATGATTAGTAGGTGATCTTGGGGCATTCATCGATGACTCTACATAATCTGAAATTCTATTAGTCGGAACAGGTGAAAACGACGGTATGGTAGTAACCACATCATGCAAATTAACCGGATTGGTTATAATCAATAGATCTTTATCTGCACTAGAATTAGATGAATTCTCACCAGAAGAACGGTCACGATCAATAGTAAATGAATGGAACATTTCTTCATTGTTATTGAAGCCTGAAAATAAATAGTTCGCAAAAGTTAACAGTTAATAGTGAGATAGTGAGGCGCTATGAATGGTAATCTTACATTTATAATAATGAATAGGTTTTTAATGTATAGATAATTCAACGATAAGAACAAATATGATAAGATACATAATAATTTCGAAAAACAACAAGAATTCAATTTAAACTCGTGTCAGATTGATTAGTCTACGCAAACCACCAATGATCATATGTTAACTTAAAACAAATTTTGTAATAGACTAGCAAAGTTCTAACAATTAACTATAACTAGTAAGGTTAAACTATGACGATAGTGATACAGGTGTCACAAAAAAAGTTAAATGATTGTCCTGAAGCGAGTGAAGCTGAAATAATGGACCATTAAATCCAAGCTTAATGATCTCAAAGCACTGTGGATAACAAAAGACATGAAGACCCTAGGTGTATATTATATTAATTCATGAGCTGGTGAGAAATTAAAAATAAAATGAAAGAATTATCCAAAGCAACATGGTTTATAATAGTTTAACAGCTGAAGGCAATTCACAACGAAAACTTGTTAAAAATCAAAGTATCAATGTTTAAAGTAAACAGTTTTACAGGAATTTTTAACAATTGTTAAGTCAATCAATATGAAAGCTAAAAGAGGACCAATATACATGAAAGTACACGAGAAAAATACATAAGTTAATATGGAAAGCAATAACAGGGAATGATAAATAAACTAAGTAGCCAAAAAATATATGATAGAATAACACTAATAAAATATGCATTTTAACTCGAATAAAGAACAATCCGCGAAAAAGATTTCGCAGCTCCTAAACTACCCGCGACGAGTAATAATCATAAGCATTCAGGATCGATCTAAGAAATGCAAACGACTTGGCCGAAAGCAGCATTTAACCCTTGATACTTCCGTTGAATGAGATATTTATTCGAGAAGAAAATTTGAAGCTCTGCTGAAAGGTCTTCCTAAGAGATCTTGATAGCTAGTATTTTAGGATTACTGAGGATGCATCTACTTCGAAGTTGGTGTTAATGAACATAGTTTTCTATGGCACTGCTGTGGTGTTTACAGATTGATGTTTTGGTTTCAGGTCACTGTTTGTGAATCTAATGAAAAGACCATTCCACAAAAATGTTTTTCCCATTTTATTCAATTTATGATTGACTGTGTCCTCTGCAGGTATTCGTCTGACACTCAAGGATAAAACAAATTACATTTTTCTTCCTGCTCAGTGGCACTCAACAATGGAAGCTGATACACTGTCCATTCCATGTTGGCTTGATATACATTTATTTTTGGAAGGAGTAGTCTCATCTTCGTTTCAAGAAAATGTCAAGAAAATAAAATTCCGACTTTTACTCGAATCCTATTGTGAATCTAATCGAACGATAAAAAGTGCTAATTTCATACAGGAAAATTTCCAAAAAAGACGTTTACGTTGAATACGATGAAGTTATCATCCATATACCTGTTTATGGAAATAAAGTTTATCTACAGTTAGTTAGAAAATTGAATTTTCAGCTAGTGTATTTTGTAGAATGGCTATAAGTGTTCGCTAGTAGAGGATTCAGAGGTGAGCTCAATTCGACATCATCAATTTGCCGATGGAATTCATCATTAAATTTGAACTGCACGTACATCGTAACAGGGGTTCTATTCGATAACGTTGTAGTGAACCAATGTTAATACTGTTACTTCGATACAAACTAACAAAAAACAAACTACTTTTAAGAGAGGAAAGTTTGTGAAAAAAGAAGCAACTAGAAAATTTATCCTCTTTACGGATATACTGAAATCGGCTACTGAGTCCACAGAATCAAAAGTATCAAAAATGCTGTATCGAATGATCCAGTTTCTGGTTGCATGTAAGATTCTCACCAACCAGTTGGAGATTGCGCAATATGCGGAGTCATTGATGCCCATTATCAGAAGAAGAGGAAAGTCTATCTTGTGCATCTTTGAAGGATAAGGCAACCATACGGTAGCGATAAAAGATGGTCTAGAGTGTTCAAAGAAGCCATAGCTAACATAAGACTTATGCTTTACTTTCTTCAGAAATTAAGTCAACTTCTGCTCCGTTCGATCAGCTGTATTTTTTCTTGTGAGCTATTCAGATAATATATCTGCATCTATCAACATACAGGAGAGTTTGCCATTACAATAAATATGAACCTCGTAAACAATTTCAGCACCTTTATTGGGAAGAAGCGATAGCAAACCCTTTTTTAGGAGACCCTATAATTGTGATGTGTTCTGTTGACAGAATCCCCTTTATAGTGGATTTCGAGTAATCATAGCAACTATTAATAACAGTTGATTTGAGTTGAATGCGATTCTTCATATAGATAGTAATTAAATCAGATGTTTGTTTGACAAGATGTTCAGATTCAATTATTTTGTGAAATTTATCAACTTTCGTTGAAGTGTCACAATATTTTGGACAAAGTAACAATGCTTGAGATTGAAGGCGGATACAGATTTCCAGAAAATTGCTTATCGCTTTCGCTATTGTGAACTTGACGGTGTATCACAGAAATTAACTGGGTTCCATTATTGTTTCTAGAAAATTGTCAATTCTGAAATTAGTTGATGACACAATCCTGTTTAATGTAGACAAAATAGTCTTTTGATGGTATTGGGCAACAATACAACCACATTCGGGGTGCGTTTCACACCCTCCAAATGTAGATTGTTGTTCGAGGACTGATCTGTGTCAACGCTCGAGCTAAAAATAGGGAGTGAAGAAGTTGAGGGTGTTGACCACTTTACTTATCTAGGGAGTCTGATTAGTCATAATGGGTTGGTGTCTGACGAAATATCAACTCGGATTCAAAAAGCTCACTTGGCCTTTTTCAACTTACGTCACATATGGAATAGGAGAGATATCTGACTATCAATTAAATGACCAGTATAATGTACAGCAGTTCACTCTTACTGCATGAATCTGAAACGTTGCCATCAAGAGTAGGTGACACTCGTAAGCTATTGACATTTGGCCGTCGATATCTTCGAAATATCGTTCGTGTTTCCTGAGATCACCGGCTAAGTGGTGAAGACGTTAGATCCCAGGTATCGGGAAAAGATAGAAAATTAGTTGGTGCGGTTATAAATCTTTAACGACTCAGGTGGTTGGGATATGTGTTACGTATGCCTAACAACTGTCTACCTCAACCAGCGATGTTGACTGATACCGAAGTAGGATGGAAGGGAACTAGGCGCAACCAAACCAACACATGGGATTAGTAAATGAAGTCACTAACTGGAGGTCTGAACCGTATTAGTAGATGTAGACTGCTTGGTTGGGGTTCATGCGACTGTCTTAACCAATAGTTGGTAACCAGGTAACATGGCTCAGAATCGGTCACCGTAGTACAGAGGAATTCACTAGTTAGCTTTCCTCAAATTATAATCTTAAAGTTATTTTATACCTTCAGAAGAAGTAATTCATTCTCCCTTTACCATGTTCTATATGTCAATACGCTTCTACCACCACTAAAGTAACTACTGTTTCTACTAATTTGGTGTTCATCTTTCAGTAATGTTGAGGTGTGGCATCTTCGGCCGATATATATATGTGCCACGTTCTATGTTGTGCATATATATATACACACACTGCATCGTCAGATCAAAATGAAGACATTTTAGAGAAGCATGGATGCATTCAGTATTACTCGCTATGAACCAATAGATGATAATAAGTGGTAAGTATTTTGTCGGTGAAAAGTAATGATATTACGATCTAAAGAATATACCGAAGTTTTCGAAAAGTTTAACTGTTTGAAAATGGATAAAACATCAACATAATCTGCTTCTATTTTGACACATTTATAACATGTGCATTTCTAAATCCTTGCGGTTATACAAATAGTCTTTCAGACGCCTAAAATTGACTTTAAATTGAGCAGTGTTATAATTTACAAAAAAAGAAATCAAGATTCTGGAAAGGGCCGGATGGGAGCTAAGTTTTGTACTAATCTTTTAGGTTAAGTTAACGAACAGCATCGAATTGAGTGTTTAACTATATAACTTTTAGTTTGCACCATCAAAAGTAAATTTCTGTTCATACGATGAATATTTTCAAGTAATGTACAAATGTCATTAAGTAGCTGGTTCTAATAAGCCAGTTGCTGATTTCCTGGTACGGGGCTGATTAATTAGTCACGTAATTCGTCACAGGGATTTTAAGAATCATTAGATCACGTCCCTAAACTGACCCCTTTAGGGTTATTCTTTAAGTCTATGTAAAAAGTCCCTACGTTCACATCCATATTTACCTTTTGAAGCTTTGCCTGGATTCGTTAGTCCAATATCAACCGATTCATCACCAAAACGAACATAAGCAGAAGAATGTGATCGAAATGTGCCATCAGTATCATCGGATGAACCTACATAAACATATATGTTAGTTATTATGGTAAAAAAATATAAAGAGAAAAAGGTTTGAAAGTATCTGTCAAAGGAATTACTATCTAACAGGTAAACGAATAGTTTATTAATGTGTGACAGCAATATCTTGACACAAAATATTAGAGAAATAAAGGATTTGGATTTAAACGATTGGATGACAGGTTAAGCAGCTACAGTAACTCTATGAATTAAAGGGTATTAAGTTCACCTACACTAAACATTCTCCAAGTTCTTTAGAAAGCAGCTTTACTGGGAATGAGGTTATTCTCAGAGAAACATAACACTGCCACTACCTTAATTCAAACAGAATTAGTATATTGCCCTTGGATCAAAAAGCGAGCAGCATTCAGTCATAACTCATTTTAATCAACCTAAATTAGATCAGCTCAACAAGAAAAACTGACAAATGTAACAAGTTAGCCATCATAAATGTAAATACAGCTACAACACATAGGAAGGCAAAAGGCAAGCATAAAAACAACTGTTACCCTTAGAATCGACTTTGTGAGACCAAATGGCTGTTGGTGATACGATAGTTGGATGGACTGATTGATCACAAGAGACGGATTTACAAGTATCTCTAGCACAATAAATGATTGTAACAAATTGATGAACAAGACGTAACAAAGATAAATTGACATGTTGTCGAATAAAATCAATGTGCAAAATGACATCTATTTTAGTTGTGGTTTGCATTTGACTCAAATGACTAGATTTCTGTTTCTAAGAGAAAAAGTGGGTAAAGATATATCCAAGATTAGAGTTCATAAAATAATTAGAATACAAATAATGCGAAATAAATAAGTTTCCACAATCACAAGGATATTAATGATTGCTTACAATTATTAGCAAGCTGATTCTTCATCACATGCCAAGTACAGAAACATAAACATATCTTCCAGCGATACTCTAAGTGTAACATTTGATGATGCTATCCAGTTGCCAAAATCAAAGGCGGAGAAGGGTTTAAACTTGTAAATTAATGGCTGTAAGCCAAATGTATTGTTGAGTGGCCCACCATTCGAATTTACAAAGTGTCTTAAAATGACCATGATGAAAGCTACATTTTGTACATAGACATATATTAAGAGGTAAGTGATAATGTGACACCATGTCGTTCGGCAACAAAAATCGACTTATTTTAATTTACTAAATAAAGCATTCAACACAAAAACTACTAAGTGACAGGTGACGGCATTAGAATTGTTGAAGTTCAATTAACCGAAAACTGTATATAAGACTTAAAATATAAAGATTTGATGACACGGCACTGAGAGAAAAAAGAAGTACGCAAATATGCAGTCGTTACAAAGAAATTTTTCAAAATCATATGAAAATTCATTTCGTAAATTTGAAGACAAGTGACAAAATTTGAAGTAGTCATTCAAAAATTAAGAGATTATGCAGAGCAAACGAAATAATACTGAAATAACTATAAATTAACACCGGGAGAGTAATAAAGAGGACTAGGAATAAACACATGAATACAATTAAAGTATGTTGGCCGACTGCTAATATTTAAGATTTCTAACATTCCTTCGTTTATATGTGTAAACAACTTCAAACAGCCTACATTAAGTTTCTCATTTGCATTAAATATATTTTAGTTTAAATGTCGATGAATATAATTTTCCAATTAGAGGTAAATAAGAAAACACACCAAATTACAAACATTCAGATATAAATGAACTACGGTGACAGTATATTTCGCAATGAACACAACCAGCTCCAGAAAATGTGAACAGGCAAGGTATGCAGCAATATGAGTTATCTCCTACTGCTAAAGGGAATCTCAGTTGCCTAACACACGTCGTCTAACGTTACTGATAAAGCGAAACGCACGAAATTAAGGTTTGGAGCCTTTAATAGGCTGCTTGTAACTATTCAGTATTGTAGTGTGCAAATAATTGAAAATAAACCATCCTTCACTCCTTTCATCTTTTCACAATGCATAAATACAAATTATTTTGCTATTGAAATTGGAGTTAGACAGAAAAGTAAAATCAATTGGAACTCCACTAAGACTGATGTGCAAATAATAGTCTAGCAAGACCCATATAGTACTAGTGAACCATCAAAATGTGAAAAACATGACGATAATAGACTGACCATCGAATCGCGCGACTAATAATCATAACACAACAGTAGCAAATACATGATAATATGTACAAAGATATATTGACTTACATGAAATTTAGACGTAGCACCACTGTAACCAACAATATCGCGTAATATAAGATTTGAAGCGAAATTGCAACATAAAAATGCAAACTGTCTTTGACATGTTTCCTGAGTAAACAAACGATTAGTTGATCGAGGGATATTAGATTCGTTTGTTCGCTCTGATACAAGAGGCTTCGGCAAAGAATGAAAAACAGGATTACGAGTAGATGAAACTATTTCTATTTGAAAAGTTTTTAAAAGACCATCCATGGACAAAAAACCATCAAATTTCTTCATTAACGTTGTGCGACGAATCCCCTGTAAACAAAATATGATTACAGTAAAAGGAAACTGAAATCCATTCAGTGTTATAGTACATATTTATACAGATATGGTATGCATGTCAGAAATAAACGAGTTTATAGTTTGACATTATTTAGCTTGATTATTCAATAGTTGTACTGATTTTTCTCAAGTCAATGAAGCTTTGGTAAGTAATTGTACACATAGATAACAATAAACGAAGCTATATGCCATACTCATAGTCAATGGTTGGAAACATTAATCAGCATGAACAGTTCCACATTCGATTCGAATGTCAATGATCACTAAACAGTAAGTATGAAACACATTAACTTTATTGAAACCATACCATTTATTGCCATCAGATAGAATTTAAAGTGATAAATTCAACAGCTCGGAAGAATTATTACATTTATTCACAAAAAAAACTAATAATTAAGGTATTCAATTAGAAATGCAGTTATATACGAAGTTATGGTGTTATTCATAAGTATTACTGTTATGAAAAAATGCGCGAAATATTATGATTATATGAACAATATGGAGCAGACGAGTCTCTAAATTGTGTTTATTCACTTAGATGCAAATATTGATACATAACCGGGGTTGGTAACGAATATGTGTCCCTTGACAACAACTTTCGACTAAGGTTTTC
The DNA here is from genome assembly GCA_025215515.1 of Schistosoma japonicum. NCBI lineage: Eukaryota > Metazoa > Platyhelminthes > Trematoda > Strigeidida > Schistosomatidae > Schistosoma > Schistosoma japonicum. The sequence goes on along the minus strand of CM046061.1, from coordinate 62,205,809 downwards.
AGTTAAATATACTCTGCTGTAAGAAAGTTGATTTTCGTTTTAACTAACAAATAAATCATATTTTCAATGCATATTTCTGAATCGTATACCGTATGACCTAACTGAAATTTTAATACAGGTTCTAAAGACTAAAGAAATGAATAACATATGAAGAGATTGGTGGTTACTAAAGTACATACGTCTTACACAAAAATAAAAACAATTACATAAAGTAAGAAAATACGTCTTGTGAGGTCAACATTTTTACAGATATAATGTAACTAAAATAAGTCACAAATTCTAGTGAGTAAATAACGTATCGTATAACAGAGTGTGTAGTAATGAAGGACATTTACTACGGGTTCACTGGACAAAGTGTATAAACAGCTTACCTTGATACTCAGTCCGACAGATTCTAACAATGGAGAGAAAAGGCTTTGTATATAGGCCACATAACGATATTGAGCATTCATATGTGCAGCTTGTTCGAAATCAGTTGTTGTAATCTTGTAATCCGCAGTATTAAACAATCTATCAAAGTCCGAAGCTTGTTTTTCTTTCGTGATATGTTTTTTGGATGTAGCTTTAGAAGTGTCATCGGTGGATACGGTTTTCGAAAAATTATCGTTCTCATTAGCTTGTAAATCTATATTATTTATGGAAGATAATCTATTTACAAAAGACGTTTCAGTAGTATTGTGTTGATGCTTAGGTTCAGTGATATTAGCTGTTGATTGTAGAACTGAAGGAGTAACTTTAGGTGTTAGGGGGTGTCTGTATATATGCGGTAAGAAGCAAGAAGAACAAACGTGAAAAATGTGCCTGGAAAAAATGCAAATTTTTAATATCAAATACGTCAAACAATATGCTTAATGACAGTGTCACTCAAATACAGGATCAGGTAATCGGCTATGAGTCATATTTTATGTTTGAGTGCTGATGATACTACCTTGGTACCCAGCACGAGTAAGATTGGAGTCTACGACCTAGTGGTTGAAAATTAAACGCTTTAAATGGTATACCAAAACTACCATACTAAGAAAATATGTCTGTCTAGTGCTTTACGGTTTTCAATCAATTACTCCGTGATATTAGCAGTAAGTAATTCACTTTAACCGTATTATGATGCTGTATACTACAGCATAAAAGTAATAGGAACTACTGTCACATCGAATGCAATCGAAGCTGATAAATTAGTACGTATAGTAATAATAATGCATGAATAAAATACCTACTCCATGATATTTGCTCTAGCATCCTGAAGAAATCGTTTCATAATTGGATTATGAATTAAAGGATCATTAGTATCAACAGTGCCACTATCTAATTGATCCGTTGCGTCCCAATAGACTTCGTCTGGTTGGTCATAGATATCATCGTTCATTGTATTCTGTCCGTGTATAACACTAACAGGTTTATCAATCAGATATTGCATATCATCTGACTGTTTTTTACATAGTCCTTGATCTATCACAACAAAATGAAATAGAAAATTATAAGCTTTAGTAATAATTCATTTCATAAACATTTTCAAACATGAACAACAAATGAAGCCCAATAGTGTTATGACGTAAAATGAAGCCAGTTCAATGAAGAAAGTTTATATTTCGACAATATCATTTACGTATAGTATTCAATACTAATAGAAAGGTGTTTGTCATCAGCTAAGTTATCCAGGAAATAAGGTTCCAAGTATCGACCATGAGTTACACAACAGTCTTGAAAGTAATGAGAGATAACAAGGTGCAAGTAGTTGATAGGAAGGTAAAGGACACTTAACTACAGACAGTTTTATCTGATATTTCAGCCAGGGATCAGATATCAATAATAATGTTGTGTGAAATAAATACAAAAGTAAATGAAGTTATTCGTAATATAAAATTAGTCATTCATACAGGCTGCATAATGATATTTGTCGTCATTTAGAGCTTGTAGGTAAAAATTAAAGTTCACCAAATGAAAAAAAAAACACGCAGAAAATGGCTTCTTCCGGTGATATTATATAGCTAGAACACACTTTAGTAGAACTGTGTCAAACATAACAATCTGCAACATTAATTCACATAACAAACTAAATAAAATATTTCAAACTAACTTGAATTAGCATTTGTAATAGGTTTTAATCCATCTTCAACATTTATTATTCCAGCTCTAGCAGGACGAGGAGTTGTAGGAGACATAGAACCAACAACCATTTTCAAAAGGCGGGATGTAACCGCAGGACTAGGAGTTTTAAGATAATTTCCAGTTTTTGGAAGTGTTGTTGTCAGTGGTTTTCCGGTTGCAGTTTGTTGCAATGAGCCAGTATCATTAATATGACAATCATGAGAAGCATTGAACAATGAACCAGCATTACGGATAACAACATTCGAAAATCCAGGTTCATCAAAATCATTTTGATAAAGATCAACTGAATAATCAGCGCGTAAAGGGACTGAGGACATTGTAAACTCCCGTAAGGTCTTTAAATCTGAAGCACTTACTGCAAGAGAATCAACTAAAAAGCGCCATTCTCGTGTAAGTGAAAGAATCCCTCTCTGAAGAAATTCATTTTGAGGAACAACTGAATCTTTCAGCATTTCAGATAGAAGTTCGTCAGCTTTGGTTATTCCATAATAGTCACTCATCGTCAACAAATAACGCCTCAAGACAACCAATAACTGACAACTAGGATTAAAGCGTAAGACATGCGCTGTTTCGGTACGATGTTGAGCGAATCCATCTAAATCCTACAGAAAAACAAAAAAGAATAAATGTCTTGTATTGTAGAATTTAAATGTAGGCACGATAAAGAAGACAACAGAGAAACATTTTAAAGGAAAACAACTTGCGGAAGTATTTCCAAACCTATAATACAAATCAACTCTATTTTAAAAAATGAAGAAGTTTAGTTACATAGTCGCAAATCTTAAGATTATAGCATCTTGGTAATTTGTGAGTTAAACAAGCAAATAATGAAAATCATTCAAAGAGTCCTGAGATAAAATGTAATAGCTAACAAGTACTGTCCAGTTTGTAGCTGTGTGATGGTTGAAATCCATTTACAGTTTATCCACTTTAAATAAAAGACTAAATATGGATGATAATGGCTAAATTAGAAAAAAACTATATAAGCATTACATTATTTTTCATAACTAATTGAACTTTATTCCCGACTGGATATGAACAACGTTTATTATTTTTTGAGTTCAGAATATCTGATCTTGGATTCACGACCTCGGTCATAAGACAGGAAATTACAGCCAAAAGTCGACGTTCGGAATTTAAACGAAATTGTTTACAAACATCAACCAAACGATTACAAGGGTCTATCCATGCACGAATAGTTGGAGCTGCCGTACTCAGTAAGTTCCAATCTGATCTACAATAAAAATCACAGAAAACGAATCCTTATTGTATCAATTTACTTGACTGTACTAAAATATATGGAAAAATCATCAGGAAGGAAGCGTTGTTGGAATTACAAAAGAAACTCCAACAATTATAACTTTACACTAGAATCAATCACAAAAACTCCTCAATCAGATATCACTTAAGAACAATTTGTAAATGAAATATGAAAGTATAGGAGAAATGCACATTGGGCTGAATTAACCTACTAACAAATGGACGAAACAATTGAATGGAGTTGTAGTGCAGACATCTCACGAGTATTAATTTTAAATTTGAGTGTATATTTTAAACTGACCAAATTAATATTCCACTAAACAACTGATTGGTGTTTTACCAAATCTCAATATATAACAAAAGCATAACAAATTAGTAACCATACAAATAAATAAACTCCTTAATACACAATCATCAGCGTACACAATAATGAAGATTTTTTTAAATAGAAGAGTGGCATTAGTTATTTACCTGATAAGTTCTATTCTTCTTTTGTTAGGTAAACGTTTTGGTGCAGCAAAATTAAGCCATACTGTGTTAACAACTAATTTCGATGACAAACCATTGACGTGATTCACCTTTTTATCTGTTGACGAATTAGTGATGATATCATGAGGAAAGGGATTGTGTCCTGAAGGAGTATTCTAAAATTAAAGCATACAGTTGTGAATCTTCCTTGTAATATATTGCATAATTATAACGTTCCAAGAGTTTGTATTACTAAATCACCATACAAACTGAAATACAGAAAGCGATTACCCTATGAATAATCTATGCGCAATGTTACACCCTATTTTGATGCAAGTTAACTTTCTAGTTAAATTTAACATTGTTTCCGAGAAAACACATCCAAAAAACAAATATACAAAAATAATACGTAAAGAATTGAATATCTTTTGTAGTTTGCAAAAGATATACATGGTACCTTGTGTGGTGTTGGATTGGTGGTTAAAGCGACTGCGACGTAGTCAGCAAGTCACTGTCCTTAACCTCACGCTAACAACTTAAATCAAAATAATCGTGTAATATCAACAGCTATTATAATGATACTGGGGCTCGAAACCAAGTATATACATCTGTAGTTAGTAAGTGAGCGGACACAAGAAGACGATATTCAGACCTAAAAGGCTACTAGTATATGTGCTCTATGAAAGCAAACAATCACAAAATATTGGAAGTCAATGATTAGTTACTAGAATCTAGTGTTGGTGAGTTATAAAAGTAGTAAAACTACAAAAGCATTTGGGTCGAAGATAAGACGTATATTAAAGATTTTTGGTTACCTCATCATAAATGTACTTAGGTTGTTGATCGGTGGACGTTGTCTTTGTATTTTCTATGGCTGATACTGAATCTGGGAATCCACTACGTTGGACCCAAGAAAATGATAAACCTTCAAGACCACATTCAAACATGATCCAACCAAAACTTTGTTCTCTAAAATATTTAGACCAGGACAAAGATTCATTTGTTGTAGTACCAACATTAGAAATACATGGATCAGAATCGAAGCTGAAAAATGCTCTAGATGATTCGAAAGGTATTGCTGTTAACAAGACATCGGCACTGAATTGACTAGAACGCGTAAGACGACGTAACTGTCCATGAATTCTTCGTATTGTGACTTGACAAACTAATTCATTACCTCGGTGTTCACCATCTAGTGAGTCGTTGATGCGATAATTTGTTTCGTCTTCAGTCGGCTTTACATAAATTGGATTGATAAGATCTATAAAATGAATTGTATGACAGCAAAGGATCACTCAGAATTTACTGGAAATAGACTAAAACATAGAAACATGATGACATTAATTTAATCAAAAGACTAAATGTTCACATGTACTGATTAATACAAATATTCCCTATCGACAGTAAACAACATAGAAATCGGTTGAAGCAATTTAGAAATAGATACAGAGAATCTTAAGAATAGATGAAAGTTGAGAAATGTAAATTATTGGATTCCAACCCAGAAACATTTAGAGGTTAGGAGCTCGTCATGAGGCATCCAGATCATGAGTTCGACCCCTCTTTGAGTCAAAGATGCGCGCTATTGAAAAATTCCATATTAAGGATGAGAAAGCTTTCAAGTTTCTTGTGGTTGTACAGCTACGATTAAAGAGCGATATGAGGCTTCATAACACCCAATAATAACAAATAGTCATGTTTTATGTTCAATGAACTAGCATAAGAATATGAATGCTAACCAACAATTTGGATTGTACTAGGAATTATGTTCGTATTGTAGTAAGCAAGTTGTTATGACAACGTTTTATCCAAGGTAAGATTAGTTACACAATAATGAACCTCCAGCGAGAAACAGATATTTGAATGAAAACAACAATTCATGAAAGAGAAAATACAAGTGATATTGACAAACATATAATCATAGCAGATGAATGGAAGTAAACTATGATAAGGATTTTTATATAAAAACAATAATTACCATCTGTATTTTTATTGGTTTTCAAACCGGATAACGAAGAAATGTATTCCATACTACGTGATGTATTATTATTATTCTTAAGTGCGTAACTAGCTACTGGTCTCATGCAGCTATTATCTTCTATATCTTTTGATTTATCTTGACATTCATTAGCTTTGAAATCGTTAAGTAGAATTTCCTGCCATTTCGATTTTCTTAAAACGGGCTCAGAGGATTGCGTAAATGTTTCGTAAGCATTACTCAAATCAGACAAATTATACAAGACAGGTGGAGCAGATGGTTGTCTTTTATGCTGTATTCGAAAAGGGAACGAATTATTTACTTCCTCATTATAATGATTGTTAGAGATGAGATTATATCTTCCAGATTAGACCAAATATATCGTGGACACTGGATGAAATATTATTTTCTTGTAAATCGGCATTATTATGTGCATTTCCAGTACTAGGTTGATGAACAGATAAATGAACTGATTCAGCTGTGGATGATGCTACATAAGGTCGATTACTAATATTTGATCCAGGCGTAGACATGCTGTTATGTTTATTTATTAAATTAGCGTTATGATAATTCTCAGTTAACGATTCTCGTTTATAAGACGCCATTAGCTAGTTGACAAGCAAAAGAGAAACGATATGTACGTTTAGAGTGCAAACAAACAATGGCAAATGATTAGTTTCAAGGTTCTCAATATGTAATCAATACAACACAAAATATTAAGAATTTAATTGACAATGATTTTTATTGAACAAAATATTCACATCACAAAATATGACTTCCATTAAATCAAAAATCAACAATACATGGGTTTAACAGTAGTTTCATATGAATTATTAGTACAGAAATGAGTAGCCGGACACTATTTACAAACATTCAGTTCTCTGGACTGAATTATTTCAACTAGATGGCTAATCGCCTTTACCCTAAGGAGAGCTAACAAAATGTAATCACCGTCAAAACTGTAGTAAACTTCTCCATTGATCCGACAAAGGGATGGGTGGGTTAAAAAACGTCAACTTTAAAAATTCATACCTAACATAACTCTGAGGAATTCTGTCTACGGCTGCAAGGCCTTTCCAAGCGCGGAGCTAGCTTATCAAGGACCATCTGCATAAAAACCATGCGTAAATGGCCCCAAGAAGTTATTCTTCGGGGACTGTGGTCATGCCTTAGGGTTGGCAAGGCCATCTATAATCCACCCTATATTTCAGAAACCTAAAGAAAGACCCTTCTACAATTTGAGCAACCAGAAGGCGATAGCTACACATATACCTCTAGTAGCACTCGAGATCACTGTGCAAGGTCAAATCTCCTGCTCTCTTAATGTTTATTCTTTCACCCATTTCTGTATCACGTGCCACAAGCGTTAATGGTTCGAGTTCACAAAGTACTATCCCGAGTTACTTGAAGCCAAACGATGAAGTTCATGATAGAGCTTTAAATGTGTGAATACTATGCCAAATAAATTAACAGGCCATAGGATCATTTTCCATTTATATATACTGTATCTGTCAAGCACGCATACAGGATCATAGCGTGTTCATTCCCTTGTCCCCACTTAGTGAGGACGATTGCACTTCATATCTCTAGAGGCTTTGTTAGAAGGGATGGGTTTTGATGAATGACCAACTTTCAAGAACAAACAAAGGAAAGCAGAAAAACGTGATAGATTGATCACAGATATATTTAGGGATGGCCGTTCTGTTTTAATGGTAGGCTAACTGGTATTTGAGCTAAAATCTACGAACTGAAGGCAATCCCATCCGACGGGTCTCTATCACTGATCATTCCAATTTATAAAAAAAAACAGAAATCCTCTTGCAATAGCCACAGATGAACTAGTTTGACTAGTACGGTGTCTAAAATATTAACTTCTATAATTATCTGACTCTTATCTGAAGCAAGGGAATTATAAATTGGGAAATTCCTGACTGGTTCAAGACATAGACGAGGATGTATTGATCAAATATTCACTCCAAATCGGATTCTGGAACATAGGCATACTTGTCATCGATTCGAAAGAGGCTTTTAACTCCGTAGATCGAGAGGTTCTATGACAGTGTTAGTAATTAGAAGGAATGCCACAAAAATTCATATTAAAGGTTTTCTACCCGAACACCACTGATCGAGTGAGAGTTTATGGCTAAAAGTCATGAGAATTCTCAGCCTAAAGTTAAAGTTACCCCTTGTTCTTCTTTTTATTTAGTGTTGTTATAGATGTCCTCTTAGAAGTTACACTTTCTTCGACTAACTTTTCAGGAATTGATTTTGTTACAGGATTTTCACTTTGTGAAGATTGCTCTTGAAGTACACTGAGTTACGAGTAGCTTTGATTACTTAGGATAATGACGCATGTGCTCGAGGGACAACTGCTCGAAGCATGTTATAACAGTCTTTAGTATGTATTATTCGACGAGCTATGTTTGTACTTTGCGAACATTAACACCGTAATGGAAATCCGTGAAGCAAGGTGAGTTTTATGTTTTCAAAGATGACCTTTTATAACCTATATCAATTCTTTAGGAAGGCGGAATCGCTGAAAATGCTTGTTTCAGAAGGAAAACATCATGTTGCTGTTACATCTCAGTACCGTCGTCAGTAGGACTTCGCCTTCAGAAATTGAGTTGGTTTATATTGTCCTAACGCTCTCCAACTAACCCAAACACTACGACAATTCCATTGTAAAATTAAGGGTATAATAAAGCAAGTTAATTTATAAGTATGAAGATAAAATAACCAGCAAAAAACGTCATGCATGGATTACAGAAATGAAAAATAATAATAATAATAATAATAATAATAAACTTACTTCAAAAGAAAACGAATCAATACAAAATGTCATTAAGGAGACACAAGTTAGATCATGAAGACCAGATTTCAAGCTATCTAGATGCACCAAATCTTCGACGGCATAAAGTTGCAAAAATAAAATGTTAATTCGTTCCACAGATAATGCAGCCACTTTACTTGATAAAATTGATTGACAACTATGCACCATAATACCGTTTGAATTGACTGGGGGTTTTGTAAGTAATTTATCTGAAGTTAGATTGCCTTGTGATCGATGATCAGAGAGTTCAGTAACTGAATACAACGGTTTAGATGTAGTTGAAGTATTCTTTTTAAATTTAATTGGGTCTTGACTATTTGACACTAAAGATAATACAGAAATAAAGATTATTATTATTATTATTATTATTATTATTATTATTATTATTATTATATTAGATATATTTTTCAGAGAGGTGATTTCAAGTAACTCTACAAAATGTATATTGCAACGGAATGTTATTCAGTCTTATTTATTCAATAACAAAATGATGGGAATTTAAAGTGCCAAGTAACACAAATGAGCTAGAGCCTCACAGAATCACAAAAATCAATCGGACACATGAAGCATCATTCATGAGTCGTTTATTCTTCAATATCCGTAGCTCTCTTTAAACTGTATTTCGTGTTATTTGAACTGTAACTGCAATTAAAGTAATTTTTCAAGCAAATTAGAGGCAACACTGACTATTTAACCTTTTTAGTGTACGTCCTACTAAAATATATACTAAACATGTGGGTAAGTAGCTCATTAGGTGCAAGCTGCTAAATTTTAGAACATCATAATAACCAAAATAGAAATATAATAATAATAATAATAATAATAATAATAATAATAATAATAATAATATCACTAAGCTAATACACTAACTTAATTCATAATCCGCTGACGACTTTCGAATTCTGAAAGATTTGGCAGTATGATTCCGATGAGAGGGACCACAAGATATTGGATCTTCAGCAAAACGAGAACCAAGGAGATTATGTAATATTGACTGACTTTCCTCTATAGGAGCAGAATTACCAGACGTTTTATCGGCAACGACAGGATGAGATAGATGAGTTGGTTTTATTTTATTTAAACCATTGCTTTGGATTTTCCGTACAAGATTATGGGAACTTAGAAATGGTTTAATTTGATGCTCCACTGATTTTACACACTTATAATGCATCGAATTCACAATTGATGAAGGTGAAGTAGTTTTCACAATTGGAATAAGTACTTTTATGTACCTAAAAAAAGTAAACAGTTACTCAGTCAAGCATAAACAATATGCAAGTAAAAACAATCCAAGAAAACACAGTACAAAACAACAGAGCAAAAAGGTTAAAAGCGAAATACAATATGTTAAAATGGCTTAAAATCCTAGAGAATGTAATGATTTAAATAGGGTGGCAGGATTAAAGTTACGTGCATAAGGCCAGACATCTCATGATCATCTCAACGTCAAACGACAGGTGTTAAAACCAAGGTCACCGTCTAATATAGGGTTCTAACCAGCAACTTAGTGACTAAAACTCAAACATCTTAGCCTCCAAACTACTACTTCACAACACGTGTAAAGAGACATACCGATCAAACGTTTTTGAAAGTCATTAGGTTTTGAGCAAAAACTCAGGTTAACCACTGTGAATTTCTATGACGTTCACTATACGTAGGAGTTGATGTTTTAAATTAAATAGTATGATTGAAAATAATCGATGCATAACTTTGGAGGTTATCTGTGTATTATTTTGGTGATCAGTATCAACTAAATATGAAGGAATAGCACGTCATACTGTCATATTGTTTCATACTTATTACTCATTGTTATTTTTATGGATAACACCAAACTGGGATAAATACACTTCATAGGTTTGATCCATTTCAAACGATAGTAATTTCATACTTAAATGTAATGCCCACGTTAGTGTAAAGACTTGAAGAGAATATATTTGAAAGGCTTTCGATTAAACCGACTATGTTCAGTATGGAAAAAATTAGACTCTGAGGCTGAAACACTTGTTAATACATTATCAGGTTGATTCCCGACTGAATTATAGTTTGGAAATTTTATCCCCATCCAGTCATCAACAGTCGACAACACAAAAGATAGCAGATAAGAAATCAAAGCTGGAAAACGACTAAGTAATTACGTGCAATAGTTGAATGTAAGGAGCTGTATGTCATTATGACTGCGTAAGTGATAATAACAATAATGATATACAATTGATTGAAAATAAAATAATAATCGTATATCACGACAAAGTCGTCTGATATAAATTATCAGAGTATTTGTTCTTTTGAGACAATTACAACAACTTTAACAGGCATTAAAAATTTCACAGAGCAAAATGAAACGCAATATACACAGGGCTCCAACAGTTAACCTTTATTTAAATCGACAATATGATAAGTTAAGTAATGAGAATATCTGTGATGAATCATGTAACTAAAAATACTAGTTTGCTGATACAAATCAAGTTTCGAAAGAGTAGATAACAGACTGGAGACAATCTCTATTAGTTTCTTATTTTTAATAAGAACCTCGAAAGATTACGTAGCGAGGTAACTGTTGCCAAACTAATGAACAAATATATGTTTTCACAACAAAAAAAACCTGATCTACCTTTCAAGAGATTCTATTAAAAGTGGGGTGAGGAATAAATTAATTGGACCTTGGAGCCAAACAATAGCTTTTGATTTGACAGTAGCACTGGCAGAATTAACATCATCTAGCAAAAATGAAACATAAAATCCAATTAGTGAGTGCTTATAATGGACTACAACACATGCCATTAAAATAAATGTGATACTAATTCTCATTTTAATAGTTCAAACACCAATGAAATGCAAATAAATGAGTTAAAGTTTTCAAACTGCTGATACTAAGAACTCTATTTGATCAGTCCGAATTGGTATATATCCAATCTAAATACTATATTTAGTTAGGCTTTTAAAAAAAATTGTAGCTTGAACTAGAAATGGGTTCGATCCTTAAAGTAAACAACAACTTGAAGATTCAATTGACAAGTTCCACAATTCAATTTCGTCAAAACAATTATTTTCTGTTTAGTTACTGGTCAATTTATGAGCAACTAGTTCATCTTTTCACTGAAATAAGAATTAGTAACGAATTACTACAACTAGTTTGTTTCAAAAAGAGATAAATTTTAAATTATGTTGTCGAATGCAGCATTAAGGTATAAATGATAAAAGTAGGTACAATAAAATATGACGTCTAACAAAACAGCTCTCCAGGTAATAGTGAGAATTTTGTTTATTACTCCAGGGACTGATTGTAGAGAAATAAGCAACAACAACCAGGAAGGACCGGTACACATTAACGTGGTACTACTTATCAGGGAGCACACACGACTCCATAGAGGATCGAATGCACGAGTTTCAATGTTCACAGAAAGCGCCTAACTCTAAGATCATTGAGTTGGCACCTAATGGTTCACAATTCCTAACTGAAGTCGATAACCGACATTGATTAGTTATATCCAATGTTATTGGTGAGTAAGTTCTTCACTGCCGACAAAGTTCAGCTTAAGTGGTTACGGCCTTGCTCAGAAAATTACCTCCAGAGACCAGTCATTAAAAGGCATATGATTTATTATGATTAAAGGGGGTTTGTGGAGGTTGTACATTTGTAAAGATAGTAAAGACATTGAGTAGTAGAAACAGAAGAATCGAGAAATTTTCAAAGAAAAACTCAAAAATATTAAATCAGTAAAAAACACATTCATTTATTTAATCAAAGCTTTCACGTAAGACACCTGTCATGTCAACCATCAAAGCAAATAATTCCTAACGTACATTTATAAATAAGTGAATATACATTACATTATGAAGGACTCCACCGAGTAAGGAATACCTGGGTTAGGAATAGAGTACTAGGTAAATACAGTAAGTCTATTGATGAAGTAGTGAATCTTCAGCTGAGGTGGTTAGGACATGTGTTACGTATGCTTGACCACTGTCTACCTTGACGAGCAATGTTGTCTGTTATGGGAGTAGGCTGGAAGAAAGCTAAAGGCGGCTAAACGAAAACGTGGCACCAATCCATGAAGTCATTGACAATTGGGCTGAGCCATGTTAATAGATGCAGACTACCTGGTTGGGGCCGACGTGATGGTTGTAACAAATTGTTAGAGACTTTAGGTGATATGGCTCGAAATCGTTCGCAATCGCGCAGGTGCATCCACTCTTTTTCTTCCTCGAAATTCTAAGTTTTTTGAGCTTATCATAATTTTCTCTTAACTGAACCGTTTTTTCGAATCTTATCTCTGATCTCTATACCTTTCCATTAGTACTTACTCTGTTACTGCCTCCCCTACTCTGGGATTTGGTCCGACAATTTAATCTCTATCTGCTAATTGTGGCAAGGCAACTTGAACTGATGTAAGCATGTACCAAGTTCAAAGTTGTAACTGACTGACTGGCTATGAAAGGACTGGTTTAGATGGCAAGCATGAAACAAAATGAATTCATTCAACTCGTTCTTGATCTTTACGAGTACTTAGATTGCGTGATTATTATGACTGATTTTCCTTGAGAACGGCTAGCAAAAGCCTTCAAATGAACTGTCATGAAGACGATAGCACAGCTGGATAGAAAATTACGATTTCACTCTAGTGAAATTACATGTCAGGATACAAATAACAAATATTATTAAAAGTCATTTCATGGATCAGTCATACCTTAATGATATTGGAATATGGAGTTCAGACATCACTTTATCTAGTAATGTTATTACTTTTACAGAGGTAATATAAACACGATTGTAATACAATAACTATGAAATAGGCTTTTTTATGAGATGCAAAAAAATTTGTAAAACAATGTTTACACTCCACAAGTGTTATTCATAAAGAAGAGTTGCATAGTATCTTTTAAAAAAAAACATACAATTAGATTCTTTCTGTGTAAAATCTGAAAGATTCAGGGGAACAGCAGAACGTGATGGAGTTAAATCTGGACGAATGGACTGAGGCGAAAAACCAATATGTCGAATTTGAAAACGTGGAGCAATAGCGATTTTAGGTTGACACTGACGGAAAAGATTGAAAACTGTTATATTCTGATGAAGTGATGACTTTAGATAGCTTGAACACGTGCTCTTGTCAGACCTTAAAAGATTATCTAGTGAATGTAGACATGTGTTCCCAGGATGTAGATGTTTACAAATATGCCAACGGTTACGAAGACTAGTTGGGGAATTTAAACCAGATATACATTTAAAAGAGTTTAGATGTCGACCATACGCTGGACGTAGTAGACCACTTTCACTAATCGGTCTGTTCAATTGAGTTCGAAGATCTGAAAGTAATAAAATCACAAAATCAACATAATAAGTAGTGCTGTTCCTCTGTGAGACATAGTTTTCGTCAGTGATTATCTTAATTAAATAGATGCATAAGAAATTGCCTAAAAGTGAAGAATTGAAAAATAAGAATAAAACGAAAATAGTTAGCCCTGAATCAGTTGTTGTGATAATTATATGAGAAAAATATCAGTTAAAGTGAGAGAAACCGAAAGTTACAGTCATTCGTAACATGACCGTGCTGCGTTCTCCAGTGTCTAATATTTATTGGGCATTATACTTTACTCGACTGGTTCCAAATCTGAACAAGAACTGTGAAGTAACAGTAAATATTTCAATAAAGCAAAACAACGGAACATACAATTATGAAAACAATAGATTAAACAATCAGCGATTAATTTTATACAATTTATAAAATAAGCATCAAGACAATAGTTACAGAATTTCAGAATAATATATGAATTAAAATAAGGAAATTATGCACATCTTATAAAGAATATCACAGAAAATCCCTAACGATTGCCAAACACAGTTGTACACAATCATGAAACTCACTGCTCACTTCGAGTATCCAATTCAAGAGACAAGAGGGTTCGCTATAATTTGCATGCAGATAATTCGAAAAAAAACTAGGTTTTACAAAACATTGAAACAAACATGGTGAATTCAGTGAAAATGAGAACCACAAAGATGATTTATTTAAAGCTATACTTACCAACAAAATTTTCAAGAGTATCATCAAAATCTTTCACACCAACGCCTAAATTCTTGGATTCTGTATTCGCAATTTTATCAAGAGTGGAGTCCTCTGTGTGAAGTAATTCATTTTGCCCGCCAGCTATAATATTACAATCTGTAACAAATTTTCGAGGAGGTGGAGTTGGCGGTGATTTGAAGTCAGATGATGTAAAGTTAACATTTTCCACGTGTGGTTGGTCAATATTAGCAGGGTGAACTATATAATTACTTGATGAACTAGATGAAGTGCAAGACTGTGGAGGTAACTCAATGAGACTATTCAATGATAAATTAGAAGGCAAATAGCTTGGTTTTTTCGTTCCACTTTTAATATTTTTGGAAGTTGAATGCAGTGATGATGCTTTTATTCAGGAAAAAACAAATGACAAAAAGAGAGGGAAAAGAAATTATGAATAGCGGTTACTGAGTAATATCTACACAGATCAAAAATAACGAATGATATAAGGAGTTTTATGAAGATTGTTGGATTCAGTAGCAATTTATTGCGAAGTGACATCAATCAAGGAACCATTGAAAACCAGAAAACACAGGAAGGCTGTCTCACAATAGCATGAAACAAGTGTCCTGAATTTTAAAAGTTACTTAGCTGCAGATAGTCTGTGATAATAAAATCCGATAATCGCTACAAAACTACTTCCATACTAAATATAACTATGTGTTTACAAGTGCCTTAATTGAACAGATATTCCCAGAGTTCTGATCAGAAATGTCGACTAACTGTGTTCCGACATATCCAAAGCCAATCTACTACGAACATTCATCTTATTTTCAGAATCATGTTGTTCTACAACTGTCCAAATGAACTAAATGTAAGTAATAAATAACTGAGAAACCCAAACTTTGTACAGTGGGGGTCTAAACAACATTGTAATTTAAAGCTTAATGGATCACAGTAGAATATCTTACCAGTAAGCATTTGCTCTACTTCACATTTATAAAGATATCTTAAAATGGGTGATAAGTTGGATTTTATGGGTACTAGACACCATTTAGGCTTTTTACAACCTGTACACAACAGCCCAATTCTGTGATGTGACCACACAAATATGAAAATCTCGGAATGGGATTGGTACCCCCGAAAACCTTAAACCACATTACGTAAAGCAGGATTCATGTATTCAACCTAATGGTTAAATGATACATTAAAAAGGATAAAATAACTAGGAAATTACTGTAGCTTAATCATTAATACATTTCTGTCTAGCAACAAATAAGAATGATCATTTTCGAGTGAGGGGAAAACATTACGGGTAATCAAAAATTGATATTTTTATACCCTAATCATAAAAAGGCATGACCGTCATATGTTTCATGAATAAGGTTTCCAAACCTAGACTATAAAAGAACGAAAGTTACATAAGCTGGACAAACTTTATTACCAGTTTCACATACAGACACCAGTTGTAACTATGGAAACACTATGAACATCAAATACACGTACATTTATATATATATATATATATATATATATATATATATATATATATATAGCTTTTCTTCTATAAGGTATTCAACTTTCAGTGACAACCTATAGGAATTAATAAAATATAAAAGCAAAAAAAAATTTTCGAAAAAGTGATTACTTTCAGGAAATTCTTTATTTTCATTCCCTTGACCGCTTTCCTCCAAATCATCAATAGCTACAGGCAATAATAGATCACATATAGAAGAATGTTTCGTCTGTTGAGATGCATTAATATCTGGCCATGAATCCGTAGTCTTTTTAATCGAGTAATGTTTCGAACGCTTCTTCTCTTCCTCCGATGAATCATAAATAATTGGATCTTCCTTTGTGCTTTTAACACATAAATTCATAGCAGAAACATCCGATTCATGTTGAATAAGTTGTTCTATATTACTATTGCTATCAAAAGATGCATAGGTCCCTAAACTGTCGGAACTTTTACTGAAATCACTGTCCGATTGATAGTCTTCTTCACAAAAGTGTTGCAAGTACCAATCCATCTAAAATAAAACATCCAAAATAAAAAACTAATTAACAATTTACACTATCTATAATCTAATTTTAAAAAATAACAAAGAGCAAAACATAATGTCAAGGAGAGGAGATGATGTACTTCACAAATAATGTTGGCTGTTTTCACAAACATTATAGTCTGATAATAGCTAGACACCCATCGAGAACCGGGAAGCACTGGATACATGCTTCATCCCAGTTTGGGACTGAAGTAACAAACGTAAATTATTGAATGCCAACTCAGTAATAGGAAGATTAAGTACTTGTTAAGAAACATAAAGGTCATGCGTACAATGCAGGGTTGTGGATGCACATTTTGGAGGAGTTCCATAATCAGAAAAAACAGTAGTCAAGTAGTTCCTGGTTTCCAGTGGTTGTCCAACTACAGTCAATTTGTCGTCTAAATAAAAAATTCTGGAATTACTACAAACCAATTACATTCATATCTGTTTAAGATACTTCTAATAAAAAGTAACCGACATGAAGCATAATTCATTATCGGAAGCACAACGTATGCTTAACCATTAGAACAAATCATATTACAATAATCAACACTATTATTGCGACATTTATTGATATTTGCATCGCGAAATTCACTTTATATGGAGGTGGAATAGTGTAACAACTAAGGGATATAACCATTTACATCGAGTCCTAACATGTAAGTGAATGATTGAAACAATATATGCAAAGATATTTAGGTGAGTTAAACTCTAAATTAATAACACTAATACGGAAAAGAACAGAACCCTCAAATGGTATCTAAAAAGCTCTTCTGATAAATTGTTAAACATCTTTAAAAGAATAATACCATAATTTACTTTACGCATAAAATAATAACAGAAAATGCGATGCATTACATAAGAAGACTATACTTAAGACAAATATGAACGAAATAAGTTCTGATTGAGGCATTTACAAAATTAAGAGAATGAAGAAATTTTCTTTAAATATAAACACAATGCATTATTGTTGGTTATATAGACTGTATTAGGAATAAAAAGACTCTAACGTAGCAGTGATTTATTTATGAAATAACAATAAGGAAATAATTCGATTGAGAGCAAAAGAATGTAATAAACAGCAACCATGAAAAGCAGAAATTCAAATGATGCGGAAATACATAAACAGCATGATAATAGACGCAATTTTGCAAACTTAAGCGCATGCATGATATAAACAACAATAAATACCTGGCATCTAACATGCTACGACAAACTTACACCGTTTATAATACTAGCCTCAAGATGAGCCGAAATAACTTCCTCTCGCATCAGTAGTAAACCATTATATCTTTCCTGGCATTCATGAGAAGAATGTAGTTCGTGTAGCAAACAATTAACAAGTAGTAGACTTTCACCGAAACGTAGACTTTTAGAGCAGCAATCAACACTTTTGGATGTGGAAATTTGTCTAAAAAGTTACATTAAAAAGCAACACAAGAAAAGAAAAACAAGAATGCTAAAGACTAATATCATTATATTTCATTTTAGCTATATTTTAATGTATTCTGGATGCTATGAACAATTTCCATTCAAATTCTTAGACTAGAAGATGGAAAATATTCACTCCCTATACAGGCAAACGAAATACAACGATTCGCAAAATATGATAACCAATAATTCATTTACTATCAGCTGCTGTAATACATACACAGACAAAAATTATATTACGACTACGAATTTCGATACCTTTATGCTAATTGGAACGAAATGTAAAATAGATACATTCCGAAAAACAGATAAAAAGCATTTGTCGTTGTTACGTCGAAATACACTGATCTTACTTACTTATATAATCTCAGGAAGGATATAATACATAAATTTCTCATTTAATTAAAACCATTTTAAGTACCGATACATTGAGTGAAGAAAGATTGTCTGATCTAAAGCAACTGGGCAACACTTAATCGTAGATAAAATCGACCTATAAACAAGTAATAAACATGTAAACAGCACGTATAAACTTGTAGTTTTGTCCACACACTATTAGACAACTGAATAGTCGAGCTAAAGACAGTATTTCCCAAATGGAACTTCATTATAACGGAGATATTTCCCACTTGAAAAGTAACCAGTTTTACAAGTCTTTTGTTCAGGCTATTGAAGTAGGCAGATAAGCATAGAAATTCACTCCAACAAAATCAAACTTTGTGTTTTAACTAAAGCAATTATTTTAAGTTTGGATTGTGACTGACAAGCGGAAGTCAGGAAGCGCGTTTTGTCCTATTTGGGACTTGTTGGCCGGATATACGTGCGGGAAGTTCATCCTAATGAAAGCATTTATATCAGCCTTACTTCGAAAACAAAGTTAAATTATTTGCCAGAAAGAAACAATAGGAAACCGAATAGTTGTTAAGCTCAATTTTATGCAACAAGTATTTAAACTTTTTGAAGTCATTTACTAGGTACGAACCAATGTAGTTGGTATTGAGCCACACTATAAGTGTTGGGGACAGCGAAGTAGGTAGAATGAGATTCGAAACTGGGATTAAGTGTTTAGAATCCAAGCTTTAATCAATCAGCAAGCATATACATACTAGACTAGTGAGAACTGTTAACACAAATAAAAGAAAGAACAGTAATTAACTTGTGATGTAAGCGGGCGGTGAATTATAATAAACTTACTGCTGATTAGTGGTAAATGAATAAGAGGTAGAAGCGGGTGGATTTTCATTATTATCGTTGTGATCAGATGGCAAAAATAGATCAGGTTTATAGTCAGCTCTAGATGGGAATATTGCACGTTGTCGAAAGTCACCGGTTAACAATTCATTAAATAAAATCCGACCACTTTCATTCTGCCCAAAAAACGAACATTGACCATAACATCCACAATTTGGCATTATATCTGGAGCTATATAACCTGGTATTGGTTTCCTAATAATATGTTTACCAGTTTCTCTAGTAGAAGACAGGTTTAATGATTTCGTAGTATGACGTGAACTTAAGCTGGCGTTACGAAGCGTTCCACTGTTTGTATCACTATTATCTGTCCAAAGAAATGACAAACGTTTAGTTGATAAATCGTGACGTTTAAGAAAATCCAACTGCCAACTTAAATGATCACATTTTTCTGGTGTTTTAGAAAGATTAATGTGAACTGGACCAAGAGAGAATGAGCCAGCCTCAAACCACAGTACTGAATTTTCAACTTGTTTAGCACATGTAACCTGTTTGTCTGGACCAGGCTGATATTTTGTATCAAAAGCTAAAGGAAATGAAGATGACAATTACGTGTACACAGTTAACATAAAAGAATAGCATAACTAAGTCCAGAACAGTGTGAAAATTCATCAATAAATAAAACACGAAATTCAAGTATATCAAGCTTAGTTTCGTAAATCTACAATAGCAAACCTTACAGTCACATGGTAACGTAAGCATAAAGCATAGAATTTACACGACTGTCATTATTATTATTACTACAACTACACCATCAGGTTTTTCTAACATCTTTATATGAACCCCGATACTGATCAACCCGATTTGTGCGCTAGATGTATGCTTTTTCATTTCGCTTTATTAAACAACACCCCTATCCCGTACAGACATACAGATCGTTTTTATTATTAGACAACAAATATGTAACTATGTGAGAACACTTAGAGAGGAAAAGTGAAGGGAGTTACTCATTTCCAAAAGACTTAAATATTTATAAATCAGAAGTATAAAGTATCAACTTAGTGAACTGAGTTACAACAAAAAGGAATGTCTTATAAAAAAAATCGTTAAATGAAGAACGGACAGTTACTGTCTTAAAAACCTTAGGAGCATAAAGAAGCATAAATCAATCCAAATAGCTATATTGCCCCATTATAATTGACTTACTCATTGGTGCCACCAATTGTACTAGTCTAACATCAGGGATTAACACAAACATTCCATCACAATGAGTTGCACCATGCCTGTTACAATGGG
Organism: Schistosoma japonicum; assembly: GCA_025215515.1. NCBI lineage: Eukaryota > Metazoa > Platyhelminthes > Trematoda > Strigeidida > Schistosomatidae > Schistosoma > Schistosoma japonicum. The sequence continues at coordinate 62,185,202 of CM046061.1, read as the reverse complement.
CCAAACGAATCGAATCAGATTGAATGCTTAAACAATTTCGGTTCTCCACAATGCTTAGATCAATACAATCAATAGTAAGACGCAACATTCGATATTTCAGTTGCATATCACTTGGGCATAAAGTAGTAGAGCATATTCTATGCCAAAATGGGCAGAGTTGCTAAAAAATGCATAGTTTCGAAATTCAGTAAAAACATTTGACAAAAGGTATAAAGTTGTATTGTAAAAAAGAGTAGTTTAAAACATGAATAAAGAGGACAGTAAGAAATAAAAGTTAACTTGATATCACGAGGTGAATCACACATTGAGTGTATGTAAACTGAAAACTTAATGTGAGGAATGCATTAAATTTAGATATTTCAATTCAGTTTAGCTTAAAGTTAAAACGATATAGCTTAAATACCGCTACAGTGACACAGATGTTTTACGCTTTTTCTTGCTTTAAATATTAGGTTTCAGTACTTCTTTAACAGACCTCTTCATTTCATCTTATGGAACAACATCAATGTTTAGCTTCACTTTACCACTCTCACTACGCTATTTCGACTCCTTTGGTATTCGTCTTGTCGTGCTCATGTGGTACAATATCTTGAGCTAACGCACAATTTTCCAGTCTCTATGAAGTCGACGACCAACTCGTTGATTCTTGGTTGTGTTATGTTGAGCGATTAAAGAAGAGTAACAAACTTTCAGAACTGTGTTTTAGAACACTATTTCAATTATTCTAACTGTGGATAATGTAAACATTTCGTTTCTATGATTGTTACGTTTCTTTTATCATATCCTCCTGATTAGTATATTTACTATTAGTATATTGTTTCATACTATGAACCACAGTTAATTAGTTGTGTACAAGTTGTTCCCATTCACTACCACTATTTCCTTTGTTTTGTATTAATGTTAGATTCTTAATTGGTTTGCTGCGCGGTCTGATTATATATATAAAGGAATGCCTGAAATATAATATGATTCTGTCTGGTTGGTCTATCGGCTTGTGTTCTTCTTATTTCGGCTTGGGACTCAGTGGGTGTAGGGTAGACGCGCAATTATCGACTAGGCACAAATAACTGACATTCGGTCAACCAACAAGAATTGCTCGCGTCATAACAGGTTGCTTCACGCGGACTGCGTTGTGCGATTACGAAATGATTTAAACCATGTGAAAAGACGAATGTATATCATTAGTAGCTTTAAGAAATCATGTATGATGTTTTGATAGACTTAATAAACTGTTGAAGGAAATCATTAGTACACAGCTGTAATATAGAGAAAATAATTTAGAAGCTAACATAAATTATTTGAATACAACCTCAAATCAAATTTTGACAGTATAACTTTGTATACCTGCGGACGACCATGTTGACAAAGTTCAAACGCTCTTGAAGAAATCAATTGATTTTCTGGATCGACTGCAGAGAAAATAAATTCTTTCAAACACTGAACTAAGCAGGATAGTTTAGAAGCAGATAACTGACCAGTAAATTGGCCAACTGTAAATTCTAATAACCAAGCATATTCCAATGATTCGGCACGAATAGGTAAATTAACGTGACTAAACATTCCCTGACCGCGCAACTGAAAACCGAGAAGTTGAACGCGACTTGAAGAAACAGTTGAATTTGACTTAGACCGAAAGTCCTAAAAAGCATTTTTTGTAAACAAATGTCCCAACGTTTTAACAAATGTAACAAAAATTTAGTGATACATAATCTTAGGTACTGCTTTAGGGAACAATGCATACTTGTGAAATACAACACAATATAATTAAAGTCGGAATCAAGGACGCGATGCTCGTCAGCTGAAGGTATTTGCATGATATCTTATAGTAATAAGATATTGGATTAAACTTGCCAACCACAATCCAGCTTTAACCATACTTGTAAACTGACGCTGTATCAAGGCGATCCGCTCAGGGTGTACCCACAACGACTGACTGATGGAATTAAGTCCATCAAAACATCAACGGGGAGATAATATACATGTTTAAATTATACAACATTATATATTTATAGAAACCTTAAATGGATGAAGAACAGTCAAGTGATTAAGTTGGGAAATTGTATTAGCATAAATTACAGACGATAATTAAATTATTCTGTCACTGCTTACTAATAATGGAAACAACACTTACACAGGACGTATAATAAAAACACAGAGATTGTGAAGCGGTGTCTTAGTGGTTTAAGCGCTTAGCTAGTATTAAGGAGTGGCAAAATCGACATCGTTTCACCTACATCGGTTTAGATAACCGAGAAGAGCAACCATAAACTTTCATAGGCGGTGCGCCACAAATCCTAAAACATAATCCGGCACCTAGCGAGTTACATAATTAAAGACCACAGGTAAGTATAATTTAAACAAGTAACATTATCTTTTCATAATTTACCTTATTATGATCATAGAAACATATCAAAATTGGTGAAAACAGTAGCTGAAGCTTTGTTTCATGCCAACGTTTGTCCATTTCGAATCCAATACAATCCAAAAAAGCTGTTGGGCAAGGTGATTCATTAGAAGAACCATGCTGAAAATAATATGGAAAATATAAAATAAAAACCCCGGGCTAGGCAGTATTGCATGGCACTAATAATCAGGAGACTCCTAGTTACTCTGTGCAAACACTTAAGTAACTATAGAATCCACATAAATCTGAAGATATAGAAGTGAAGGATAGTCTTTCAGGTACATTCAGTAGAGACAAAATGCTGATTTTCCTGTTGGTGTAATTCTTTCAACTAGAGACAATCCAGGATATATTTCATCATTATGCATACAGAAGATATTCAATTTTCTTTTAATATTCACTTAAGACGAAAATGAGTATGGCTAAAAATCAAGTATTCCAATAAAACATTTAAAAATATAAACGAATACACACTTACCATAGGTAGATGAACCTGAATGTTATGGAATTCCAGTGACACTCGTACAGACAAAGGTCGGTAGTCCCTTGGATCAATGATGCGTTTCTCAGGGAAGTTACTAGCTTTGTTTAAATCATCATTATCAACACCATCTTCGGAACTATGCTTAATTCGCGATTTTTTCAACTGAATTAAATCATCGTCGGTGAGAGAAGAACTTTCATCAGGTCGAAGAGGTTCACGATCAAAACTAACAGGGACTTGATAACATCCAAAGTAATTTTCCTGAATATTGGAAACGTATGAAATAAAAGAAAGTTGACCGCAAAACAATTAAACATTTAATACATACAGGTTGATTTACTGCCTAACAAATACAAAAACGTACATTTTTTAGCAAATTATGAACGACGTAAGGCCGGACACAAATTAATGTTGCCTCAAGTTGTTATACTAAATCATCAAGATGAAAAGAAATTTACAAGACTAATACCAAAGAAATTAATGTGTGGATGAGTATCACTAAATGCTGATATAATAGTCTAAGAAGTAGGGATGAATAATGGTGTGCATAAAGGAATAATGGGACATAATATCCTGAGAAATAGAGTAAATGAAGCTGTACCAAGCAACCCATGTATGAAAATAAATTATCAGTAATAGAGAAAATCGTTTATTTTGTCATCATGTATTCTTGAACTCTATTCATTATTGATATTGTTTATCACCATCCTACTATGACGAAAAAATCACGATAGATAATTAAAACAGAAATTTATGTTTTGTGTAATTTATGTTTTTCTTTTTTATTAGTTCAAAATCTATATAAATGCCAGTTTGAAAATGATTCATTTACCATTGTGAATTCTGAGTTTCTATTTGACCCCTTAACTGCTTCTACAGTGAAAATAAAGTTTCGTGTTAACAAAATCATTTTGCCGTTCACCCGTAAATTTAACTGACTTTTGCTAAAACTGTATCAAATAGCAATTTACTCAAATATCTTAGGCTGTCTACTACTGTGTAATTCTTATCCGTAATTTTATTGAGATTAGGTGATTCCTCTTCTGTTAGTACCCGCACTTAGGCCACCTCATCTACTGCTGTCCAATGCATCCTAGTTCTCAATGGGTGTCTAATTGAGGTCGATTCGTGATATCAAATCAATATCCAACAATATCCAAGGTAATCAGTAAAAACAATTTATACAATTGCATTGTGGTGGTTTTGTGAAGATAGGTGCAAAGTTTAGTTGATAGTATTCGTCACAGATTAGTATTGATTGAGCACCGTTGTAAACCAAAAAGAACTGGACAGCTGTTTTATTCTAGTACGAAACTTCTTAGCAGTGCGAATCCTAGATTCCGTCAGGGGATAGAACCTAGGGTCTTCAGGTTGGCGAACACTTAACCCTCTTAGTCAGCGTCCATTGGTAGGATTCCCACCTCCATCAATTTGTTATATAGCGCGACGGTTAATTCCCTGTAATTATAGGCCGTGAATAAGAAGAGTTGAAATAAAGTGAATTTACCATGTTTAACAGATTCTGGTTTTCTTGCATTGTTCAAATTTATAAAGGGGTCAGACTATATGAAATATCATTAACTTTCCAAATATAGTTGTCAGTTAATCTTAAAACCATTTACTAAGATTTACACAAAAAGGATGCTAATTATGCACATTTCTGGTAAATTAATTATTATGCATTGTGGACTTGTATTGCACGCATATGTAATCACATGTTATAAGTCTAATAGTAGTGCAAATTACTCCAGTAACTTACAAGTGTTGAGATTCACAGATTGAGAATAGACGAGAAACTTAGAGTCAGTAATCAATACTTATCGTGTACAGTAGCTGAGTTGAAGAACTATATATTGTGGTATGAGGAGAAGAAAATCACTGTAGGAATATAAGAGTTATAATGAACAGTATCTATTATTAAGAAACTGATACAATATGAAATATTAATTAGCTACGTTCTTAAGTCAAATTATTTACTAACTTTCACGTGAATAAAATGTCGTAGTAATGTACCATAGAAGAGTAATTGTGCAGAAGGAATGTGTAAATGAACATCTACCGTATCTGGTTCAAAAGATGCAAAGACATCACATTTACTCTGAAGTATATCGTTTTCTGTAGGACCTTGTGTATGACAACCTTCTGGTCGAAGTTTACGAAGTGCGATTTCCTCCAAATCTGACTATAAATAAAAGCGAATATATAAATGTTTAATCTAAAGACAGAAAGCATTATACTAGGTAAAAAAACAAACGCGCCATTTTACTACAGTATGCTTATACAAATAGATTCAGTGTACAATGAAATACTTATCTTGAACAAAGTATGCAGATGCATTCATGGTGTTTCTATTTTGCTTAGAAAGAGGACTGCAGAAAACGAGTGTATACTGAATAACAGAACCTAATGAAAGCATAATGACTGATTAATGAAGCTTACAGAGATTTGATTAGTGTGCTAAGCTTACAGCCATACACATTATGCAAGAGGACTAGTGATGCTACCTAAATAGGTGGGGGGATTCAAACTCACAACTTTGTGAATAAGTCACATATCCAAACAGCTGGTATCAATCCCCACACTAATAAACTGCTAAAGGTACTTATTCAAATAATCACAGTTACAAACTTTGTTGCTTTCTTTGCTCATCATATCATATAAAAAGAGCTTGGTTCAAGCGGGAATAAAGAAAACTTAAAGTTGTAAAATAAGTATGTGACCATGATAATATTAATAAGAAAACTCCATGGAAAAATACAACTAAGTGAGATTTCACTCCCCTTAAAAATGCACTTCTCTACCTATTCACAACACAATCAAATGTTAGCACAGGATCGTTATCGGATTTTCAGCTATAACTACCAACATTTCAAGTCATTGAGATGCATGGATCAGAAAATCTTTATGGTAGAAGATATTAATTTAAACTAACTAACCTACAATTTATGATACTGTATCATGAAGTAACAGTATCACAGATTCTTCAATCCACACTCAATAGGACCGAACAATGTTAGGTATTAAAGCTAAAGGAATCATACAGAAAATAACACTCTGACTTGATTTTAAGGAGCGGAAATTCACAGTAATATACGACTTTGATTTTAGAAAATACTAATTATCAATACAGTTGTAGTAAATAAAAATTCTAGTGAATTGTATTTCGTTGAAAATTTCGTGTAATTAGCTGGATATTTCCATTCTGAACGTACATTCTACGTATAGTAAGCGTTATAAAAATCAATCAAATGGATTGATTGCTATGTAATTATTTAGCTACAATTCTTTTGTTACAAGAGCATGATAAAATATAAATGAACTTCAGAACAACAATACAGTTTAGGTGCAATTTTAGTATTCAAACAACACATACTTGACTAGCTGATTCCACAGTTTGAAGGTTTAAATTATCTATACGTTTAGAAGCATGAAGCTTATTACTGCTACTTCGATACGGAAAGTTAGCCAAACCTTTGGTTGAAGGTGCTTCTAGTTTATATTCCAACGGAATAAAACGCCAGTATTCAGATGCCCAAGGTGATGGGTGATAAACGTATGCTATTTTGAGACTTATACGTGGCGCCCACCCACAATCAAACCACCGAAGACTAATTCTGGAATAGTAAAATAAAGAAAAGGTAGGACAAAATTTCTCATATTATTAAGAAATAAAAAGGAATAAGTGATAGTGTCAAAGCCTCTTTAAACTCCCTTACTCTAACAATGAAGCCTAACAAGTAAGTATGATGAACATTTAATATTAGATTCAAGTTGTAAATTTCAAGTATATTTTTAATGAAAAAATTAACAGTCAATGGAAAATACAAACAACTGAATTAACTAGAGACAAAAGACTGACCTTAAGGTTGTTATTTTTTCGATTAACTTCAGAGTGATGCCTAAATTGTCAAGGTGTTTGACTTTCAACCACAAGATTACAAGTTCAGACAACCCTACCAACCTACATAAATTTAAGCAGCCGTGCCATATCATTAGCCTCCTCTCACATAAGCCGTAAAACAGAGCCGAGCACATAAATCCATACTCGGTAAATGAGTTAAAACCTTCAGTGAGCTACTCATAACCCCACCATAGCCCATACTGAGACGACACGGTAGTCCAGTGCTATCTGGTTTTCAATCGGATTCACATTGGACCCAATCCGCAACGAAAGCAAACAGTAGATATACTAATGGTTCCATATTCTAAAAGCTGATAACTTTTAAATGACTTTACAGTTACAGTTGGTAAATGATGTAAAAAACTGAATACATATGATTATATAGAATGTGGTGCATAAACTGAACATAATAAAGCCAACTCTTGCTTAACAGTGAAAAAAGAGCTGGATAATTAAATATTTTCCTGATCATTTAATTTAAGTAACAGAATCACTAAGCATGGATTAGTTTCAAACAAGTCGATTTAGGAGAACAGAGATATCATAATATAACTATAATATAGGGACTGGTCTACAGTGATGAAATAAAATAACATTGTGATTCTGAAGCTTCTTTTAGATAATAAACACAAAGTCTGTATAAATTAACGATAGTGTGCAATAGAATCAATTAAACCTTTGAGGAAGTTTTATTGTTTTTAGGGTTTACTGTCAGTTTTCTGATCATAATACTGTGGAAATTTGGCTACAAAACAACATTAATTGCAGTGTAAAAATATTCACCCTACAGCTATTTTCCGAATCCTTGTCATCATCTCTTATGAAATATCTTGTAAAAGATTCGTTTAACAGTTAGTGAAATGAAGAATAAACAGAACAGTCACAAGAAAAAATGATTAACTATATAAGTATTTCTGCTTCAACAGCTAGATTTTGGAACCATGAGTAAAATACTTTTGAGTTTACTATAAACGATGCGAATTAAAACGAAAACTATTTGACTAACGTTCAGTGTACAGTCTACACAGGAACAAGTACGTATTTGATATATCTAATACTGTCATTTTCAGTTTACCGTGATTAAAAGCTTTCTTAATTTTTTTATACAATATAAAAAAATTATGTGATGTAAGGTAAAAGGCATTCAAATTTTTCAGATTTCATCGCTATGCTACAGTTACAGAGATATCACTACATAATGGAGGCCTATATTTAAATATTCAATATAATCTACATCAAAAGAGTAACTGGTAATAATTGTTTGTAGTTTTCAAAATTATTAGTACAAAAATTACGTTTTAGAAACTGTTTCATGAAATGTCATTTCTTGAATACTAGAATGAAATGGTGACGATTTTTGAACTTGACCTCGACCATTTACAAATTTCAAACGATTATGAACTTCTTGTACTAGATAATACAGTGTACTAGTTTCCGGTATGGACATTCGAAGTGATACTGAAGAACCCTGAAAAAACAGACGTAGAGATTATCATATAATTATTTTCTTAAAGATATAACGGTAATAACAAAAACTGAGAATATATCCCCATTCAAGTAATTAGCAAACAGAAAGTGGAGAAATTTTTTCTTAAATTGATTTTTTAACATATGTATATGAGTTGTCGCACAAAGGTGGTTTCCTCCGATGACAGTATTGACGGAGAATTAAGTAATGCTCGTAACTTAGTTCTAATGAATCTCTTATCCGAATTAACAATAAAAATATGAACAGACAAATATCAGCTCCATAGTAACAACCGTCCAAGAGTAGTTATTCTTGAGACTACGGTTAAAAAATAAAGTGGCTCAGGAAGACACAGCAAGAAGTGCCTAGTGCAACTGAGTTGAATGTAAAGTTCTATAACCATCTAATTATCTCGACTGCAAACGAAGATAGACTTCCGAAATTCTATACAAGTATGTGTGTTCACTACTTTAATTACATTTGATGAGTAAGCTACATTGGATACATAGTATGGTAAGATTGAAAACTTATTTCTGAGCAAGGTCGAGTATAGAACAATGATTCATGTTCATTTGACTGAAACAGGACATCGAGTTAACTTGAAAAAAGCTTCTAGAGTTATTGATTGTCTTACAACTAATATACCACATGGCTTATGAATTCGTAATTTGCATACTCCCGAAGCTATCTCTATCCACATCTAAGAAACGAACCATGTGTTCAAGAGCTATTGCGCAAACTCTTTCAGTTATTTCGTCATATTCTTCATAAGTGTTATACCACCTCTGCTGTTTTCTAAAACAACCATTAACCTAATTTAAATGTATTTTACAACTTGTGTTTTGCATGTGAAATTATTATGCATCATGCGATACTACTATTATTATTAACAAAGAAGTCGGAATAATGCAGTAGCAATGAGAAGGAAAACAACTAAACGTTGAGAATACGGTTGGAAAAGTTAGTGAAAGAGTATGCTTGGATAAATAGTGCATCTAAAAATCTAGAGTAAGAGAAAAAGTGGATGAAGCTGAGCCAATGAGATTTATCATGAGTAACGTTACCCAACGTCTCCAACCACTGATAGTGTGATTATAGCATTCAATCTAACCCGAAAATAAATTCAGTGAGAGATATTATTTCACAACATAAAAACAGTATATGATTTAAATTATTGCATTATGTCGTTAACAAACCATTAGTGTTAACCACATAACTTACTTCAACATTGTAGATAATTGGCACTGTGATAGGCAAAAAGTCTATAAATGGTAGATCGAAATGTAAGCATAAATTTCTTAACATGGAATCCAAGATAAGCTGTAATCAAAGGAAATAATTAATCAAACAAAAAAGAAAACAAAATACCATTTTCACCATATTTTGATATCCAATTGTAATCATTGGCTAATAAAATCAAATCTAGATTGTTTGACTTAACATGAAATTTATAAGTGCATGGAATAAAACCAAGTAAATCTGGATGGAAACAACGACACCAATCATCGATAAAACCTGATAAATGGAAAAAAAAACTATATATCAGTAAATAGTTATAAATTTAAAACACAATAAATAAGTAACTTTAAACAAGTAAAATCCAGCACATAATTTTACTGTACGTCATAAAAGTGATCTTATTCTTGTTTTAGTTAAATTACGATTAACAGTGGAATCTAGGACAAGTGTCTTGTTCAATTTGGAAGTCGTTAACTGAACGTACCTCCATCCCAATGTTGATGTTAACAATGGGGTATGAGCCACATTCAAACTTTAACAACATTTGTAACTGGATGAAAACACATATACCAATAGAGACTGAATAATAATGTGAAACTACAAACCACTAGATATTTTCCTTCTTTATTTAATCGCCGTCATATGATACATTCACTATAACCGAACGAATTAAATCCTAGTGTGAAATCCAAATTTAATTATATATTCTAATACCCGGACACATAATGTCAAGTGAACCTGAAGACAATCTATTTCAGTTTTATTAGTGGATGTGATGTGAACTGTTTCAGCCAGGTTACTATTTTTTGTATTTGAATAAAGAAATAATCACAAATGTAGTAGAATAAGATGAATACATTTAATTCGCAGTTTCTCATTAGTTACTTTATTGTCTCATAAACTTTACTACTAATGTGTAAAAATTAATAAGTAATGAAAGTTCAATTTTGATATGGGAATCAACAAGTCAGCCTGACATCATCGGCTTATGAAAGACCTACAAGAACGATAATTAACGATTAATGAAACTTTAAATGGACTTTGAATTTGTTATATGTCGAATAGTTTGTATACAAGTTTATTATTTTGTTATTTGCTGACTAGTTGTTCTGTTTTCAAATATCCATTCATTAGGGGATGTCGCATGAATCAGTTAGAATTTTGAGTAATTATCGATCAGCCATAATCAGGTCAAAATATCAATCAATACTTCCAATACAATATTTTGCCTCAGTTACAAAAACTTTCTTTTCCAATAACTTATTTTTTAGTTACCTGCTTTACTTTGAATTATAGTTTCTGTTATTCATGCATATATTTATGTGAATACTGCTTTGTAATTTGGATAATCTTCAACAAGACGAATTCAGTCAAGCAGATTGCCGTGAGAAAATATCAAAACAATCAGGTTTGTGTATCTAGTCTATCATAATACACAATATATGCTAATATGAACACTTAAATTATCAGTGCTAATTTATATTAGTGAAAAAACCTTCTGGTTATATATCGATCATACATGATACTCAACTAGTGAAAACAGTGGGTGACAGCTTAGAATCAGTCACAGTGACACAAAGAAATTTATTCTTTGTCTTCATGAGTTTCTACATTCTTGGAAACATACACTTTTGCTTTTTATTATCGACCATAAATTTGGTATTATTTATCTTAGCCTGAGCTTGCCGTATAAACGTGATATAACAACTTCAGTCTACTTCTATTTGTGCCAGATTCTACGTTGATTATGATTGACAATTAAGGAAAACCATACTGAATAGAATTTCCTAAAAGAAAACTTTTTTCTGATTCAATTAAAAATCATCTTTAGTACAAAGTGTATCACATAAAATATGCTTCAAAGTTGCACACGTTAATACTGGGAAGCAGTAAAATTGAAAATTGTTTACAAAATATCTACGAACTTATGTCAAAACAATAATTACCTTTAAAATAATGTTTGTAATCAAACAATATGGTTAATTGAGTATCACGAGTATCGATTCCAATATCCCATAACTGCTGTATATTCCACTCTCTTGGATAGTGCATTTTTAGATGAAGGTCTACATACTGATTACTAGTTAATATATTACGCCATAAATGGTCAAGGACTAGACTGCATTTAACTAGGTTAATTTTAAGAGTCGTTACAAAACCATTCTGATTGACTATCCATGGGATACTCAGTTTTATAATTGAATCTGGAAATCCCGAAAGTCGCATAGACTAAAATAAAATGCGGAGGTTAAGTAAAACAAATGAAAATTAAACACTGTGAACTAGAAAGGAATAAGAATTACTTAAATTTAAACATGTATCTTAAAAAGATTCAGTCGCTTACGGTAAACACACACAGTTATTGATTTTCACTGTTTAGATAGTACTTAGTGTCTACGTACTAATTTCATAATGTATATAAGACTCCTTGAAGATACCCACGGTTAATTACTTGAAAGCGTGAAAAATCTCGTGTCTTCAAATTTTGTGGTGATAAATTGTTGTGCAGTAAACTTAGTGTTCAGTGGGCAAGTAAACACACCATTTGTTTAGCGAGGTGGCCAGTTCAGAAATCAGTGCCAAAATTTCAGTCACTCTTAAATCCATTACAGCCGCTACGGTTCCCGAGATGAATATAGTCCCCCACGCACTAAAAAACCTTACTCTTTGTATTTGTGTGCAGACCAGTCTTGCAATATGTTTTTACTTGGAAAGAAATGTTTCATACAAATGAGTGCATCACTTCTTAAAGCGTTGAAATGTTTCCCGATTTTGTCAGTGTTTTTACCATCTAGAACTATGCTGCCAGTGTATCTTGAGTTGATGAATAAGTCTCTAGGTAGGAAAACCCCAAAAACTTAAGTCAAAAAAATGACATATCTACAAACATGTCTTTATTCTTCTAAAAAAATATGCCTCATATATGCAACCATGTTGTTTACCGCTAACAAATAACAAAATCAGATAAATAATATTTAACAAAGTGGTAAATACTACTAACTTCAACAACACCATGTCTCATGAAGTACAGGTCGAGGTTGATGTTAGTGGATGTCTTTAGTTCAAAGACGAACTTTTTCGCAACTCTACGTTGTCCTACAGTAGCTGGTTCATTGGGTTTAGCGATTTGATATGATGGGGGAAAGAAAAATCGCCAGATGATATCCCTGTAGAAAAAAAATAACAAAATGAATTGAGTTCAAAAGTATAATGATGTGAAACAGTGATTTGGTAGATCGTTGGATTACAGGTTTGAATCTCACTTCTATTTCAGATTAAATAACTAAGCAATATTCCTAATATTCTCAAAAAAAAGTGTGATGCAAAAGCCGCTAGAACAAACTTACACTTGGTTGATTGAGTTACAGATACTTACTAATTGTTACAGCATTTATAGAGCTGAAACGAAGTTTGTTAAAGTTGCTTAATAGGGAATAAAATCTACGTAGAAAGTTTAGAAGGGTTTAAGACTAAATATTTTATAGTAATGGTTTGGCGCAACGATAAGCCGGTTACATAGCCTACTAGTTGCGGTCGTCATCAATTCATCGAATAATAATTCACAGCTAAAATCGAATTTCTTATCTAGTGATTAATTTATTAATATTTCAATTTATTTAAAATTTACGAAGCTTAGCTAACTAACTAATGAATGCAGTTATTCAGCGATGACTAAAAATTATCTTTAAGTATAGTCTCCACTTAGCTTGCTAAAAATTTGAATAAATTATTACTCGTACCCAAACAAGACTTTTAAGAACATCAGTTAAATAGATATCTAGAAGCCGATGAACAATTTGAAGAACAGTGATTAAAGAATGTCCAAAACTCTAAATGAAAAGCCTTAAGTATGTCCATTTTGCATTTAATATCCTTTGAAAAGTATGGTTTTGATCATAATACATGAAGCTGAGCAAACTTTCGAAAGGACAAGCAAATGATATAAAAAGTCCTGATGAGTTAATCTTCTGAAGTTACTATATCGCTAACAATAAATCTAGCCAGCTTCTCACTTTAAGGTAATGAATGGTATCCTATAAGAATATAAATATCTTTATGAAAACGAATATTTCTAGTACTAATCTTTCATGAATTAGTACTTTATTCCCAGATACTCTAAATAACTCGATTTTAAAAAATGGTGAAAAATTGTAAACAAATACTCACCTTTGACGATCAGTCCATGGACTGTAATTTAGCTGGCATATTTTCTTAACGAGTACATGTAATTCCCATTTAGGCCAGGTATTTAATGTAATCATGTTATCGTCGGTTAATTCCAATTTTTCCGATCTACGTAATACTAGACCTGTAAGTTAAAATGCATACGCATACCGAGAAAAAAAGTAAATATACAAATGCTCTCCTGTGATTCACTATGAGTAATGCATCTGGGATCTTTGGCTATTGATCTTCAACAAGCAAATAATGTACATACAACTTCCCGATGATTCAGTTCGACAGTTAGACTTCACGAACTGGTATTGTATTATAAACCGTTTAGATGTACTCATATTCTAATTAACTGTTAAGCTAGCCAACAGACGACCTTGAAGTAGGTTGGATACGCGTAGCTTATGTAACGTGAGGTTCAATCATAATAAACTTGTAATGTACTTTAAAACAATTTATGCATCCACGTACAGCTTGAGTGTAAATTCAAAATAAACACTAAATTTCGAGTAACAACCATAGTAATAACATGCAACCATAACTAACCGATTATCAGTTATCCTGCTGTAGTTTACTAGTGTGAAGACAGTGTAATCAGTGTCTAAGCTACTACTCTTAAACAGGTAATCATTATGACAGAATAAACGATACTTAATAAAAACGATTAATTCAACAAGATACATATCAGTGTATCAAATTCGCACTAATCTTAGAACCTTAGATGAAGCTTCTAATCTATCAGATAATCAGTAGTCACGACGAAAATAAAATTAGAAAAATTTCCTTAAGCCAAATAAGTAGATTAATATAAAATTTCTAAGTATCAGAGAAACACAAATCACCTTCTCATCATATTAAAACTACAACCTACCAGGTTCATCTTGTATATAATCGATTGTACCATCCCCAAATTGAAAAACATGAAACGCTTTGTTCCAACTTTTAGGTGGGCTACATATTAAAATATAAATAAATCCAAATAACAACATAACTATATATCAAATATATACACTGGAAAGTGCATTATAAACACCGTTTGTAAGCTAAAAAATGTAACATAAATAAATGTAATGAATAAGGTCAGTTTGTAATTTTGTGGTGACTAATTTTAGCGCCAGTTACTATTAAATAAAAAGCATAATCACTATTAATACATTTTTCCATAGAGCACATGTTTATAGACTAATTTATGTATATATATATATGAAGAAAGAATTACTGGTACTAGCAGGAATGAGTTCAGAAATAAATAATGCGATAGTGACATTCACCGTACTTTGATGAATTTCAAGCACCATTTTTGTAAACGCTTCAAATCATTTAAATTAGTTACTTAGTACTGAAAATAATATTGTAAAATATACTTTTCATCATTTTTACTAAGTACTTTGTGAATGGTTATGATGAATAATAACTAATATAACTCATAACACAAAACTTTTATACTGAGCTTTGGGTTGAAATTTTGTAAGAAGTCTCGCGATTCGACACGCTTGTTCAAAATAAAATGGAGCAGGGTTTGAATCTATAATCTAATAGCTATGGGGTGATTACTTAAGACCATTAGGCCATCACTTCGCTAGGTGTTTATCGACCAAATAACTTAGGATTTACTCCAAAAAGCATACCTATAAGTCCGTTAACCAAATCATATCGGAAAACTAATCTGAAGATACATGGACGAGGAATAGGGGACATTGTTTATATTTATTTTGTTGTTACATAAAATAAATGTCAATAATGGTAAGCACGATTTACATAACTAAAACATTAAATAAACTAACAACTTATACATTTTTTAAGTCATGTATGAAAATGATGAATATTTTAGAACTTACTCCTCAACAGCATGTTGACCGGAGTATTTAGATACAGGGACAAGAGAACCCATTAAATTGATAAAGTGCGATTTGATTTGATGTTGGTACCTATCCAAACGAGATGGTGCATCATTAATGCTGTAGGATCCATACATTCGGCTGCATGTAAGAAGACATGCTCTAGGTAGTAAATGATTACCTGCACATATATTAGCCTACAAAAAAGGTAAGTAAAATAATAGATGGAACAAGTTGATTGGTGATTAGAGAACAGAAACATTAATTTATAATATACCACATGCCATTACAGTTTATGTTCATGATAAAATGCAAACTAGATGTGTATATTAAACAAAAACAGAAACTGCACGCTTACCAATTCAAAATCAAATTTAACGGAAGGTAATAACTTATGAGCGTGTCTCCAGAATATATCCAACGCTCCTGAACTTGAATCAGAATCGCTAAAATGATAAAAATAAATTCTTTCAGTTATTTATTTATAAATGACGACTCAGAGCTGGCCAAGTATGCAACACTGTAAATAAAACATGATAAAGAAAAAACAAAACCGATTAATCTAATATTATTCAACAACGAAAAGACATTACGAATTAAATTTTTTTTCATTTACAGAATTCAATACCAGGTTGATCAAACAGCGGAAGATCACATGATGGCATAATAAAAAAATTGATCAACAAATGCTGTCCACTTAAATAAGTTTGGTTTCCTGTAATGATATAAACTATACCCGCTTGTATTTGTAGTACTTAAAGTGGTAAAGGATAATTCATGCACACGTTAACCTACCTAATCTAATCTCCAGAACACATCGACTTAATCAGTCTAGGAGACTAGAATCTAATCAACGCTAATTCGGTGAAATAGTGCATAGTTTTCGAATTTTTTGTGTCAACATTCCTCTTGACCAGAGAAATTCTATCGATTGCTATATAATCGTCCTGGTAAAATGATTGCCAATCATATGAAAAAAAACTCATGGTAATTTGCCTGCTCCATTTACCAAGAGATCCTAGAAACACTCAAATAATTAAGTAAAATTCCGGTTTTGGGACAATGTTGTGCATCAGTCACTGCTCCAGCACTACAAAGGATTATATTTTCAGCAAATAATGAAATTTCACACATTTATGCAAAAAATTTAAAATTTGAAAACGAAGGTTCGTACCAGGGCACTTGTTCCTTAGGAATATCCGCTTGGTTACGGCCATAATTTTTGGAGGCAAGGAGTTTGGAAGTTTCTTTGGAGACCCCGAATGCAACTGCTGAGCGACACAACAGCTCCGATGATTCATGGTAATTTGGCTTAAAAATGTACTGTAACTTGTTGTAGACAGTAGTGCGGTTAAACAAGTGAATGTCAACACCATAGAGATATACATGAAGACATCTTTTCGTGAAGATATCTAACCAAAGGAATAAATATGCAGTTAAGTGACAAATTGACAGAACTGATAATATACTGAATCCAATCGGATAACTAAGTACAAACTCTTGTACGTGGGTTTGAGGAGAACTTCGTGTGAAAGCTACTAAGCTCATTTAGCTGCGCAGATAAGTAGCAACTACATGGGAACTTCAATTAGCAAGATCTAGAGCTGTCACATGAATTACATGCAACCATATATATGTATTTATGATAACTCCTGTATTCCAGTTAGAACAAAAATATTAAAAAGCAAAGTCAAAAAATGAACACAAGAATTCCTCACATGTTACATCATTTTCCGCTTAACATGTAAAACCTATGTATGCTATCAGTACTAGTTATTCGAGTCCTCGAAATTCTATCCCAAGTTTCCTACGATGAACTTCTCGTTGGAGCTTTTAATGTGCAGATATTGTATCAGATTGGTCAAGAAATCCGATTAGTTAAAATCTTAGAATCTCTCGTGATTAGTGTACTCTGTCACCAAAATACGTATACAGAACCCCATAGTGATCACTC
Organism: Schistosoma japonicum; assembly: GCA_025215515.1. Taxonomy (NCBI): domain Eukaryota; kingdom Metazoa; phylum Platyhelminthes; class Trematoda; order Strigeidida; family Schistosomatidae; genus Schistosoma; species Schistosoma japonicum. Next base: position 62,167,741 of record CM046061.1, on the reverse strand, counting down.
ACCTAACTTCACCTAGTTAATAATGAAATACAACGTGGTTTACCATTTGTTTATGTGGAGACTCGACATTAAGTTCTCGTGGCCTTGCTAGTGTAGGTATAGCATTAAGTTTGTGGATAGAAGAGGCACTTCTCGAGTGGATTTCTACAGACAATCATCCGTGTGCTGTTTTATCTAAATGGCGCAGCACGAACTCGGAAAGACGGAGATACAAGCCAATGTCTTTGTTGTCGTTTCCCTATACCCTTCCACTGGGTCCAACACAGACGGAATAAAAGATGAGTTCTACATGAGGTTTCCTAGGCTCTTTCAGAACGCTAGGCACTCAGACAGTGGTCGTAAAAGGGAACTTTAATGCTCAAGTTGGTAGGCTAAATTGAAATGAAGAACATTTAGATGGCTCATTCGGTGTCTCCGCTCAATGCCCGAATAATGGAGAGCGTTTGATAGAATTATGTTCAGACTACTGTTTATTTTCAGCCAGCACAATTTAAGCATGAGACATTACTTAACTTGGCGATCTACAGTACTAACACAACTACGGATAAATAGACTACATCGGGATTAGTTTTAAAGAGGCGTTGAAGAGGAGTGCCACGTGTTCTGGGAAATTTGATTGGATCCTGACTATACCCTACTAAAAGCATGTATTTCCATGTGTTTTACCAGAAGCACAAATGTTATAACGGGAAATCCACATAGACATCAACTGTAAAAGCCAAGAATGCATTCAGAAAACGTTTAGCTAAGAACTTAGCTGTCCATAGACAGTAGATTCACTACGAAGAGGCTGCAAATGCAACAGTGACATCTGCATCAAACCTAAATACAGAGAATATAAAATACCAATGAATCTCCAAAGCTACTAGTGAACTGATAGAAAGAGTTAGAGACGACCAAACCGAAATATGGTACCAGTTTAAGAAGTATTTGACTGTTAGTTTAAGCCATGATGGTAGATAAAGACATGGTTAGGGTCCGCGTGATAGTCCTGATCGATAGCTGAGACACTGAATGAAATGGCTGATAATCGGTCGCAGTGGTGAAAGTGGAACACTTTCAGTTTTCCCTGTTTTATTCTATTATCGTGTTATCCTTGTAAATTTGATCGCATCATGATGTGGTATGACAACTTGGACCTATGGGCAAATATAATAGGTTCTATGTTGTTCAGTCAGTCAGTCAGTTACAACGTAGAACTTGGTACATGCGTACATCAGTTCAAGTTGCCATGCCTCAATTAGCAGATAGAGATTAAATTGTCGGACCAAATCCCAGAGTAGGGAAGGTAGTAACAGAGTAATTACTAATCGAAAGGCATAGAGATCAGAGATGAGATTTGAGATAAAATGTGATTCAGTAATGAGAAAATTATAATAAGCTCAGAAATTAGAATTTGGAGGAAGACAAGGAATGGATGCACCTGCGCCATTGCAATCGATTTCGAGCCAAATCACCTAAAGTCTCTAACCATTTGTTACGCTCATCGTGTGGGCCCCAACCAGGTAGTCTACATCTATTAACATGGCTCAGCCCAATTGTCAATGACTTCATGGATTGGTGCCATGTTTTCGTTTGGCCGCCCCTAGCTATCTTCCAGCCTACTCCCACACCAGACAACATTGCTCGTCGAGGTAGACGGTGGTCAGGCATACGTAACACATGTCCTAACCACCTCAGCCGGTGAAGATTCACTACTTCATCAATAGACTTACTGTATTTACCTAGTACTCTATTCCTAACCCATGCATTGCTTACTCGGTTGTCCCAGCAAAAACGAGCAATGTTTCGGAGACATCTATGATCGAATACTAGGGGCCTACGGATATCCTCTATCCTTAATGGCCATGTTTCATATCCATAAAGTAAAACGGATCTGACTTCTGCACAGTAAACGCGTCCTTTCGTCATTAAACGAATGTCTCGCCTACGCCACAAGTGACGCAGGTTAGGCAAAAGCTGATCAGTCCTTATGTATACGGGCCGAGATTTCATCGGACACCAGACCGTTAGGACTGATGAGGCTCCCGAGATAAGTAAAACGATTAACACATTCAATGGTTTCACTCCCTATCACTAACTTTGGTGCCGAATTAAGCCAGTTCTGAAGTAACATTTTACATTTGGATGGGGAGAATCGCATCCCAAACATGCATACGTTCAAGTTTAAGGTAGTCAAAAAATTCTGCATTTTATCAGCATCTTCACTCAGTAGAACTATATCATCGGCATATTCTAAGTCAGTAAGTTTATCTCCTGGAAAGATGTCAACCCCAGAGAAATCAGACGATGACAATGTTAACTCTAAAAGTATATCAATGATAAAATTAAATAAAAATGGAGATAGCGGACAACCTTGACGAACACCACTAGAAGTGGTCAATTCCGAAGACAATCTGCCATAAGCTCTAACACGACATGTGGTGTTTGAGTAGAGAGCTTGTATAAGGTTAATGTACTTCTCCGGTACGCCTTTCAATGACAGACATTGCCACATAACCTTACGATCAATAGAGTCAAACGCCGCCTTAAGGTCAAGAAATACAGCTATTGTTGGGCGTCTGAAAGTGTGCCTATGTTCCAGAACCTGCCGTAGTGTGAATATTTGGTCTATACAACCACGTCCGGGTCTGAAGCCACCTTGGTTTTCTCGAGTTTGTTCTTCACGAGCTTTAGTTAGACGTCGAAGTATTATTGAAGCTAGTATTTTAGACACTATTCGTTAAACTGATTCCTCGGTAATTGTCACACGAGAACTTCTGTCCTTTCTTAAAGACCGGAATGGTTAGTGTTCGAGACCAGTCAGATGGGATTACGTCTAGTTCCCAAATTCTAGCCAAGATCTCAGTTAATCTGGCTGTTAAGACTGGACAACCTTCCTTAAATATCTCAGGGGTCAATCCATCTGGTTTTATGTTGTTAATGTCTGACTGCTATATAAAACCACAAATGTCCGGAAATGTAACTTAGTAGGACAACCACAATTTACATATTTTAGACCTGATGATGATTCTAGATGTGTTTCTTGCAGATGTAAGACTAGTGACCAGAAACAGACCACAGTGCCAAGTATGTTGATGATATTATTTGAATTTGTAATGGGAATTAGACTACCCAGGACTGTAATTAATCAGGCGGGAATGAATATTATTTTGTTCCATAAGCATAAAGTACAGAAGTCAATCAACACTCGCATACAGGAAGAGTAAGAATGTTCATACATCTAGGTAATGGTGCGGGTCTGAATCGTGACATAGAAAGAGGAAGGATATATTTTTTATCACATTTGCAAAGCATGGCCTTTATGGGTGAGAAATGCTTTGGTTTCATTATCGCCTGCTTTTGAAAAAAGACGTCGTAGAAGCTTATTGCAAACAATCCCAAAATCAAATATGATCGTAATTTAGCAAAAAAAAACGTCCAGCCTGGAACATTAGTCTACGTGGCTTCAACAGCTTATCGTCTATAGCCTTAACCTTTTCGGATATTTTCCAACGTTGAAACGCGTTGCATACGCAAGAACAGTCGTATCGGATTGTCAATTACTAACCAACAACTCTCTACATGTTATCCGTATGCATAATGCAACCCGATGTTACGTATATCGAAAGACAGACCAATGAAACAGGTCACAGCGTCTGGATTATATATATATATATATATATATATATATATATATATATATATATATATATATATAGTAAATTATAAAACGCTACCTCAGTTGATGACTTATAGGTCATTTTCTAAAACTGAGTACACTAGAGACAAACCAACTTTTTCAATATACGTTATCGATGAGTAGTCAATAGTCAGTGTAAATACACCTGCATTAACTAATCAGAGGTTGATTGTTAAACACCAAGAAAAGAAAGTTATACCCAGCATTGTGACTAATAAGCAAAAGGTGACTGTTATCTTACACTTTTTTTAGTTTCACCTTCAAACTACGTTTAAACACATGACTTTTTCTTGGTATTGAGTAAATGCAAGAATATTTGACACTAATACTTGACGACTATATGATCTTAAATATAATTGGCATACAAGGCTGCATAGTGTCTTACCTTTCCTTTCTGGGTAATATCTTGTCCAGTAATTAAATACAACGATGACATAGCACATTCTAACGGAAAAATCGTCATTCACGTAAACGAAGTCTCTTAGCATCAGTTTTCCACCAAGAACTGAAAGGGATACTGAACCTGAACAGATTGAAAAGTATTAATTGACTTCTTACCGACATTCATGTAACAATCTTTTAAGAATCTCCTAGCTATAGTGGATATAATCAACCCAACAACTCTGGAATTGTAAAATAAGACATATATTGTCCAAGAAATAAAAGAAATCAATGATAGTAGTGAAAGATGAAAATCCCCCCGATCAATAGACGCTGTTATTTGAGTGTCCAGTGAGTGATTAGACTTAAAAATGAAATCCCTTTCAAAGATATTTGACATTTCCAGCAACCTTGAGGGTTGAAAACCCGCCACACAATTTGCGAAACCAAATGACGAGCCATGCAATCGGTCTTCGGTGTTCTTCAATAATGTGGATTAGTAGATACATGAGTAAGGACTAAAACATTACTGTAAAATGAACAAGAGTAGAGAAAGCTAGGATTAGAGTTAGGAACTAATATTAAGTTTTCAGTTCTTGTTTCAGGATGCTTCAGGTATACCGCGGTGATACACATCGTCACTTGGCTTTCTTATTGGACTTGTCAAAGTGGAGGGTTCGTTTACTTTCTCGAACAGTTTGTTTTAGTTAGGTCAGGTTCATAATGACAAAAAGTTAGCCCCCACTTGCGTTAGTGCCATCTGATATGGGCAATAGCCCGTGGATTTTTGCAGGATATATAAACATATGGAGCGGCCAGTATGCTTTTATTTGAGCATCCAGGGGCGTTCAGTATGTTGTATATTGTAATCAGATCCTCTCTTAACCGTCTGTAGCTACATTATCCGGGGCTGTCATTGTCGTTTCGTGTACTATTTGTCCCTGAATCCGGTTACTCGGTGCTCTCTCCAAAGGATCAGTATCCATTTTAAGGATGGGAGTCGACAATGTTTTGATTTACCAAAAGCGTCCTATGAGCGTCACATATTTTGATAGAATAAGTTCTGGTGTCAGCATGTCCGGTCGCCTATGAAATCGGTGCATTGTAGCATATGTTGTCGTGACATCCACTTGTTAGTTTTCGATTAGTCCTCAGTCTATAGGTGAAAATCAAGTCTAAATCTCGTTCCTTAAAGGAACTAATTATTTAACGTTAACCTGGGTAATAGTCCGGTTGAGTACAGTCTGGAGTATGATAGCACATAACGTGGTATTTCTGTATATTGGGAGTGAGTCATTTGTCGCCCGTTCATTTCTCTATCCTGAATGGGTCCTGTTGTAGGAGCTTCACGTCCCCGTCATCTCTTGTAGCTCTCCACAACTTTGCGTCGTCGAGCGAATATTTAGTGGAAGGCCGGTTATGAAAATTAGGAACAGTAATCACCAGAGAATTGAGCCTTGTGATAGTACAGACATGGCCGGCCTTTAGCTCGTGTACACCTTGTTCACCTTAGTACAGAACTTAGTCCCAGAAGCTAGTTCTAAAGCCAGGATAGTAGTCGTTCCATGAAGCCCATCTTTGCTGCCTTATGGATTAGGAGGCTATTGGGTACAGTGTCGAGTGGTTTTGAAAAATCCTGGAATAATACTTGGACATGAATATTGGTACCCCAACAGGTCATCCAGTCATTCCAGGCTAGAAACATGTTTGCGTTGATGGGCCTTTTCGTCGGTAACCGTGTTATACATCGTGTAGCAAGTTACGAATGTCGCCAGACTCTCCCACTTGAACACTCTCAATACTTTCCAAAAACGATGCTCGTATTGGGAACAATGTCACCGGCCAACAGCAAGCATACTCCCTCCTGTCCTCTCTAATATAAATTGGGAATATAATTGCGCACTTCTAATCTTCTGGTAATTTGATTGGCTTTGACGAGTGTTAGGAAACGTAACTAGTTGGGCGGCTGAGTACTTTGGCACATCTCTTTAATATCGCTGGCATCATCGCTGTTTTGTCCTGTAGAATAACTGAGCTCTTAACTTTCTTAGTTTACTCAAGAGTAACTCTGGTTACACGTCAATGTGCCCAAGTCCCGTTACCGGAGATGTGATCGTCAGGATAGCTGTCACTACTGAAGGACAGTTCAGCAGTGTCAGTTACATTAACATTAGTGAGGCACTCTTCCTGAAAGCATGTGATAATTTGAATGTCTGAGTTGGTAGTCAGTCTCCGGGCCACAAATCGGTACAGTTGTCTTGAAACTTTTTATTTAGGCAGGCTTGTGGCTTTCCTTTACCGTTTCTAATATGTGCTTCATCTAATCCTTGCAAATCTTATTCGAAGGCTTTTTGTCTAGCCCCTTTTTTGTTATAGGAATCTGTGCGAATTCTTGTCTTAATCACGAGTCCATTTTAGGTGGTTTGCTTTTCATGACGATGGTGCATGTTGAGGTTGTATCACTAATGATATTTGTGATGGGGTATTAATGATGGTCTGTAAATAAATACTCTTAGTCCTTAGGCCATATGGCATAGGTAAGGTGTTCGTTTAGGGCGTGATGATCTGTTCTAGCAAAATAAAATCACTGTGCATCTTGGTTCTACTGCTTAGCTTGGCTATAATTCATAATGGACATTATTAGGGTGTGGTTGCTATTTCCCATGCAACGGGGAAGGGATTAGTTTCAACATTTTTCAGTGACAGTCTGTCATTGGTAAGTAGGTAGCGTAGGGTTACAAAAATATCCTATTACACGTATTTTCATCCATTTTTAGTGCTCAATAAACGTTATGGTATTTAAAGACGACGAGAAGTGAACGACGCTGATGATAGACCACCGTCATGGGACTCGTTGCAACCTGGCGTGTGTTGATATATTTGTATCTCTTACTGTTATTACCGTTTAAAGGATAACGTTTTAACTCTCACGCGAGCGGGCGATAACATTGCTTGGAGTTAACTATCATTGTGCTCATGATCGTTTGTGGGAGGGCGGCAGATCTCACCAGTTAGGTATTTATTACTGACGCTAAAGAGGCACCAAATAGACTGGTAGACTCGTCAGCGTAGTGTTGCTTGACTGCCTTGTTTTTAGTAGGTTACTTACATTTATTATGACACTACCTCCTACTCTGTGTTCTCTGTCTTTGCTTAGTAGGTCCATGCCATAGATATTTACTTTATCGTCTGGGACTTCAGGTGAGAGCCAGGAGGGAGTCAGGAAGAAGGTTTTATTGAAATAGTGTTACCTATGTTCGGTACTTTCATAAGAAACTACTCTATATGTGAACTTGTTTTCTCAGGGTTACAAAGACAGATGTGAGGGCCACACTTGTGACTGGTTCCTGTCACATTAACTTGAATCTCCTTCACTGAATTGTATATGTCTACACAGGACACTCTTGACTTCGTACCAAGCCGGTAGAGCATCATTTCAACCCACGTGGTTTTCAAATTTTATGCCCATCGGACGGTGAGCTTAGTCTCCATTGCTGTTACTTCCCCCAGGTTAGGTTGACTTAAAAGCCACTTTCATTCTTGTAGGTCATGTGAATAGTGACGGGTGGACAGCTTTCGGGCTGTTCAGTATCTCCACGCACTACCACAGAGAAATTCTCTTCTGACTCTGGAGGCCGTTTTACTTTTAACTCCCACTCCATTAAAATTTTTTGGTTTAGTCCTTATCTTAGTATTTGGCATGGGAACTTATTAACACATAGCAGAAATAAAAGGTCACCTAAGATGGTACTGTGAGGAATGCCACTTAATACATGATTTTATTCAGATAATGTTCCGTTAGCTTGTACTCTTTGTCTTTGCCTCCATTACAAGTTCCTTAACCTACCTTGAATTTATCTCGCTCCCTCGGAGTTTGAAAAAAAATTTACACACATGCAGTATATTCAGAATAGCACCTAACGATTAAACCCACACTCAGTAAAAAGGTAGGAAGCAGAAGACAATAGTGAGTAAAGAGGAAAACTTGTGATCATAAGTAAAATGTAAATGAAGTTGACAAATCTATGTTACCTAACAGTTCAAGAAATTGCTTTCTACAGTGTCGTGTCGTGATCTAGGTGGTAATGTTTGATCGAACGCATTCAGTTACTGGTGACCAATAGAACAAATACGGTCAGCATGAAATAACGAATGTCTAGGCAACCTTATAATAAAGAATTATTTATCAATACAAAGGCTTTTTCATAAAACTAATGATAGACAGTTTGACAAATGCCATGCAGACATTATCTGTTTACAGTTTTTATTTAATCATTTTTAGAACTTAATGAGTTTTCAAGACTGGAATCAGTGAGTTTTACGACTAAGTGATTTGGTAATATTATCTCAGATTAAGTTTCTTATATTTTCGTTGATGTGCTTGCCAAAATGACATGTCTATGGTCGAGCACAAACTGTAAATATCCAGGCTTGAAAATAAGGCCAACGATGTTACCCTTTCAATCCTTTGAAAATCAGTTTTAGTTAAGGAACATCATGAATAAATTTACAAGTGATTCTGAAATAATTTTTCTAAAATAATGTCAACAGACAGTGTATCCCATTAGGATCTGGTGACATATGTTGTTTTAGACATCCAGGGCAATAAGAAACTTCTACCGCAACAAGCAATAAAGGATTCTGTGCTAACTACTTAATCGTAGTATTTATGTGATTCGCACCAAAGTAAAAGTCCATAGAGTAGATGCCGTTAAAATATTTCAATAATCTTTCACCCATGGTCAAGTCGTAGTCAAATAACATGGTGAGATTCTTCTGATTCTGTAATGCTGGGGCCCTAGTTTTTCTCTTAGTACATCGCTTATAATAAAAGAGCAACCGTTTAGGAAAGTAGTGGTTATCATATTCTGCCTACCCTTTATAGGGTGTACTAGATCCATCAGTAGCTGATTTTAGGGAGCCCTGCATACACGTGTAAAATTTGGTAAGAGATTAAGAGTAAAGTTCATCATTTGATTAGTAGCCATAGTCAAATACAGAAACACTAAACAACTTGATATGTAGCGACCCTTTACTCTCTCTCTTTTGTATTATAGTCGCGCTTTACACACGTATTGTTTGTGATAAGCAGGAACAGGTGCTATTAGCGTAGTATTTTAGTGGTGATGGAATTCAAGGTTGGTGGTATTCCGGAGTCGTCATCGATCGTTAACTTAATAATGGTTGTGAGGCCTGTGAGTAGGGTTGAAAAGAGTTGTATAGTGTTAAGTAAGGATACTCCAAAAAGTGATCCGTATGTATGCGTAACATGGAAATTCTAGTAATTTAGTATTAATTTGCGAGCCGCGATTATGTAGTTATAAATAAACCTATTTGATGTGTGTAAGTATTTAAGTAGTAAACTTCCATGTCTAAGAGGATATTCGGATTTGATAAAATGGGTAATCTCACGAATTATAATCACTTTTCCTAATATCTGGTTGTGACAGAAGTGACATAAGTAAATGGGAGAGACTTTGATGCTTGGAATTGGCCTTCAGAGTCAGTGGTACTTGATGGTCTGACGTAGCTACATGTACCATTCTATCATTTTTCAAGTATTCATAAGGGAAAATACACTTTAGAGTGTTAGAAAGAAAGTCGTTTATTATTTTTTCTCATAAGTTTCAGATTTTTGGTGATAGAAGATTATACCAAGAATTATGGAGTTTGCTGTTCATAATCTCAAACACCATCAATAAAATTAACTACCCTAACAGTAATAAACACTACGTTGGACAGAGCAGACGACCTCCCTATCTCTGTCTATGTAAACATCAACTATCCGTCAGGCGCCACAACGTATCGTCTCTCATGTCATTACACATAGACGGTTACAGACACACATTTGATCAGGAAAACGCAGTGATTTTAGACTGAGCACACACGATAGAAATTTGAAAATTCCTAAAGGTCAGGCTTCCAGGTTAATCGGGAGTCAATGAACACATTAAGATATGTGTAACCTATTAATCAATTCAAAAATTCCAAAACACCACATTACCATAGTTTAGATAGAAAGGGGAAACAATCACAGAAAATGGGCGAAAAATGACGGAGCATGTGTCAATAACAACCAGTCAAATTCAAGGTCGACAGAACAGGCTGCTTGTAAATTGTAGAGAAAATCATATAGCTTACTGTGTCAGAAGTTTGCGCCGATGAATTCGTCTAGAATGACGGTGAAAGCTTCACGATTAAACCATATAGCTTTGAGATCGTAATCAAGCCAAGTAAGCTTTAGTTTAAATTCAGCCTGCTGTGCTGTATTTTAGGAAACAAGAGAAAAGTAAGAGGGAATGTTTATTTCTCTTAGCGTTTATCTGTATAAAATACTGAAGTATTTATAGTTTTCTGCAAGATAAAATTGTCATTACACTCATCAGTTCACAAGCAGTAGTTTTCAGCGATTTTGCAATCGGGATACACCACTTTTAGAATATGTAACATTCTATCGAACAGTCATTTGACGGAGGGTATTTGGCTCATTTAGGGCTTTCATAAGTTTCATTGAGGTTTTCAGAAGCCATCCTAACAACTTCAAACTCTTAATCAACTTAAATCTCAAATGTTGGAAATTGCTTACCATTACAATTCAGTTGACTTTATTTAACTGCATAAAATTCAGTTATTTTGAATTAGTAAATGGAATTATGATGAGGAATTTTATTTACATTTGAAAAAACTAATAACGAGATGAAATCCTTTTACCAAGTTCATCATGATTTATTAATCATCATTTATAGTCCATCAGTGTAATCAAGTTCATCATATAAAGCATACTGTGAGGCTTTCATCACATTCCAGGTCGTCTCAAATTTAAATTAAATTGCTCATCTATAATTCTGCCTACTAATGAGTAGCATAAAACGATATTCCAATTTGCTGAGTATTATGCAGTCAGATACAATGCCTCAAAGTTCATTATTTTAAACTTCATTTTATGCATAATATTGGACAAAAATGATAAACATTCACTGTGTAAAGAGCAAGCACTTTTCTACGTCATTAAAAAGCATTCAACAGAAAATTTTCCCAATAAAATGTGGCACATTCATCTGACTGTAAAATGGGATCACGGAAATAACTTAAATTAGGGTGTTTTTGTGGAGATTAGTAACAATTTAGTTGGTTGAATTCGTTACAGAATGTTGTCAGCAGGGTACTATTGTAAACCATGGAACATTCGACATGAAACATTAGACATTGAAATTCAGCTAATGTGATGATAATTTAAATTCAAGCCTGCAAAAAATTAATACGATTTCTTTCGCTTGATTAAATCAACCATTGTATTTTTGGGGAATTTGATTCCCCAACACTAGTGACCTGATTAGTGTAGTAGACGGCGTTGTCCAGTGTTGCCTGACCTTCCTCGGTACTCTACCAATATCGGTCGACGACGAATGTAATCAAAGAATTTATTTCTTTTAGAGGCAAAAGTAATTTTATAGAATATTAATTAATAATGTCAGATTGTAAGTAGTTTGCCGTTGTTAGTGAAATAACTGCTTTTGTTTATTTGCGTACTGCAAATGCAGTATTTTTTTCAAAAAGAGCATGAATCCAGGTAGAAGAATTGTGTCGCAATACAACATTATGTTGAAAGGTAACTCGTAATTATTTTGTGCATTTTTTGAGATATCTCATCATATCTAATACAAATGGTGCAAATTAGCACTGTAGTTTAATTAACCAGAGTTTATCTGTAGGTGTTTCTGAAAGTTCTAATAAAATACCTACAAACAAAATGAATCGTTAATATATGCTAGTGGATGAGTGAGTTTATTTGTAGCGTTTTCAGTGCTTACTAGTTGTATTATATTTGGAAATTGTGGTCAACTTCTCGTTCATTTCTTGCATAAGCTCCGCACATTAATGTGTAGTCTATATTAATAATTTCATTTCAGGTAACTAAAGTTATGCTTTATTGACTTTTATGAAAAACTCAATATGAATGCAAAGTTACATGCTGGATCAGAAACGTTAACATGCTAAACGTTAAGGTATGAAATCGAAACTATAATGTAAATCGCCCTTTAGTATATAGCATTTTTAAATGAAACAAATGAAACAATGACCGCAATTTCTGATTGCTACTAACATAGTAAACATTAAATAAATTATAAATTAACTTAGCCTAAATTGACTCAGTTGTTGTATTTAGCTTAGTCTGGCGTTATCTACTTAACGGATAAATTTGAAATTGTTTTTGTTCGGCGTAAATATGATTGAAATGAAAGGAGTTTGTTAAACAATACTCTGTAGATATTGATTCTGTTTACTTAATGTTATAACAGTTCACATGGTGTAATCGTCAGGATACATGCGGATAAAGAGTTTATATGTACAATGGATTAGAAAGATAGATGTAGTTACCTGTTTTTGGTGAAAGTCTAGTTTTTCTAGTTTTTCACCTATTTAGGTACACTACATCATGGTAATTCGTTTAGGATTCATGTGCAGCACCTGAAGCTGACTAATTTCAGTCGATAATAATATTAACGGAAATATACAAAGGTACTTTAATCAATTATAAATAGGTAACCTTGTAAATGCTGTTGCAATATTTTAAGATATCCAGTAATCCATCAAACAACAAATCAAATTTTAATTCAGCTGCAAGTCTATGAATGATAGTAAAGCACTTACATTTGTAATGAATTTGATGCTTAAATGAACTTTACATGATAAATCTAATGATTGCATAATTTGTACTGCTCTGTAAACAGTAGAACTGGTTACTAAATGAATGAATTTCTCATCAATTTGAGTATAATTCACTATACTAAAAAGAAATTGTCTTTTGAATTGTCTTCTTCGAAATGATTAACTTTACTATTTAATTGTCTATTGTTGTTGAACTATTTGTGTTAGTAGAACTTCAGACACATTTTTCACTTGCAAAAAATGCTTACTACATTGAATCATGCATTCACCTGTACAGTAAAATGTTTACAATAAATAATTAGGTGACAAATAGCTACACTTGAGGTATAGGTCTTTATGTCACTAAGTATTATCCCGATAAATTAAAATTTTATTCAAAGAAGATAATGTTCAATTGTTACTTTTCTTTCATAATTATACTATTTGACATTCTTGACCTATTTAATTATACATAGACAGTTAATTGAGAATACACATTTATTGCTATTAACGTAACAAACTACTTTTGTTTATTTGACCGACAGAACTATGCAGTTGTTGTTCATGTTATTACTTAGTTTATCTCCTACCAAACTTCTACATAGAACAAAACAAATAAACACTTAAATATAAACAATAATTCAAGGTTATTCTGTCATTTCTTCTTGAATCAATTATCCACTTGTTGAAACAATCAACAAAACAATTTTTTTCAATAAGAGGAATAGTTAAAATGACATACGGCGACAAATTATTAACTGACATGTAGTAAATTATAATCAAATCAAAGAAGAAAAGAATAAAAAACGGTACATCAAGTGTATATAAACTAATAAAATGTATTTTATTATTAAAATTGTTGGAATTGTTGATTTTTAGTTTACAAATAAAATATATAGACTTCTACTCTTCATATTGTACATTGATCAATATGATTTTTGTTTGTGTTTATTTCGAATCCGACATAAATTTTAAAGTAAACAACAATAATCTTGTCTAACTTAAATGTCTAATTTAATAAGAATAGTAGTGGTAATACTAAGTAGTTATTCATAGTAGATAATAACAGATTGACTTTTATTTGTTAAACTGTTTGCTGATAAACAAATATACAACGAATAAATAGAATAATTATTAATTTTGTTTAAATTGTTACTTACTTTCAACATAAATTCATATTTACTTATAAATTAGAAATATGGAAATGTTTAGATTCTCACATATTCAAGTATTATTATCTGTATTAATGAAAATCTATATGATAAACAGGAGTGTAAGTTGATTGAGTATTTGGAACATGTTAGATGTTTTTGAACTTCTTTTGAAATGGATTGAGCAGCTAAAAGAAAAGTTATGAAACAAGTTTTATTTTTGGTTTAAATCACTAGTCTAAGTGATTTAACGACACTTGCATAATGTTTAGTTGTTAGATGATTAGCTAGCAGTAATCGCCTGATTAGTACCCGTCAATAAATCAAGGTAAATATCTTGGTCTATCAGAAGACTACTTGTGGCTTGAATAGCTCTGTGGTATTGACTTTGATCATAATGCTAAGTGATATGAGTTCAAGTGAATAAGGAACCTCTGTTTCTTTTAAGAATGTAGATAGGCTCGAGTGATGAATGCCAAATAGTTCAAAACCTAGGTCCAAAGTTTGATCACTCTCTACCACTAATTTTTCATTCTTAGCCAAAATTATGCATCAAAACACTTATATTTCATATGTTTTACTAGAATAGGGTTTATCTTATCAAATGATAGATCAATTTTAACTACTCTCAACAGATAGATGAATTGTTTCATGCACGTTTATTTCAAAAACTGAGTGACTTTAATTCTGATAAATACAATTAGTTACTATGTGCCAAAATTTTGTGCAGTTCAGCTGTCTCATTGAAAATAAAGAGCATTCTTTAACTGTCTGATCAGTTCATTCTGTAAATTGACCCACACAAATTTGTATTAATCAAATATGAAATTGATATACTGTGTTACATTATTTGTATATGAATCATTATGAAAAATGATAATAGCATTATTTGAAAAATGTTACTGAATTTTATTATCCAACCGGTGGTGATCGGCTTTACACATTTTCTTAATGCGTGATTTATACGACCTGACAAACGATGACTTAATTAAATTGAGTGATGTATATAGCCTCGGTGATAATCCATCAGTCGTTTTCCACATTAGTTAGTCGCTTTGATAGTAGAACTGTCGTAAATTGGAGTAAGTGGAGTAAGCGCCAGCTCAGTGGTGTAAATGGTTAAGTGTTCCCCATGGAACTTAAGCGATTTGATTTCCATTTCATGGTGGAATAAATGACACTCACTACTGAGGCGTCCCCGTACTACGATGAAGCAGCTGGACAGCACTTCCCGGCTTCTAGTGGTACCCTACCAACATCAGTCTGTGACGAATTCAATCGACTAAACCTAATACATTCACAAAATACCTCAATTTAAACTCAATTAGTTTAATTCTCTTAAGAGGAGAGGTGGCTGTGGAAATAGGACAAAGGTCAATATGTATATGTATTTTTATGAAATTCACTAATGACCATAGTAAATCTCTTCGAATATTTGATTAGATGTTAGACTGTCAAAAGTCACGATTTCTTATCTTAATTGACAAAATTTCTCTGAAACAGCATGTACCTTCTTAGTTCATGGTTAACTATAATTTACACTTTTTTTCTACTAAGTTACCATTAAAGTAAAATGAAATTGCTGTTGGTATTCCTTCAGTGATTGCTATCACAATTTGTGTTATTTTAAAATGTAGATTCTGTATTGTGTCATCTAAACAATGGACACCTCAGTTACATTTTTAAAATAACAACTTGTTGTTACAGAATTTAGTCAAATCAGTTTACGACTGTTCACTTTATGTAACTGCAACATGGTATAAACTAGTCTTTTCATCATACAGTTAGCAAAGTACTGCAAAATCAGCTGGATGCTAATTTACTCAAAATTATGAATAAAAATAATTTTATTTTAGAACTTGTTGATGGTTTTGAGTTTAAATCGTAAAGTAAACATTAACACTGAAATATTGGTGGATTAACTGAAGAGTTTAGAAAAGAGTAGCACGTATAACTATTATCCAGCTTTATATTATTTAGAACTAAATTGGTAATTGTTATGATGATTATTGGAAATGATTTAGGACTAACACTGATATCATTATAAGCTTTTAAGTTATATCCTGAAATTCATAAATTATAGTTGATAAGGTTTGTATATAGTCAGAAGCCTCTTTTGAATTCACGGGAGTTTAGGGCTACATACATAAGAAAATCTGAAAAGAAGAAGAATAAAAGATAAGGCTGAACTAATTACCTAGTAAGCACATCAATTGCGCCTACATTTAATAGTAAGAGGAATCTGTCAAAATAAGGAATGACACCGTAGTGAAACAATAACAATTTGATAATCGAGAAGGGAGATTGAAAAAGTCCCTTACAATAGTTTAACTGACTGGAAATACATAATTTCAAAGAGTTTTAAACAACCAGTACCCGTTCAATGAGTTTTAATGTTTAATTTTTCTTTGTATATCTCAGCATCATGATTCAAGTGCTTAAACATGTCAATGAAACTCCAAGTGTTACTTTATAGGAATTTCTTTGAAGATCACACAACTATTCATTTCACTGTCGTAAACATTGTGCGTAATAACTGAAGTACGTATTAATTACAACTTCAATAGTTTGACAATCATCTATTCCATTAATAAATTTTAATGCAGATGTGTATTATTTCAATAATAATTAAGTAAAATATATCACATGATAAATTAAGACAAACAAATTTAACCTATTGCATTTTACATTCAGTTGGTTTTGCACTTCATTGGTTTCATCAACAACAAACAGTAATACCATAATTGTAGACAATTTTTTTTTGCATGAAAGTAACATACAATATATACAAAGAAAGTAGACAGTAATAGTGAAGTTTGTGCACTATGACTGAGATTTAGAAATGGGAGAATATAACAGATCGAATTAAAAAACCGTAAGTGACATTTTTACTTTGTTTTCTATTCATTATACTACTGAGTAATTACTAAGTTTATTTACAGAAGTTTTTTTTTCTACTTTGTTTCAAGGCTTATCTACAGTTTTACACTTAATCTAAAGGTCGATTGCCGACTTCCATTCATCATACAAAATGTTAGTTAGTAAACATATGTAGACACAACAGTAGGTCATTGATAATGAATCAAGGTTTTGTGATGTTTAATACACGTTAACAAAGCATATCTTCAGCCTTAAGACAGCTATTACTTATCGTTTAACCTGGAAATGATGTCGACATCAGAAAAGATACCAGTATACTATCTCAGTTACAAGTGACTTATTGTAAGACTTATATATTTAAGCCAAATGACTTTATCATGGATTTACGACTTCCTTCTAAATCCTCCTAACTATGAAGTAGGAAGAAAAGCACAATAAACTGTCAAGTCACTTGATCTGTAATAGACAAAAATCGATCAGTTACAAAGACTGAATAGTATAACATCTGAATAAGAGTATGTAATAACTGTCTTTGAAATTGTACTTCACAATTCAATCTTTCACTAACTGGTTAATATCTGAATGGAAAATTTGGGTGTGCATTCGAAAAGACATGTTTCTTCTAAGAGTTCAATAATATTATCTTCATATGAAGTCGTTTGTAGAAATCTTTAGAAAATATAAATTCCTTGTTATTAGTTATAATAAATTTATTTAATTTTAATGGTTAAACATTTCTGATCTGATTTACTTGTTCCGTAACAATGAAGTAACATCGTACATTTAACAAAATCACTATGAATTATGATAAGCGAATAGTAATTAACTTGGAATAATGTCATTAAGTATTTGTTATGTCACGAGAAATTTTTGTGATTGACTGAACGTTAATAGGGTGTGTGCCTAGTTGGTAAATGTGCATCTGTCCTACGCCCACTGAGTCGCAAGCCGGAGATATGAGAACACAAGCCGATAGACCAACCAGACAGAATTGGATCAAATTGTATTTCAATCATGCCTTTATATATACACAAAATCAGACCACATAGACAAACAGTTAGGAAACTAACATTATTACAGAACTAAGGAAATACTGGTAGTGAATAGGGACAACTTGTACACAACCAGTTAACTGTAGCTCATAGTAAGAAACAATATACTAAGAGTAAATACACTAAACGGGAGGACAGGGTAAGAGGAACGTAACAATGATAGAAATGATATGTTTACATTACTCACAACCAAAATAATTGACATAGTCCTCTAAAATACAGTTCTGAAAGTTTGTTATTCTTCTTTAATCGCCCAACATAACAGTGTTTCTTATAACAATCGAAAAGATGCATTATTTCAAGAGAAATTCCGAAATGATACAAAACATCCATGACTAATCAACCGGAAGATGCAAACTCATCCTAATTAAATACAAAACGTTAACAATTTAAAAATTCTTATGAAGTAATTAAAAATATGAAATATTCGAACCAATAATTATTTCCAATAATTCCATCATCAGACTCTTACAGTTATAAATCTATGAAGATTTCATTACAGTGACCAAAATATGCCATGCATAAATAGGTTGAATTGAATACTTAGTTAGACACATTGATGATGATGCACTTTGACATCTACGACAGTTTGGATTCATTAAATATTTGACGTTTATGAATTCGTAAGGTCATCTAAAAGGAGAGATGAGAAAATAATTGTTATAAAATGATAAGTCATTTTCATTAATGCAACAAAAATTCAAATCATTTGATAAGCAAAACGGTGTGGACAGTTGTTTGTGACAGTAGGAATAATAAAATAGTGAAGTCTAATTAGTGTAATATGAAAATTATAATTGGGTGTTATGGAGATTATTGAATTTTAATTTAATATCACTAATTGATCTCAGTTAAACAACCAATGAAAACCAGGAAGCACTGTATAGCTGTTTCCTCTTGTCAAAGGACTCCAGAGGATCAAGCCAAGGACATTAAGGCTTCACAAAGAACGCTTACCAATTAGATCACCGATTTGGTTTCCAATCGTTGATATTTCTAAATTAGCTAATTTGCGGTACATTTCTTTAGCCTCATCCTGGTGTGACCAAGGGGGTACGATGATGTCGAGTATGAAAAAGCTACTCACTAGTAGTAATAGGTGCAGTTACACAAATGTATGGCTAGGTGAAATATCAACCTTGGGAAACCAGATCAGTTGTCTAATTTGAAAGCGTTCGCTGTGAAGCCTGAGGATCTTCGGCTCGATTCCATAGTGAGGTCGTAGTTGTGCACTGCTAAAGTTTCACACCAAGACAACACAGCTGCCCTGTGCTTCATGGTTTTCAGTGGTTATCTAACTCAAACCATTAGTAGTCGAGCTTAATTAGTGTTCTTTCTAAATTCACAACCGATTATTTTTTGATGTATTTTGGCCACTGTAATAAAATTTTTATAAATGTATAGCTATACAAGCCTAAAGATGAAGTTATTGAAGACAATTGTTTTCTTGAATATTTCTTATTTATGACATAAGACTATCATTAGATATCATTTCACTACATATCATGCATCAATACGCAGATACAAATCACATTGTCGAAATCTGTATGCTTATAAAACAAGTTTTTGTTTTTTATGTGTCAATATCCAAGTAGGATCAGTTCCTAATGCTTTTCAGAACTTTGTAGAAATAAAAGTACAATTTACTAAAGATAAAATGATGATTTTAAGGATAAAATGTAGTCAAACATACATGAAATTTCCTTCTTAAAATAATCTGAAAACATTACTACTTTATCCGTTATTTGTGTTTGTTTGTTTTTTTTAGATTTAATCTATTCATTAGTTTGCATTTTTTTTATTTGAAAAGATTAATTTTCTATATGGTTCAAAATTCAATTCATGCTGTGATCTTGATTTTTGTTTAAATTACACCATTAGTCCTTTCGATTGAAATTATTTACATTTTCTTGATTAAAACTATAGGAAAATATTTCTTTAAGATGAATTTGTATATTCCCATTGATTTTTTATAAACTAAAGCTGGTCAGTCACTGTTGCTATATGTGCATTATGGGCGGATTGCCTCAACATAGCAATTATTCACAAGTAGTATTTAAGTTAAATTGTGACTGGCAAGCGGAATCTAAAACGCGCGTTTCGTCCTATTTGGGACTCGTCGGCTGAATGTACCTACATATTTTAGTTGATGCTCGCGGTGGAATGGACTGGATTCAAATTCCACTATAAACATGAACATTGGGATGTAGGTACATCCAGCAGACAAGTCCCATATAGAACAAAACGCGCGTTCTGAATTCCACATACCAGTCACAATCCAACTTAAATAAAAAATATTTCTGTTTAATGATCAACGCCTTGACTGATTATTTTAAAGAATAATATATTTTATTGGTTGATCACTGTGTAGTGGACCAATTTGATATTTGTCAAGTCTTTCGAAGTGCTGATTGAATTCTATCTATCGGGTCGTAATGTGTCTACTAATCTAAGTGATTGGGCATCACTGGCACTATGTAAAATGGAAGTTGGTTTGGATGTGGTTTGCAGGTAGCTCCGAACTCAAATGGCTTAATGCTGGCAGATTGTGAGATTGGGTGACCAAAGATCAAATCCGAAGGGAAGTATAAGTTCCTTATTGATAGTAGATATACCTTATAAACAAGTGTCAATTAATACGAAATCCAGATCCAGGGTTTCTTGCTGACTAGTCCCCTTAAACCACCTTTTATCTCTATATAGTACCAGTGATGTCCAGATATTTAGGCTAGTGACCACGTTACAACTCGATCAGCAGAATTCGATCAGTATTATGAAGGACCACCTTCCATCTAATGCATTTCGTTTCCATACCTAAAAGTATTATCAAGAACTTTTTACAGTATCCTAACCTGTAATCAGAATCGAGATAAGTTGAATTAGGAATGAAACATAAAACACTAAGCATATTTTAAGTATCAGAGTTGGTGCTGTTGTTTATTCTGAAATTGATTTTTACACATACAGGTTGTAATTTATATAAAAGAGCTATATAACTCTAGACTAGTTATTATTAATCCACTTTTGGTATCCTTCTTGCCCAACGAATTAAGAAGTCCATCGTTTCATGGTTTGTAAACGGACAAATAAAACCCATTTTATCATATTTGATTAATATTAATAATGTAGTAGTAGTTCAAACTAAAGTATTAAGTACGTTTTATTAAATACATTTAAATTTTTAATGATACAGTTCATTCTCTTCACCTACCTATATGATAAATCATTATCATTGAAGTTAACTACTATGGTATTTAGGGTAAAATGAATGCTTCCAATGCTTCTTTCTTTTCCTTAGCTATGGAATAACCAATAAATGTCATTGTCATTTTATATTCATCTTAGCTTGTTGCTTTACTATTTGCATAGTTAAGTTAGCTATTAGCATATTTTTCATTTCGTTAATTTTATGATTGTAGTTCTTTTTGATATTTTCATTGTACTCAATTTTTGATCTAATTTTTATTTGTTCATGTTATTATGCGGTTCGCTGTTTTTATGTTTACTCATCACCATATCTGTCATCCTACGACTGGTTTTATTGTATTCTGCCTAGTTATGTAATTGTTTTCACTAATTTCAACTGATTTGTAAATTGTCTTGAATGGCTTGATATTTTGTATATAGGTGAATAAATACCTCTATATTTTAGAATTTAATGAAGACATGATATAAAACAGTATTTTCCGTTAACTTACACTATGGGATAAATTCGACAGTAGCACAGTAAGTCATGAGGGAATTTCTTGGAAACTAAAAAAATTTTGTAAAATAGAATCTTCTAGAGAAAGTCAAAGTGACTTCTCATTAAAAACCACCAAATCAATATTTTAGAAACAACTGATACAAACTGTTAAGAAAGTATTAACAATAAACTTTAACAGTAATAAAAGTACTACAGAAGTGGTTACATGTTGACTGAATAGAACGCCTATATGGACACATTAAACGAATTCGTTGTTACTTGGTCTTATGGATGTTCCAAAATCTCCACTATAACAGTAAATACATTACTATCATGTTGATACAAAGATAATGTTTGCCAAGAAGATGGTATATATATGTAAAATTATTTAGAGATATTCAGAAAGAGAGCAAAGTTTCTTGAAAATGTAACGCTTGTCAAGCAAATGCTAACTGTATCCTCCATGGAATTGATACTACCCGGTGAATTCGAACCCACAACTTTCGGTTTCACCCTGACACTTTACTATTACGTCATCCTTTTGTAGTTACCTTAATATTATCCTACTTTATAGCATAGTATATATTTGCATTTATTGATTGAAATTACTTAGGTTTGTTAAAGATAAAAATCCAAATATCTGCCAAAAGGCTTAATACTGAATTCAGTATATAATAACAGTTATTTAGTCTTCAAATGAATTTGGAAGCATTTGTTTCACGGTTATTTTAATTAATGCTAATTAATATAAAAGTTACAAATTGGTTGAATGTTATTACCTAATCGCTAATTGTGAAGTAATAAGTAAACATTTGAACTGGTTTGTGTTTGTATTTTCCAGCTGGTAATGTTGAGAACTTCAGTTGATCAATCACTGTTATAACAGTCATCTACTATCATTGACAGAAACTTCTTACTTCTGGTTTAACTAGACAAAACAAATCACAACATCTCACTGGAATTCTGGGAGGTCTGGAAAGTCGTTAGTGATAAGCAGGAGTTCATCGAAAGACGTGAAGGTTTTGTCTTCCATCTCCGGTGAAGTTGTGAATATCCATTGCAGCGGATTCCCATATAAGTGCTTCCTGGTTTCTAATGGTACTCAACGGGGATTACTCTGTGTTGAGTACGGCGAACAGCAATCACAATCATACTTTACATAATCACAGCAGATTACCAAAAAATAGAAATGTTGATGCTGAAATTATAAGAGTATACAACTAATTTGTCTAAGTTTATTCAACAACTGAAATTATAAGATCAACGATCAGAATACTTATAGGAAGCGGAGATTAAAAATAACTAAAATAGTTTATTTGATATAAAAACTCATTTATACGTTTTTACAGCTATTAATAATAAAACAAAAAAATTACAACAATATGAAGATATGTGGATGATGATAAAAATGGATTCAACATTACTTAATTGATTGGGTTTTGTTAAGGTTGTTAAATTTGCATTTAGCATTATGAACTTCTTCAGAGTATAGAACCACTGGGAAACAGTGAGTATAGGATAATAGTTTTGTCGTAATCTAGGACCACTCAACGTTACCCATTTATGCCTTCACTGGCAATCAAACCCACGATATTTATGCCTCATTGTGAAACTAATATCTCAACATCTAGTTTTTAATTACAATCTTAAATTTATACATAATAAATATTTTAATTGATATAATTAACTTAACATTGATAATTCATTGATGATTACTAATTTTAATTGGAGAATTGTAGAATCTAAAGAAAATTTATCTAAAAGATTATTCTACCATCAAGTTATTTTGTTTGAATAAACATTAATTGAATAAGCTAAATAAAGATAAAACACACATAAAAGTAACACAATTGAAAAAGAAAACTCTTATCAATTTGGTTATTTATTCAGTGTATTTCATTTGAAAGAAATGAATTTCTATTTGAGACAAAGAATTATAATGAAAGACAATAACAGTTTAATCATCATTATCTTTGTTGGTTTTTTCATAGACGTCTTAAAATTAGTCTACGACGTAATCTAGTTTATGACTAATAAACCTGTTTTTGCACATAAATGACGGTGATCAGACTGGTTAGCAGGATGGAGATTATAATAATAATAATGATTATTATTATTATTATTATTATTATTATTATCATTATTAGAAAATCTCAATTCATTGACTTTCATTTACATTAAATCAACCTTAAAAGATATTTATCCAATTAATAATTAAGATAATACGGACTGAATCTGTTCGTAATTTAGGACATTCAGTAGAAATAATTAGTCATAAAAATTGCATTTTATTTTAATATAAATATGCATGACCAAGACAGAAAAAAAAAGTGATTGTTAGAAATTAAAGGATAGAAATCGGATTGTTATTATTGTTATTATTATTATTATTACATCTGTATACATAATCAAATGTATTAATAACTAGTCAATTATGTTGATAATCTGAATCTAGATCATTAATTATAAGTAAGTCACTATTTCATATTGAATTCAGACGATAAGTAACATAATTCAAAATCTATGCAGTAATAACATTATCACATAACACCTATTCATGTTACATAGTTACATTGATACACAATAAAAACGGTCTCCAGACGTATACATACACACATTCACATATGCATTATCAACCTCGTTTATATAGTTACACCATATGGCACAAATTTCAGTGATTTTTTTAATTCCAAGTTTGTTTTTTTTGTTTCCAAAATTAAAGACAATCAAATTTATAGTCTGTAATTTTGCGCTATCAGAAAGATTAAATGTTTCGGGAATAAACTATCGGTAACTTTTGTCTGAAACTAGAATGGTTTAAAACTAGTACATAATAGATATGTATATATATAGACAAAGTAACAATTTCATAACTGTACATGATTCATTGTATAATGACAGAAGAGAAAACATTGTTTTAATGAAAACAAGCGATATTTATCAGTTATCTTTTATGTAATATTTAGATATTCTTTGACAAGTGAAATAGTTCCGGAGTGATTAACTATAACTACAATTACATAGAGATTGTTAATTGTAGGTAAATTCATATGATTTATAGATCTTTCTGAAATAATTTCTTTTATGTATCTTTTGTATTTGAACAGATTATTATAAAATTCCTTAAAGACAGAGCTGATGGTCCCTAATAGTGAATCAGTGTTTGCACATTTTAAAAAATACCATGTCGATAAAGATTCATTAATACGTAACTTTTTCTCTTGGAAATCTGTATAAATTAAGGTACCAAATGAATATTACACTGATGGTGCCATCACCAACTTGTCAAGCGTATATGAAGATAATAGAAATGAATAGTGATAATTTCAACAATATCTAAAATTGATTCTATTAGGTACTGCAAGACAAATTTCATGTTGTCAAATAGAATTGAGTTTATTAATGTCGTATCAATCATGCAAAAGTTACCATAATGTATAGCTTCATTGGTGATCTTTTGTTGAGCGGCAAAACTATGCCACCATGTAACTTCTTTGACTTGTTTAATTAGAGTAAATTGTTTCCTTTCTCAGTTACCCCTTTCTTAAAAAGTAAGACAGACCAAAGTAAATTAAGAACGATGCAATGAAGAATACAATCTGTGCATGAAATGAAAACATTTTCCTTTTTAACGTATTATGTTAAATATTCAAATTGTAGATAATGTAGTCAGTTTCTTCAATTTAAAATCATAATGTATATTTCGACTATTCCCGAAAGTTGGTTTAACTTGCAGATAATCATCTTAACTAAGCGATACCAGTTGAAAACCAATAAAAAATAATCATTCAGCATGGAGATTTCTAAACTATGTTTACCGACTATCTTAATCGTCATCAAACTCACATGCATAAGATATTGTCGTTCTCATATTATACCTAAGGAAAAGTTTGGAAATCAAAAACATCACAATAGTAGTTAGTACCATTACAGATCACAGAGGTTCTAATAGTAAAAAATAACCTTCAGTACTACTTCAACTCTGGTATTTTATACTTATCTACCAGTGTTATTGATCTATTTCACCGAATTAAACGAAAGTACAAAATAAGTACATTCGCATTTCTATTCAATAAATGAGTTATATATTCATGAAAAGATAAGAATTTCGTTCAGCGTACAGACCTCTTTTTGGTGAATTCATTTTCAGAACTACACAATTATATATTTATATATATACGATATGATCTCTTCACTAAACGACATTCCTATCTTTTCATAACTCAATGAGCATTTTCCACTTAGTAATACAGTCATCATTGTATGACCTGCATACCTCTCGTTAGATCACTTATGAATTAATGAGTGGATTACTTAGCAATCCTAAATCAAAGTGAATTACTTAATGAATTTCATTAGTTGTTAATGAATATACAACTGATATCAACTACAGATCAAATTTAACTTCATAAATTGTCTTTACTATAAGGAGATGTATTTAAATCGACAAGGTAATTCTGTGTTTTTTATTTTATTTTATTTTGTTTTATGAAAAACATTATAATTGTCAACTTCACATCAAGTTCACTGACAATCGTCTAGTCAATGTATCTTATAATACACATATTTTACGTAATTAAGTATTACTGTTAAATAATGATTGTTTTCTTTCTCTTATAATCTTCAATCATTGTCCTAAGAGTAACCTTTTCCATCTATCAGCTTCATTTAATTGATTTATCAATAATATTCAAATGATATTTATAAGATAGACTAAGTTATCAAAACACTAATTTTCATTACTATTGTTAGTAGTAAACATTCTGACAACAATATAGTAATAAGATTCAATAATGAACCTATTCTATCATTCATCAATTAATTTATCTCCACTTTTGTTTGTATTCATTATTAACATAAGTATTAATCAATCTGATTGCAGGTATCATGATGTGTTCAGCATCTACTTATTTAATAATCATGAATGACAAATAAAACTTTGATTGAATGTAGTAACAATTTTATGTACACGTGATTGATCATGAAATCATTCTAGTTTTCTTATTCGATCATATGATCATCTGCATTCTAATATTTAGGACATTAGATTGTATGAATTTAGAATAACAAAAACGCATAGATGCATATATATTTGGTAAAGCAGAGGTAAAGTGTATTATTATTGCTAGAAACTAGTTCATTCATTAGTAGAAGTATGAGAATTTTGAAAGAGAAATAGAAAAGTAAATGAATAAAAAGTGTTAATAATTTAATGTTCTATTTACAAGTATTTAAGTAATAATACTTTCATTCTATAAGATTTAAATACTACTGAGAATAAAGTTTACTGTCACCAATATGAGTATGTAGATAAACAGTTATATTCCATTTCACTAGTTTTGAATCAATGAAAATTACTGTCCAATATATTGCAATATGAAAGTACTTTATTTTATAAATCAGCAAATAACTTACTGATTTGGATTAAGAATATCACTGTATTATGAGCTAGAGAATGATTGAATTCAATGTCATTAACTTAAAAGTGCTATACATAAAAGCCAGAGGTTCTTATTTTCAATATTATTTCCGTTATAATTGATCATTGTTCCCTGATTTTCAATGGTTGATTGGGTCATGATGAAAATTGCCTTCAAAATATTCAAAACAACTAAAATATTGTTCAAATTAAATATAAACTTTACTAATATTTATCTAATTATTTTAGATGTAGTTTCATCTTATACAAGATCATATTTTAGGAAAAGCTAATCACTAATGCAAAAGAGAGATGTTTGTAGTTTTATCTCAACGTTGGCGAACCATTAATTTGACATTTGTGATGTATTTTTGTAATATATTAAGATTTATTGCCAACTTCAAGCTTAAGTAATTGATTTTCGTGGAACTAGTAATATTACTGAGAATTCTGAATGAATGTAAACGGAGAAGAATTCAAACCATTGACTAATTTAAAGAAAACTAAGTAGATAATTAATTAAACAATAATTCAATATGAATATCATTTCATACTTCAGTTAAGCTTCGAAATAACTGGTCTTGGGTCTGAAAATACACTTTCACATCTTATTAATTAAAAAATAATATGACAGATAAAATATAATTAATTTATTACAATTGCGATTCTTGATGTTAGTTTAAAAAACATATTAATTGCAAGTAATTATTTAAGTGAAATCCAGGACACGCGTCCCGTCGTATTTCGGACTAGTCAGCTAAATGTACTTACATCCTAATGTTGATATTCACAGTGGGATTTGAACTTAGTCCGTCCCACCTTGAACATCAACATTAGGATGTAAGTACATCCAACTGAAGAGTCCGAAATACGATGGTACGCGCGTCCTGAATTCCACTTCCACGTCATAATCTAACTTAAATAGTATTTGTGATTAACAGCTTTATCGAGGCAATTCGTTCACGATGTACATATTAGCAACAGAGACTGACCAGCTTTGGTCCACAACAACTCAACGGAAGATGCGAGTTCGTCCTAATTGGAAGGTAAGTTTTTCACATAAGTTAAAAGTATCGGAAGCCGAAAACATCATTCATAAGGGAAACAGTGAAAGTCTATAAGGTTAGATTTCGATAAATTACTTTTAAACTTTATTTTCTTTATAAAATTAAACGGTTACAACAGTAACTAACACATGAAAGTGATTTTTAGAAAACACCATAACCATGAGTGATTATATACCAATCGATTATTTCCATTGAAACCTACATCACTACCTGCGATCTCCTTTAAGTACTCAGCAGTATAACTGCGTTATCTGATTGAGATTCATAGAAAGTGTAGTTTCCATATTACTATCGTATTGAACATTTATTCTTATTTTTAGAAAATAACCTAACTACATTATTAAATTAGAATGAAGACGTTTCAGCTATGAAGAATGTTCTTTTTGATTAAGTCATTTACTACAGTTGTACATTCGTATCTATAATAAATTTAACAAACAGTTGTCTGTAATATAATAAAGAGGCATGATATCATTTTTTTAAAGTAATCAGTATCTAATCACATTCTCAAGTATTTAATAAAGTAGGGATTTGGAATTATTTTCTTTGACAAATCATTCAAGGAGATGTTACATCACACAACGAAGTTGTCAACAATAATTAGGCTTTTGAAGTATTGGGTGCAATACATCAAAATAACAGTCTTCAGTATGTAACAACAGTAATGTAAAGGATAATTGCTTACTTGATGGATGCTAAAACGTTTAAGAATATATGGTGATAATAACTTGTAAAACAATTAGAGTATGGAAAAAGTAAAATAAGAAATAAAATGACGTAGTAAAATCATGGTAAATTAGAGGATTGAACGTACTTCTTTTAAACGCAAGCTGGAATTGTTGAATTGCCGACGTTTAGATTATACATTAATCCCTGACCCGAACTTCCTTTGAACCAGTTCGTCTAACTATGTAAATTATCATAAAGGCTAATTCCCGAGGCGCTGCATGACCTGAAATGAAAAAATGCTCATGAATAAGCGGACTACCTATATGCATCAACCTTGAGATAATTATGGTGGATAGTATTTAAATATTGGGTTGGAAAATGCACGCTTTGTACTAGTAGACTGGTAAACACACATTGAGTTCATTTAAAATAGCATGTTATCCTTCGCACTTACTTGAACGAGGTTCCTGCTGGAGAAGACAATTTGAAGTTCTACTGAGCAGTGTTCTCTAAGGTGGTCTTGAGAGTCGAATTTTAGGGATTTCTGTCATTGTCTCTCTTGAAGTAGATGCTCATGAATATTGCATTTTTTGGGAAAGTGGAAATTTTTCTGGTTTATTTTTTGGGGGTTAGGTGATTGTCGATGAAGCAGGGAGGAGAGGAGAAATCCATTCACCACAAGTGATCTGTGGATTTCATCCAATTCATCATCTATTGTATCCTTTGTGCATATTCGTCTAGCTTTCAAGGATAAATAATGGATTGAATTTCTCCTTCCGCTTAGTGGCATCCAACTGTGAAAGTTAGTATACTTCCCATTTCATGTTGGTTTTTTATGAATTGGTGTTTTCAAAGAGCTGTCTTGTCTTCGTCTCAACAGGACATCAAGCAAATGTAATACAAAGTTTACCTACGATTGTATTGAGCACCTGATTAAAGTACGACGGTTGTTGAATTCTTACAAATCACTTTCTTTATAGACCATATACTGTTTATAGAAACAGAGCTGTGATTTCTAGATTAGCCATGAAAATATCCTGTAGGAGAGGACTATGGGTTGATTCTATTGCGACACCATAAACTTTTCATTCGGTTTATAGAAATATGGTGAAAAATTAAATAGAGAAGCTCAGTGATGCTTGTTGAATTAGATATTTATTATTTTTGTTATCTAACTTTTAACAGTATTCCCCAACCATCTCACGTTGCATCAAACTCAGCACTATCTAAGGAAGAAATTCATAAATTAAGACTAAAAAAATTATAAATTTGGTTCTGTCTGTGTATATATGAACTTTTGTTGTTGAGTTGTCTAGTGTTCAAACTTTACTTAGATGCTTACGTATAACAATATATTTAAAAGTTAGCCTCAATTACATTAAGAAGAACAGTAGTTTCTTAACTATAACATTAATCTAAAAACAATTGGCAAGGTTTCCACATGTTATCATTCATTGTAACATGATAAACTTGAGAGAAATAAGTTTCATTGTTTATATTCATCACAGTGAAAACCAGAGAACAGTAAAAACTGTTTCATCTTAGTATGAACTCCTTAACTATATGAATTTACGACTTCTCTAAGGGATTGAACCCGTACCCTTCATATCAGCTTAGGAATTGCAAACATGAACTAATTAACTAATCAATACTCCCTAATTATCATTGGTATCTAACTCACATCAGTCTGTGATGCATATAAACAATCAAATTTAATACCTATTTTAAAATTATCTTAGTTCAATTCTTAAAATAGTCTAAAAAAGTAAACTTGAAAAAAAATTCTATCATTTTAACTTTACTATTGTTTATACCAATGCCATTTTGGCAACATCTACAATGTTTGTCTATGCCATGTTATGTGCCAAGAAAAAACCATTGTATACGTCATTATTATTATTATTATTATTATTATTATTATTATTATTATTATTATTATTACAGACAAATGCATCTACAATGTAAAGAAATAATTCATCTGTAACATTATGACTCATTCTAATGTCAATATATAATCTGATAAAGAAAAAAAACTGCCTTCATTTCAAGAGAAAAATAATAATAATAAAAGAAATCAGACTAAATTTGTCAAATTAGTAAAAATAGAAATAAAGAAAAATGTAAAAAAAAAAGAAATAGACAATCAAATATATAAAGTAGATACATTAATCAACGAAATACTATAGAATATTACACTCTGTGTATAATGAATAAATGTAATTTCATTGTAATTTAGACACTCCCATACTACTTGACAGTAAATGTATGTATCTATGTTCTTATATAGATGTTTCCAATTAATTTACCACAGTATCTATCTATCTATCTATTTATCTGTCTATCTATCATATTGACGTCATAAACAACTATAATGTAGTAATGAGAAACCTGTTTGTTTCCTATCAATATAAAAACTTAGAAGTACATATTCTTTATTTATACTTTTAACAGAAAACCTTTGATTAAGTTGAATTAGTTTTTCTCTGGTTTCTGTCGGGAATATTATTATTATTAGTATTAGTATTATTATTATTGTTCTAATTCAATGTAAAATTATATGAATCGCCAATTCATTTCATTGTAGACAACTGTAACAAAACAAAAAAAGAAGTTTTCTCGTAAAATAGAAAACAAATTATTCATATCATTCAGTGTCTGTTACAGAATCTTTAAAAAAAATTAAAAAAAAAAAAAAACTAGAAAACATTGAATGACACGTTGAAGATATTGAAGCAGTGAACAAATATACATGGATACAGAGTTGAACTAAGTGTACTTAGGTATTATAATAAGCATAATGATACTGAATAGTTGAGTTGAAATTTCAGCTACATTAGTTAGGAAAATAAACCCTCTAAATTATCACTCTATGTACATTAAATATCATTAATATGCTCTACTGCTACTTAGAACTTAGTTAACATTATAAGTAGTATGTGAAATAAAATGAGTTGTTTCTACACTATACAAAATGTTCACAAAATAATCTGGATGAAAATAATCCACTTATTCGATTGTATAATTTATGATAAAATAGTATCAGTTATCAAGAAAGAATTGTGAAACCAAATGCTTTTTTTTATTTATATTATCTAGTGGAATTCAAAATTATTAAGTTTTCCTTAAAAAAAAATACACTATATTACTGACTTTGTTGATTAGTGAAGACGATTTAAGGAAGATATTCAAGTGTCCCATTTATGAAGTACCAAAAAAAAATAAATTATACTCATACCAGCAGGATAAACAGATCATAAGTTTATGTGAGGAACTGAAAAAAAAAGCGACTGATTCAGACTTGGCGTAAGCTTTAGTGTATACTAATGATTAGATTAGAGGTCGTTTTGTGAAAGTCGTACATTTAGCCGTACCAGTGGTGATGATAGTTAAGCTTTTACCACTAGTCCTTGAGGTACTGGGCCCCATCGTTATTTAGGACATAAGCGAACTTTTTTGAGTTACACACTTGAATGAAGTGGCTGCTGTCTGATTTTCATTAGTTGTCTAACCCAGGTGAATTAGTGAAATCAAATTTAAATTCACTTCATCACCATAACATCCATTATTAACTAATAATATATTCAATTTAGGTGGCTATTTTTATGAAGATTTATTAGTTAATTAGTTGATTGAATATGTGACAGATGGATGTTGACAGGGTACCATTGAAAACTAGGGAGCACTGGACAGCTGCTTCGTTCTAGTGTGGAACTCCTCAATTAACTAAATAATCAATCCCTATAAAAATAACCGCCTAAACTGAACTATAATAATCAGCTCACTAGTGACTAATTCTAGGATGTTCCTGAAGCTCTAGTGAGAAGTCCTGACTGGTGGAGTTCAGACTTGTCGGGGGAGTGAGATAGTTATTACCAGTGACAATGGATAATCGTCGCGCTATGTATCACAAATTGATGGAAGTGGATATTCTGCCAGTGGATGCCGACATATTCAATCAACTAATAACTTATTACAAAATCATTATAACTCGGTATGATTTTTTAATGATATTCTGAACAAAGGTGAAATATTTATTTTCAGGTCATGACGTAACATCATCAATAATATTTTTAATGATGTAACAATACTAATTAAATTGACTTGACAACCACTATATCACTTGCATAGATACCTGTTTCCTGTCATTACCTACATACTCATAGTGGTTTAACCAGTTTCTCTAATAATAATAATTACTATTTTTATTATGGTATGAGTATCACTTTGAAAAACAGCAGGAGGTCAAATGAATCGAGTGATTGTTTGCACCAATGGAAGCTAAATTTAGTCGTTATGAAAGATGAATATTGTGATTAGTAGTAGAACTCTATGAATGTAGCTCACTGAAAAAAACAGAAAGAAACAATGTTACTATCATTTTTATTTGTAGATAGATTACCATCTATTATTACAAATGTAACTATCTACCATCAGGGTTTTTATAACTAACAATTCATAAATTAACTTTGTTTAACCTTAAAAGCTCGTCAGCACTGTTTACATTATGTAAACCATGGACTAAGTAGGTTACTAATGGTAATAGAAAAACAAATTTAATTATAACAATCTAATGTGATGATGAGGTAAAGTGAAAATTGTTAGAAGTTGAAATTATACAGCACTACCTAATATTTCGTGTATGCATATGTAGATTTAGATGTACAGAAATCAGTTGATTAACTTCAAGCGTGAAATTTCCGATGTTATTCGTAAGTATCGGCTAACAACTAAAAGAAGAAGTCGTAGAGCAGCTATAAATATGAAATTTCTATGTTATTTGTTGTATCTAAGACTACAATCAGAAATCTTACAAGCTATGGATTCCCAGTTGAATGTTGTGATAGTTTAATTAAAAATCAAATATTGAAGTCTCACAAAAATTTGGTCGGATTTTAAGATAGCACTTAAATTTGAAGACTAATGTCTTAATTTATATATATATATATATATATATATATATATATATATATATATATATAGGTTAGATACATAGGTTAGATTCATAGTTATATGATTATTGTGAGTGTAAATACATGTTGACGAGTTAAAAAACAAACTTGTAATAATAGTAACTAAACATTTTAATAACTTATTGATGTTATAGATAATTTACTTACAATAATAAGTAGTTTAACAGATATTGATGCTTAATTACTTGGTATTTATTTTACTTACATTCATCAGTTTTGTATTCTTATAATGTGTCAAGTGGTTTTTATTAAAATCATGATGATCACTTAAGTCCATTTAGTCATGTTTGTTACTAAGTTGTGACCTAATTGTAACAATATTTATCAAAGTACCACCACTTGATGAGCACAAATGACTATTCACTTGAGGCTTACTCACTGTAGACAGTAATATATCATGTTTTATTTGAAAATGTTCAGCCGATTATTGCTTAACTTTTCCTGCCATAGATCTATAGCCATTTAAAAAGTACACGATGGGCTATAAATATTCTCAACGTCAAGTTTTGGACCATTAATACTAGCTATGATGCAATCTGGAAGTTAAATTTTCAACTGTTTACCTGACTGAACTTTTAGGCTTCTGCATGTTGTTGGACAATAAAATCTCTGATTAGAAGAGGGGGATCAGTTTATTAAAAGATACTCTTTTATGTATTTCATATAAAATAATCTGAAAGTGATCTTTGAGTATCCATTTCAATTTGTCATATGTAAAAGAAACAGGTTTGATTAGTAAAGCGAAATTCTTCAGTTGTCAGTAAATATTTCTTTTATTAGCAATGATAAAACACACTGATAGTAATTCATCATTTCCATTTCTAGATTAACACTAAGCATTGTATCATTGTCGGTAATCTTCATTTTTATAATTTAAAGATCCCCATATAGTAGTAATCTGAAGTCAAGAATATTGGAACAAACATTCGTTTTTGAAAGATTTTTCTTCAGGCTTTATATTTATAAACCAATAAATATCATTTGCAGTTAGATTATATAGTAAGGTAAGCAGTGTGAATATGTCGAAATCAAGGACTGAAATTACCAAATTATAAGTCAATCTGATCTTTAAATACTTAGGAATGGTCTTAGACAAACACGAAATATTGTGCAACCATGTGTCACGGAAGTTATTTAATACAGCAAGATTAAGTAAATGTGGCATGTTAAAAGGTGATGATGGTGACAAATAATCAATGAGGACAACGTGATGAGTAAAATAATATTAATAGTAGTAACGATAGTACAATTAGTGATAAGTCAAAGTTATTAAAATCTATTGAATCACTTGGTGACAAAAAATGAGTATGAATATCCTGTAAATACAAAGAAAAAGGAGGAAAGATAACAGAAGAATGTTGTCCCTAACACATTATTCTTCGTTTTTTTTCCGGATAAAACAGTGAAGAGTAAACATCCAGTATGAAATGATCCTATAATCTAAAAAGTACCAATATAATATTTAAGTTGGATTGTGACTGGTAAGTGGAATCCAGGATGCGCGTTTCGTCCTATTGGGACTCATCGGCTGGATATACCTGCATCCCAATGTTGATGTTCACACTGGGATTCGAACTCAGTCCGCTTCGTGCTAAATGTCACCGCGTTCACCACTAGGCTACTGTGTCCAGACAGTCACACTTGTGCAACGGGTACATATGCAATTTAGAATAGGCTTGTATCATCCCGTTGATTTGTAATGGACTGAGACTAGTCAGCCTCTGTTGCCATATGTGCATCCTGAGCGGATAGCCTCTATATAGTGGTAGTACACAAGTTATATTTAAGTTGGATTGTGACTGACAAGTGAAATCCAGTGGAATCCAGGCTGACAAGTTTCAGTCCATTACAAATCAATGGGATGATACAAGCCTATTCTAAAATACCAATATAATAATTTAACTTTCATCAGAACTAACAACAATAAAACCATATCTACACTCAAAGCAATAACATAAACAAGAATTCAAAATCGACAATAAACTATTGCATTACTTAGAACTATCCATTATAACAAATGCTAATGATACATTTAAAGTGTATAAGAAATAAGATTGTTATTCACTATACATGAATTTTACTAATTTCACAATAAAACATATTAAAATTCACTTAAATAAATATCATAAATTATATGAAAGTGTATAGGTAAAATTGATAATTTTACTAAATTCTGTATATTAACAAAATAAATTTTTTTGTTTTTAGTGTTATTGAACATTTGAACTATTTCAAGTAAAAATATGAGAAATTAATAATAATAATAATAATAATATATATATATATATATATATTAATAGTAATAATAGTAATGGTAACGGTAATAATAATAATACTAACATCTCAACTACGAGTAACTCAGTTATAAAATTAACAAAACTGTGTGTTTGTGTATATGTGTATGTGACTATTTGTATCTAATGACAATCATATTCAAAATTTGGCACAGAATTTGTCTATGATGTATATGTATGTACACATACATATATAATACATGAATGATAAATTTATTTCCATTCATTAATCACTGGTATGTTGTTGTTTTAATATTATTAATGAAAATTGAATATATTGAATGAATAAAATATTGACAATATATAATAATTGTCACGTAATGATTTCATGTAATAATGATTTTTTTTTCTATACAAGAAAAAGGTATGCATGCATATTATCATTGAATTGAATACATTATGGTACAATGTGAAACATGTAGAAAGTTATGAATATGTGTATTTCTACTTAATTATTAGGAATAAATATAAATAAGTTAAGATGGTTCTCTGTTAAAGACATGATATTTAGTTGTTTGTATTCCTTACACATTGATGTTGGTCAGGTACCACTGAAATAATCATCTCGCTAGTGATTAACTTCAGGATACTCCTGAGAAATAGTGACCACTGGAGTTTAAACGTTTCGGAAGTTAGTCATTTATCACTAATAATGATAGATAGTCGTTGTGTTAAGTCAGAAATTGATAGAAGTGGGGATCTAACCATTGGAGATCGAGACAATTGTACAGTAGATTAAACTGATGCCAAACTGAAGTCCCTCGGTTAGATGTTCTGCCGAAAATCGAGAGTTCGGACTGCTAAGTAATTCCATATTGAAACGAGACAGCTGTCCAGTGTTTACCGGTTTTCACTGGTACTCAACTAACATCAATCTGTAAAAAAATAAAAGCAGCTAATAAGTGTAAGTGAGTTGAGGTGAATATTATCCAGTCATTACGAATCATATATTGTCCCTCTCATTACTGTTCACTAGTTCTATCTGTTTGGTGTGCCCCGAAATTTTGATGAATACGATCTTAATTATTCCTGTTTTATTATATTATTGACTTGGAATAATTACATGTAAACTATAAGCATGAGTTTTGCCCAAGATTGACATTATGAAAACAATGGAGAACTGAGAAATTCTTCGGTTCTATTATCAGGCCTTTTAGTAATTCTCCCACCATCAACATCATGTGAATCTTGATGAAATATAATAGTTTTGCAACCAGAGTGTCACTTAATTGAAATTCAATAGTTCCGTTTCGCAAATTCAATCCATTTCGCCAATCAGCATCATTATTGAGTAAGCGTCTTCTTTCTAATATGAACGATCTCCACTAACCAAAACATTTTAGGAATCTATTTTAAATTACTGTTGAAATAGTTTTGTAAGTGTAAATAAATTCTAAATGAACAGTAACTGTAACATTTCATCACAAGTGTTTAAATACACTTTCACAATTTATGGTTATTTGAATATACAAACAATCTTAGTTATTCTCCTTGAATGTAACAGGATGAGAGAAAAATGTTTGTTTTACGAAGTACTGTAATACAAAATATGCTGTTTTATTAAAGTTGGCATCTATACTTGTAATCAATACAGAAAGAATGTCATCTCATTTATGCATAATGCCCATATTTCAAGGTAAAACTATGTTAAATATGTGTATGTACAATTTCTATATATCCACTGTATAAATATGCACAGTGTATATACTGACTATATTTCATTAATCTATCCAATTATGGACATAATTGAAATGGTAGACTAATACTTCACTTTATATTAGTTGTACAATATATTACCCCTTCATTTCTTCTAGAAATAATAAACTTGAAGAAATATTATGAAATTCCTTGATCACTTTCAAAAGTATCTAATCCTAGGTAATATGAAACTATTCAAAGCAAATCATTCAAAATAAGCAGAGTCAGTTAAGAATTAATTGAAGTTAGGATCTTGAATTCAATATCTGTAATGCAAAAATGATTCATAAACTAAACCAGCTCTAATCAGTAACAGAGTATTCTGGCAAATATCAGGATTCATCTCGTTTTTGATATTCTAACTTTGTTAGTTAACTAATTGCAATAAGTTCAATCCTGTGACTCCATAGTAGAATAAATAATATAATCCAATTTTCTTGTGAAGTAAAGTTTAACAATCACTACGATATCAAACAAAGACAGATAATATTTATACACTAGTGACTGACCGCAAACAGTGATCCTGAAGCTCTAGTGAGAAGCTGTGACAATTCCTGCTTAGTTGTGTTAGACATGTGGCAATTACCCATCCAATTAAAATAAATGGGGTTACACAGTAAATCGCGAGTTAAGTGAGTTTAAAAATGAAAGCCATTAAACTCCAACTCAATGGTTTGTTGGTTAAACACTCGCTATCCCGGTAGGGATATGGATGAGTACTGTTTAAGAATTCCACGTAAGAATGAGGCAGTCGTCTAATGCCCCTGGTTTTTCAATGATTAAAACCTTACAGAGATCAATCTGTAACAGGAAACTGAAATAGTAATCTTACTCATGTTAAGATGAAACAGCTATCCTGTACTCCCTGGTTTTCAATAGTACCCTGACAATATCAGTCTATGACGTATTCAATCAGTTAAAAGTAATAGGAATAGTTAATAGCTGATATTATCGAGATGTAGTCAAGGGATACCTTCATCGATTATCGATATTGAGTTGATCAGAAGTTTCTGTTTTCATCGATTTCTATTAATTATTAACTAATTTTTATTGTTTTGAAGATAAGCTTATTATAAAAGTTGATTTGGATTATAACAAGATTCTTCGAAGTGAACATATTCTGTCCACAGTTTCACTAATTATGCGATTAAACAAACATTTGTTAAAGGCTAAAAGAATAACAGTTTTAATGACACTTTATGTTTTAGTGTGACAGAATTAATAATATATTCTTTACATTTGATTCCACCAATGAATTTATAAAGAACTTCATCTTCTGGAACCAATAAAGATCATACCGGAAACACATATACAGTCACTAGTCTAGTCTCTTTACACCAAATGTTTTGCTATTACGACTGTCAGATATGAACACGATCCTGCTTGTATTACATCTAATCATGTTTATCAGATTACGTGCACATACCAAAGTAGAAAAAAGTGTTGGTTTCGCCGTCAATCATCAAAAGTTGAAACTATGAGAATAGAATATTTTCCGACGGTATAATCATCTGACATTAGATGGACAGTGGACACAATGTTAATGTGCCAAATCCTTTTAGGATAATCAATAAATAAATACTTCAGATTACACAATAAAGTCATCTAAAAGATGGTTTAAACTAGATTTATGCATCTTAAGGGACAGGTTTATTAATCATGTTTTGAATTTATCACAGCTTTAGGAATTCGTTAAGGAGAATTAAACTATGACATTCACTTTCTACCACTAAAATTCTGTTTTCATGCTCCTCTCGATTTTCTCTATTAGGGCATTAATGTAGCTAAGCAATAAATGGGCAACTGTTTGAATAATTTCAGTCGCCCCACAACTATTGTCTATTGTTATTTCACATTTATATATCAAACCCAACTTTAATAAAGAATCATCTGATGTTAAGAATGTGTATTTTCTTATGTACAGGGACTAATATAACATCAACAACAGTCGTTTGTGGCAGAGAACAAATAAATTTCCAGCTGAGAAAGGAAAATCGAAGAGACTCTGAAAGTGGATAGGATACACATTGAGGAAATCACCGAAGTGCATCATAAGACAAGCACTAATACGGAATCCTGTAGGCCAAAGAAAGAGAGGAAGACCAAAGAGCACACTGCTTTGTTAATTGGAGGCGGACATAAAGTGAATGAACAACACTCTTGATGAACTGGAAAGGAGATTTAAGGATACAGTTGGTTGGAGAATGCTGGTCGACAGCCCATGCTTCCACGAAGGGTAAAACGTATTTATTGATTGATTAATATAATTGTATGTATGCTGTAATCAGCAGTAAGATAACCCGTAAAATGTACACTCATCTAATTGTTCTACAATTATTCTTCCTACTCTACTGAAATAAAGATAATAAAATTTTCAAAATAAAATGAGTTCATGTTAGGCTGTTGAAATGAAATTCACTTTTTAAAATTGAGATATCCGGTATAATAATGAACGATTCAAAATGTATTAAATCGAGAGTGTCTGAATTCTAGTCCAGATGAATCTTATATTTATTATTAATTACACCATGCCGTTTATCCAAAGCCTATTTATTTCATTCTACAAATATTATTATCGTTTTTAATTTTTTCGAAGTTATTAACCGTTTAAAGCTTGTTAATAAATGACAGACCACCAAACTTCATGAGCCAACAACTGAGTATAATTTACAAACATTCAAAACACCAAGCTAATATTCAATATGTATAACATACATAGTTTTAAATAACCAATATGTTGGTGGGCTGTTCAAGTATAATTGGAATTCACTCGAACATATAAGTCAAACATTCTCAATTAAATACATTTAAACTGCTTTGAAGTATGTCAGATATTTAAAATCATATTATGTGGGAATAAATAGCTAAAGTTTTAATTCATTAAACGACCTCCTAGCTAATAATCTAAACTTGAAGTACGAGTCAATGAACGAAGTATTGTGTTCCCAGGGTATCAGTGGCATAAGTATGAATGTAATACGCTAGGATTCGGTCAACTGACTGTGATAAAATCATTAATCATCTATAGTGTAATATATTCACAGGGTAATAGTTAGTGCATCAACTGAGTAATATAGACTATTTAGTTTTCTGTACTCAACAAGTCACATGCATGCAAAGATTTAACTGATAACACATGACAGTTAAAATATGAAATTTCTAAATCACACTTCACTTCGTCTCATTATTAAAAGTAGGTTTTACATAGTTTCTTTGATTTAAGCGCATATATTGAAAATAAAGCGTCTAAAGTAAAAGACATGTGAATAAAGAATATTGTTTTCTTTCCCTATTTACATATCCTATTTCAATTTCCTTCTCAGAATTCCTTTTAGGTCAAATATTAGTTACTGTCTTGAGTTAGATTATTGCTGTTGACATGCATGTACTACGCATACAAATAAAATACTATTTCTTTTGATTGTTTTAAGTTAGTGCCATTTTGTGGAATAGAGGAGTGATGTTTGGAATGTACCTTTCTGTTTACAGAGAACTTATTCTTTTTGAATGAATCAAAAATAAGTCAAATTATGCCAACAATAAGGAAACCTGATCTTTTTTCACTAGTCTTTTTTCGACTCTTTGAAACTACCTACTGGCCTAGTGGATATCAATGAAATGATAGAAACTGATTTGCATTGATGATATACAATTGATAAAAAATATGATTGTTATCTAGTAGAATCTCCTGTCACACTGACCTGTGGTATATCAGAAAACAATCTCCTAGCATTGTGATTACAACCAATTCATACCAATCTTCATATACATCCTTAATAAAATACACTAGAAACCCGATTAAGTGTTTCATACTGATTGGTTTATCAACAGAACAAATTGTTTAATAAGATTCGCTTCAAAAACTATGTAGCTTGAGTCAAAGTACATAAATAGAAAACAATTCTACCTTATATACCAATTACATAAACGCTGATTTCTACTTCATCAGTCTACTACCAAGTTATCTAGTTATTATTTTAAATAATTCAATAGACTGTATTAATTCATCTGTCAATGTTACTTTCTAGAATTCGATTTATCAACGTTTTTGTTCTGTGATGAATTCTGTC
Organism: Schistosoma japonicum; assembly: GCA_025215515.1. Taxonomy (NCBI): domain Eukaryota; kingdom Metazoa; phylum Platyhelminthes; class Trematoda; order Strigeidida; family Schistosomatidae; genus Schistosoma; species Schistosoma japonicum. Next base: position 62,126,074 of record CM046061.1, on the reverse strand, counting down.
TATTCAAAAAGAAAATTCTAAGATTATTGAAATTCAAAACATTGTAATAAAACGTAATGAATGTTTTGTTTTTCAGGGGAATTCAGTTGATAGTAAAATGACATGATGCTTCCAAATATCTATCGATATTCATATAGATACTAATGAATGCTTTTGTAGTATGAAGTCATTTTGTATACTTCTCAGAAAAGCGTTATAATGTGAAGTAGTTGCAATATTTTAGGTTATATTATATGAAGTAGAATATTTGTCTGTATGACTTATTTTCTCGTTAATTGACATTAAATATTCTGAATTGTTATAGACATCGAATTTTTATCAGATCTATCAAACAGAATGAATACAGCTACTAGTAAGAGTTTGTAATGTCTTTCTATCTATTGAACAAGTTAGTGGTCATCTGAACTTCACTGATCAGTGGATAACAAGGTGATGTGTAACCTAATAAGTACTGGGTTCCAGTTAACTTGTGAACTTTAAAATTCGGTCTCCTGTACAAATTACGGATAAGTTTCAAATAGGAGGAAATGGGAGTTATGAATTCGAAATCAGCTAAGGTGATTACTTTGGAATTTGTTGAATTTCCAAGGGGTATTTACTTAATGGAAATATAGACCTATCTCTGTAAGTACTAACTGAGATCAGTAACTCAATGTATACATTCTTCTTAGTGAGTGGAGCGATTCAGCAGTAAGGCATATTGTAATGACTATAGGATAAAACAAAAGACTAGACTTTCATTCTACCCAGTTATCAGCGACTTGTATTCTCAATTGTTGCTGACTCATAAATTACAAATCATTGGAACATTTCACGCTTATCATCGACTACTCTTGCAGTTCAGACGTTTCTCGGTTATTATACCGTAACAGTTGAAATGGCACTTTGTACTCTAAGGCAAGCGAATGTCATGAGCAAACGAAATTGATTGCTACGTAATCATAGTCATTCATTGGTAGATCATTATAGTCTGGACTAAATAATTTCATGTTTATTGCTGATTAGTGCAAAGATATACAAAGAGAACAGGTTTGGTATGAATAGTATCCAACAGTTTCTTCAGTTCATTCATTCATTCATTTTATTTAATAAAAACAAGAATATATTTGTCAACAAAGAATTCTTTCGGTTAATTCATTTTTAAAGGTATACAATCGTAAATAATAATAATCAATAATATGTGTTACTGGACAATGAGTAAGTGAACATGGCAACAATAAAAGAAACAGTTATTCGTATAAATCTGAAAATGTAGTTGAGTATTCATCGATTTATCGACAAAGTTTGATAAATAATCTTTAATATTAATGAACATTGCGTAATACGTTGAGATGAAACTTTTTGCATAAAACTGAGATGAGATGTGCTTAAAAATGAAAATAAGCCTGTTCAGGGTAGAAGGCTAGTAAAGACAGAGAGGTAATAATAATGGTCTTCAGGGAAGAATCGTTTATTTGTTTTGAATTTGGAACCAAGCTACAATTAAGGGCAAGAGAAGTTTCTTTTGGATGCATAATTTTGGCATCAACAAGCGTATATCCAAAGTTTCGACAGGTGGTAGCAAACGAAAAATTACTATCGTTGAAAGGCTTTTGTTGATTTTACAAATGACTTTAAACGATGAATCTATGGGATCAGATGGCCTGTACTTACAACATGTCCAATAATTGAGATTCTTATTGATTAATTGCCATCTCTTCTCATCCATGCTGTATGGCGTTCTTCAACCCATTTTAGATTGAACCCTTATTTTCTTATATTCCACTTCAAGTATTTACTATTAACTGCAATACATTGATAAACTTTAATTTATACTTGAGAGTGTAATCAGAGCATTGACTGTTAACACAAAACAAGATTTTCATTTAGGCCAGTTAATACACAGAATATGACCTAACATTTGTAAGTATTACGCAATAAATTATAAAAGACCTGATAAATAGTTTTATGAGAGTACTGAGAGCAGTTACAGACATGAAATTCTTCTTCACAGAAATAATGTGGTAGTTTATTGATTATTCCCAAAACTGTTTATAAATCAATTCATTCCTTGTTTTCTTCACAGAACGATCAACTAATCATAATCATTTTCCTCTTTATCTTCTTCTTATCTTTCACTTTTCTAAAAAAGCAGAATTTTAGTGGAATATACACTAGTTTAGTACACAGCGATAATAATCAATAGAATTTTGAACATTCACTTGCAATTTTCTGTCATTTATGAAGTAAATAAAATCGAATTGAGGTGGTTTTGTGGAATTCACTCACTTTAGTAATTAGTTCAAGAAACATTTGCATTTGCAACAACACTCAGAGATTTGAATTAAGGTGGTTTGTGTAGACTGGTATTGAATTTGTCACAAATTGATGTTGGTGGAATACCACTGAAAATCAGGGAGTACTGGACAACTGTTTCGTCCTAGTATGGGAATCTTCAGAAGTGCACACCGTAGATCCCACCCCAAAGGTTTCAGATTTACAAGCACTCAACCCTCTACACTAGCGAATTGTTCAATAATATACATATATATGGTATTGTAAATGTTCTATATTCAACAAATATACAAAAACGACATACATTTTACTAATCTGATCGAAGGTAGTTGGTGACTTAGTCAGTCATTGAATTAACTGCAATATACAAATAAATTTCTAAGTGATACAGATAATCATATAAAAGCAGGTTGAATTCCTATTTCTATAACTAGACTTTGCTTAAAAATAACCAGAGTAACTGAATATTTATGGTCTTATGTAATGTGGCGAAACAGTAAAACATGAATCTCAGAGATATACTGATCAATAACTATTGTATAAGCTTTAAATCCATAATTTCCACTAAATGTCCAATCATATAATCGAATTATTCGTATACAAAACAGTATGATACTGATCACACTAATGATAAAATATCACTTCTTGATTGATTTAGTCACTCATTCAACAATCAATCTATACATAGGAAACGAATTTAGAACATTAAAAGACTTCTGAATTGAAATTTTGAAATATAAAGAAGTAGGTAATTCTCTTGTTATCTAGCTAACAAAATTTAACGTTGTAAGTCAGCGAAAGTTTAAAAATATTGTAGATTTGAAAGAAGGTGCTTTAATTAAAAATAAACAAAAGCTTGTTTAGGTGAATAAAAGTTACACTCGAGAACAGTGATCGTAATGGAAATCGAATAAGATTGAATGTTCATCAAACAATAAGTGAGGTTTGAGATGAATATGTTTCTAGTATATCGCTTCAGTGTTTTGTTTCAGATTACCAACATTAAACATTGTTTTGTTTATATTTGTCATTCATATCAGTCAATCTTCTTAAACGGTTTCTATACACGAGTTAATTCAAAGTATATTTTCACCTGACAAAAGATAACTCATTCCAACCTAAAGTGAATTTTCATCGTATTTATTTTGAAGAGTTAAGTAAGTAAGGTATAGCGTTGGTGTGAATACACTAGATCATAACGGAGTTATATTAAATGTATTAGTCACTGGATTATTCTAACTCATCAAGGTCAGTATCATTCACGCAGAAAATCAACATTTGAAGTGAACACAGCCTAGGGTCCTGTGTGGTTGTAACTCACTTGCTGCAATTCCCTATCTGCATCTTCCGAAATATACTTTACCACGTAGGATTGTCTCTTATATAGGATGTATTGAAGGAACAAGAAAGCCTAGCCACCACGGTTAGGGTGGTCTCGGCTACAGGGGTCATTAGACAGCTCTGCTTCAGCCTAAGTTCACTTAAGTCAGGTAGTTACACTATCCCAATGAAACCAAGAAGAGTTGAACTATTAGCCGACGTCAAATTAGCACTACAAAGTTTAACTAATATATCAGTTGACATCACAACAAAAACAGATTAGACTCAAAACATTTAGCTGTATGTTATGCATGTTCTAGTCGTCTAGAGACAGTACATGAATAATTTAAAAGTGACTTTATGTCATAATTTTTAAAGTACCCACTAGATAGTAAGTAGAGTTTTTGTTACTGTACTTGAGTATTTCAAAAGAAAAAACTAGATAAAGTATTCTAGAGAAATTGACAGTTATTTTCAAAGCAGTTAAAAACCGATAACGGCTAAAGTAATGATTTGTGTTACTAGATTCACCTATACGGTAACAAAAATAATTTAACTTCTGAGGTTAGCGTTTACAGTGTTAGTGAAAAACGTATCTAGAAGTCGTTTAATTTCAATAACACAAATCACTTCAGTAATGGGAAAACAGTGTTAGGTCAAACCACATTTATTTAAACTGTATTCGGATTAAAGTTTAGGTTTTAGTTCAACTGAATTGCAGTTTCATTTCAATGACTTAGAAGCATGTGGGATGTCCGAAGATTAAAAGCAAATTACCAAACTTCATTTCGTGTATCATAGCTCAACAGAACGTCTAGATATTTTAGATGTTATTAAGTGGTTGAAATATAATGAGAATTCACTTAAATTACGATTCAGATATTATCAACTCAACACATTTGAATGACTTTGTTATATGCCAGATAACTAAAGTTAGCTTTGGTTATCCATTATGTTGCAGAGTGTGTTGAACATGACTAGAATGCATGTAAACTATGATTCCGATTTTTTTTGATAAAATACGTTCGACTGGTTCAGCAACATATTGGATTAGGAAACCTCTAAAGCTCAATTTACACTAAAACTCCAACCATGATGAGTTTTGTTAACAGTCTGGTAATCAACTATATAAAACCTATACTTTATAAGTCATATTGACATGAATCTGTAATAGTAGTAAGTACTTACTTTACCTGATTAAACAAATTTAAAACCAGTTATAATTGAAGCTGATGACTTTTAAAACATAAGTGTTAATGTAAACGACAAGTAGGTTAATAGAGTACATTAGAAAATATGAAAAAAAAATGGCATGTTTTATCATGTTTTATATATTAAACTTCATATTGATTACTTATTCTCTTTTTTTTGTTTCGATGCTTTATCTATGATAGTGATGCTGTTTCTTTAAAGAAATAACTAGTTATCTTACTTAAAAGGAACACTTATAATATGCATTAGTTTGTAAATTGTACAGTTAAAATCTCATAAGCTTCAATCACTAAGGTGTTTTGTTAAAAATGTTATACAGTCATGTTGCTGTATCAATTTATTTCAATGTTTAAGAACTTTAATACATTTTGTTGAAGAATCTATAACACTTTCAGTGATATACAAGCATTATGAAATTAAAAGGATTGTCTTAAACGTCATCTAACATCTATTCACTAGAAAATTGATAGTCAAGGTTTAGAAACATTTGTGTTTACTCATTAAGACGCTTGAAGAATTGCTTACTATATTTTGACGATTGTTATGATACTATATTTGGTAAAAATCACCATTTCTTATAAAGTGAGGAACCATGACCAGTTAAGCTAAGACATATAAGGCATTAGTTGAATACCACTATCACTAACGGATAGTGTTTTTTGTAATCTCACAATTTAAGTGAAATTAAAAATGTAAACTATTCGATGTCAACTTATTGTTTTGGAGAAGCGTGACCTCATTGTTCCGAATTCGATTCCCTTATGGGTTCGTATATACGCACTTCAAAAAATGTCTGCACTCAGATGAAGCAACTGTCCATTACTGTATAATTTCAATGAATATTTAACTAATCAGTCACTGAAGTACTACTATGAAATTCTGCAATCTCTATACTAATAATACTTTCTACTCACGACTAGAAATTAAAACTCAAGGTACTCAATGTTGTGTTTAACTACTGGGTTGTTTGAATTACTTAAGATAAAATGAGATAAATGTTTATCAGCACTAAGTTAATGTTATTGTTATCCTTAAGAAATTCATCTACCCTTCAAATTGAAACTAATGTCTTTTAGAAATGAATTAAATCATTTCCGATTAGTTGACAAATAATATACAACATTTGTACTAAACAGCTTAGTAGTACAACAACATAACACAACTTCACAATTAGGTTTATTATTGTAAATTATGTATTAAAATCTGCTATGATCTAAAAAAAAAAAGTTATTAGTTGTTAAGACAATATATTTATGTTGTATAAGAAAAATAACTAAAAAGTAAAGCATCATATCATCAATTCAAATATACTATTCTTTTCAGCATACTCAAGTATAGTTTGTTTGTTTTAAGTAAACAGTGAAAATTAGACAACACCTACACTTAGATATTATTATAGATTTAGACATTTCATTAATCTGATGATTTCTACATAACATTAATTATAATATTTGGCAAATGAACAACTTTGACGGTTAATTTTAAATGGTAATCAGTTCACAATCGATAGTTACTGTCTTACAGTAAATGACCTTAATAATAAAAGTACTTAGTTTAGCAACTATATATATATATATATATATATATATATATATATATATATATATATATATAATATTGAGTTATGGGAGGAAGTAGTGGTAACTGATACTGTCGAATTCCGATTGTTGTAGCCGATAATTTTTAATCCGACATTGAATTCTTCTAGTCAACGTCGGTTGAGTTGTTATATCGTGAAATTTATCTAAATAGTGTTTCTTTTTCATTATTGTTTAATAGAGAAAACAATTAATTATTTTTGTCATACATTGATTGTTCGAATTTGTATATGATAGACTGTTTTATGGAAAACTGAATTTAGTAGTCAGTGAACTCACCCCTATTCATGGAATCAGAACCACATATATCTCTGATTGGCTAAATACATTAATCTGTTTAGTCACTAGACGTACAGTCATTTTCCTTTTTTCAATAATGTGAAGTAACTTCCACACATAATTACAGAGTTTGTAAACACATTTAGTATATGTAAATTAAGAACATTGGGCTTTAAATATAATATACATTACGAAATGTAGTATAATTAATATGAGATCACTAAATACATTCTAACAATGCTACATTTAAGCACTTAATATTTGGTCCTATCAAAATATTGTCTCTAACTAGGTGACGCCGTGTTCATTGCCTATACAATGGTTTTAAATGTGAGGAATAAGTATGTTATAGGAGAGAAACAGAATAACTACTCTGTCACGTTTGGAGGAGGGAAACTAAAACTCTACTCAAAAATCATTTTGGCTACAATTTTAATGAACGTTTGTCTTATGACCTCTTCATGAACATGATGTACTGGAAAAATCTCATCGACACGTAGAGTAATCAGCTCACCCAACTTAATTTTCATATTTTTTCTGACTTCAACAACAGCATAGTTTTATCTGTACATGTAAATGTTAGTCGGTCGACTATAATCTATAAGCTACTAGGCATAAAAACTATTGCTTACAATAATACTTTCATTATAATATCCCAAAAGCTGTATGCCTTGATTAATATCCCCTGATCTATGACATTCTGGGCTTTCAGTCAAGTAAAGTGTATACAGTTATAAAGAGGGAGGTAGTCTAAAAAGAACCTATACATGTAAATTGAGTGATGGTATTAAGTATCATCCTGTCTAATTTGTTTCCGTTTCTAAAATTTTTTAAAATGATCCTTTATGAACTAAGATAATGTTTTTATCATATTGCTATAACAAATAATGAAATAACCAGTTTATTTCAGTGATTGGCCCTATTCGATGTCAGTACAATAACATACACTTATAACATTCAGTAAATAAAGGATATCCCATACACAACTAACGCCTAAAATTATTGTACGCTTATACAGTAACATTATTTGTCACCCTTGTTTTCATCAAGAAATAAACTTCTCTGAATTTATATTTGTTTATTAAAGTTAATATGATACATCATGTATTAAAGTCATGTTGAGCACATAATGTGGGCTAGAGTACATACAATATAGGAAGAAGCGATTCCATTTCTTACATGACTTCTCAAAAATCTCCAATTAATCAATGACAAGCGTGTTATTAAAGCCAATGTTGCTGCGAATGCGAATCAGAAATGCGTACCATAGACAAAATGTCACAGCTAGGTTAAATATTAGAAATTGTAGTTAAGATTAGGCTGTTATTGCTTGAAATATGATCTTTTATCAGGTTTCAGAGTATGAAATAAGTTTCATAGTAAGAAGAGTTGAAGAGTGGGGTTCTCCATCACAACACATAGTTCCAGCTCCAATTGTAGACACATTCAAAAAAAGTTGAATTACTTGAGAGGCTCCTGCAGCGTAGATTGATACAAGCAACCCAACTTCTATCCCACTCAAAATGAAACTGAAACTAACACACTAAGCCAAAAGGTTTTTGCCTAAGTTAGAAAAAGCGGTATTCAAAGCATCTAGAAAAATGAATAAAAACGCAGGTTTTTGTAACAATCTGCCCAAGATTTAGGTGTAAAACCTAATTTTAACTAGATTTCCTGATTCCCATTGATAGTATTAATCTATACGATAAATACTGTTCCCAGCCTTAAATCATAATTGTATTCCTAAACTTAAATTCAGTATTGCTATAAAACTGGTCAAAATGTAATGTAATTCCAGAATTAGTATTTAGGGTTGTGAATTTGTTGTTAAGTTTAGATTTAAACTTCCAGCTGGGATCATAACCCAATAAACATAGAAAATCGTATTTATGAGTAGTTGTATTATCACTTGGTAATAGGTTTGTGCACCTTTACTGAAATAAAGATCATGATATTATAACTTCCCCATAGAAACCTTGAGTTGAAAGAGAGTTCATACGACATACATATATATGGCATATGGTTGGAACTACTGTGATGTATGGGGGAGGTGAGAAATTGGTGTATTTAACCAAGCGTTTACTTAGAATTCTTTTAAGAATGAAATGACAGTTTTCTTAGTCTGACTTCTGGATTTATTCATCATTGTTTCTGTGAATTAAAAGCAGAAGGATCATTACATAACCATGATTCATTTATTTACCATGTAAAATATTTATATCTTCTGTAATCTAACTACTTTTTTCTTATAAACTATGTAGTCACCAATACTGTCTTCTCACAGTCTTAAATTAATTTATTGAATCGGGACATTGATTGGTCTATTTCTAAATTGAGTAGGTTGCATTTCAAGTATCATGTTTACCGGCCTCTAAACTATACTTATGCTCATCATGTGTTATTCAATATAAACATATTTAGAAGATGAGTTCATTGTAGAAAAAAATGCTTCGTCTTAGGTATTACCAATATCTATTACAATATACTAACTAGTACAATAATTGATTGTATATATATATATATATATATATATATATATATATATTTGTATTCCACATAAAATATTGTCTACTAGTTAATACTAGTAGACATATATGTCTCCGAAACATTGCTCGTGTTTGCTGGGACAACCGAGTAAGCAATGCATGGGTTAGGAATAGAGTACTACGTAAATACGGTAAGTCTATTGATGAAGTAGTGAATCTTCACCGGCTGAGGTGGTTAGGACATGTGTTACGTATGCCTGACCACCGTCTACCTCGACGAGCAATGTTGTCTGGTGTGGGAGTAGGCTGGAAGAAAGCTAGGGGCGGCCAAACGAAAACATGGCACCAATCCATGAAGTCATTGACAATTGGGCTGAGCCATGTTAATAGATGTAGACTACCTGGTTGGGGCCCACACGATGAGCGTAACAAATGGTTAGAGACTTTAGGTGATATGGCTCAAAATCGATTGCAATGGCGCAGGTGCATCCACTCCTTGTCTTCCTCCAAATTCTAATTTCTGAGCTTATTATAATTTTCTCATTACTGAATCACCTTTTATCTCAAATCTCATCTCTGATCTCTATGCCTTTCGATTAGTAATTACTCTGTTACTACCTTCCCTACTCTGGGATTTGGTCCGACAATTTAATTTTTATCAGCTTATTGAGGCATGGCAACTTGAACTGATGTACGCATGTACCATGTTCTACGTTGTAACTGACTGACTAGTTAATACTATATTCCATCTAGAAATTTACTCGTACGTGGTATAATTTGTTTTACTCTGTGACTGGACACTAATAAGATTGAACAAATGCGTAAATATACTTTTCTGATGAATTCTAAGACAAATAGATGATGATTAATACTTATATAGCTTATTATATCATGTCACATATAAGATTCTGTTAGATTCAACTATTAGTATTAAATCTATCAATAAATATAATAACAGAAGTACATACTTGATATGCTGACATGTAAACCATTATGGCTTTACATGCCTATACTCAGTGTACATTTGTTGTCTATTAATCACAAGTTGTTTTATTTGCTTTGATTTCATTACGTTGCTGAGCTGGATAGTTGATTTGCGAATCTTACGTCGTCATTCTGGACGACTTCACCTGCACAAACTTCTGATAGAAGTGACCTGTACAATTTTCTCTTCAAGCGACTGACTGCTTGTTTTGTCGACCTTCAATCTGACTGGCTGTTATCGAAACCTATTCTCTGATGTTTTGCACATTTTTGTGACTCACTGATCCATAGAACTGTAATTATGTATTAATTTTCCGAATGACTAATCAGTTGCATCTCTCTCAATGTGTTTATTCATTACCGACTGACCTAAATGCTAAGCTACCGGAATTTGTGTGGTTTTCTTTGTGTTTCTTTTGTCCTAAATTATTACTTTATCCCAGTCAAACGTGTGTCCATAAACGTCTGTACGTAATATCATAAGACTGGATACGTCGCTGCATTTGACGGTTAATTGATGTTCATATAGACGGAGATGGGGATGAGTTGGCTGCTTTGTCCGATGTAATGTTTATCACAGTTAGTGCGATTGACCTTGTAGATGATACTTGGTTTGTTTCCATTTGTTATCTTATCTTTTGGTTTACACGGAATTGAGTGTTATGAATTTGTTGGCATGTATGCGACCTTTATTTCTAGCCACCTCAATGGTCTAGTAGTAATTTCAGATATTTCATTCATATATGGTGGAACGATCCGTTTGTTGAGTTCGACGTTTGATTTAAGATTTATTGGTGTTCTTGTTAGAGATTTCTTCATGAAATTGCATGAACAGCCGTTTTTTTGAAAGACGGTCATTAGGTTTCATCATTTCTTGGTGTGGTAAGTGTGTCGCAATGTGTTTTCGCCCTTTGTAATTGAATTTACAATAAAAATGAACGATTTTCCTATTTCTTGAGGTTATAAATCAGAATAAATGATGAAGTTTAAATCAACTGTAAATATCAACTAGACTATTTAGCAAAGTAAAATGTCCAGGGCTACCTGGTTTCCACTAGTACCCTACCAACATCAGTCTATGACGAATACAATCAATTAAAGCGTAATACCAATCTCCATAAACCACCTCAAAGAAATATGTTGGTATGATAGAGACGAAATAAGATGACATCAATAAATAAGCTAAAAATAACTATATTTGTGAAGTACATTGAATGCATTGTATTTTACTGCATTCTCTGCAACTACATACAGGCAATTTATTTTAGCTAGTGTATTATGTTAATTTAGTTGTACATCAAAACATTCATTTTTAATCAGGGGATAAGCAAGACAGTGATCTTAATGAAATAACGACTTTCAAAGTATTTATAAACTAATAGATTCATCGTTTGAGAAATATTTGGATGTGGTTCGATTACTTAATGAAAAGAAAGTTATTTTCTTTAAATAGATAAAAGGTTATATGGGATAGATAATTTGATCGTGTAATACGGATAAGATTTGCTGAAAAAAGAGATTAAAGTTTAATATTGGGGTTATAAATCTAGAATATTGATGTTAGCAGGGTGTATTTGATAACCAGAGATCACTGAACAGATGCTTTGTTCTAGCATAGAACTCCTCAGCAGTGTACACCTTGAATTCCACTCTAGGGAGACTTCACGTTTACACTACTGGGCTGGCACCCAATAGTAGGATTCCCAATTCCATCAATTTGTGATATAGTTCGACGATCATCCATTGTCATCGGTGATAACTATCTCACTCTCGATAAATCTGAACTTCACCAGTCACTACTTCACACAAGAACTTCAGGAACCTTTTGAAGTTAGTCACTGGTGAACTGATTATTGTGGTTGAATTGAAGTAATTTATGGAGATTGTTATCAAGTTTTATTTAATTGAATTCGTCATATTAGGACAAAACGGGTGGCGAGTGCTCCATGGTTTTCAGTGGCGTCCTATCAACATCAATGTATAAAGAATTCAGTAAACTAAAACTTAATACTGATCTCCACAAACCATCTCAGTTGAAATCTAGGGTGTATTAGAAGTGACCTAATTACATAATGAAATAATAAAGTCAAATGAAATTAAGAAACAAAATTGATAAAGGAATAGCGTCCATAATTTAATGAATGAAAAGTAACAAATATACTATTTACTCCTCTTACCATTTGCAATTGGCATTTGAAGTTCCTAACTGATCCCTTCCGGGTTCAAAGTCAGGTTTTAGCCTATACTGACTAAAAGCAGCTATAACTCAAGCATTTTCAAAAGAAACAGTGATGAGAATGCCCTACTTATTCATTAAGTGACTTGATTATTCTTGGTGCATATTTCGCAACTCCTTGAACCAGTTACAATAACTTGAAGCATAACGTATGAAGGCTGATCAGGTCTTTTGTTAGGATTTGCTTATTTCTTAGATGTAATAGGATCAAACGTAGATTCACTACATTTGTTTATGTTTAAAGTCTGTCGTGCTTTGGTAAAATTAATTTTTTTGAATTCGTAATCAACTGTTTAAGCAATTATTGAATTTAAAATTGATGTCATGAAATCACCTAGATTAGGTAAGCATTAAAAGCTAGGAATCACTGGACATCTATATTGCTCTTATGAGCCCCTAATGTGCTTTTCTTACTACACAATCTGGTTTTCTTTCCAAGTCACTAAATGCCACTTACTTATTTATATGTAAATGTTTACTTAGTCAACAGTCATTAGTGTATTTGTAACCAATGTTTAACTCAATTGAACATATCATTTTTTAGTTTGATTATTTTTGTTCGAAAGACAACTTGTAATTATGTTCTATTTTTTGCATATAATTTTTCTCCTCCCCCCTCCCGTCACCAAGTGTCATTGCATTTTCAACTCTGATCTCAATTTCAACAGTTGGATTACTTCATTTCTGTTTATTTATTTACGTCGTATTATTAGTAGTAAATTTAGCCTGTTAGAACTAATATGTCGAATTATGAATTTCGCATTTTATTAGTTGTATCTTGTATGAACACTGGATGTTAACTGAGCATGTACCAACATCAAGTTTATCAAGACGTTAATACTGACCAAAATTTATCCGCCAAAACACGACGCGGTTATTAGCCTAAGTGATTCATCATCCTTGAAATATTATTGAATATTTTTGTGATTGGAGGTCGGCAGATGTCTCTGCACCTGGGTTTCGTGTTAGCTGACATTCATTAACAAGAGCCTCCTACTGATTGGTTCTAATCGCCTGTTCTCTAGCTAACCATAAATTAGGATGTAATTAGTTATAAATAGATATCTCTAGACGATGGGTTTATTACGTAGACCAGAATTTCAAAGTTGATATTTGTTTAATGTAACTGCTAACGCTCATTCTAAACTATGTGTTTAATCACACTAAAATGTACGATGTTCTAAAAGCTTCAATGTTTATTCAAAAGTTGTAAAAAAGTTTAAATCCAGTGAATTCGCTCAATCTTTCTGTTTACCTAGACAACAGATATTTTTTTCTCATTATAGAAAATGCATTTCCTATTTGTTCATGTCATTTTTTCATTCAAGGCTAGTTGTTGTCAGGAATATCATATGAGGATTTAATGTTGTACTAAGAAACAGCTTCCCGAATACAAATTAAGACAACCGCTATATATTTCTGGTTGACTTTTACAACTAAACTGCAAACACACTAACCAACTTTTTTCAGATGTTTGAAGAGACTGAAGCATGTTTTCTTAAAAATATATGAAAAGAAACATGAAAATATTAAATCGTTCAGAGAGTTTAGCATAAAACATTTAAAATGTATAATTTAAATTTAAGTTGATCAATCAACTTCTGCCACTAAAAACAGTAAAACTTATATTGACTCTTGGCGGCGATCACTCGAAAGGTCTACTTGAATGATTTGTATCAGTGATATGCTTTTCTCTGAAACTTTAGTTATTATAAATATGTTTACTGTCGAAATTATCTGGAATATATTAAATCATTTTCTTCGAAAGAACTCTGTTCGTTCTTATGTATACATAGAACTAAACGCTTAAGCAAACGGATAAAATTAATTGAAAATAACCATTTGGAAAACCCATATCTTATATGAATTCTCTGACCATATTTTTCAAATTATATAAAGTGACCATAGTGTGCAAAAACAGCTAAGTTCTACAAAAGTCAGTAAAAATGTTTTGATTGAGAATGATAGTCACTGCTGTGGTAATTAACAGCCTCCTGTCTCTTGCAAGATCAGTGGAAGGTGAAATTATACAAAACATTATGCTGATACTTCTTGAGCTCCTTAGTAATTCATTTCATGATGGATTGTAGATTTCTTAAGAAAGCACATATACGCATGTTATTGGCAGATACAACTGGTTGACTAACACGAAATATTTATGTTAATAAACTCATGTTCGAAAATGTAACGGTACAGATAATTTAGCAGGCTACCGAAATGTTGCAGTTTTTGTAATTAGATAAACTATGAATAAACTTCATGAAACATCAATTATTTACTAATAACGTCCTAAATTTATCAAAGATGGTAATAGTATTATCTTCACTGCACTTACAAACAACATCGTTAAACTTTTTTACGATTGATTAGATGTAAAAGTTACCAAATGACAACAATTAATGCATTTGAATGGTTAGGTTGTTAGAAGAGAGACTGAGCAACCCCAGTCATGCTTACATGTAAATTTTACACTTGATAAGGTAAAGTGGAAGCAACTGAGAACCTTGCTTGCATGGTCTTCATTATCATGTGTAATCACCATAAATAAGTTATACACGAATCTATGATTGTTAGATTGCTTCTTTGAGTTTTGTGATCTCCAAGCATGCATGAAAGTATCTATCAAAAATATCTAATAGAAAATATTGGTTAATATCGAACCCAGAGGACAGCTTATAGCTTCACCCACATATTGAAAAACGTGTAGAATAAAGTGAGACTAAACATCGTGTTTTGTAAAACATTAACAAAGTCTATAGAAGTTCTATCAGGAAAAGCTTGCTTAAGATACTAAAAGTATTTTTAATTATAAAACGAATTCATTTCGTATAATGTCAGCAAGCTTTGGACTCAATCTTCGGGTAGACGTGATTCCGTCAGATGTACATCAAACTGGTATCATTCATTACCGGACTTAATGACTTTGCATAAATGTAACGGCTATCAACTACGATTTTGATCCTTAAAGTGTTTATTGATAATATCTTAGGCCAAATGAATGATAAGACATAAATATTTCCTAAAGGGAACTTCATAACTTTTACTGATAAATTATGTCAATTATCAAAAATGGTCATCTTCTATTTTAGACTTGTAATTTACATGAGAATCCCTAGAATAGATCCAATATTATATTTTCTTTAAAATTATAGTAAGGATCATCTAGTTGAAAGACGATTTAAATGCTGGTTGTTTTTTAAAAAAATAATTATTTTCAAAATCCTAAAACATTGTTTACCTTAAAGAAAATAATTAATTATGCATGACTAAAATATGTCAATAAACCTTTCGATTTTATAAACTGATATACGAATTAACCACAGTAGTAGTAATAGTAGTAGCAGTGGTAATAGTAGTGATAGTGATAGTATTGATAGTAGCTATGATAGTAGTAGTAGTAGTAGCGATTGTTATGATAATAGTAGAAGTTATAGTAATAGACCAAGTCTACAAAATCACATACTGATTAAAACTTTCGAAAGTATTAAGTTTTTATCATCACCAACTATTAACTAATTAGTAATATGACAACTAAACCAATTAAATGATCCCCACTATAGATTATCACATTTACAAAATCATCTACAAAGTTATGAATGATCTTAACTAACTACTTGATTATTGTCAATTAATTTGAGAAAAACAGTCTGATAACATTCATATAGCATACTAAAATACTAGCTGTTGTTCGGTTTGGTTTCGTTTAATATAGATTGGTAGAGATAAACAAACCTATTAGTTAAACAAAAGTTTCATTGCTTCGGATATAATTTGTGTTGTGCACTATTATAACAGAATCGGGTATTGAGTAAATGGCTTTTTTAATAGGATTAAGTTGATAGAAATCAGCTTATTCTTTAATCATTCAATCGGTAGTTGACAAAAAACAGTGTATACTAATATGAAGTTGGGTATATGAAATGAGTGAGATGAATGAAATAAGTTTTTAACAACGTAACAAGTTGTTACCAGTTGATAAAGCATATTTTCTTCAAGATATGATTTCTGAGTACAGTAGTAGCTAGGAGATTTTATTATGAAGACCAATCTACTATTAACGATTTTAAAATAAAATCATACTTCATACCCCTTACAGTTTCTTGAGTTCTTTATTCTTGAATAATTTAAATTATGTAGAGATAATTTACATTTGAAGAATAGAAAGATGTATAGCTACTTAAGACGTTATCTCTCAGAAAATAGTAGAATGAATTCATTTGTAAATGTTTCGATTAATTAGACTGTAAGCTATAAACTTTCATTGATAACAATTAGTTTAATATTAATTGAACTTATGAATTAAAGAGTTTATATAGTCACATATGAAGGTGTTAGAATATTAACACTTTAGAATTATTAGAAGTGCATCATTATTGGATTCAATTAAGGGGGTTGATGTGGTGATAGTTAATTTTTCAATGCTGATATCACGAATTGATCTGAATCAGACAACTATTGATCACCTGAAAGCACTGGACAGCTGTTTCGTCCTAGTATGGCTTCAATGAATTAACCTCATATCAACTCACATAATTCAATAAGACAGCCGTTTATTATAGACAACGATTAATTAACTGATAATTACTGATTTGCGCAAGTAGTTTTAACGAACAACTTATTTCTCAGTAGTACTTTTAGGTATCATTTAATCTATGCCTACATTGAATTATTTTTCAATTGTTTACATTCTATCAAAAACTTGATATTCTGTAGTTTAATTTTCTAAAGTATTTTACTTTAAAAATCGACTTGGTAAATTAAATTGAGGATGTAACATTTAAGTTAAATTTTTTACAACGATAAAAAAAAACTCGTAAGTGAACTTCTATTAACCATTAAAAACAAACATTTCGATCATTTAATTTGTATTGTGACTGGCAAGTGGAATCCAGGACGCGCGTTTCGTCCTATTTCGATGTTTAGAAATTATATTGAATTTTTGCTCAAAATCTTACTGAGTAATTATGTAGTCGACTAAAAATTTATATTCTGAATTAAAAGAAAGCAGCAATTAAAGACGTATATACTTTTCAATAAATTGTTGTCAGGCTCCAAACGTTTTGTGATTAGCAAAATTTAAGGCAAAACTATCTATTGAAATTATAGTCTCTAAATTTTGGATTATGAACGATATATATATATATATATATATATATATATATATATATATAACTGTAGAGTATCCTTGCAGTTACTTGTATGTTTGATTTCAGTGCCTCATTAGGCTGATATGTTATCTGGCCCTGCTGACTTGCCATTCTTGATTTGTTAAGTGGCCTTGTTCATTCCTTCGATTTTTTGTGGGTCGATGTATTAACAAAGATCCGTAGGTGTTGCTTCCATGACTGCTGAGTTCAGTGGGGTTGATCTATTCAAGAGTTCTTCGAAGTGTTCTACCCACCACTTTCATTGTTCATGAGTCTCAATGATAGGTTCGTTTTCATTGTTCTTGGTTAGTTGTTCTGGTTTACCTTATTTTTCTGCTAGCTCCTTCGTTGTATTGTATGTGTCTCATGTATTCATCCATCGCAGTTCTTACCGCTGTCATTGCTTGGTCCACCAAATTTACGTTTATCCAATCTAACGCTCTTCTTCCTTTGCTTGTTGGCTTCTGTATATTCGGCCTGTGCCCTGGCTTTCTCTGTTCCCGTTCAGCTGTTACTGATTACTGACATCTCGATCCTCGTTTCTTAAATCTTACTCAGAATGCCAACAGAAATTCATTCCTAGTGGTGGTGCTCCTTGCGACTCGAAACCTCCTGACATGTTGGAGTTATTGCTTCCTTAATCCCTTTCCAGTTGTCATCTATATAAGCTATCTCTTCTTCTAGCAGATGACGAAATGCCTGGAACTTATTGTTGAGGGCTATCTTAGATTCGTTGAGTTTGTTAGTATCCCGACGAGGGATTGCAGTAAACGTTCGTAATGATTTTACTTCAGTTGTCAGTCTCATTTTAGCCTCTACTAGATGGTGATCTGAAATTATATAAGTTCCTTTATTAGCTCTCACATCTTTCATGATCCTCTTAAACTTCTTATTGATCCAGATGTGATTGATTTGATTTCTGGTAGTGTGGTTTGGTGAAACTCATATAACTTTGTGAATGCATTTGTAGGTTGGGGCGGGGCATATATGGTGCCACCTATAATCATTTTGTTAAAGACACATACATGTGCGAACCTTTCACTGTTTTAGTTCCTTTCTTCTAGGCTAGATCGTCCCATTTCAACCTTAGCGTTTAGGTATCCCATCAAAATGGTCAGATCCTTTGCTGGGAATTTCGCGATGATTGAATGCAGTCTCATAAAATTCGTCTTCGTTGCAATTCTTTGATGGGTGCATAGCGCTGAATGGCATTCATTGTGACCCTTTCCGTTTTTGTTTTGCTTGTCGATAAACGGCTGGCACATTCATCTTTTTCAAAAACGTTGCATCACAATTAGAAACTCTTAATTAATTGAATGAAGTAAACTCAGTCACTTTGACAACTATAATTGTAGACTTATAAACTGTAATTCTACTCTAAACTTGGCTATTCACTTCGGATAATTAATTAACTTTGATTTATTACCATCGTTGAACCCAATGAGAATTTATTGTTCATAATTACATAATCAATTATTTTAATTTTCCTATGTATTATTTTGTGCTGTTTGCAGTTGATAAGACGCCTCAAAATGTATCGAATCCATGAAGTCTTTCAAGTTTTGTTGTTCAAACTGATAATTGATTTAGTTTCTAGCTATAGAACAACAGACTTCAAATGCTGTTTAATATTGCTTCAAAGGAAAGCAATTCATTATGCTTCACATATGTTGTAGAACAGAGAAGTATGATTCTACACCAAAAAACATTTTTCATGGGATCTTTGTGATTATCCTTAGACTGGTCAATTATTTGAGTCACTGTGTGAAAATCAAAGTGACTTTCAGTTAAAGACTTCTATTTTATACAACCAGGTTCTATTATAAATTTCAATAACACAAGGAGAACAAGACTTGCAGAACAGAATGAATTCACTTTATTTCAAAGCTTTTTATCAATTGCAAAAAGCTAAAATTAGGAAGAATTATATAGAATCAAATAGTTGACATACTTTATCTGTTGAGGTTGAAATGAATGTTCTGAATCATAATATAAATCGCATTAATTACAATAGAACTATAAGATATGCTAAGAGCTGCAGTTAAATGTAACGAGTATTTGTATGATGCAAAGTTGGGGGGAAGAGGGGCAGGAGGAGGAAATAACGTAAACATTGAAAAAGTTATAGATTGAAAGTATTACATAATCATAAGAAAATCAAAACAATTTTAGGCTGTTTGTAGTTAATCAGAAGCCTTGAGATAAAATGAATTCATTTTGTTTTGTAAATTTTATTCTTATTGCTTCATTCAAACTTCTATTTCATTTAAATTGTTGGGTGGTTTATAATTTCACTACATTATGTGTTTTTAAGGGCTTTAGATATACGGCATGTTACCAATTTTCTTGAAAGAAACCAGTAGAGAATTTCTGATTTCTAGTTCACATGAATTCTAATTACATTTGGATTACTTGGCAACACACTGGATTATCAGAGTTTGTTTTGAGTACCAAAAATACTATTCACCCTAGATAATAATGACTTGTTACTGTTTTGTCTGAAATTTGTGTATTTTAGTGTTAAATTTTCTTTGTTTATCAGCTACACATCAACTCCTCCCTCTCTACTCTGCTATTTTCCTGACTTTTTTCATCCTTGAATGTTCGATTTGACTTTGTTCCGAATCTAGATTGTAGAGCGAGTCTTTGAGTATATGTATATATATATAGTAAAAGTAACGTTTTCATGTAGGCCAGGTTACAACATTAAATGTGTGTATGTATCTGTGTCTCTTATTGATCTACGCGATTACAATTACAGACATTATTTATCTGCCTATTTATCTTATCTGTTTAATAAGGAGAAAATAAAGGGGAGGAGAAAGAGGAAGCGGTAAAGACGAAGTAGTTGGTAGCATATGAGGAGGAGACTGGAATAGATATGCCTAATTTTAGGACAAAACTGAATCAACTTACACTTGATGTTTACTTCACAACATCGACAATAAGTATTTATTTTGCAAAAGTTCTGTGTAGTGTTTGTCTTGACTAATCAGACAGATTATGTCTGATAAACTTAATATAGGACAATACCTCAAGCATAATATTATTTTCATCATAATGTGGATTGTGTAATAATACCTTCTGTTATGAATGATTGTATGCGATTTATTTTTTATGAATTGGTTAATCTGAAAAATAACGGGATGACTATGTGTGCAGTAATTATATCAAATAGAATTCTGAAAGTTAAGTATATGTGAGCGAGAAAAGTGAAGAACAAATTAGTACACTGCAAATGTTGTTATTATAAGATAACGAAGTTGGCAATCGTCACACTGGTTTCATGGTAATATAATGTTGTTTTTTTCGTTTTTTTGTTGGAAAGTTATTCCTAATTAAAAAAATAAAGATTTAAGATCATTACAACTATATTTAGTGGTATGTTGATGCCTCAATTTCATTATAGACAGAAAATGATTAGTCGATGTGATGCCAAAGAAGATAATGTAGCTCAGGATGATTGTCTTGGTAATATTACTTTCTCTGATCTTGATGATTTAATATTGATGCTTTCGTCGTCATTCTAGACGACTTCATAAGAGTGGTAATTTTATGGAAAATTAACAAATAGTACACATCATAAACCATTCAATTAAAGTACCTCATTCAGTAATCAGTGTACGATGAAACGCAGCTAATCATACTTTTTATGTTTGTAGCTAATTAACAGGGAACTCTGAAGCTTGAATTTCATGTTCATCAGTGAGTTATATTTACAGACTTTTAAAAAGACTCCTACTTTTCCAATGAATCAAATCTAATTCTCACGAAGCAGAAGCTGAAGGTGTTAGGACTAAGCCGTCGACGTAACTTTAGAACACTATTAGTAGTGTATTGTTAGATGAAGATAGCTATTTGAACGATAACCAAGTTTAGTTTAAGGAAATGATCACAGAATCTCTTGATTTTGTATTTTGTGTTCATTACAAGTAAAGTTACAGTAATAATTTGAATTAGGTGACTGAATGACAGCAAAGAGTTGAAACTTACTATATATGTATATGTATTTTACTTCAACTTCGTTAATAAGGTATCTTTACTTAATTGTTTGTATCACAAGCCCACATTGAACATTTAAATGTTATGAATACTTAGATTGTAGGTTTGGTTTCGTTTATTGGTAGATATTTAAGATGATTATTGATACTGAGATCAGAGATCATTCATTTCCTTCAAACCATCTAATTAACTCTTAATAACTTCCATTGTAACATAATTCATTATCGACCGTAATTAATAACAATTGTGTAAAGCTGATCACTAAAATGACTGAAAAAATTAGCAAATAATTGTGCATTCATGATACCGATACCCAGAATTTGGATTAAACATAGTTTTCAAAGTGTCTAGTACACACTGCATAGATTGTATCCGTAAACAGTATTACTTACTGTCACATTTAGTGAATTATTCAAACTAAAGAAATTCAGTTTAACGGAACTGTTCAACTTCCGTTTTAAAGTTAAAATATATTCATCACAGATTGATGGCAGTTGGGTACTATTGAAAATCAGGGACCAGTAGGTAGATGTTTCGTCGTTTTATGGAATTTATTAGCACTGCACACTCTCGATTCCGCCGTAGAATCAGTGATACCGAACCCATACCAATCTATGACAAATAGAAAAACTAAATGTAATACCCATCTCCCCAAAACCGCTTCAATTCGATTATCAAATATACTGTGTCATATTTCTTCATCCTGATTATTATATTTATCGAAGTACAAACCGGTTAAACTATCACCAAATATATTATTAGAATGATTTGTATAACCCTATTGCTAATAGTTGAGACTAGATTTTTATCAGTCGTTATCGGCATAAAGTAAATACCTACTGGTATTACACAGACATCAGACTTATTAAACGAGTTAGTAGCTATATGAATTCAGTGGCTAAGTAGGCAGTGTGTTGGTACCTAAATTGTAGGGTATTAAGTTTCAGTCTAAGTACAAACATCATCTGATGAGTTCTAAATAGGTCTGAACATGTGCTTTGGATTCCACTGCTAGGCATGCTCCATATTTCAAAGCATAAAAATATTTTGTTACATTTCAGGATGATTTCAGTAAATGATTATTACATTTTTCTTAAAACATAATGAAAAATAAGGACGTTATCTTCAATAATAGTGGACTACTAAAAATGCTAGGTATAACTAGCATAACAAATCGGCGTTTGAAAAAAGTGTAGCTGTATACTATTCTGTAATTAGATATACGTAAAGAATAGATGTATCTATAAGTGATTTTCAAGCATTCCACTTAGTATTTCTAACTGTCAGATTCACTTGCTATTCGGACTTTAACCACTATAACTTTGGTTTCAATTCTAACCAATAACCAATATCACAATGATTAGAAGTTCCAGGGAGTATTGAGTGCCTTCAAACTAATACAAAATGCTGTACTTTTGTAGTTTTCATTGTTGGATAGCTTATACATGAAGCGAAGAGGGAATCCCCTGCATATTTGTAACTATCATAGCTTTGTTTACAAAGATAATCTAGTAGATTCCATTTACAATTTCATCAGAGATTGAACTCAAGACATTCATCAACTGAGTTAGTATTCACTAGTTTACATCTCTATCTTCAACTATTTTGTGACATTCTGTGAACATCATTAATTTTCTTTAGTGATATTTGACTGGCTTTCGAAATCGACGAAAGTCGATGCTTGCTGCTTTTTCTTTGAACTCTGAAAATTGTCTTTCAAATCTAGTCACTAATAACAACAAACTAGTTTTTATTGTTGGGTATCTTTAACATTGATAAACTTGATGTTTCACATCAAAGACTGACCTTAATTAACCAAGAGTGAACACTAGAAATAAACAGTTATTCAATGGTTTCTGATTTTCACTTTGTTGTTATTAAAATAAAAGTTCAAATTAAATATATTTGCTGAATAGCTATAGATTAACGAATGAATATGAATTAGAAGCATAGCACACTAATCATGATAACAATGATATCCTAAGGTGAATAGAACACTTAATAAAAGAAAAAGTGTAGTTATTACATCAATTTAGTGAGTAACCATACAATTAACTAATTAAAAATTAACTTTACTGTACAACATTCACATATCTCTACATGTTTAGTTATGTCATCATCGACAGTTCAAGTAATCCATATACTCCTAAGCATTATTGTCATTTCAATAAAATGATTATCTCATCAATTTATTTAGTCCTTAATTTATTAGTACAGTGAAAATAATGGATAATTGGTCCAAGATTTTATCTTTTGTACTTTATTCTTACTTATTTCTATAACTACCCTAATTTGCTTGTTTAATCTTATTGATAAGGTAAAACTTTCAAACACCTCCTAAATATTTTTCGATGAGTTCAGGTGGTCTTTTGGGGACTAACATTTAATTTAACTTTGTTGGTTATATTCGTCACAGATGAACACTAATTGGGTACCATTGGAAACCTGGAAACATTGGATAGATATTTCGTCTCAGTATGGAATTCATTCAAAGTGCACACTCTTGACCTTATTAGACAATGTAACCCAGAAGGTCACAAGGTGAAAACTTAATTTTCAGCACCATCAGGGCTGCTTCTAGTGATAAAGTTCCCACGCTGATCAGTTTGTGATATAATACCCACACGAGACCGGAAGTCTCCAGATATGATTACTTAAAGGAACCCATGGTACCATCTACTACGAAGTCCCATACTAGGGCACAAAGGCTGTTTTATTCATCCTAGTTTTTAATGGTACTCAACTGAGATCAATCTATAATGAATGTAAACAACAAAAGTTTGTTTGGATAATTGGTTAATAGTTATGTATTTTAGTTTGAATGTTCAAGCTACTGCTCAATCATAATAAATTCACTTTATGTAGTGTAACTAAATGACACAAGTAGAAGTAAACGACTATCGAACTTGCTTTGAAATATTGACCAGATAACTACAAGAAAGTTGATGACACTGATTTCTTTACAACATATTACTTGGCTTATTAATTTTTCATGGTATAGAATCTGCATTTTATTATTGTGGTTAAATTCTAGAAGGTATTAAGATTCATATATATCGCATCAAATTATTTTTCCTTCTGAATGATTTCTATTGAAATAACTCATTACCGTCACTTTAATGTTACTATATAGTAGTATGAGATACTCTTTAGTAGTGTATACCTATAAATCTATTCACGATTTCAAAGGAGTTAAAAAATTTTACGCACCTCATCAAGAAATATGATGGTTCTGTGTTACCTCCCTCCACCTTCCCTAACCCCTTATCAGTTCAAATGAAAACTAACTTTACACTAAACAATTTTCATTTTAAACTGGATGAAAGTAGTATTCTACTTGTCATTAATAAAGAATGTAACTAAAAGTAAATCAAATAAGCCATAAAGAAATTTAAGTAGATAAATAAACATGACACTATATACACTGATGAAATTTTTGTCACATGACTATTTTGGTTTCATGTAAGAACTACCTCTGATATGAAAGTTTGTCAATCAATCAATGCCTGTTACCCCTTGTGGAACATAGGCCACAGACCAGTATTCTCCAACCAACTCTGACCTCAGCTTTCATTTCCGGTCCTTCCCAAGAGCTCATCATTCTCTTCATGTCTGTCTCCAGTGCCCGACGAAGTGTGTTCTCGGGTCTTTGCATTTTTATTTTCACCTTCATGATTCCAAGTTAGTACTTGCCTTGTGACACGGTTTGATGACTTTCTCAACGTATGTCCTCTCCACCTCCAACGTCTTTTCCTAGTTTCTTCCTCGGCTAGATTTCACTTGATTCGTTCTCTATTACAGTCGAGGGCTGTTGATGGTATCTGGTCAACGGATCCGAAAGTATCTTTCAGAGACAGTTATTTATAAATACTTGTGACTTTCGTATGGTAATTTTCGTCCATTTTTCCTTGCAATTTTCAGCTCTATACAACAGAACAAACTGTCTTCACATTTGTATTGAAAATTGTGGGTATGATGTTGGCTGACAGGTTGGTTTGATTTCCAGATGTGCTTCAATTGTAGAAAAGTTGCCATTGCTCTTCCAACTCATGCCTTTACATCTGCATCAGATCACACACTCCCTGTTTATTGATAATGCAGCCCAAATTTTTAAGATTTCTTTCTGCATCTTCTAGAATTTCTCCGCCAAGTGAAATTGGGTTAGTGTTCGTTGTTTAGTATCGGAGGATACTGCTTCTGCCGTTGTGTATGATGAGACCTATTTCTGATGAGGCTGCTGCTACTTTGTCCGTTTTTATCTGCATTTGTTGCTGTTTGTGGAATAGAAGAGCTAGGGTCATCTGCAAAGTCTAAGTCCTCCAGTTGCATCGATAATGTTCACTGTATTCCGAGATTGCCTTGAGATATTGCAGTCTTCATAATCTAATCAACCACCAGCAGGAAGAGGAATGGCGACAGAATGTTTGTGATCTGTACTCATAGTCACAACAACAAAACGTATAATAAAATAGCATAAGCTTGATATAAAAATGGCAAATTTTTACTTGAGTATGTTTAAATATAGGCTTCAAATTCAAAGTAGTTTCCATATAATACCATTCAATCAGGTAGACAATACTACAAGTTTAACAACTATTTAAATTTACTGTAATTTAAAATTGTAAGTAATTTGTGGTAAGCAAATTGTTCAGCTATATACTTATATGGTGTTGCACTTGTTCTTTATTCTAAGATGTTCAACAAATATACAAAATCGCATCCAGTGCTCCCTGGTTTTCAACGTTACCCTGGTAACATCAATCTATGACGTATTCAATCAATTAAAAATACTGATCTTCACAAAAATAACTATCTCAATTCAATTACAGTAATCATTTTTCAAAAGGTTCCTGAAGCTCTAGTGAGAAGTCGTGACTGGTGAAATTCAGGCTTGTTGGAAGTAAGATAGTCATCACCAGTGACAATGGATGATTGTTGAACTATATCACTAATTAATAGAATTCCGAATTTTACCATCGGTTGCCGGCCCAGTGGTACAGAGGATTAGGTGTTCCCCGGCTTGAAGTCCCTGGAGTGGAATTTAGGGTGCACTTTGCTAATGAATCCCACACTAGGACGAAATAGCTCTTCAATGCTCCCTGGTTTTCACTGGTACCTTACCAACGCCAATCTGTGACATATTCGATCAACTGTATATAAGAATAAAGAAATGATTATATTAGAGAAATGTATACACGTTAATATTGTTGTAGTACACAACGTAACCAGTAAATTTTGTACATATCTAACTACTGGCAAATATTATTTCCGAATTAGTCGACGTTCTTTAGGCACAATAATAATTTACATTAATGTTAAGATAAGACCACATAATTTTCCATTGGTTATCATTAGTGGTAAAGTGAAGAGTGTGCATTTGTTCACATATTTTTAAATCTAGATGCAACTCTATATTAGTAAGGTATTATTCCCACTGAGATAGATGTCATACGCAAATCTACAAGTTAGAGCAGACATCAACAGTTCAAAGTATATGAAATATCTATGAAATTTGTACATTCTAGTTGTTGTGCAGTTATACTTTTCAAAATCTTTATAGTATTTAAATCAGTTTTTTATATCTCATTTTATGTAACAATAATTTACATACACAGCAATTTATATAAGAGGTGGTTAGAAGTTATCATCATGAAACTATGGACCTTAGTTTCAAATTAGTTAGCATTCATCCACAAGACCTACATGAACTGATGCCCTTCATGGGGTTCGAACCAGCATGCTAGCATAACCATTGAGCTGTTCAAGTTGCCACGGACTTCATGGACAAATGAGATTTATTTGACCAGTGTTATGTTTGTTGATCGGATTCATTTGATTCAATTGCATCATGATACTTAGTTTAAGTGTGTTGACATCGCATAATCATTGTTGCTAGTGTTAGATTAATTAAGTTTATACGACAGGAAACCCTGGATCTAAGTTTTATAAAGGTAGTATCGGTTATCTGAAGATTTCAAAAGAAACGGGATTCTGAATCCTAACAGATAATTCATTTAAATATAAACAATAATGCTACAATGATCTGTGAGATAAATTCATTAGAACCGGGATCATACATCAAATCTTTGTTCAGATATCACGTCACCTACTGGTATTTACAATTAATGTCACATTTATTTCTGCTCAGGTCAAATCTATATTCTTACCTAATAGATGTATTCAGCATTTGTAATTTCCAATAAAAAAATTCATTTCACTTGGACATGAAGTCAAGGAAGCTAAATCCAGTGACGTGATAAATACTTATCAATCATTTACACTTTTATAGTATAAAATAATCTATCTTGCTTTTAAGCAACCTTGAATAAACTCATCTCTCCAAGATATCCATTTCTTAGATGTACTTATTTACCAAATCAAAAAATGTTTTCTTTGCATTAAATTGTTTACTTCCAGAAAGGCATATTTAGGCATATACACACATATATACATTCACATTAATTAATGAATCACACTTGATTTCCTAATCATTACAGTATTGTATGAATCCATTTGTTGTAGGTTTATTCACTCTTATAAATAATATTTTGTTTACAAACAATAAGTTTAGATCTATTTAACTATTTCATTTGTTGTTATTCTTCATATGCATTCATCTAGTTCTTTACATCTGCCTACAATATTTTCTCATTTATTCTATGAAAATCATCTAAGCAACTTAGCATTCTGTAAAAGTACAACTGTTGTTTGCATCATTGCTGATATTTTCTTCTATATACAAAATATTTATTATTATTATTATTAGTAGTAATATGCAAAACTTTATTGTTTATAAATTCTAAAATAAAAAAAAATAAAAATGTCAAGGGTTACAATAAATATTTACTTATCCAGATGAATAAATAAACAAACTATTTCTACTATTCGCTTAGTCATTGATGCTTATCATAGAAAAAATAACTGAAAACATCAATAAAGATTTCGGTCATAGTGAAATATATTTTGTGTCAAAATGAAAATAAAAATATATTTGACTGTTTTTTTTTACTTTGTCAATATTATTTCAAGTTAAATGTAACTTATGAATGTTTCTTACTTGGCAACCAATTAATCCAACATGTAAATAAGTCGGGGTTATTTATATATTACGAAAAAATTTGCGTTGGGAAATTTAAATGTATGCAAATTGTAAATGTAGATTGTGTAATATTAGTTGATAGATAGCAAAGTTTTCAAAATATGGAAATATCTACGGGTTGATCGCCTGATTGTATTCACTATCATCATTTTGTAACTCCGCATTCATTACACTACGATAATAGATGATTCAATATTTTTGTTTAATACATTCTTATGATGTATGATTGAGTGCAGTAAATATGTACATCCAAGCTTGAATTTCATCTTTTAATCTTTCAGTACTGATATATCCTGTGGGAGGTTATGCTAAATGTAAAGTTCAAATCTGTATTACCTAGCGTCAACGTTAGAGATGTCAGCTAATAGCTATTTGAATCCCTACTGACCCCTTTGAAGTGACTGATCATTAAGATTAAAATATTTCTCCAAATTTAATTTGGATATTTAAACAAATTGATGGTGTATTAAGACTAAAAGAGAAACTACACCACCAGTATGTTTAATCGAAAAATATACGTCAAAATTATTCTATTCGTCGCATAATCCGGAGGTTCTGAAGATAATTAGGAATTGAACTACAGTTTGTTTAATTAGACTAGTAGAAAATTCTTTTCAGAATTCACTGTTATCATCAAAAAAGTATTGTGAAGACTAAAAAGTATTTGATATTGCCAATAATCTAGTCTGTTGCCCATCATTCATGTATATCCACAACACCATGTAGTAGACAACAATATTAACGGTTTATTGCTTCATGGCTTCTAAATAAGAATGAAGAAGACGTATGTTGCTTCAAGAGTTTTTCGGTTGATACTAGTTTTAAAGTATAATTATCGTCAAGAAATATATTTTACCAGTCTTAAATTGTTATTTCGTTTGGCTCCCATCAGCTGCATGCAACATATAATATTACAAAATCAGAAATTTAAGCTAGATTTAATATAAATATTATAGTGTGCTTGGTTAGAATGTAGACGAAGAACATATCAGTATGACATAATAGACATCAAATAAATTTTAAAAGGGTGTTGACAATGCTACAAGTATGCATAAAATGTAAGGGGAAGTCCTAAAAAATCATCTACAAAACCGAGACTATCACGACAAAACCACCTCAATTCCACTGCAATAATTAGCTCACTAACTTGAAGACATTACAAAAGTTCTAGTAGGTAAGTCGTAATTAACTTGGTGTAGACTTGTCAGGTGTTAGACATTTATTATTAATGACAATAATGTGTGTATCACAATTTGATGGAAGTAAAAGTTCTACCAATTGATGCCGGGTGGCCTACTGGTGCGGACGATCAAGTGTTCGCTGTGAAGCTTGATGGTCTCTGGGTATGATTTCCTAGAGGAATCCTTGGTGTGTATTGCTGAGAAGTCCCATACTAGGATAAAAAAGCTATCCAGTACACCCTTGTTTTCACTGGCAGTCAACTAACATCAATGTGTCATGAATATATACAATCAAACTTGATACTTATCTACACAAGAAACTCCTTCATGTATACTAATTTGAATCGACAACTTAGACTAAAGTTAGTGGAGTTTTGGAATGTTCAATAGTATGTTCTAACTAACCATCGTAGAGATGTAATAGATTCAAAAAAATTAAATTTTTCATGATGCGCTAGTATTTTAGCAATGTAATTAGAAAAAGAAGCATATCGGAGCTAAACAATTGACTTTGACAAGCAACAGTTCTCGCCTATCGATAAATAAATAGTTAAAATTAATGCATTGATTGATCACTGTACAGTAATCAGTTTGATGTTCATCTAGTCCTTTATAATGCTGGTCGAATTCTATCGATCGAGCTGCAATGCGGTCACTGGTCTAAGTAACAGGACTTGACTAGAACTATGATAAGATGGAAAGTGGTTTGGGGGTGATCACTGTGTAGTAACTGATTTGAAAAAGGGTGATAAAAGGGTTGAGTTGGTAGACGAGCATGAATTCCCACAATTATATTAGGTACGCATTACTGATGAGTGCTAAACAGCACGAAATCTAAGTCCATGGTTTTCTGACGAATACCTTCAAGCCACCTTTTCAGCTAAAATAGATTGATACTTCGATCAAAACTTATCCGCTATACTGTTACATAAATTGTCTGAGGTACACAGTTAGACAAATTATGATCTTATTTATGATATAATTTGAACTCATTTTTGCATTTTAAAAAATACTTTTGAACTTACACTAAAATTACCCTGATAATACTGATAGTTGTATTTTCAAGAAACAAAAGTAGTGAAGATAATGTTGTACTTCCCTCGTTACATATGTTATCCAAGTGTTCCCGATTATCCGGTTCGATCTTTAATAATTCTTCTACTTACCTTCACAAGTTATTGAGTGACCAGATTGTTTTGTTTATAAATATCTTTAGTTAAACAACCACTGAATACCAGTATATTCTGAATGGCTGCTTTATCCTGATAGAGGATTTCTCATCATCGCTCACTCACTTAATATCAAACCACGGACTTTCTAATTCGCGGAGAACACTTTAACATCTTGATATCAATTATTTTGCTAGTTAGCGCTCTTTTCATATGACAAATTTTCTTCCTTTAGGGTTTTGGAGCTTTATATAGGAATTTAATTCTGTGTTAATCACAAGTGTATAATTTTGATGGAGATCTCAACCACTACTTTCTAAAGAGTGTTAACTAGAATAAAGTTTAAATTAAGCAGGGCTACTTACTGACCACCCACTCAACTACTTAACAATAAACTTGGATTTTAACTTTCACCTACTTCTGATTTATGTATTAAATTCAATTAATTTCTATTCCATATAGTTCTTAAGACGTTTTTATTTTTAGATTGGCTTAAAGCAACTCATCCTATCTGTCGACTATTATGTAATACATTTTAATTATATACGATATTTCATTTCTTTCTTTTTTGTTTTCTTTTTTGTCTGCTCAATCATCAACAATAACATTTATTAATCCTGATATCACGAATTGTTCTGAATCAGGCAACCATTGATCACCTGGAAGCACTGGACAGCTGTTTCGTCCTAGTATGGGACTCTTCAGCAGTGCGCATCCATGACCCCGCTGAGCAATCGAACCCAGGGACCCTCTGGCCCCGCGACGAGCGCTTTAACATTGGACTATTTATTGATTTACATTTGTATGTAGAATTATTTGTTAGGTATTCAAAATCCCCAAAAATACAATGGTTGATTTAATCAACCGAAAGAAGTTGTATTGATTTTTTGTAAGCTTAATTATAAACTATCATTTCAATGTGAGTCCTACTCCTGAGTACAGTTTGACAGTGTTTCATTGTATTAATAAAATGTTGATGATTTCACTTGATGAATAATCACTGTAAATTAACTGATATAAAAATCGATGCATTTATGTAAACATCGTTCGCCAGTCTCGTCACAGTTTTTGCTCCACAATACAATCTTCCTACTAGTCTAGTCTTTTGGAATAGCTGTATACTGGGAAGGAATAAGTTGTGGTATCCAACTGAATTACAAGCAACAGAGATAGCGTTCGCATTAATCGTATCGACTATCAAGGAAATCAGACATATAATCCGGCTACCCTAAAGATCGTATCGCGAACCGTACTAAGACAATAAGAACCCAAGCGTTTGTCTCATCTGACAGAAAACATATCATCATTACCATTCATTTGGTGGTGTGTTATTAATAATAGTGATGATATAATAGTAGTAATTAAACTGAATGCTGAAACTATCTAATCTGGTGACAAAGTCGATGGGAAACATGCAACCATCCATAACGTGTTAAGTAAAGTAAATATCCATTAAACTTCCTGTTTAAATATACGTCTGTAAGTAAGTCCAAGAAGAAATTAATGATAACGGTGCCGACAAAATAAGTAGGAGAATATTATGGAGCTTTCCTCGACATTATGGTGTACCCCAGAAGATGGTCAGTCATACAGAATTATAACGATGGACTATACTGTAAAATCGTGCACGGAGAGTGACTCACAAATCCATTTATTAGAGGTGAAGACCGGTGTCAGACAGGTCTGCTTGCTCTCGCCCTTCTCTCTCTCCTTCTTCTGGAGGTTGACTGGATTACGAAAACCCCTACACTTTAAAAGAGTAAGCACGGAATGCAGTAAAAAGATTGGAGGCAGCTAGACGATTTAAACTTCACAGGTGACCGACGTAGTTCTTCTATCCCACACAGCAATAAATGCTGGTGAGATCAGCCACTGTAGCAGCAATCCTCAAAAGTTACCAGCACATCTCAACATACACAAGGGTAAAAGTACTATCATTACAACACATCCAGAAGCAACCAAATCACACTTGACCTGACAGAGAAGCTCTAACAAATTTGGAAACTTATACACTAATGAGCGGCAAAATGATTCACAAACAAGTGGAATCTGATCTAATTCAAGTGTGAAGACGTGAATTGACAAGGCAAGTCAAGGGCAGTACTTATGCGATTAACGAACACCTAGAACTCAAAACAACTGTCATTCAGTACCAAAGTCAGCATTTTCAAGATAGTTCTATTGTATGGAGCGAAAACTCGGAGAGCTACAAGAACCATCATTCAAAAGATACAGGTATTTACAAACAGTTGTCCGTGCAAGATACTCTGGATCTGTTGGCCAGATACCATCAACAACGACCTTCTGTAACAGAAAACAAACAACCCATCTGAGAAATAAACTGGAACAAAATGTTGTAAGTAGGTAGGACACACAAACTTCATTTCCTCGATATCTCGCCAAACAAATGTGAAGATGTTCCGATAGCAGAAGTGTGTAAAGAAATAGCTCGTATGTTTGTCTATATACTTAGTTCTATTATTTTGCAACTACTAACTTTAAAGGATTTATTTTACATAAAGGGCAGGAAAGATTTTTTCAGATGACGCTATAACTCTAGAACAAGAGTCCGTTAGTAATATACTCAATGAAACATACTATTCGAGATTTCTTAAAGAGGCGGATGTATCCACCGAGGAGATCGGAGATTTGAACTACTCGTAAAAACCCTCTTTCTGAAACTATAATTTAAGGTAGATGTGGTCATTGATATTTTATATGATAGGCAAGTAAGGATGGTTTAAATGTTGTTTTACTCAGCTTAGTTTATTTTGTTGAAGTTTGTTCTACACTTATTAGGGATTCAAAATCCCTAAGTCAAATACAATTGTTCATTAATCAAGTTGTATCGATTTTTTGTAAGCTTGATTATGAACTGTACTCACATTTATGTGAGTTAATGTGAATCATACTCCGAGCACATTTGACAACATTAAATTGTATTATTATTATTAATGTTGATATTTTCAATTTAATAAATAATCACTATGACTATATGAATATTTTGTACATATACGCATGAGTTGAATGATGTAGATATCATCTACCAGGCTGCCTGTGGAAGTAAGTGCTTCTTGCTGACTTTGGACTTCTTCCTCTAGTTAGTTGAGCTGGGGCGCTACGTACTAGCTTAGCTTCCTGTTGTTGTGTTGCTGGTCTTACTTTCGTTAGCAGGTATCGAGGTGTCACCTTAATTCGCAAATCCTTAACAACACTGTGTTAAAATATTTGAGTAGCTGTGTTGTTATTTTTACCATTACTGGTACATTTGTCATTTTGTCATCAGTGTACAGATTTACTTACTACGATTAGCTCTTTAATTCATCGATTTCCTTATTATCATTGATTCATAAATTGCTTTAAATAATTTAATATTTTTAGTTGTTTGAATATATCACAGGTTGATGTTAGCAGGGTACCACTGAAAACCAGAAAGCAATGGACAGCTGTTCCGTTCTATTGTGAAACTCCTAAGCAGTGTGAACCCCAGATTCTGCACCAGAGGCTTCAGGTTGACAGTGAGAGCCTAACCCTCTGCACCACTGGGTTAGCATCCAATGGTAAAATACCCACTTCCATCAATTTGTGATATATATATATATATATATATATATATATATATATATATATATATAGTCACTGGTGATAACTGTCTCACTCCCTACAAGTTTGAACTCCACCCAGCCAACATTAACCCGTGACATATTTATTCAATTAAAAATACAAATATCCATAAAAATACCCATCTCAACTGAATTTAATATTTCTCATAAATGCACACAAATATTCAGTTGATTGTAATCGTCACAGATTGATGTCGGTTGGATTCTAGTAAAAACCGGATAGCACTGGACAGCTATTAGGTTTTAATATAGGGACTTCTCATTCTTGATACCTATTCCACAACCTACCTCATTTAAACTATATAAATATTATTGTATATTGAACTACAGAATAATGAAAATCTAACTGAAAATTATTTCTTTCATTTATGCGTGTTGTTCTAACTAACATCCTGGGAATTTCCGACATTTTAACATTCAAGGTTAAACATGAATAGGGTATTTCCATCGTATAAATCATTTAAACTGACTTTAAATTCAGTGAGTTAAAATAGATTATTATACGATTAACAGATTGTATACTGAAACTGTACATTTACCGACGACTTTAAATGATGCTTACAGTACACTTAAAGTATGTTTATCCCCCCCCCCTCCACTTTAGACTGTGAGTAAATAGACTGTAGAAAATAATACGTTATCTTTAAAAAGTACAATGGAACTCAAATGAATTTGTCAGGTTTACAGGTTTATATTCTGATATCTCATTATCTTACCTTAAACTGTCCTTCACTACGTTCATTCATGTTTACGAGATGATTGAAGTATGTTTTAGCTTCCTCCCAGGTTAAAAATACCTTTATTATGCATTTCCAACAGATTTTACGAATTCCTTTATCTTTAATAAAATAACGTTGAAACAACTGTCCGCAAATCGTATATATAGGATTCTTGTCTATGTATGTAATTTATACCCCATAAGATTGTTTATTATTCACTGAGTCTGTAGTGACATAACTTATCTATGGAAAGGTAAACTAATTTACCGGAAGTTTACAACAAGCTAAATAACACAGCTTCAAGCCTTTCAGAAACTTTAATTAAGTTGGCTTCATATCGAGTGATGTTAACAGCTATTAGTAAACCTTTTCCAAACGATAAATAATAATATACAGAAATTAGATTTACCTAATCATGTATCTAATATAACTGGTTCTGTTGAAGAAGCTTAATTAATATATGCGCGTTATAGTATGAAATTTGGTAGTCTAATTTAATTTCTAGCAGTTGATACAGGGCAGTTCAGTTTCGTTAAAATATTTGATTATATAGCATAACTATAATAGCACATATTTTCAGTTCAGCTTATCATTAAAATAACATGACTCGTATTTCTCTCCCTCCCAACTTACGGTTTAAATTACTATAATGACAAAAGGCCTAATGTACTGCTCAGTAGTTCATTGTTTTAAATTATGAATGCGAAATATGGGCTATGAAAATAGAAGGTATGCGTAGGCTACTGGTGTTTGATCAAAGAAATCTTTAAAGTGTCACTCGCATAGTCGTGGGATGACGAAGTAAGTAGTATTAAAGTCCGATACAGAGTACTAAGAAAAATAACAAATCAGTCTAAGAGGTAGTATACGTGGATCGAATGAGATGAATGACATATGTTGCATATGCCCGACCACAGCCTATCTCTGATGTTAGATGACATAAGAGTAGGATAAGAGAAAGCTAAGAGTGGCCGAATCAAGATGTGACATCAGTCCATAAGGTCTTTGATTGTTGGTATGATAACTGTGGAGAGATGCAGACTGCCTGGTTGAAGTCCGTGTGATAAGCGTGATGAACCGTTGAAGATAGAGAGTGACGTGGCTCAGAGCCTTACTACAGCGGCCCGAGTCTATTCACTGTGTTATGTTCTTCTAGATCATAAGTTCCTATTCCCCTTTCTTACATAAGTTTCACTTCATCCCTTTCTCTTGAATTATTGTTTTGTTAATCTTGTAAACTCGATCTGATCGTGATAATGTGATTTAGGGGATCGGACTTATGAACCAGATTTTACGTTGACAATGACTAATTGACCCGCAATACAGATATCTAAGAATTTGAGTTTTGCGTTGATGATATCGATCATTTTCTATCACCAGATATAAATTCTGAACGAATTACCTATGACAGTGTTTTTAGATGAGTTTTAGTAAGGATGAATTGTATCTAGAACCATGAACATCGAGAATGTGATACGGGAACATCTAGTTGAAAGAAGCACAGGTCTTGTATACTATTACTAGTGATTAACCAATTTTACTGGAACTCACAATTTAGTTTTATTATGAGGCAACCATTCTAAGATAGATTATTTGATAATTTCTTCACAAAATAAACTACTCACCTCCTTCTTGTATTTAACGTCAACAACGTCTCATGAATCTAAACTTCACAATGAATTACAATAATTTATCTGAGTGAATATGATGATAACTGATTGTTTTTACTTTTTAGAATCAAATAGGAGCAATTTCTATGTTACAGTCAATAGTTATTAAAGTATGCAATAAATGGAATTTCTTTAAATGTCACAAGTGTCATTCTACTTTTGTCTTTCTTCTTTCTGTTTAAATTTCTCTTTCCTTTATGATCGAGTATAATGAATAATACAATTTCTCAATGAGTCATTATATGGTGAAAATGAAATTGTGAATACTAATTGTTCACTTCCGAAGGTTGTATGATGATATGCATAAAATATATTGACTTTAACTTATTATCTGGCATATATTAGCGTAGTTGTTTTCGAGTTACACTAATTGTATGGATTAATAATACTGCCTAGAAGTAAGTAGTAATAAGTTCCAACCTGCAAAGTAATGAACACCTTAACCAATATTGAATTCCATTATACATTAATTCATTTAATTTATTAGACGTCTGTTAATGCATTCCTTTATAGTTGCATCTATCAAGACAAACCAGAGAGAATTGAATCTATATTGTTAATGGAGGTGAATTCAGCTTATTGGTCTACTTCTACACATGATTGGATCATCTTATATTAACGAGCTGCATAGTATAGACTCTCGCCATTACCCGAAATCCCCTTTATTATCTCCCACAATCCTCCCTTATTGATAACTGCGATATCATTTGAATTTGTTCACAAGAGTTTCCTGTTATTATTACAATTATCCTGACAACATTTCATTTGGTACATATTATATTCACATAAGTTTATTATTAATATTACTATTATCGCAATTAATTCTACATAGCATTTCACTTAATGTACATTATATTTACATGTTTTATTTCACTAAATTGGTTGTAAGTTCATATCTTATAGCATATTTTCTTGTTTCTTTGGTAAATGAACTCATATATTTACAACGGGCATACTTTTGACATATTTCAGTCATAATAGACACAATATTTTGCTATATTGACATATAACATTATCTAATTCATTCACAACTTTTTGAGCAGACGTTATTTTGGCTAATGTAATCCAAGAATTACGAACTCATAATTCTATTTTTGAGTTAGACTGTAACTGGCAAGTGGAATTCAGGATGCGCATCTCATCCTATTTGGAATTCGTCAACTGGATATACCTTAATCCCAATGTTGATGCACACATCGGAATTCGAACTGAGTCCGTTTCGTGTCAAATGCTCCTGCGTTCATCACTAGGTTACTGAGTTTAGACAGTCACACTTGTGCAACAGGTATGTATATATAATTTGAATATGTCTGGGTCTTCCCGTTGATTTGTTATGAACAGAAACTGATCAGTCTCTGTTGCCAACCAACTCTGTCCTGAGCTTTCCTTTACAGCTCCCCCCCAAGTGCTCTTCATTTTCTTCATGTCTGTCTCCGATTCCCGAAGAAATGTGTGATTAGGTCTTCTTCTTTTCCTTCTGCCTTCAGGATTCCAAGTTAGTGCTTGTCTTCTGATGCACTTTGATAATCTCCTCAATGTGTATCCTATCCACCTTCAACGTCTTTTCGTAATTTCCTCCTTGGCTGGAATTCAGTTGATTTGTTCTCAGTCATAGAAGTTTGTTGTTGATGGTATCTGACCAACGGGTCTGAAGTATTTTACACAGACAGTTGTTTATAAATACTTGTATATTTTGAATGATACTTTTCGTAGTTCTCTAAGTTTCAGCTCCATACGACAGAACAAACTATCTTCACATTCGTACTGAAAATTCCAACTTTAATGTTGGCTGACAGTTGGTTTGAGTTTCAGATGTCCTTCAGTCGTAGAAATGCTGCTCTTGTATTTCCAATCCACGCCTTCATATCTGCATCAGACCAGACCCTCCTTGTTTATCGATGATGCTGCCTAAGTATGTAAAGGTTTCTATATCATCCAGATTTTCTCAGCCTAGAACCCCCCTAGGGTTATTGTCGGTCCCAAGCCCGGATAAAGGAGGAGGGTTGGGCATTGGGTTAGTAACACCATCCAGTAAAACAACAACCTTGCTAAAAAGAAACGATAACCAGTAAATAGACATTGAATGTATAATTAATTGTTCATAATAAATAAATAAATTTCCTGTTTTTTTTGTTATAATATCAATTGGTCTCTTTTGTTTATTTAATCCATCAATTCACATGATCGAATTGTAGTAAATGAATAATAAATCATGTGATGAAGATATTTATCTATGGATCATGTAAAAGAAGATAGACATATACATGAATATAGACCTTTTACTGATTTAATCTATAAAGCATAGATAAACTAAAAGTATCATTAAAGAACAACCGGATATGTATATATTCATTTGTAAAAAGAATAACAGAAATCTATGACTGTCTGATAGATGTTATTAGTTGTTGTCGATGTTGGTGATAACCATAACAAATTACGTCATAAAATGTTTGTTGTCTAGTTAAAATATCTGTTGTCAAGCTATTAATAATAAATTAAATGTGAATAATTAAATAATGACTTATTAATAATAATAACTTAATAAAATTTTAAACACGAGGTCATCTCTTCACCTTCCACCCATACTAACTGATTATGAAGTTATCTTTCATGTTGTATGACTAACTGCAAACATTAGAGACACTTATGGGCTATAACTGCTATCTGATGAGTGTTAACTAGCATCAAATCATAGTTAACTAGTCCTTCTTACAGATAGGTTCCAGTCACATAATAACAAGAACGTTGCACTACATTTCTGCATTATTTAGTCTGTTGAATCTATTGTAACTCTATCAGTAGAATTGTTTCAAAGCAAAAGATAATCGATAAAAATCGTTTGAAGCAGAGACTGACATTTAGATTAATTGAAAAATGTGATAGGACATTTTCTACTGTAAATACAAACCCAAGCCATTACTTAGTCAAAGCAACGTTACTGAGTAATCCATTTAGTTTTCCTAATTAACTTGAAGAGATAAAGAATGGACATTTTGATAGAATAAGATAAATTCATTTTATTTCGTCAGGTTGTCATTAGCTGCGTACAATCTATCGTAATTGTACATAAACAATAACATACTCTATGAGTGACATTGATTAGGGCTCGTAGCGTACGATCATAGTGGGATAAAAATTAGAGCCAAGTTAATATGATTAAAATTTGTTCTCTGCAAATTTAATGTGTAATTGTAAATTCTAGAACATTAGGTTGGTAGCAATGAGTCGTACAGACAAAGTTTAGTCTATTACGTAAAGGAACAGCTGGTCGAAATGAACTACTGGTAATCAACAACTATTAATAATAATAGTATTAATAATAATAATAATAGCATTAATTGGGACCAATCAATAACAAAGCAACAGTTACGAAATCGCAATCAATTAAATGATGTAATCAAAATAAGTGAGGAATTAAAGATGATGTAATGAGTGAAAGTTACCAAGACAAAATGAAAATTAAAAAGATTATGTAATAAAATAAGTGAAAAATTACCTTCACAAGGAGAGGTTTACCCTGCATAAATTTGGTTAGAATAGTTGAATTGCTATTGGTATGAAGAATTTAAGAAGACTGTAGTTGGACCATCTATTGATTACCTTGATAGATTTGAAGATATCAGTTACTTGCCTTACATTAACTAGATGTCTTTTTACAGAAGTGCTTATAGTTTTGATCTGTTTAAGTGAAGGTTTTTAAGGACATCCTCTTCACATAGAATGTAGGACCTTTTTTCGTCGTTTCAGTGTAACTGCCCTGACAGATACGTGTAAATTTATGTATGCTGTTAGTGGTAGAGTAAATGAATGCCCACCGATCGTTTATGGCACTAAAGAGTATGCTGTTTTGTGCAAGTTGACAAGTTTGTAAGTAGGATACACTATGGTTAATGCAGACCTCAGTCTTCTATTCGTTGTCCTCGAGTTGTCATCACCTTTGCAGTACAGATAAATAAAAGTAAACATTTTCTTCACTGAAGTTGCTTTAAGCTTTTTTCTTCACTTTACGGTATTTTTCGATTAATTTCCACTTATATCCGTTGTTGATTATGGGATTTTTTAACATTCATTCGTGTCTCTAGTTTGTCATTAGCACATATTATTTCTCAGGTGGGAAGCAGTATCTTCAGTAATACCGTTTGGTAACTGATCGGATAGAAACCACTAGCATTTACATTAACTCTATTTTATGTATTCTTATGGTACACTAAACGTTAAATTGTCCCATCTTTCTTTTATTGTATTACAACATCAAAAAAGGTACTTAGCATCTTTTTCTTGTTCCATAGTAATTTTAAATTCCTATGCTCCATTTTAAAAATCCCCCTAGGGTTAAATGCTTGTTTTTGAATATTACATATGACTAAGCTGTCATTGATTTAACTTAAATAATACATAATTCCACAGATATCTTTTTTGAGCTTGATTTTTTCGAGATTTGCCGTAAAATTGCCGGCAAGCATATGTCTCAGTGGACTTCCCATTACTACGCTATCAATCTGTCTATATAAGGTGTTGTAAAACTGAAAATGAACATCTTTTGTACATGTAAGCAGCAGTTATTTGAAATATGAGTAAAAGGTTAGAGCTTTGGCAAATTTGGTGTGTAGTTTCGTGAAGTGGTACTTTGGTGAACAAGGAACTAGTATCAGTGGAAACCATCAATTTACAAGCAATATTGATTTGGTTAAGTGCATCAACAAGATGGAATTAGTCCTTTAATGGATATGTATTGTATCGTTAAACTAATTCTCACGAACTGTCTAGTTACTTTTTCACTATAATTTTATATTGCATAAAAATGTACATACAAATCACATTTTTTTCGTGATAGTAACTAACTTTATTAGTCACAGTCCACTTTCATGACTTTTGATATTCTATGTCTCAGTAAAATATGTAGTTCATAGTGTTTGGGGTACCAATCCTATTTACCAATGATTCCTACAAAATGAATCTACATTTCTTTCAATTGTCTTATTCCAATCTATTCAGTTACATCAACTAGACAACAATAAATTAGCGATTATTCAGTAACTGAATAATCCAAGTTCGTTTTTTTCGAAAAACACTAAAATATTTATTGCCTACAATAAAAGCATTTTTCTGAATGATACTATATATATATATATATATATATATATATATATATATATATGCAGTTCATTATGAGATGCTACTCATGAAATGATGATGCAACAGTATAATTATTCTACATGAAATTATACAACATATAGTAAATATTAGAATATGACTAAATGTTTAAAGTGAATACTTTACACAAAAAAATGTATCCTTGAAGTGAATACACGTCTTCGTTGTCTACTGCTGAGGAGTATTTACATCTGAATTTTTCATTTGGATGAATGATGAAACAACCAATTACTGTGACATTCAATAAACACATTGATCCTAATAAGTATCAGTTGTACTAACCTACTAGTATTATTCATTAGTAGTATATATTTGATTTTCGTTTAGTATGGACATTTATTTAGGTATTATCTATCAACAACAATAATAATCTATGTAATTTCTGTATTTCATCATCTTTATTACTAATACTTGAATTATCTAAAAATAGATTATAATTGATAACTTAATCTCTATTACTATGACGTAGTCTTCAATAGGTAAAAACCATATACATAGACATAAATGAAAAGTCAAATCGAATACGAAGTTGATAAATAACTAAACAGTGGAACATTTCTTATATCAACAACTAGATTTGTTCCATATGTTTCATTGTGCAGTTTTTGTTTTGTATTTATTTCAAGTTTTGCGGTAGTGAGAGAGAGTGAAAAGGAACTTTGAAAATACAAAATACAAAAACATAAACGTCACTTTTATTAATTCACATGATTTGTTCACCATAATCATTATGAATTATTATTTTGATTGTCGAAAATGAAGTCATTTCAATTTCAATTAGTGAAGAGAACAATAATAATAACAATAGAGCATTTAAAGTTAATTTGATTTCATTAGTTTTTATTTTTGTTCACAGATGGTCATTTGACTTCAAAAGAATCATGGAAAGAAGGATGGAAGAAGGTAAATTGACTGATTGACAAGAATGAATACATCAATTGGTTAATCCATAGACTGAATTGCAATGCTCCAGTCATTTACTTAGTCATGAAATTCTATCATCTTTTCTTAAATATAAGAGTTTGATTAGTTATTTTCTACTTTAACAAATAGAATTTCAATGAAACAAAAATAAAATATGATCAGCGAAATCACTCAATAGTCTATTATGGATAATAGTAATACATAAGCATAAAGTGATATACTATAACCATTATAATCGTTTATTATATTCTTAAGGATTAAATTAGAATTAAGAATTTCAGTAAGCAGTTGGATAACATTACCTACTCAACAATAGAGTAACATCTACATTGTAAATGTCAATAGATAGATATACTAATGTGAGCTAAGCTACATGTCGACATTAACTAGAGATTTATTAAAAATCGGAAACCAGAGAATAGTTACTTTAAACGTGTTTAACACGTGATTGGTCACTTACTATTTTACACACACGTGAATATTTTACAAGCATAATAACATTAATTTAGATGAATTTGTATATTCCCGTTGATTTGTTATGAACCGATGCTGGTCACTCTCTGTTGCTATGTGAGCGTCCTGTGCGGATTGCATCGATATAGCTGTTAATCACAAGTATTATTTAGGTTGGATAAGAACCGGCGGAATTCAGGACGCGCGTCTTGTCCTATTCGAAACTCGTCGGTTAGATGTATTTGCATACCAATGTTGATGTTCACAGTGACATTCGAACTTTGACCATTTCGTGTCAAACGCTACCGCGTTCACCACTTGACTACTGAGTCCAGAATCACGGTATGAACATTATCATTGGGATACAGGTACATTCAGCCGACGAGTCCCATATAAGACAAAACGCACTTCCTGAATTCTACTAACCAGTCACAGTCCAACTTAAATAGTAATAACATTAAGTCAGTGAGTCAAAAGTAAGCGATAATTTGATTCATCTAGTAATACAAAGCAGTCATTATATGATTTCATATAAAGCTTCACTTCATATACAGTCAACTGTATAGAACTTACAGAAATGTAATTTATAGCAACATACAATAATCGGTTATTGAAATAACCTTGTTTGGATCTAAACAAATGTTTTTGGCATCATTATGTTTAACTTACAGCAGTTGACGTTATTTGGCGATCAGACTCACTATATACCAAACTATTTATATCAATATGTATTTTCTTTAAATGAATCGCGTTTTTTCGTTTTTCATCACATATAATTTGTAGACGTACGAAAACGTAATCGATTAATTAATGTATTTTTTCTAGTTAAAGAAAGTAAATAAGTCATTAATGAGCACATGATAGTTCTTTTGCGTTTCGTGATTTGCGAACAATCATGATTACTTTGTAGTTGATCGAATTCGTCACAGATTGATTTTGGTAGGATATC
Source organism: Schistosoma japonicum (assembly GCA_025215515.1). Taxonomy (NCBI): domain Eukaryota; kingdom Metazoa; phylum Platyhelminthes; class Trematoda; order Strigeidida; family Schistosomatidae; genus Schistosoma; species Schistosoma japonicum. The sequence goes on along the minus strand of CM046061.1, from coordinate 62,081,595 downwards.
ATTAGAAACCAGAGATCATTGAGCAACTTTTCATCTTAGTATGGGACTCCTCAGTAGTATATACCCTAGATTCCGCTCCATCCCAGGGACTGTCTAGTGCTTTCCACTTTCCTACCAACATCAATCTGTGACGAATTCGATCAACTACAACTTAGTACCAATTTCCACAAACCATTACAATTCAATAGTGATTATTATTGTTATTATTCACTAAGTGGATTGAAAAATGTTATCAAAATAGAATTATTTGTATTTCAATAAAATAAACGATGTCGGAAAATTTCCTCTACTTATTATGACTTTGTGCGCGAGTGTGTATGAGAGTAAGCACATTATTATTAGAAGGTAATCAACAGAAAGAAGATTAAGTAATCAAATATGTTTTATTTAAGGGGTTGTTGTGGAGATAGTTAATTTAACTGTCCAGTGCTTCCAGGTGATCAATGGTTGTCTGGTTCAGATCAATTCGTGATATCAGCATTAATAAAATATGTTTTAGTTAATGATGAACTAAATAAATAAAAAAAAGTTAGTTTATCTTACACGTTAATTTAAGAATGTGAATCACTGAAAGAATGAACAATAAATGAATCAATCTACAATAAAAGGCTAATTTTTATGTTTAATTGTTTTTATTCGCCATAAATTAACGTTGATTAGGTGACACTGAAAACTAGGCTGGACCGAACAACTGTTTTGTTATAGTATGAAACTGCCCAGAAGCGAAAACCTTCGATTTTACCAGGTACTCGAACCTGTAGCTTTCATATCTCGTGGAGAACGCTTAACCTTTTTCCCCACTGGACTGACTTGCATCGAATGGTGAAATTCTGACTTTATCAGTCTGTCATACAGAGCGACGATTAATCAATATCACTGGTGATAAATGATTTGCTCCCGAAATGTGTGACCAAAATAACAGATTTACGAATCCAAGGTACACCTTTAGTTAAACGTTGAAACCATAGAAGTTCAAACTTGTTTCAAGTGAAACAAATAAAAATAAAGACAGTAACTGATGGTTCAACAATATCGTGAATTGATTAGAAATATAAACCAGTTAATATCACTTCAGTAACTTCAAAAGTAAAAATACTCCGTGAAGCTTCGGAATTCTAAGTTCAATCTATGACAGAGTCCTAGATTCCCATCATTGTAAATTAACATATTAGGATAAAACAACTGTTAAGTAGTTCATTGTTATATTGCCAAATAACTATATAATTACTAGCTTGCAATTTCAGTAAATAATTAATTCAGTTTAATTCGATTTTTGAAGATTACGATAATCTTGATAGGATCTCAGCTGTACAAATATTTGAAACCTAAATAGTAATACCAGAGCCTATTTTTACCTAGAATAAGACAATTAACTACTACTTCTACATTCTTTTTTAGTGGTTCTCAAGATAACGTCAACTAATGACTAAAAATTGCATTTATAATAAAACAAAACTCAATTAACTACTGACTTGTTCAAAAGTGAAAATGCAAACGCTGATTTCAATTATCCGCATTTGTCCATTAAGCAGAGGTTCACTGTACACAACCTGATATACTGAATACAAATATGGTAAATACTAGAGATTGAAATAAAATTACTAATAAAAGTTACTGCCCGCCTCCTCCACTCCCCAACTATACTAACTGATTGAATAGAAAGTGACTTAAAAAAAGGTGCATACTATGTAGTTAGTAAACATAACGTTGTACATAACTTTATTCTCAGTGAATGACATTTAATGAATATATCCAATTAAATTCAGATTGTACGTACTTTCACAAACTATTTAACTAAACATCAGTTACATTGTGATAAATGGTTAGTTTAGAAATTAATTTTTAAAATTCTAGTAAAATGTCTCAAACTTGCCTAGTTTCACTATTTTGAGATGGAATCTGTTAACCATGAATAATAATGGATGTTGTTCACATTACAATGTAAAATGATGAGTATTTGAAATGTGAATCACAACTACACAGTCTAGAATTAGTATGAATTTAATCATTCATGCATTAATGATTCCATGATTTTTGGTTAATATGAGATTGTTGTTAGAAAACCCGTTACTTTTAGTTTTTTGTGTTGATCTGTTGTTTTGCTTTAAAATTTCATTCCTCACTTTAAGCTATACTATCGACTCCAAGTAAACTGGTTTATTCATTTACTCATGTGATTTCATTTGCAATTTCCACTTATAAGTAATATAAATATTATTCATGAAAAAACATGAGACAGATAGAACGGAAGTTCATAATGTTATCTTGCTTAAGATTGTAAGCAGTTCAGTTATTCATAAAGCATACATAGATAAAAAGTTTCTTTTGATTAGTGAAATTCGGCAATTTTTTGGGGATTAATCAGATGGGCAATTTATATAAAAATAATCCCCTGATGAATTGAATAATATTAGTTGACTGAGTTCGTCACAGATTGATGTTACCAGGGTACTATTAAGAAAAGGGAGCACTAGACAGCTGTTTCGTTCTAGTATGAGACTCATTATCAGTGTGCACCCTAGATTTAGTCCCAGAGACAACAGATTGGTGGGAGCCCAACCCTCTGCACCACTGGAATTTTATGAAGTGGTGATATTCCCATTCCTTTTATTTTGTTATACAATCCGACAATTATCCATCATCATCGATGATAACTCTCATTCCTGACAAGTTTGAATTCCATCAGACGAATTCAGTCAACTAGAACTTAATATCAATCTCTACAAACCACCTCAATTCAATATAATAATCGTTCAATAATTGTATCATATGTCTTATGAAAAGAAGAGGCAATTTATCGTAAATCTTGCTTATTTAGTATTTCTGTAGCATATAACATAACATTATATTAATACTAATATATGACTAGACCAACTAGAAGTATAATAAGACAAAACTATTTTAGATCTATGTGGGCCGTAATAACATTTATGTCTCATTCAGATTTACAAACATTTAGATTAAACAACATAATAAAGATTAAGATAATAATCTATAATCCAGTTAATAATTGTATTCTTCTTTATAGCTTCACCAGTTCTCAGGTGTTTTATACATGCTCTCACCATTCGCAGTGGACCTTTCAAAGTAGTCGAAAATTATTATATTTGGATACCTATCTGAGTGCTGGTGGTGGCATGTCAGATGAGATCAATCTCTATATAATGGAAATCAGATCGAATTGTACCAAGTTGGGCCATTTTTGTACGTCGTTATGTGAATCGGGATGTAAAATGTTGGGTTTTTAAAGTTTCCATGATAGTAGTTCCGTTCTATGCTTGCGAATTCTGGTCTCACTGTGCTCGATCATCATTATCTTCTAAGAAGTGCTGACATTCAGCGGCGTCATCACGTTAGGAATGTTGAGGTTTGGCAAAGTATGTTCTGACGCTGTGATGGTGAACCGATTGATATGAGTATCTTTAAACATTAGCATTGATGTATTGTTCATATTTTATAAATGTCTTCTTAGCAGCTTCTGAATCGTACATAATTTCCCAACACTGGGACTGGTTTGGAAAAGCGGTGGAGCGATCAGTTTATGACATGACGCTTTGGAATTGAGAAGATTTGTATAGAACTGGCTACTCTCGGTTCAACTCAACTTTCTAGTTGGGGTCCTAGAGACGGTGGAAATCAATAGCATGAGACCTTTTTAGATATGGGGCAGAATGGGAGCCAGTGGGGATTCCGCTGTAATTTTCTGTCAAAACTTCTATGAAAGTGTAACAACGTTTAGTAATGAAATAAAATCCTCTTGATTGCATTTCTGTTCGCGTTAAATCTCCTTCTAATTTACCCGTATATCTTATTCAGTCTTGTATACTTAACCAATTTTTATTTGATCACCTTATTTTATATTAACTTCACAGTCTTATTTTTGTTTTTGTTACGTCCATATATATATATATATATATATATATATATATATATATATATATATATATATATATATATATATATATATATCATGAAAGGAATCCAAAAAGCAATAACTCCAATATGTCAACACGTTTTGAGCCGCGAGAGTCACCTTGATAAGGGACGGATCTCCGTTAATTTAAGAAAGAAAGAACAAGAATGGATCAATCAATAACAGCCAAAGTACGGTGCGAATACATAGAAGCCAACAAGTAAACGAAGAAGATCATTATATCGGATAAACGAAAATATGTGGGAGACCTAGCAATGACTACAGAAAAAGCTACAATGGGAGGGGAACATGAGACACTTTTCGATACAACAAAGAAGCTAGCTGGAAAATACAGTAAACTAGAACAACCAGTTAAGAACAAAAATGACAAACCAACCACTGAGACTCAAGAACAGAGCAGCAGGCGGGTAGAACACTTTGAAGAACTCTTGAATAGACCAGCCCCACTGAACCCACCAGTTGTCGAAACGGCAGTCATAGATTTTCCTATAAATATCGACCCACCAACAACTGAAAAAATAGGCGTGGCTGCTCAACAAATCAAGAGTGGCATGTCAGTAGGGCCAAACAACATACCAGCAGAGACCCTGAAGGCAGATATATTAGTAACTGCATAGATGTTCCATATTATCCTCAAGAAGATATGGGGGGAAGAACAAGTACCATTCGACTGGAAAGAAGAATATACATTTCCAAGGTGCCAGAGAAAGGAGATCTTAGCAATTGCAAGAACTACTGAGGCATCATTCTACTTTCAGTAGTAAGGGAAATCTCTAACTGAGTGTTGTTAAACCGAATGAAAGGTCCAATCGACGCCTAATCTCGAGATCAGCCTGCCGGATTCTCTATGGATCAATCGTGTACCGACCAAATCGTAACACTACTGTTGATTGTTGAACAATCAGTTGAATGGAACTCACCTTTTTTACAACAACTTCCTTGACTATGAGAAGGCATCTGACAGTGTGGACAGGCAAACAATATAGAGCCTTCTTCGATACCATGGTGAACTCCAAAAGATAATATAATAGGAAATTCTTACAATAGACTACACTGCGAAATAGTTCACGAAGATCAGCTCATTGATTCGTTTAAAATAAAAACCCGTGTGAGACCAGGCTACTTACTCTCACCCTTCTCTCTCTCCTTTTTCTGTAGGTTGACTGAATTATGAAAATCTCAATACCTCAGGTGAAGCACGGAATACAGTGAGCAACTTGTATGCAGCCAGACGATTTATACTTTACAAATGACCAACGCATTTCTTCTATCCCACTCACTACAGCAAATGTAGATGAGGATGGCCAGTGTAGCAGCAACCTCTGATTCTAGCAGGCCAAGTGGTGAGTAGGGTCAAGCGTTTTTTACTATAACATGAAGACCATAGGTTTGATTCCCTGATGGTATCAAGAATACACATAACTGAGAAGTCTTACACTAAAGTAAAACAGCTCTACACTGCTCTGTGATTTTTGGTAGTACTCAGTGAACGTTAATCTGTGACGAACGGAAATGTCTAGATGGTATATGTTAGCTTAGTCTGAAGGCTACTAGTAACACTGTGCTTACAAAATATTATGGTTGATTACTGAGTAAAGTTTGATAACGTACTTGTCTAGTTCATTGCAGTGATGTCACTTCATCGATCACGTTGTAATACAGGTCAGCTGTGTAAGTGATTTAGAATCATGCATACTATTTTTCTGTGTTATAGGTAGATATTAGGAGGTCCATTTTTAAAGGGCTAAATGCACATCTACTACTAATAAGAAAGAATAGAAAACGTTGATGCAGGCAATTCGATTGTTTCACTTGTCAATCTTTACAAATCATGAATTGATCTGAATCAGACAACCATTGATCACCTGGAAGCACTGGACAGCCGTTTCGTCCTAGTATGGGACTATTCAACTGTGAGCATCTACGACCACATCAGGAATCGAGCCCAAGACTTACTGGCTCCACGGCGAGCGCTTTACCTTTGGACCACTAAGTCGGCTCCTAAAGGTTTATATGTATAATTCAGTCAATTCGTAATACGTTTGCGCGACCTCATCCATTGTCATCTGTGGGTAACTGCTTCACTGCTGTTCAGTGCTTTCAGGTGATCAATGGTTGTCTGATTCAGATCAATTTGTGATATCAGGATTGACAAATTAACTGTCTCCACAACAACCCCCCAGTTGTTTCATTTGTATAGGGTGATATGCACTTGTTGTGTATTGACACAACAACACTACTGTTCATAAGTCATTCATAATTAATTGAATTGAATTGAGATGGTTTGTGGAGATCGATATTAATTTTAGTTGATTGAATTCGTTACACAGTAATATTGGCAGAGTACCACAGAAACCCAGGGAGCACTAGATGGCTGTCTCGTCCCAGTATGGGACTCTTCATTAGTGCACACCTGGCTTCTGCACTAGAGGAGTTTCAGGTTAGAGAATACCTAAACCTCTGCACGAATGGGCCGGATTCCAATAGTAGAATCAGCTCACTAGTGACTACAGGATGTTTTTGAGGCTCTAATAAGAAGCGGTGACTGACTAGAGTTCAGACTTGTCAGAAGTGAGACAGTTATCACCAATGACTATGGATGATCAACACGCTGTACACCGCAAATTGATAGAAATGGGAATTCTATCAATGGATGCCGTTTCTAGTTGTATCTCAGAGGAGACCCATACTTGAACAAAACAACTATCCAGTGCTTCCTGGTTTTCAGTGGTATCCTACTGACATCAATATTTGACAAATTCAATTAACTCAACGAATGTAATTGTTCTAATTTTTACCATGATATCAGATAAGTGAACATGTACAATATGTTATCTAAAACTAGTTAAATATTCCTTCTTTTCTTTTGTTACTACATTAATTTTAATGTCGGCTTTGTTTTAATAATTTTGTTCACCAGTAAACTGTTTAAATATTATTCTGTTTAAAGAAAACTAAAACAAAACAAAAAGGTTTATTATAGTTATATGTAATATTTCATGAAGTACCGACATTTATTTAACATTTTCTTCTAAGTACAATAATCAATTAGCTTAGAATTGTTTTATCTGTATTTACCTATTTGAGTTTATTCTATTTCATTTTGATACCACGAATTGGTCTAAGTTGAACAACCATTGATCACCAGAAAGCACTAAATGGCTGTCTCATCCCAATATGTGACTCCTCAGTAGTGAGCATCGACAACCCCACCAAAGATCAAATCCAGGACCTTCAGACTTCGTCATGAACACCTAACCATTAGACCAATGAGTTGGCCGGCTTCCAACGATTGATATTTCTAACTCCAGTCAATTTGCGATATAACTGCGCAATCTCATCTATTGCGATCGGTCGGTAACTGCCGCACACCTGAGAAGGCTGGATTCGATTAGTCATTAGTAACTAACTTCTCGAGGCAATTCCTGATGTTTTTGTGAAAAATTGTGACCAGTGGAGTTCAACCATCTCAGGTGTGAAACGGATACCCACCAGTGAGGGATCAGTGATTTAACGTCCTTTGTAAAGCCCCAAGGTCTTAGACTCTGTCCCTGATTGGGTTGTTGATATGTACTACTAAAGTGTTTCATCCTGGGACGTAACACCTCTCCAGTGCTTCGTTGTGGTCAGTGGTTGTCTAACTTAGATCAATTCGTGATATAAAATTAATATTCAACTATCTTTATAAAATCTACTTACACCATTTCGCTAACTTCTCATTTGTTTTTCGGTTAATAATAATTTTTGGTTATCATAATGAATATCTATTTTATTGTTCCTTTTTTGTGAAATTTACTTTTTTTTTAAAGTGGGTGCGTAAATCGATAATTTATAGTAATTTTTAAGAAATTCTGTGCAGATTTCATGCACTTTTAATTCTTACCTAAAAATACCTTTGTGTGTAAATGTAGCATAATTCGTACAATACAATGAATTTATTATGTTCCACTTTACATTTTCCAAACAGACAACTATGTAACACTGTAAACAGTTACAGTATGTTCAAGGGGCGAGCAAGAGTAATACTTAAACAACCGATCGATATTTCTGAAAGAATTTGTCAGAAACACGCTGCCAGCGTTAATGTTGACGGACAGACAGATACAACGCAGAACTTCGTACGTACGTACATCAGTTCAGGCTGCGTTAATGTTGACATAAATTTAAATTTAGAATGCATACCACTGATAGGTTTTATTGTTGTTTGGACGGAGATATCAATCTAACCTACATATAAAGTGTAAGATAGTTACGGGGAAACCTAGGACGTGACTATGGTAAACTAATGAAGATAGAAATTTCTGAAAACCACAAACATAGTTATATTTTTCAGATGTCGTTCCTGCTGGTGTAGGAATTTTATAAGAGCAGAATCGCTTATCATAGTTCTTAGTGCACAAAAACACATGTGATAATGAAATCAGTGTACTGGCTTCCGACTCATCTAGGATCCAGTTCGGTAGCATCAGTGGACACTAATAAAGTTAGTTTCGTGCAGTGGTATATTCACGGAGATATTAAAAAGTTTGAACCTGTTGATTATCAGTGTTAGTTAAAATGTTGAATAGACAAAGGTTTGACAAGAAAGATAAAATATAACAAGCAGAGGATGTGTAAACAGCAATCAGTAAGTATTATTGTTTACTATAACCGGCTGCCGCTGGTTTTCGATATACTGAACAGAACTAGCCATGAAAGATATTTTCAAAAGGTAAACGATCAAACAGGAAAGACATAAATACCGGTAATAAACTTGTTCTACTAGGAACGACAATACATACAGACAACTGAATGAACTTAAAATGTTTTTCACTATCGGATCGCAAACATCATATCGTTGTATACAAAAGCGTTATGGATCCATCAACAGGTGTTCACTCTAATAACATCTAGTCGTACTGGGGACGCCTAAAATATGCTTGCGTCCCTACAATGCTTGCAGAGATTGACAGCTTTTTAGTCTCATGGATGAATTTCTATATAATTGTTCTTTTATAGTTTAACAGAGGAAACACCATTACGACAGTGTGATTTATTTATTAATCATATGAAATTTTTATATCCTTTACAAGATTGTTTTTTATCCTGACAAACTGTTTACTCATGAATACAATCTACTAAATGGGTAAAAGTGGTTAATGGATCATGTTGTTTAATGATTTATTCATAAACTCAATGAGAACGTTTTAGTAGTTGGACATTTTCATTCATATAATATACTGTAACCGTGTACAGTAATCAAATAACTGAGATCTTGACTATTTCTCTTTAATTTGATATCATTTATTTGGTGAATAATTTTCTTTCTAAACAATTTAATCTTAGAATAAGAGTTAATGATTAGTATAATGGAGTTTTATAAATTAAAGTTATGTTTCATCCTAATTATGTATCGCTGATACAATACAAAAGCAGAATGCCGTTAACAGGAAGCCCACAGAAGCATCACCTAGAAACAAAAATTTAAAACTTATGATTAACACTTTTTTTCAAAATGAACTACTGATACAACTACATCAGATCACAATATGTAAGGCTTCATTCATTCACTATTTAGTGGTTCATAATTTTCAGTTAATTCACAATTGATTATTATCAATCTATTCTATCTACATGTAACTGTCTTCATCTACAAGTTATGACTTGTAGAAACTTATTGTAATTCGTTTCTAAGTTTATCACACTTGTTATACACTTAAACTGCTTACGGATACATTATGTTAGAAAAAGCATCAAAGCTAACTATGTTTTTAATAAGGTACATAATTATTATTGACGTTGGATGTTGATCAAACTGTATTTTTATTTGACAGAGCTCTTTGTCTGATCATGATTTATCTAAGACTAGCATAAGGTATCTGTGTATAGCTGCGTCGAGAATTGGAAGCAGACATTAAAAGGATGAAAAGCAACTAGAAACAGCTGGAAAGGATCGCTCAGGACAGAGTTCAATGGAGAATACTGGTAAGCGGCCTATGCTCCTCTGAGAGGGGTAACGGGCGTAAACAAGTAAGTATAGCTGTTTGATTTGTAATGCTTCATCATTTTGTTACTTTTTTGATGATCATTATCACTGTACCGGTTTTCTTTAACAACTGATTACAACAATCTACTATAATATTAAACTGCCGAAATGAACATAAAAACATTTCGTAATCACACATTTACTGATTAGTTATGACGTAACAAATCTTAACCAGTCTATCTTTTTAATAATATACTAAACTCAAGATTAGAGATATCGAAGTTGACAGACACCACGTGATAAATACTAATTATGAATCTATGTTAAGTAACGTGTTAAAATGTTCTATGGAAAAGTAACATAAACGTAATAGAAGTTGATTAATCACATGGTATTCATATAATGATATCTTACTTTCTATTATTTAACATTTGATTAATACGTAATTGATAGACAGAATGTTAATTATTAATTCTTATTCTCTATGTTTACATCGTGAGATGATTATCAATGGGTGTGAAAAGGTGAGGCGCTTACATGTCATCTTCACATTTATTCATGACTTGAGTAAATGTGTGTATACCAATTAAATAACAATGTAGACAAGTCTTATAGGTGTTGTAAATTATCATAATGAAATAGTATAGTTATCAAATACGATAATCAAAATAAGACATTGTTGTAGACTTATTGGTATTTCATGTAATCAATGGTGTACTATGTACCATATCATTAGAAAAGATGATCTTATTATTTATACATATAACAAAAGTGATCATAACGAGTTCAAATTATCCTGTTTCTTAATCGATAAAAGATGCCTAAAAATGTCTACTGTGTTCAAATCAATAAGATATCAGCCATTTAAGATAAATAAGAAGCCAACAAATTTAATAACCGTAAATACACAACAATAAAAACTAAGTATGTTCGTGTTAAAGACAAATTAAATGATAATATCTTATGAAAATATGTGATCTAGAAAACTGAAACAAACTACGATAGTTCACACGATTGAATACTAGGAGTAAGGCTGCTAAGATTAATGGTCTTAGTGAAACTTGATTGTTAGAATTCGATTAGTAGTGAAGAACTAAATAAACTTGATATTAGTCACTACTTTGTGATCACTATTGACATTCTAGTAGCAAAGAATTAAGTTAACCAGACCTGGGAATATATAAATATTGTCTTAGTGACTTTGAGAATTTCTTGAAAAAGTTTATAAAAGGAAAGAAAATATAAAAAAAACATCAATCAGCGAATGTCTTTAAGTAAACTTCAAAATAATTCTAGTAAACGATGAACTATGTAGTTTTCATTATATGATTAGACAACTATCAATTTTGTTGTATTTTCTAGAAACTTTAAAAACACTACAATTCAATATGACTCTATAGTTACCTTTATTCTGCACAAAACTAACTTTCAAAGTAAAGTTTAAAACTTCTAGGCTTTCATTTTCTGTTTATCATACGTTAATAGGAAACTTATGGAGACTTAACAAGGAAGTGATGAAGAAGTTGGTCTCAAAGTGTTCTAATGCTAAATGCATCGAATTCACATTTAAGTGTTATTGTAACCACATTCAAATTGTGTATTTTACATTGTTTAACGAATCATCTGATTGATCAGAAATCAAATTAAACTTTTCATGTTTTTACTTAGTTGGTATTTAAAAAAAAAACATAACAACCGACTTAAAATTAGGGTTCATTATAGATTAATTTTACTTGTGTCAACTATGAAGAATTATGGCATGCTAAACAGTTGACTAGTTCCTATTTTGCAATTCTACAACAATTAACATCTAATCCTATCAGTTATTTACTATTAATATTTGTGTTTCTTTCTTGAAAATGTTTAGTGTTTACCATTTACTTTAGTACTACAATCACTATCTTGGTTGAAGAAAATGTAAGAAAAAAGACTGAAAAATTATATTTAGTAACTAAAGCAATGTATAGTAACCTACATACCAGTTTAATTACTGATGGTATACATTGGTATTCAATAAACAAATAAATATTGATTATATTTGTTGTTCAAGAGAAACATAGTAACAAATAAATAAATAGCTACAAACAATACGTAACACGAGATTATCACTAATTCCTGAGTTACATCATTTTTAGTAGTATTACGTAATATGTCTGTGTAAAAATTCAGAATGAAATCACAATATACACTTGTTTACTTTCAAAGTGACTTTGTATATCAAAATTAATTTATAAATATTCAATATAATGCTTGTAAGCTCAGTGGTTGAAACATTCCACTTACGTCGGATTTTTTTAGAAACTGTAAAACAATAAATATTACTGTCCGTCAAAAAGCAAACATACTTATAGGATTGAAGAATGATATAAACTAAATGATCACTGATAAAAGCTATATAACCAATGAATCATGACGTCAGATAACAAGTAATCCTGATAACTGAGTCTTGATTTTATAGATTTGTGAACAATCGCTTATGTTATAAATGAATTTTAGTCATCTTTTTTCCGTAAAATACATTGTTAATCAGTGTTTAAATTCGTTAAGTAAAGATAACCTTATAGTATCATTTAAGTTGGATTGTGACTGGCAATTGGAATCCAGGTGGCGCGTTTCGTACTATTTAGGACTCGTCGGCTGCATGTACCTGCATCCCAATGTCGATGTTTACAGTGGGATACTTGTGAATAATCGCTAATATCTAGGCAATCCCCTCAGGATGCACATATAGCAACAGTGACTGACCAGCTTCAGTCTATAACAAATCAATGAGAATATACGAATTCCTCCTACTGAACTTATCGTGTTCTTATAGGTTATTCCATTTTCTGATGTCCATTTACTTCTAACTTGTGAGTAAATATCATTCAACTACAGTCGGTTCAAGCAGTCAATAACCTAACTTACAGTTCAATTAATAAAATACTTTGAATTCAGACACCCACACACACGCCGATAATCGCACGTTACGAAGTGATTTTCGAATCCTGAAGTGAATACATTGATTACCTGATGAGAACATAATATAACTGAAAATTATGTCGTAAAGTGATATATGTTTTGAAGATACTGTATGATAAACTTCAACTTATACATTACTAAATCTGAAATTTCTGGGTTCAGTCTCACAGAGAAATAGGTGTCAATACTATCAAAGTTTTGAACCAAACAAATATTTATATCTTACTCTGTTCTCCTGATTGTCAAGAGTTCAACATACCAATTATCTTAACTAATCTAAAACAAACCAATCTTGATTAGTATCGTCTACTAAATGTTTTCGTGTTTCATCTTTTGGCTACATACTACGTGTAGAGGGTTGACAATAAAGCATTCATCTAACGAATATTTTAAAGCATGATTAGAGTATTTGTTCCATTTGAAAAGTCAAATTCGTTGTTGATTTGTTTACCCTTATAATGGCTTCAATGCTCACACTAAACTTTTTGCAGCAAAATACGATTGAACCATAAATTGTAATTTAGAAAATGGTTTTCTTCAGTTCATCTACACATGGATTATGTTCATCATTGCTAATAAGGATGAAATTTACTAAGAGTAAAGATAGTAAGAGCTACAGCGGTATGAAAGAAACATTAAAGTGGTTTTGTGTAGGTTGATCTTAATTTGTTGTTTGTATTCAATGTAAATTGATTTAGGTTGGACGAAAATGTAAAACAAGGATCAGTAGGCAACCATTTCGTAATAATTTTAGGCTCCTCAACATCATGCAGTCACTTTTAATTGAGGTTGTGTTGTGATCAGGATCTGCATATTTGGTAGTTTTCGTAATGTAAAATGATAGAAAATATACAATTACCGGTAACTGACTCCAAGAAATAATTCGAGAGCTATATTGAAAAGATACAGACAATGGAGTTTTACCATATATCGCTTGAGGCTGTTATCAAGCGATAGTAATAGATGTTTTTCAGTATCAATAATTATCTGAGGTTAGTGATATAAACTACTGAATGCCGACTAAAGAATTGTCATGAAGCCTGAATGTCTGAGTTGAATCCCTAGTGGAGACGCGTGTAAGTAATGGTGAAGAACTTCTCACATGGTTGATGTAGCTACCAATAATTTGTCATTTTCGACGGTTCTCTGTCTCACGTTAATTCGTTATGCAAAATTTTACATTAATAATCGATGGATGAGAAGACATGTGATTTTTGAATTAATTAGAATAAAGTGTCATTCATCCTAATTCTATCCTAAACAATGTTTGATTGAGTCACCATGCCATTTGTTTTCATGACCCATACAGACAAATCACATCTATTATAGTGACCTCTAAATTGAAGAATGGTTCAAGGTTTACCTTTGACCTCATTAATCACAAAACATGAATGTTGTGATGTGAGAGTGGACGAGAGAGTGAGATCTTCGATGAATCAAATTATCATGTCACATGATGTAATCATGCATAATCTAGCATGTATTAATAAACAAATAACTATTCAACACTATAAAGCATTCACATGTAATGGGTCACATTGATGAAATTTACATCTAACAAAAGTTTAGCATACTCTATGTATTGTGATCTCAAATATTTTTAAAATATGTCTGACTAAGCAGAATTTCATTAACTGGGTAAAAAGAAAACATAATAAGAGCGTTTTAGTTTGATAAACTGACACAAAACTAAGTGATGTATATTAGCTGAGTGTAATTTATGTCGACAGCAGCAGCAAAAGCAGCTATATCATCTTCGAACTCTTTTGTAGTAAAGACTCAAGACTCTGCCAGAAGTTCGAAACATCTAAGAAGATGGTATGTGACCATATCACTAAGATAGCCAACATGAAACTCAGAATAAACCAAAAATGTCATCCAGTACTTTCTAGTTTCTAATGGCTCCTCAGATTTTTCAGTAAGTGATGAGAGTCATTGACAAAATGCTTAAAGAGTTATGCTTGCATAGTATCACTCAAAATTCCTCGATATATAACGTGAAGCAGTTTTGTACATGAAGAAAAGTAAGACAAGAAGGCATCAAACAGAGTACGCAATTAAGGTTCGGAATTAAATTATTTTAATAATCACACATCATTCACATTCCCGTTTCTTTCAGTGTAGAATAACTACACAGGTCATACTAATAAGATAACATCTCCTAATTCACATCCACCACACTAACATTCTGATCCAGGAAGATTTTAGACAAAGCGCAAGTTTTCTTTCTCAGTATAGACATCTCCATTTGAAGATGAATGTATGTAACCTATGTTATTAGATTAAGTTAGTCACTCTCTTCCTCTTGAAGACGTGTTAGATTCTCTAGGAAAATGTACTTAATACGTCAATGAGAAGTAACTGCAGAAATTTCAATGGAAGAATCTCTTTAGTAGTGATGTCTTTTACAACAGTTGAATTAATAGCTATTTAATGATTTTGTTAATAATTATTCGAAGATTATAACCAGAAGATAATCATTGTGTAATAATCTACAAGGTAATAAAAAATAGCAAAACTAAAATGATTTGGGGACCAAAAATGTGAATTAATTGTCCACTTGACAGGCATACTGAAAAGGAAGACTAAACAAATAAGTGACAATAACAGCCTTAATTGAAGTATGAAAAACTGAGGATGTATGGGATATTTGTAGAACAGTTGATTAGGTACATGCTATCTAAACATAAATAGCAAGTTTTGACTTACTGAAATGCTCAAGTCTTAATATAAAATAGACTCACTAACGAGTGAATTTATCCTCTGTTATCTGTTCATCAAAGTATTCCATTAATGAATCGGGTTTGTGAAAAGTTGTTACTCGACAACAGTCACATCGATAACTTAGAAATATCCCACGAATCATAAAGGATTTCCTTTATTAAAAGAATGATATAACTAGCAATCTGACAGATTGAGAAAGGTGACTCCAAGCATTACTTTGTACATGAACACTTCTATGAATTAAGTTTTGACTAAAAGCAATCAATATTTCTTCAGCCAACTTCACTATAAGATATCATGAAATTCAGTGCTACTGGATTTTTGCTTCAACATCGCGTTTAAATAAAATACTAATGAACAAGTTCTTTTATGCACCAGAAGTTTTTCAGCATTCCATTCCAATTTTAAATTTTCATGAGTAAATTTCAGACAACAGCCATTTTCTTTAAGAAGGTATAAGAGCATAGTGATTTCTTCATCGTTTATGTTCTTATTTAATGTTGGCCTGTGTCTTAGAATTGTACTGTCGATTGTAAATTACTTTTCCATTTATTAGTATTTGTAATTTGTATAGGCTTTCGGCATTGATGTTAACCATGTTTGTTTTAGTGGACACGACTAGTTGATGGCGCTCGGTCACGCATCACCACCAGATCACGACACGGCACGGCATGGGCAACAACTCACTCTCTCGTTAGCCAGCCTAGACGTTGTTATCCCATTGGCGCTCCTGCACTTACGATCAAATATAATTCCATCCTACATTGCTTTCTGATTTATTCTTATTCATACTAGTGGGTTCAATTTTTAGAAGTTGCTTTGGTTATACAATAAACGTAACTTAGTCATATACCCGGTGCACTTCGGACCATATAGCCTTCTTCTCAGTAGAAAGTGATTTTACAGTAAGGTTTAGTCGATTGGTAACAGTTTCTAAACTCTTGTCCCCATGCATATAACCAAATATCCTTCTGATATCACTTATAAAAGGGGAAAATGTCAATGCAAATCTACTGATTGAATTAAACTAGACGAAATATTTGAATGATTGTATTCAGTTATTATTATCACTGTGTAAAAGATTTCGATGTAAAGTCAAATATCTAACTGAATCATTCCCATTCCTCTATTCACTTTTATTTTGTTTACCATATGATCCAGTATGTGACATTAAAATGAAGCTTAAAATAATAACGAAAACAAACATCCTATTTAGTAAACTTATCCAAAAATGATTAGGTTAGGACGTGACAAATCAAATAAATCGATTCTAGTCTTGGATCAATTTGGCGACAGAAGTACTGATGACAAACTATTGAAAGTGATCTCCATATCTGTAATCATTTTAAGCAAATGCGGTATTAAGAAAACAACTCACTACTTAACTGGAAAAAATAATTAATTAACTCGTTCATTGAATGAAGAGATGTATGTATAGTTAAGCTTATGAGTAAAACAGTGAGTAATAAGCCAACAGTAACATTTATAGGCAGTAAAAATGAATTGGTGACTGGTAAACAGATTGCTTAATTATATATATAAGCGTTAAATTGACCGAATATAAGAATAAGTGAATAAATTTTAAACAACGCGTCATCGTTCAGCTGGTAAGATTTTGAAAACTTCAACGAGTATCAGTTTCTACGTGGCGACAAGAGAGTTACCATGTAGTGTCAGCTAGGAAGGTATTAGTATACTAAAACAATTTTCAATAACAGCACTTCTTACTGGAGGTTAAATAGACTAGTGGGTATTCATTATCCATAAAATTCATGCATATCTTGTCGATAATTAACCAGTAATTCATATACAGAGTATTGAATCTGTGGCCCTTTTTATCTCACTGTAAAAGAAATCATTTTCTATCTGGATGTATAACAATGTAAGTATTCATTTTAGATAAAGTATGACGTAGAAGATCTTTACAACACTTATATGTAAATGTACTAAACAGTATTTAATATGACATTTTCAAAGTTCATTTTTGCTTCATATTATATCATATAGTCACATGCTCAAAAAGGTACCTCATATTGTTTTGACTACTATTTAATAGATTACTTTTGTGTTAAGCATCTAACAAAAGGTCAGAACACTTCACAACTTCAGCTAATAGAATATTCATTCTCATTGTAATAAAATAAATTAAAACCAGACTGAATTTTCGTAAGTTTTGTAAAATATTCCAATAATAGATAGAATTGACGATTTAAAATGTTCAGATGTCAACTACAAGTTATTTATGTGATCCTCACTTATGACGAGTGATGGATGCGATCTGTTATCTTATGATGAATGATTATTGTAATTAAAAAACACTTGGTTTTTCAATAGTGTTCGTCTGTGCATTTTTGTATTTAATGTTGACTGTTAGTTGATAACATATATTCATATTAAGTTTTCTTACACTACCTTATTCATCATAAAGAAATAACTGAAGTCTCCAAGAAACGTACAGTCTTAACATTTCATATGATCTAATAGTAAAGTTGATAACATGAAGATCTAATAATATAATTGTTTGATAGTAAATTTACCATAATTCGTCGAGTAAATAGACCCATTTTCAAATAAATTAGTAGTTGCATCTTTAACAAATCTAAAATATATGGTGTTACGTCCTACAAAAAATGTAAATTTGTCATTTGAATTGGATTGTGGTTGGCAAACGTAATCTAGGACGCGCGATTCTTCCTATTTGGGACTCGTCAGCATAATATGCCTGCATCCCAGAGTTGATGTTCACACTGGAACTAGAACTTAGTTCGTTTCGTGTTAATTGCTACAGTATTCACCACTAGGCTACCGAGTTCAAACAGCCACACTTGTGCAACAGCCGTGTATATACACAATTAGAATGCATTTGAATTCCTTCTCCTTAATTGGTCATGAATTTAAATTGATCAGTCTCTGTTGCTATATGTGCATCCTGAGTGGATTATCTCGATATACTTTTGAATTATTGCTATATCGTGGCAGCTCATGATTAACATATAGCAACAAAGATTAATTTCAGTCCACAACAAATAAACGCGAAGGTTTAAATACATTCCAATTATAAATTTGCTAGTTTTCCACTTGATGTGTAAAATTAAGTACTAAACCTGAATCGAAAGAAGTTATACCTATCGCAATGAGAACGCAGAAACATAATTCATACCTTGGTAACCATCGAAAAAATGTTGATCAAAAACTGTATAAGCTCTGAAATTCGACCATATGCAGAAATAAGAAGGTGCTTTTAGTATGTCCAATCAATGCACCTTTCAAAAGATTTCAATTGTGATAATAGGTGGTTATTTGTGAATAACCGATAGATGGGTTTTATTGACAGGGAAATACGGTAGAAGAATAGGATAGTTAACCCACTCACTTGACTATCAATGCTGTCATTGAGAAGATTAGATATAGTGAATTCCTTTTTCATTATTACCTTCAAGAAGATACTCAAGGTAAGGGAAGAAACTTCACTGCATAGTAATGTTTGATTTATAATCTACAGGGATATTTGCACCTGAACATAATGCATACAAACAGACGCTGTCAATAATCTGGTCATTTTCTATAATTTTACTTTTCAGCGATTCATTTGAAACCTTACAATAGCTGCATTTATTCTATAGGAAATTTTTCGATCAGTTATAATGGCTTTTTCTATTGTTTTAAGTTTTTCGAATCTTGCTACGAAACTAGTTCTAGTCTGACAGAAGATTCCTGTCAACTTTTTTTTAAAAAGCAACACATTCATTCACCAATAGATTTACATAGTGTCCTTACAATATCACTAGAGTGGCAAAAAACAAGGCATATAAATATGCCGGATGTACGCAACAGTTAGACAATGGTTATGATATTTTATTTTCAAAAACCACGATTTTTGATTGCTTAGTCGTTTGTATTCATCATAGATTAGTGTCGGTTGAATACCACTGAGAAACTGAGAGCAGTGAATAGATATTTAATTCTAGTATTGAACTCTGTGACCGTGCTTACCGTTGATTCTACCAGGGAATAGAAACAAGAGCATTCAGGTTGGGGAACGCTAATGGGTTCTGACTTGTGGAGAGTGAGGCAGTTATCAACCGTGATAGTGAATGATTGTGACGCTGTTTTACAAGTTAATCAAAATAGGATTTCTGCCATATAACAAACTCCGCCTAGAGCTCCTCTAGGGTTATTGCTGGTTCCCAAACCCCTATAAAGTAGGAGGATTGGGAATGGGGTTAGCAGACACATTCCGTAAAACAGTAACCTTGTTAAAAAAAAATCTGACTAGTAAAAACCTTTATAATCCCTTTAACTCTGTCCTGGGAGATGAAAGATCTGTTTTGACGCCTCATGCTGAAAGCCGAGTTTCTTTGGAAGCCACAACACCGATGTTGCTTCACACAACCAGAGCAACCATTAATATAAATACGTGGAACGATCGCACGATTTGGGTGACAGGGAAAAGCATGCGAATTGCCGAAGAAATGAATAGATACAACCTCAAGATACTTGGAATAAGTGAAACACAAGCTACAAGCTGGACAGCAAAGATTATCCTCAGAAGAAGGGCTTCCATACTCCAATCACAAAGAAGAAAACGCCCCACACACACACAAGAAGTGGCACTAATGTTGTTCCAAGAAGCATGGGAGGCTCTTATAGAATGGGAACCTCATGGACCTAGGATCATCAAATCATCATTCACGACAAAGAAGGAGAAAATTACAATAAATGTCATACAATGCTATGGACCAGAAAACGGTAACCACGAAGACGACAAACATCAGTTCTATGCAAAGCTGCAATCAACCATCAATAAATGCTCAACCGACGACCTCACCATTCTGATGGAAGACTTCAACGCCAAGGTTGGAATGGACAACATCGAATATGAAGACATCATGAAACAACATGGACTGGGAGAAAGGAACGAAAACGATGAGAGGTTTGCAAATCTGTATATCTTCAACAAAATGATTATAGGTGGCACCATATTCTCCTCACCCACAAACACATACACGAAACTACATGGGTTTCACTGGACCACATTACAGAGAACCAAATCGACCACATCTGCATCAATACGAAGTTTAGAAGGACCATGGACGACGTAAGAACAACGAGAGAAGCTGACATAGCTTCAGATCATCATCTGGTGGTGGCTGAAATGAGACAATCTGAAAAAGCACTGGACAACTGGAGCAGCAGTATTACAAAAGTTTAACACAGCCCTTCCCCAGATTACTAAGAAACGCAACGAATTCAACATAACTCTCAACAATAAGTTCCAAGCATTTCATGATCTACTAGAAGATAATGGGACTAATATGGAGAACACCTGGAAAGAGATGAAGGAAACAATAACTTCTACATGTCAGGAGGTTGTGGGTAGTAAGGCAGCATCACCGTGAAGAATGGATTTGTGTTGGTACTCTGAATAAGATCCAAGAAATGAGGAGCAAGATGATATCAATTAATAACAGCCAGACAAGAACAGAGAAAGCCCAAGCACAGGTTAAATACACAGAAATCATCAAACAAGTGATGAGAAGCATCAGGTCGAGTAAATGGAAATACATTGAGGACCTAGCAATGACGGCAGAAAAATCATCAAGTGATGGAAACATGAGGCATATATACGATACAACGAGAATGCTAGCCAGGAAATTCAGTAAACCAGAATGGCCAATCAAGAGTAAGGCTGGCAAACTAATCACTGAAGTGAATGAAGAACAAAATAGGTGAGTAGAACACTTCGAAGAACTCTGGAATAGTCCAGCTCTACTGAACTCACCAGTCATCGAAACAGCAGCTACGAAATTCATCCCTCATAAACACTGACCAATCAACAGTCGAAAAAATCCAAGTGACCATCAGACAAATCGAGAGTGGCAAGTCAGCAGGACCAGACAACATACCAACTGAGCTAAGTCCTGAAGTCAGATATGGACGTAACTACATAGATGTTCCACATTCTCTTCAAGAAAATTTGGAAGTAAGAACAAGTGTCAGCAGACTGGAAAGAAAGATACCTCATCAAGATACCAAAGAAAGGAGATCTCAGCAACTGCGAAAACTACAGAGATATCACTCTTCTTTCGATACCAGGAAAAGTCTTCAACAGAGTGTTGTTGAATTCAATGAAAGAATCAGTCGACACTCAACTTCGAGACCAACAATCCATATTTCGTAAAGACCGATCGTAAATTGACCAAATTACTATCCGACGGTTCATTGTTGAGCAGTCAATTGAAAGGAATTCACCACTTTATATCGAATTCCTCCACTACGAGATAGCATTCGACAGGGTGGATAGAAGAGTATTATGGAGCCATCTACAACAATATGGCGTACCCGAGAAGATAGTCAACATCATACGGAACTCCTCTGACAGACTACATTGTAAAATTCTGCATGGAGGTCAACTCACGAACTCATTCGTAGTGAAGACCGGTGAAAGACAAAACTGCTTACTGTCGCCCTTTCTTTTCTTGCTGGTAGTTGACTGCATCAAGAAGACCGCAACATCTCGAGGCAATCTCGAAATACAGTGGACAACATCAATAGAACTAGATGACTTAAACTTTGTAGATGATCTAGCTCTCCTACTCCACACACAGCAACAAATACAGATGATGACGGACAAGATAGCAGCAGCTGATGCGGATATTGACGGTGTGTGATTGGATGGAAATGCAAGAGCAGCATTTCTACAACTGAAAAACATTTGGAACTCAAACCAACTGTCAGCAAACATTAAAGTTCGAATTTTCAATACAAATGTGAAGACCGTTTCGCTGTATGGAGCTGAAATTTGTATGGAGAACTACGAAAAGCATCCTTCATAAGATGCAAGTATTTATAAACAATTGTCTGCGTAGAAAACTTTGGATCCGTTGGTCGGATATTATCAATAATAACCTTCTATGACAGAGAACAAATCAACTTCCAGTTGATAAAAAAATTAGGAAAAGACGCTGGAGGTGGATAGGACACTCACTGAGGAAACCACCAAATTTTGTCACAAGACAATTATTAACATGAAATCCTAAAGGTCAAAGGAAAAGGGGGAGACCCAAGAATACACTGTGTCAGGAATTGGAGTCAGACATGAAGAGACCTGAGAGCTGTTGAGCAGGTCTGGAAATGAAAGGTGAGGACAGAATCGGTTAGAGAATACTGGTCGGTGGCCTATGCTTCTCCTGATGTAACAGGCATTGATTGATTTATTGAAGTGTTGCAGTTGGTTATGCGTTCTCTTCTTGACTGGATGACACTGGGTTCGACTTGCTAGTGGAATCTAGTGTTTACACTGAGGTGTCCAATACTAGGACAAAACAACTGTCCAGTTTTCTTTGGCTTATAATGGTATCCAACATATATCAATCTGTGACGAGTCCCAACAACTAAACTTAATAACTATGTCTATAAAACCAATTTAATTTAATTGCATTTTGAGTGCATTCAATAATTAATCGATGTAGAGTTCATTATTTTAAGAATATTCACTATCTAAGTAACCAGTTTTTTCAACATGTTAATATAAGCCTCATATTGACTTTTGTAATACAATTTTGTGGATTTATGTCTTTAAGAGCTTGAAGATAAAATTATTGAAAACAGTTATTTGTTCTAATATTCTTTATTTCTGATAACTGCATGGTGATTTTTAAACAGTCTTGACATAAGTTGAAGATGAATATAACATTCACAACTGTCATTACAATGTGTTATAAAGATAGTTACTCTGATGGTTTTATATATAGGAGATCTGGAGCTTAACACTGACGTAAATCAGAATGTCATTGATTCCATCATAGGTGGAGTCGTGGCTGCTCACTACTGATGAGTTGCTTACTAAGATAAATCTACATTCAATGTCTACTAATTTATATTGGTTTTTTTCTAATCAGAATCGATTTATGATGTCAAAATGTTTTCAACTTACTTTAAACTGTAAAAGTTCTGGGATCAGTCTTGTATGGAACTAGCGGTATATTCTTCTAAAGTGTTTACAATTTAAGCAAGTGAACGGTTTAATATTTTCTAGATGATGTACATTTATGTTGGATACTGTTGTTATTCTCTGTTTTCTTTTTTTGTTATTCTTAATAGTTAAAATAAACCCCATATAATGTTTACTTTCATCTAATATGATTTTATTAACTTTATCTTTAAAAATCAATAGAATTTTTCAATATGTATTCAATTACATGGTAATAAACTAGTCTATTCATTCCTTTTTTCTTTTTTTCGCAAACAAAACAAGAAATTATTGATTTGTTATAATTACATCTATACTAACTTATTACTTGCCTACTTACTAACTTATGTTCATATGTATATCAGTAGTATGTTATACTTTATGACTGCAATTGTTTGTCATTAACAGATTTATTAAGATCAATTATATTATTGTCAATATCACTGTACAACTGAGTATATATATATATATATATATATATATATATATATGTATATATATATATATATCATCTAATACTATACTGTACTCTTCTTATTGACTAACTGTCAACTTAAGTAAAATATTATCCTATAATGAAGACAATATTGATTTAAGCACAATAACAGTTGATAAGAAATTAGAACTAATATTAGTTAAAAATGTCTTGTAATCTAGTTTAAAGTTTACTACCAAGAACAAATACATGACTTTTAAGGTAGTTTTTTGTGTGTCAATAATGTGAAATAATTCACTGGGTTAGAAATTAGTGAGTGACATTATTTGAAATCCTTTAGTTGTAAATAATTATTCTTTTAAATATCTTGTTTACTTTACAACTAAGTGTAACTTAGACAAATTGAATGTAACATAACCACTATCTATAATATTTTGTTATTAATTGGGTACTATAGAGATTATTGAATTCGAATTCGATATCAAGTGATTAATGACTAACTTCAGAAAGCACTTCGTGGAGTTCTAGTGAGATGACCGATGGATTTCAACCATATTCAGTGTTAGGCAGTTATCCACTGATGTCAGTCGGTGATGCCGTACAATATATTGTGAATTGACTAAGGTTAGAAAAACCAGCGATGTATGCAGGCTCACTGGTTAAAGCTAAGGCATTCACCATGAAATCAGAATGTCCTGTGTTAGGTTTCCTGGTGAGGTTATGAATGCACACTGCTAATGAGTCCTATACCAAGAAACAAACAGCTGTCTAGTGTATCTTGGTTGTCAATAATTGTCTAACTCACGTTAATTCGTGATACAATTTAAATATCTTAATCATCTAAACTTTATTTGCCTTATAGTTCGAGTACAACAACGTCCTTGTTTGAAATAATTTGAAAAAGATAAAGTCTAAAACTCAGGTGGGCTAGAAAGATAGACTAACATCGGAATAGTATGACCTACAATAAGTAACGAGAGAATAATGTTGGTACGAGACGGACTAAAGATTTACTGTCATAAGCAATGTTAAGCCTTTAATGAATAACTGGACTTCAGCAGGCCTGAAATTTTCATAGATTATCTCCAAATATTTTAAAACCAGTAGCTTGATTTCAAAAGTTTAGTTGACCTACAATTAGGTTCAATTTTTATTTACTTTAAACTAGATATAGTAATTTTGGGAATCGAAATATCAACTTGTAATTACTAAAAATAACATGCATATATGAACATAGAAGTCAACTACAGAAAAATTCAGAAGCTTAAAATGAAATCTCTAATGTAAACTATTACTCGAATATACACCAACTGAATGAATAAAGAAAAAGTGTACTTAAAGTGTCTACAATACATAAACTGAACATTGAAAATGTAGTAAATAACTTAACCTAAAGTGAATTACACAGATAAGTACATTCCTGATTAAGTACTACATACTATTTATCCATATTCATAGGTTATCAAAAATGAACCAAATAACATCAATCTTGATTATAACATTTTTATAGATAAACAAACAATTTCTTTTTTTTTTTTTTCATTATATCATATTCATGTATCCATACTTCATCATGAATCATGCGACTTTCGACAGTCTGTCTGATGAACTCGTTAGAAAAATTCTTTTTTTTTTACAAACTATACATGTAACAATGATAGTAATATAGTTAAATAATAAATAAAAGTTTATTATTCATGTATTAAATCAAACTATTTATATCACATTAAAATTTCATGTGATTAATCATATGTAACTTTATTCAATTTCTTTCTCTTTCAATTGTTTCCTTTTTTTTGTTTTCTTTCTTACCAAACAAAGATTAAAACAATGGTATACAAATAGGATATATTTTTCATAATATAATCAACTCGTGATATATATATATATATATATATATATATATATATATATATACATCAGATCACGAGATGTTATTATCACCCTTACCAACTAATAGTTAGTAAACTTTGAGAACATGAATATTCCATGAAGACATCATTTTTACAAAAGGAATTCGATTGAATTTTGTTGTTATAAATAATCATTAATTCAGTGGATAATCATTTCTACAAATGAAATGTAATAGATTCTTGATTGAGAGGTTTTATGTAAATAAGTTGATCATATGAATCATATTCGTAATGGATTGATATCAGTTAGAGTAATATTGAAAGCTAAGAAGTATTACAGAAACACTTAGCTTAGATATGGTATTCAGTAATGTAGATCTGGGACCTTGTCATAAATTCAACCCAGCATCCTTGATCTTCTCAAGCTATAACTGTAATCATACTCTTATTAGTGAAGCAGTATTGAGAACAGTTCATGGAGTTTCAGTGAATATCGTTTAACTTAAGCGTTAGAAAATCGTCTGCGATGACATTAAATAATGGCCAATCTTCGTGGTGATCTGAGTGAAGCTATAAACGTATACTAGTGAATGTTAACTCCATGGTCTAATGGTTGGGCTTTCTATGTGACACCCGAATGTCTTTGTCTGGATCCTTTTTAACGTAACTGATGAACAGGTCTGGAAAGTTCTGTACTGAAATTCAAGTACAGGCACATTTTCGGCGAAAGTAAGATATGGTAGTTTTAAACATTTCGATTCAATCAACATTAAAAAGTTATTTGGGTCATACATAGAATAGAAATTATTCCTGTACATGATATTCTAATATGATATTCCTAATTCATTAAAAAAACTCTCATACTCATTTCTATTATATCAGTCTTAATGCTAGTCTTCGTTCATACAAATAATTTAAATTATAGTTTCTTATATTGTCTTCGTTCATAACTTATTGAAAATGCACAAAGATATAATTTGAAGCAAAATCATTTAATACATAGTCTGTTTGTCAACATTATACTGAATTCTTACAATGGACTTTACTGCAACATCGTGCATGGAGGGTAGATCACATATCAACTGATTGGAAGTGAAGACCGGTGTCAGACTAGGATGCTTACTCTCAGCCTTCTCTCTCTCGTCCTTCTGGCAGTTGACTACATAAGAAAATCTCAATATCTCAGAGCTATGTACATTCCTATGTTCACGAGGAAGCCAGCCTAGAGCCATCGAGGTTCTGGGCAAACGCTTAACACTTAAACCAGTGAGTCTGAAACTGACAATTTGCATTTTAAACCTCAGTCTAAGCGGGAAATATTCAGTAACTCTGCTTTGTGTCATTGTTAGATAACTGACACACCTAACACGGTTAAACACTATTGATAAAGTCATTCTATTAGATCTCGATAATTACCTTTTAGATTCAGTCACTAATAAGATGTTACAAATGACATATAGTGGGGTCGTGCAAAATATTGTCAATTGATTGGGGTTAAAAATATCAACAGCTAAACATTAACTTACTCGTTTAAGAGTCAAAAGAAATAGAAACAAGTGACCAAAGCTTCATTGTTTTCAATCCTCATCTAACTGTAGTCAGATGGTAACTTGAGACTTCATGGTAAACAGCCTCTGTAACTCCTAACAAAAATAGTTTTGTTGAAAAATATATAAATTCCCAAGTAGGCATCGATGAGGTCATAGCTGAGTTATGTTATGTCTCTCCCTCTAGATACAAATTGGCCAACTCTAAATAATTTACTTGAAGCTATGATGCAGCAAAATGTACTTTAGAGTATTTTCTTTGTTTATTAAATTAAAATTATTTAGAATGTTTTTTTACTCTACTGACCTGTTTAGAAGAGATGTAATTACACTACTGTAGAATTTTAGAAGTTTCATATCTAGAAATTTTTTTCAAGAAATGTCTTAGATATAAAATAAAACTAATAAATTAGATAAACTAAAATGTATTCACTGATAAGATAATATCGGTTTTATACTATATTTAGAAGTGATCTATAATGAATATCACTAATCAACTACGTGTAGTGATCGAAAAGATACATTAATATGAACAAAATATATGCTTTATATTGAGTAGAAATAGTTTTATTAGCTGGGCTACTAGTTACAATGAACTATTTCTCATAGGATTCTATTCATTTATATGAAACATTTGTTATATAATCGTCTGAAATGCATTTTTCAAGTAGTAAAAAATTCATTATTAAATATTCATGTCAATTACCATGACAGAAGAAATTTACGATCGATCATTTATACATTGACTGGATATTTACTTTATATTTTTTCAACGATCTTTATGTAAATGACAAATTTATAACACTAGGGTTCGAGATTATCACGTATTAAATTGAATTAGTGCTTAGTCGATTCTCATTATAATTTCATATCTTGGAAACAGCCTATTAGTTATGACTAGTAACTCATTAGGTAAAATGAAAGTTCACTGGGTAATGACCAGTGTTATGTTGACTTAGTACTTAGTAATAACCAAATATCAAAATGAATTTTGAGAATAAAGTTATTATTACTATCATCATTAGTATTACTATTACTATTAATGAATCAGCATTTGACATAAACAAAGCACGAACAACAAGATTCGCAGAGCGAAATGAATTCGTTGCATATTGTAGCTTCTTTTCAGCTAAAAACGGAATAAATTTACAATTAATAGTAATTAAAGTGCTATGTACCATAGTAACTGGAGTTGAGATCAGAATTATATAGTAAATTACACACAAGATGCGAGAGATAATATCATGTAAGTAATAAAATAGTTATTATTAAAAGGCATATCTATGCTAAAAATGAATCATGTAAAAATGGGTGGGTGGTGTCATAAATATAAATTATGTTAGAATTGCGTAACATTTTAACAATTGAGTAATGCGTATTCAATCCAATATAGGTAAAATTAGCGTTCTGAGCGAACACTGAACAAAATGATATAGAGAGATAACACAGTGAACAAGAACCCATTGGTGCATTTGATTTTACTTTAGCAAACATGGGTTTCTTATTGCGTACAAAGGGTAGGTAGAATGAGCTCGATGCAACACTTTCAGAGATTTGTAAGTCTTCTGCATTCTACATGTTTAGTCGCTTCTCCGTTTACATATTAAATGTGAAGTACATATAAAAGTGCCATTGTCGAAGATTTAATTACAAGCCATAATCTTTGACACATATCTATTCACCACCTGACATGTCGACTGCTCTATACAGATAAGTGCATACAATACGTTGAAGAAAACTCCAATGTTTTGAGATAACTTCCTTAATGAAAATCATATCTTACTACACATAGTGTATCTATTAGGTTAACACTAAAATGGATGAAAATGCTGAAAGCACATGTAGTGAACATTCTTATGTACCGCGTAGTAATCTATGCAACCTAATTCCATAATAAGCTGTTTGGTTACTTTAGATCTAGACACTTAATTTTTTTTCCTAAATATTAATCGGTATATGTAGCATTTCCTTTATCTTAATTTGACAATTTACTCAGAGAAAAAGCTATTTGAGTATCGGCATAGATGATTCATTCACAAACCAAACTGTCGTAGTCACAAACGTGATATGCCTTCAGTTGATAACTAATTTTTACACAGTACATTTTACAACTATACACTTGTTGTTGAACGTTATTAACGAATTATATGAGCAGTAAAATATATTAAGAATAAATTGCACACCTCAGTGGATATATATTAGATAACTTGGCCTAAATGAAGGATTATCGCGTCCAGTTTGAGAAACCTACCAAGAATGAAACTGGCTATGTAAATTGACCTAATGGTTTTGTTTAGTCAAATCACTTGGAAATTTGCACAATGAATTACGTTTATTTACGTAAAGTGTGATGCTGTTATTCGTTATCATGATTATTCAGTTTAAGTAGATTAAGTTCGGTAAGTAGAAACAGGTTATTCTTCCGATGATACAAACTTTAGGAAATATTATGAATCGTTGTTGGAGGAAAATATCGGATGAAGTCTTTGTTCTCGGTTTTTTGACCGCATTCATTAATGCTAAAATGACACCGAACAGTGATCAATTAATTTAAACTCCTACACGCTTGTTCACTGTTGCATATTGTGTGATGGTATGTTCTCGGACTAGATATTTCATGCGAAATCGATTCATAGTATTTTAAGTATTTCCTATGTAGTTAAATACTACTGTTTGGTATTTACTCTGTTTTTTGTAGTCGAATATCTGAATTGTCCATTAGATCAATCGAAATTAAGCTGAGAACTCTTCTGTTTATCAAATGCTCCATCATGTTTTCTATCTGGATAATTCACTTAAATTTATGAAATAGCTGACAACATATGAAAACTATATTTTTCCGAAAAGCCAATCAGATTCGAAATGGAGACATATTTTTGTGGAAAATTTAAAACACCATGACAGTTACCTAGTATCACATTGTGTGACTTACCTAAACTTAATTCTTAAAGTGCATATAATTGATAAATATATTTGTTTTGAAACTAAACAGTGAGGATATTTCATGTGATTTATAGAATAATTGAATGTGTATGTATTGTATATAGAGAAAACCAACTTTAATTCACTAAAAGTTCATTTATCATCAACAATAATTTGATCATTTATATAACTTGTATTCTGATTGAACAAAAGTAGAGCAAAACTCATTGTCAATCACTTTTCCGGCTAACACAATATCCTAAATCCACAAGCTATGTTTAGCTATGTCACTTCGACCAAAACTCCAAATTAGCTCTTGCGATGATAGTGCTAAATATTAACGGTTGACAAATATGATGCACAAAACACTATGGTCCTGTTCGAAAGACAGTACAGTCTCGAAGCTGACAAATCCAGTCCTAGTCCAAGGCAGTCAATATTTATCGAGATACGCACTCACGTCACTTGAAAAGATGAAATACTTCATCATCCGCAAGCCAGTATTGTGGAGTATAGTATTTCGTGAGATAACGCTCATAGGAAAGCTGCTATGGCAAAAAAAATATAGTGGTCGGCTACGAAAATGAAACCCATCGATACAAAGCAATTTTAAATGTCAGCATAACAAGTAAGCTAAGAGTAGCATCAAGTGATTATGTCATCAGCTACCACTCATTTAGCTGCATATATATATCAAAGCTGTCATTAGGAATTAAGATTTTAATTTACAATCAATTACAACTTTGAATATCATTCTGCTTTTAATCTGTCAATTATTTCGGAAATGAAATCACGTACTTGTGTCTTAACTGACCACTCGTAGTGGGAATATCCAAAACTTAAAGAGTGTATCGAAAATCCTCAGGATCTACTTAATCCAGTACTGAAATCACGGAAAATTCTGAACACATTCAAATACTTGTGTCACAGTAATTGATTCAGTTATTTTCTTTTTTTCTTATTAGAAAAAAGTCAGATGCTAAAAGCGATCAATATCAGTATTGGCATGCAATTCAAACGTAATTTTTATTGATTTTGTGTGACATTCTATATAACATTGTTTATTTGTGTATTCAGCACTTTGGAGAGATAACACTCACCTCAATTCACGTCATCTTTCTTAAATCAACCAAGAAACTATTACTATTGAACAGTTATTTCCTTTCAGCTACTTAGTCTATAGATAAATGTTATAAACTTAATTCTGCATTCATACAACAAAAATAATTCCTTGAAAACAGGTTATGAATGAAGATCGCATATTGATATTACTAAATCTTGTTTCATCAAACCTGAATTCAATATTGGCAGACATTGCTTTCCAGAATCGACTTAACAGGAGCATTCGTGTTATTACTAGCAATCTGTATCATTCATGAGTACAACTATATTTATTGTGTACATATTTTATTTTATTATTATAGACTTTGTTTATTCTTGTCGACATTAGTAAAGTAAATAATCATTTAGTGACAATGCGCTGTTATTCCATTTGGGCTTTTAGAATAACAATCAACACTGATACTCGATTAAGAAGAAATCATTTGGTCGACAGGTAAATTTCAGTAGTATTCTAAAACTTCAGTTGGTGCTCAGTTGTAATGTACTAATTAAGTTAATTTGACATTAGTAATAGAAACCTTAATTACATTTCATACAATTTACATATCGATAATACAATCTGTAATGATTTCTTATATATTTCAAGGTTTATCAATTAGTATTTACTAAATACAGAAAGATTCATTATACAATTAACAATTGATTTAGTAATTAGCACATTAGTCATTTTGTTTTAATCATAACAAAATTGTTTTTTAACCATCAGAAAATAATCACTGAACATGTATATCATATTTATGCATAATGTTACAGTATAATCTTATTGTATAATCTATACTAGATGTTCTAACAAGATAACATTTTCTACTAGTTCAATGTTATTGTTGTTGTTGTTGTCGTCATGTAGTTGTTAATATTGTTTAGTTAACAAAAATAAAAAGTATCACATCATTTATCAATTTGATTTTAAATGATAAAATTAGCACTTTCCATATAAGTTTGTCTAGATAGTTAGAAGTTACTTTCACTATAAATGAAGATTATTATGATAAGTTGTAGGCAAATATCAGTCGATTACAATTTAACAGTACTATTTTATATATTTAGCTTTAAATGACAGTTTATTTATGAAGACTAGTGAAATTATCTGGTTATCTACATCGAAATAGATTAACTTATACTTAATGGTTAAGATGAAAATGAATTAATCCCTAGACTGCATTTTCATGTTTAAAAACAGGTTTACAGTCTAGTGTATTTGAATGCTGGATTAATTATATATCGACAATCCACTACGGTAGAGTTCCATCACAGTGGATGTGAGGAAGCTACCCTTCTGTGGCAATAAACTGGAAATCATACAGATATATCGCGAATTGACTGAAGTTAAAAATATCAACTGTTGAGAAATGGCTCAGTGCTCTAATGAGAGAGTGTTTCTAACGGAACCAGTAGGCTCTGGGTTCGATCCTCAGTAAGGTCGTGAATATGCACTAACGGAGAGTCTCATAGTAGGACGTAGCATCTGTCTAATGCCCCCTGGTTGTCAGTGGTTGTCTAATTCAAATCAATTCATGATAT
Organism: Schistosoma japonicum; assembly: GCA_025215515.1. Taxonomy (NCBI): domain Eukaryota; kingdom Metazoa; phylum Platyhelminthes; class Trematoda; order Strigeidida; family Schistosomatidae; genus Schistosoma; species Schistosoma japonicum. Next base: position 62,048,638 of record CM046061.1, on the reverse strand, counting down.
CAAACAATGTAGGCTTTATTAAGGAAAAATGGAAAGGTAATTATAATCAAATCAAATCAAATAATCAAATCATAGTATTCCAAATAAAACCATTCAGGTGAATTTACAGGTTTGCGAGTTGATGTACTAGTCATGAATGAAATAAAAAAGTTATCCAGAACTTTCCAACTATTTTCTGTTGACACAAACCTATAACAAACTTACCTTCAGTAATAATTAATTTGTTGGAGATATCGAATTCCAACAGAAAAAAACTAGACTGATGGAAAATTATTCAACCAACATACTAATGTATATCAGACTGTTTGAATAGTTGGTCAAAATGGGTCCGTTCCTACAAGTGTGTCTACTACATCATAAATACGTGTATAAAACTCAATAAGATTAAAAATGTTTACACATGTAAAGCGATATATATTCACTCTTTATCTTCTAGAACTTGAGTTCGACAATTTTTGTACGTACCTCTGATTCATTGCCTACTGTTGAATTATAATGTGGCGTTGACCTTGTAAACTTTGATCCCATAGTGATAATGTGATACGGTAAGTTGAACTTTATATATATATATATATATATATATATATATATATATATAATATTCGTTTGTATAAAAAAGGCCATCTATTAAACTACCTTAATCTATAATCACGTGGAAAAGTTTGAGTCACTAATATTTTTAATTTCGTGGACCAACGAAGGAGCTTTATTTTTAAGTAACACCATTGAATTTTATCAATCTTTTGTGTACATAGATGCTTTCCTCCTTGCCGAAATTGTTTCGAAATATCTATTTGTCAGAATATGATTACTGTGGTTTTGTAAATACAATATTTGTTGCTTCACAACACTGAATGATTTCACTTAGACGACTGCTGAAAACCAGGAAGTACAAAACAATTGTTTTGTTCTAGTATTAACGCATTCAACAACCCACTCATTATCTTAAGGCTGTGTGACTGAAGCGTAATTATTGAAATCACTAAGTTGGCATCCATCCATTTGCATTTCTAACTTCAATTAATTTACAATAAACTAAGCAACCTCATTTAATGTCATAGTGGATAACTGTTTCATAGACGGATATTTCTGAGGAGTCTCATATTAAGATGAGAAAGCCATTCAGTGCATTCTAGTTTTTAGTGGTTGTTTAGTTGAAGTTGGTTCATGAAGCGAAATTCTAAATTCAATAATCTTCATTATACACAATAGAAATAAACAATTTATTATGATTTCATCAGATTTTTATATCTTTACAATTATTGTTCTAGTAAATTATTTCAGTATTATTAATTTGATATTGATATTAAATACTTTTAAAACTATTTAATAATTAAAATTAAAAGTGTTACATGAATAAAACTTCTAAGAAATGTGATCAATCTTATTAAGATGAAAATCGTCATGTTCATATAGAGATAATCTCTACTCTGGTGCCATATATATATATATATATATATATATATATATATATATATATATATATATATATATATAGACAATGTATTGTTTACTTCTTTTCATTTTCTTAATCTGTCTAGAATAGTGAATTTTTTAACGATAATAATACAATCAAATTATAAGTAACTAGAGTAGTGGTGTCTAAGAGGGTCGCTGTAAATTCTTTTTATGTCTATGAAAACCAGAAATAACTTTAAGCGAATATAGTCACTAAAAGTTTATATGATTGACTTTCATCTGATCATAATTAATTAAGACGTGAATATAACAACGAACTGGTAAAAAATTTTGATGAATGAAAATAAATTAGATCATAATGATATGATTGTCTAAATATATTTTTAGAAGATATTTTACACCATAGACTGACATTCGCTAAACAGCTAATGAAAACTTAAAAGAATTGGAAAGATAGTTGATATTTGTATAGGATTCTTTGGAGAAATATGAAGAGCCCGGTTTTTTACTCCCAACAAATTTACGAAACCTTTAATTCTGTGTAAATAAAATAACTAGTCAAGTGCTGCTATGATGAAAGTGGTATCTTAACTAATACCAATTTGTGACAAGTACCAACTAAATTCATTTCACAGAAATGAATATAACTGCTAATCATTATTTCTACAGTATCTTGTATGAAATCATCATATTCCTTGTTATTATCACCAGTATTATTACTATTATTAAATTATTTCTAGACATTTAAGTTTATCAGTAACTACGAGTAGGTTTTTTTTTCTATTTCTGATTGAAATATCGATTGAAAACATTTTTTTCTTTCTTGAAATAACAAATGAAGTGCACAACAAAACAACAAACCGTACAAAAGTTATATTAGAGTAAACATAAAAACAATAACAATACTAATAATAACAATAGACAGTGAAATCAGTAGTAGTCAATGTAGCACCAGTTCTGTTAGTAGTACTATTAGCAGTAGTAGTAGTATTGGTAGTGGTAAACGGAAAATTATTAAATGAAATATAAAATCTATGCAAATTATGTCAGTTTCTCGCAATTTATGTCGCATATAACTACCAAGTGATTTCATTTTTAATTTATTGACAAACTAACTAATTTATATAATTCAGAATAGGCTTGTAGGCTGACCAGTTTCAGTTGATTACAAATCAACGGGAAGATACAAGCCTATTCTGAATTACATATGTACCCGTTGCACAAGTGTGACTGTCTGGACACAGTAGCCTAGTGGTGAACGCGGTGGCGTTTGACGCGAAGCGGACTGAGTTCGAATCCCAGTGTGAACATCAACATTGGGATGCAGGTACATCTAGCCGATGAGCCCCAAATAGGACGAAACGCGCGTCCTGGATTCCACTTGCCAATCACAATCCAACTTAAATATAACTAATTTATATGTTCCTTCTAATCTGAGTACGTATGATTTTGATAACTGATTTACAATGAAAAGCCAAACATCCATTGAGAATTAAAAGATCATTATTGGTACTTCAACTATGATAGTCTCAGTACATGTAAACTGAAATGAAAACAAATACATTTATGTAATTATCAAAATTTATATACGTTTATTTAGTCAGTGAATAAGTATACAAACCAAAATACCTTATTTACTGAAGTACGCTAATAATTTGTGTAACACATAGTTACATCATATACAACTACAGGATAAATAAATAGAAAGTATTTAGCAATTTGCTACAGTTTACATTGTAAATTACCTATTAATACAACCTGTTTCTGATTAACTGAGTGCAGTAACAAACCGTTTATCATTATAGACACACTTATCTGGAGTTAAAGTAGTAGAACGATTGCTCGTCATTTCAATGCCAACTATCAGCAAAGAGAAGAAAATAATGAAATTAAATTACGTCATTTTAAGGTATCTACATCTTACCAACTACTTCTGTGATCTAACGAAAACCTGACACTAAATCTGACGTTTTAAAATACCAACTTAGGTTCTTTGGGTAATATTGATTACATCCAAAACTTTTAAATATTTTTACATCAACATCTAGGTAGGTGAATGTAGATGAATATCAGCAAAAAACGATTCAACAGGCTAACTACTGATAATAACATACTTTGAGTGTATAAGTTTAATATCGTGGTGTTTCTGAAATGATTGATCAGCTCAGCAAACTCAGTAGCTTGCATAGGTAGTCTCCAATAATTAACAGAGAGCTTTGAACCGATGTATCATTGATGCTCATTAGCAAAGTATATCGACACCTCTGAAAAATACTTGACTGTTTTCCTCTCTCATCAGGCTGACTACTTTCAAACAGAAAGTATGTCCTAGGTATCGCTACTAGCTGTAACCCATTCGTTCTAAAGTAAAAGTGGCTGAAAAGTGGATATATCATGGATATCGGCTAAATAAAGTATGTATCCTAACAGAAACTGTTCAAAATCAACTCCTAAATATCAAAGACGTGACAGCATTTATCTTCGCCAAGTATAATACAGTTGTGATATAATAAGTACTTACTCTCCTTGTTACCTGCAATCATTCTGACCCATTTTTCTTCCTTATCTTCTATTAAATACTTGTTTTCTCACCGGTTAACGGTTTTCTAGAAAGTTCACAATTTAGTTAGCGTTTTATCAGTGTGGTTGATTTTTTCATTTTCATGAGATGGGGTCGCTACTCTCATGCCCAACCCTCCTATGTCCGGGCTTGGAACCAATAGAAACTGTAGGGAGATTCCAGGCGGAGTTTAGAAAGTTCACTAGTGATATATAAAAGCATTCTTTAAAAACAAATTGTTGTTTACAATTCAACCCTTATTAACAACTTCGCTGATATCCGATGATATATAACTCCTTAATAATTTCCAAGCAATTGTTTTGAATCAATTACGCATATTCGTTTGTATGTAGCTGATGAGAAAGTACAAAATACAATGAATTTATGGTATTCTACGAATTTTATTATTATCATTTCACCTAAATTGGCTAAAAGAAATAAATGTATGAAATTATAGTAAAAATGCAATGAATAAGATATTTTCAATCCTATCTTCTTCACAGTATAGTAAGTCTCTCCTTTGATGCGCATACATCATTTTACTGCATATTCAAAAAAAATATATAACGGTTCCATTTTTAGAAATCACTTTCTTCCCGTTGTTCTCTCTTTATATTCAGAGCAAAAAAAAAACAAATGAAGCATAAAGATCAGCGAATCAATAGTAATTCAATAAATTCCTACTTTCTATAAATCAAAATGAAACTATTTTACTATTATTTTTCTCAAAGAATGAAGGTAGACATTATTCCTATAGTTATTTCCTTAGTTTTTTCGAAGTTGTTATTACTTCTTGGTGATTTGCTCTTATTGGTACAGTGATTTATTTGCCTTGTTAATACGCATTAAATTATAACTTTTTTATGTCATGTCAATCAAATGCCCCGATCTGAAATGTTTTATAGTTTTTTGCATAAATTTAGGTGACCTAATATGTATATAGTTCACTATGGTCCGTGTTCATTTTATGAAAGTAATATTTTTTTATTATAAAACACATTCACCCCTAGTAATGCCTACAGGAAATATAATTAATTTCTTTCTACTACAGATAAATGTTATAAAGAGGGAGAAAGGTGTCTGTGGTTAGTTCTTTAACTTCATCGTCAGTTCTCCTAACCATATGCAATAAAGCTATCAATACATTTTCTTTAATTTACTGATAATTATTGTAATTTATTAAAACATAATTTATGACTGATAGATTTAATGTTTACTGCAATCTAAATAACTGATGAAGAAGAATTGATCTAATGATTACCTATTTGATGTATCTTTTATCTTGCAGATATTTGAAAATAGTGTGAATAACATCAACGCAAATGTGTGTCGGATAAATATGTGAGGCTGAATCGGAGTGACTTTATTTCCCTTCAAAAGGAAGTAGATATTAATTGAGTAGAATGTGGGTATAGCTGTTCGTATAAAGTATCGCAGATCTATTAATAATATACTGGATATGAATGTAATACTTTTTATTTTTTTATTTCGGGAATAAGATAGGGTTATTACTTTATTTCTTAAAACACCAATCACTTAGAGACTGACTTGGATACAGTAATTTACAAAGTTTCAACATCAATTTTTAAAATATTTCAAGACGCTTCCATAGTTAGGGATATGCAGAAATGTTTTATCATTGTGAAGCATGATATTTACTAGAAGTGATTCAGAGTTCGAGTCCCGTAGAAATGTTTCCCGATTCAAATAAAGGTGTATTATTCTCATAGTGTTCTAGTTAGAAGAAATTCAAATTCGAAATATTTCGGTTCTCATACCATTGCGACTTGTTATAATAAAGGGTTTTACTTGCTAACAAGATTATATAAATAATCAAATATTTTCTCAAAGTTACCTATTCAAATATATCCAATGAGGTTTGAAGTGAGTTCCAAAAGTTATGAAAGTTATAATTACATTCAGCAGAATAATTAAAAATTAAATTACATCCTTCAAGACAGGAATTCACAATGATTTCCAAGAGTATTATACACCATCTAGGCTCTCTACAAAAGTATACAGTACAGCTCGGTCTTGTAATGCAATCAAACACGTACCAAGTACACCGATGGACAGAACAACATCTGTAGTATAATGAAAGCTGGGTCATTTGTAATAATTATATGTACAACTGTTTATTTTTCATTTCAAACAAACAATCCTATGTATTTTATAATGATGTGATTTCTTTTTTTTCAATTTCTTGACGACTGGGACAACAATACTACGTCATAGTTATACTTGAAGCATTGTTGCACTACATATTCGGAGGTATGAAATTAATGCAGAAATACTCATTATTTAAAGAAGTTAAAATTGTATTGCTATAACGCTGTCTATAACAATAACATAAAGGACCTCGCGAGAAGATGACTAATCAAATAATGCCAAGGTCCAGTGTAGAAATATAAATCAAATATTTCGCAGGAATTGTTTACTCGCCAGATGTATACCGTATTAAGGAGAGAAGTTATATGGTGTAAGTTCTTTCAAGTAAAGTGGTATTAATCTATCATTATATATATATATATATATATATATATATATATATATATGCGATTAGTTAATAGTCGCATGAATTTAAAATAAAAGAGAAGGACAAAACCTGTAGATTGCTATGAATTTACTATATATTCCGTGCTTTCACATCAGCTATATATCAGCAAATAGGTCCAAATTAATAAAGACTTGATTTATCATTTGGATCAGTGAGTTTGCAAGAAAACTGTCGATCTAAAATGAAAACTAAGAAATTTACAATTGACTTTAAAGATATTTATGGTGTTAATTTTAGAAATATGTTACACACTGTTACAGAATATGCATAATAAGCAATGACCAATGACTTGAGTGATAACGACGTCAACGTTTAATTTTCATTTTTCACCGGAATGTAACTTGATTATTTTTCTTTCATCATTACTGATCGTGGAAATTTTCGTCATAATATACAGCATATTTCTAAAGTTATCACAGCAAATATCTCTATAAAAGCATCCTTTATTTTAGAATGATCTTTTTGTACAATTTCATTGATCTCAATGATTGTGAATTTATTTGTTTGTATGCAAGTGATGAGGAAGTAGAAAAATATTCCATTGAATTGTGCTATTCTACAAATTTCACCTTTTTTCACTTTACTTAAATTCATTAGTTGAAATAAATGAATGAATGAATGAATAAATGAAATAATATGACATTAAGTACAATTTCTACAGTTAAAATTCATTTTATCCCATTTATTTTACATAAAACTATAAGGGAGAATACAAAAGGGATATTAAATTATTGATTATTATATATGTAAAACATTTTCATTCACATTACTTATTGTACATTTAACTAATTTTAGAATGAATTGATCATATGAACAAAAACAATTCCTTCTATTCACATAACAATTATTAGATCTATGTCTTTAAAGAAAAGCTCTGTTAATAAAAGAACACTAGAAAGTACAAAACTTATTCACAATAAGGAAAAGAAAAAGAATTTTGTTAAACACATAAAAAAATAACAATAACTCACATATTTTGTGGGATGATATAAGAGAATCGGTAACTAGAATGAATACTTCTTTCTTTCATAAGGAAAGAATGAAAGTTTTCGTCAACATTCTGAACAAAATCATTAGTAAATAATTCTGTATGTCAGTTGTAAATATCTGTTAATGATAAAAGTGTATGAATATTTTAAAATGCTTATCTACACTTCGAGATCTATTAGGCATAGAATGAATAAATACGATGCAACTTTTTCATTATTAATCATTTAAATTAATAGAAATTTAAACCAGTAGTACAGATATAATTAAGTGGGATATTCAAATGTTCACGATCTAAAATAATGATAGTTTAAAATCTACCATATACATTAGTTGCCTTTAATGTTACTTATCAAATCGCTTATCATATTATTACTAACTTTGTTACAATAGTATAGATTTGTATAATTTACTTCAAGCCATTCTGAGTCCAATCGCCAGTAATGCCATTCAGTTATCCCAATCGAAATAGATAAAACTGTACCTGAAAGTGAAATTAAGTAAGTGAATGTTAAGCATCCTATTTATAAAGCCATCGCTCTACAACTTGATCGTTATTGCTGAATGAATCATACATTGTAATTATTTTTAAGTTTCATCACTAAACAATAAATTCAAATATCTTGAAAACACAAAACTAGAAAAGGTGATTGAGGAAATGACGCATTATTCCAGGTAATTTGATGATACTTTTATCGTGTGTAATAATGAGCAACATGGAAGCCAATTAATCAAATCAATCAATTATTATTACTCCATGTGGAGCATAGACCACCTGACAGTATTCTCTAACCAACTCTGTCCTCACCTTTCATTTCTAGCTCTTCCTAAGAGATCTTCATACTCTTCATATCTGTCTCCAGTGCCCGACGCAGTGTATTCTTTGGTCTCCCCCTTTTCCTTTAACCTTCAGGGTTCCATGGTAATGCTTGTCTTGTGACACATTTCGATGGTTTCCTCAATGTGTGTCCTATCCACCTCCAGCGTCTTTTCCCAATTTCTTCGTCAACTGGAAGTTGATTTGTTCTCTGCCATAGAAGATTGTTGTTGATGATATCCGACCAACAGATCCAAAGTTTCCTACGCAGACAATTGTTTATAAATACTTGCATTTTATGAAGGATGCTTTTCGTAGTTCTCCATTCAAGTTCCAGCTCCATACAGCAGAACAAACTGTCTTCACATTTGTATCGAAAATTTCAGATGTTTTTAAGTTGTAAAAATGCTGCACTCGCCTTTCCAATCCACGACTTCATATCTACATCAGATCACACTCTCCTTGTTTATTGATGATGCTGCCCAAGTATGTAAAGAATTTTACATCTTCTAGAATTTCTCCGTCAAGCGAAATTGGGTTAGTGTTGGTTGTTATGTATCGAAGGATCTTGCTTTTCCTTTGTGTATGTCGAGGTCCACAACTGGCTGCCGAGGCTGCTGCCACCTTGTCCGTCATCATCTGCATTTTTTGATGTGTGTGTGATAGGAGAGCTAGATCATCTACAAAGTCCAAATCATCTAGTTCCATCGATGTTGTCCATTGTATTCCGAGCTTGCCTTGTGATGTTGCAGTTTTCATGATGCAGTCAACTACCAGCAGGAAGTGGAAGAGCGAAAGTAAGCATCCTTGTCTTACACTAGTCTTCACTTCGAATGAGTTCGTGAGTTGACATCCATGCAGGATTTTACAATGTAGTCATTCATAGGAGTTCCGTATGATATTGACTATCTTCTCGGGTACGCCATAATGTCGTAGAAGGCTGCATAATACTCTTCTATCCACCCTGTCGAATGTTTTTTCGCAGTCAAGGAAGTCAATGTAAAGGGGTGAATTCCATTCAAATGACTGCTCAACAATGAACCGTCGGGTACCAATTTGGTCAATTCACCATCGATCCTCTCGGAATCCGGCCTGTTGGTCTCGAAGTTGAGCGTCGACTGGGTCTTTCATTCAGTTCAATAACACTCTGTTGAAGACTTTTCGTACTATCAAAAGAAGAGTGATGTCTCTGAAGTTTCCGCAGTTGCTGAGATCTCCTTTCTTTGGTATCTTGATGAGGTATTCTTTCTTCCGGTCTGGTGGCACTTATTCTTACTTCCAAATCTTCTTGAAGAGAATGTGGAGTATCTTTGCAGTTGCTTCCATATCTGTCTTCAAGACTTAGCTCAGCTGGTATGTTAACTGGCCCTGCTGACTTGCCACTCTCGATTTATCTGATGGCCATTTGAATAATCTTTGCTGTCTAACTTGTAGCCAATGGGTTACACTTATTCCAAGTATCTTGAGGTTGTATCTTTTCATTTCTTCAGCAATTTGCATGCTTCTCCCTGTCTCCCAAATCGTGCGGTCGTTCCATGTATCTATATTAATGGTTGGTCTGGTTGTTAGAAGCGACATAGGTCTCGTGGCTTCCAAAGAAACTCGGCTTTCACCACGAGGCGTCATAACAGATCTTCCAACTCCCAGGGTAGTGTTAAAGTGATTATAAAGGTTTTTACTGGTTAGAGTATTTTTTAGCAAGGTTGCTGTTTTACGGAATGGGGTTGCTAACCCCATGCCCAAACTTCCTACTTTATCCGGGCTTGGTGCCAGTAGTAACTCTAGAGGGATTTCAGGCGGAGTTAACAAGGGAACCACTTGTTAAAAATGTCCAATCAAGCTCAAAAAGATAATCAATTTACTATGGAGTTTAAAAAAGATAATAAATTTCATTTCCTGGATATTGACATGCAACGGCGAGAAGATGGCTCAGTACAACTGTCGATTTACAGAAAAACATGGAACATATTGCTCTTAAACTCTTTTAGTTTGTGTCCAATCCATTATAAAATAGCATTAGTGAAAATACTGTTTCTCAGAGCCAAAAAGATATGTACTTAAGATACAACAGACTCAGAACTCACTAACATCAAAAAGTATCTAAAAAATAGTGATTGTTCACAAAAAATTCATTCACAAATACACTGAACATGAAGCTGACAAATCAAACGAAACCGCAACTCGAAAGATGCTTATTCTCCTGCAACTCGATTTTAAAGTTGATATTGTAGTAACGATGAAAAGAAGACTCAAATCATCATTAACGAGAACTTATTATACTGCGAAACTAGTGATATCGTACGTAACAGCATGTTCACTGAGACAATCGAAAATCGACAGGTATCCTTCTTATGCTACCCTTTACTCTTTGTATACATTTATGTGTACCTGTAGAAGCAGTTACATTGGCAGGACGAAAAGAAGGGCTTACTAACGTTTTAGTTAACATGTTCCCGAAATTGTACGATTCAAAGGATTAAAAACACTTAACAGCGCAGTCGCTAAACATTGTACTAACGCAGGACACCAGATTGATATCAGTGAATCCTTCAAAGTGTTCAACAGACAAAAAAGTTCAAATCTTTGAAAACATGCTGAAGCAATTACTATTAAATGATTGAAATCAAACTTGTATGTCCAAAAAAAAAAAAACAGTTATAAGCCTTTCTTTAACGTGGTAACGTAACCTTTATATCATTACATTATCGTTATTATTCGTTCCCCAACTTTGAATTGTTAAGTCAATATCTTTTCTCTTCAGGTTAGATTTAACTTTTTCATTACATCACCTTTTTTCAGATTGTTAAGTCTAAGTTAATTAAGTCTTAGTTAATTATGTCATCATATCACATCTTGAGTATAATGTCTGAGCTTAATTCACATCATTCTCAAGTATTTCTAACTGTCTCTTAATTTTCTTGTTATGTAATCACTTAAACTCTAATCATCATTTTGTTTTTTAGTACTTTCTTTTGTACTTGGATATATAGTTACAGTATTTTTATTCCAACATACTAGTTATCTTTACATATTTAACATGTTTACTTACGTCTGATTTCAATCAAGTACAATCATTCTCATGAGTATGTTAAATGTCATTTCAAATATTAATTTTGTAAAATATTCTTCTTCTATGTTGTATGTAGCAGCTGATGAGAAACCAACGAAATAAAATGAATTCATCTTATTCTGCACAAATAATTGTTCTGACTCTTTAGAAAATTAATAAAAGAAACAGTGTAAATGAAATATTACGAAATGATTAGAAATTTCCTAAATATCCATTTTAATTATGTAAAATCTCTATTATAAAAAAAAATTTTAATATCAGTGAATTAAACTAATTATTTATTAATTGTTCAGTTTCTATGCTTTAATTGTAACATTTTATGTAGTGAGAAAATTGATAATTGAAATGAAAATGTTACATAGGAATACTGTTGATTGGTGAATTCAAACAAAATTAGTAGATGAGATTATTAAAGTTATGAAATATATTGAGAAATTGAAATCTTTTTATGTCTACACTTTATTTATTGTGACATTTGAATAGGATTTCTCATATAAATATGATATCATACTGTACATTCACTTGTATAGTTATGCATATGAGAACATGATAATCCATAGAGGTTGATTTTATATAACTGGTATAGTGATGTAATTGATTTTTTCATATACTTCGTGTTACCCATTAACACAAATGGAAGAGATATCTTTAACAATTCTAACTTTTACATAGGTCATTTACTAATATAATTGATATTACGGAATTGAGTAACACTGATATCAAACTCTTGGAGACGTATTATGAATTAATCCATCGTATAGTTAGCACAGAAACGGTAAACAAGAGTGATACGATTAAACAAGGTATAGTATGAGGATGTAACAGACGTCATATGTTGTAATTCGCCTGCCAAAAAATGGTATAAGCTATATGAATCAATAAAAACATCATTTTCCAATGCTTATTGAACTACAGTTCTAATGGTACAATTCTTCGACTAATGACATTGATCTTGAGATTATTGATGCCTGTACAACTGCTTAAAGAGGTTGAAAGAGAAATGTTAGAAAAACTAGAGATGAATGAAGGTGACAAAACGGAATTAGTACATACATTAATGACACTAGATGTATTAATGATTTAAAGTTCACCTTCTTTGTGTCACATCCACAGATGAATGTGACAAATAAAAACTGTAATGAAAAATATAAATATGTGTAAAGCTGATTCACTTTTTGTGATCAAAACCACCTCCATAAGCATTTAATCCTCAGTGTAATCTAGTAACTTCCAACAAATTCCTGATGATGGAATTTTCGTCATTGTTGTTATTTCACCATATAGTATTGCATAATACGATAAGTTAACACTAAAGCACTTTCTTGTTTATGTCTACATGTAAAAGACGATGCATTATTGTGAAAACACACAAAGAAATGTTGCACTAAATGACATTTAATATAGGTCAAAAGTAAATTACTGATGCTTACGTATATATATATATATATATATATATATATATATATATATATATATATATATATATATATATATATAATCTTTGTAAAATACTAATGATTAATAAAGTGGTGTCTCATAATGAATTCATGTGATACTATATTTTTGGGCAAGTACTTAATCGCCTTTCTGTTAATAGTACTTAGTAAAATTAATTAAATGATAGGATTTTGATGATTGTGTAATAATAGAACATTATTTTTTTAATACGTCAATAGTTTCTATCATAATAAGTATACAATTATACTCCACCATATTCTTATCATATTCTTTTTCAATTCCTGGTAATGCTACATAGTTGTAAATATCAGAATTTAATGGGATAACTATGAAATATCAACTAATACTTGAAGATCATATGCTCTGACTAATGTTCTACTGTTCTGTCTAATAATAAATATATTCACAATTATGAAGGTAGAGTTTAGTATACTAAACAGAGGTGTAGAGAGGTTAAAACTGTCACAAAAGTGCAAATAATCACAAGGCAACATGAGGTAAAAAGAACATGAATAGAGGTGAATAAATGATCAGTCAATCAGTCACTGCCTGTTATCCCATGTGGAGCATAGGTCGTCGACTAACCTTCTCCAACCAACTCTGTCCTGAGATTTAATTTCCACCTCTTCCCAAGTGCTTCTCATTCTCTTTATGTCTGTCTCAAATTTCCAAAACAATGTGCCCTTCGGTCTTCCTCTTCTCCTTCAGCCTTCAGGATTCCATTTTAATGCTTGCATTGTAACTTACTTTGAGGGTCTCCTCAATGTGTATCCTATCCACCTCCAACATCTCCTATTTCCTTTCTCAGCCAGACTTTAGTGTGTTTGTTCTCTACCACAGAGGGTTGTTACTGATGTCATCTGCCCAACGGATTCGAGGTATCTTGCATAGACAGCTGTTGAAATATACTTGTATCTTTTGAATGATGCTTCTCGTAGTTCTCCATGCACGTTTTATCTCCATACATCAAATCAAATTATTTTCACATTCGTATTGAAAATTGTGTTTAATGTCGATTGACAGTTGGTTTAAGTCCCAGATGTTTTTCAGTTGTAGAAATGCTGTCTTTGACTTGTCTCGCCAATATATGACTTCACATCAGGAACGGATCACATCCTTCTTGTTTATCGATGATTCTACTGACCAAGTATGTAAAGGCTTTTACATCTTCTAGAGTTTCTCCATCAGATCAATTATAATTGGATTGATGCTAAATGTTTGATTTCTTAAAACATTAACTAGAAAAACAACCCACTTTTTCATAAATTTTTCAGAATCAAATGACATCTAATTTAATGCATTACAAATAATATTCATTTATGGTCAAATTGATAATTTCAAAGTGTAGTACCCAACTAATGCCAACATCATAGAGTAATATTTTTTTCATGAAATGCATTTTACACTAAATATTTTATTAAATTCATTATAATTAATTTTCAGATGTAAATTAATTATTTAGGGAATATGATATTAACAACATTGTATACATGTGATATAAATAATAAGTAGTAGTTACATATCTACTTATAAATAAATAAAAGTATTATATACATCATACGATACAATGAGTAGAATAATACTTTATATTATATATACACTTCAGTAGAGTTTATTATTACTGAAATATTTTCATATTGGTTAATGACAATATTTATTACAGGTCCACGTTTTTTTTTGATTTTTTTTTTGCATCTATGCCTATGTAGTCATGAGATGAAATTATCAGAATTTTGATGAAAGCACATCCTAATCTAAAGGATTATGAATGTGAGTTTTATTTTTTTTTTCTTTTGTTTCACGAAATGAACAATTTCAATTTTTGTTTCTTTTCAAAACTTAAAATATGAATTTCTAGTTGATAGTCAATAAGATGAGACAAATTAGTGAATTAAACTGTGAAGTTTAAATCATAGAAGATCAAGATCTACATTTTAAAAAAAAAAACATACTTGTTGAACACTTAATATGGTTTTTATATTCATCTAATTATATGATCAGAATGAGTAAATATTAGTGAAAATCAATCATAAACCTGATGAAACCATTAATCTTCTACTTTTGCTCAAAATGTATTTTATTACTGATGATAGACTGTGATCTGATAGATGATGATGCATGAAGTCTGAATTTGAAATCATGAATAGACTTATTAAGTTAGATAGCCATTAAAAGTCATAAAACACTGAACAGCTATTTCTTTCTAGTATGGGGCCCCAGTAGTGCACATCTATGACCATGTCGGGAATCAAGCTGAGAATCTTCAAGTTTATCAGTAAACGCTTAATTAATAAACTACTCAGCCAGTATTTAAAAGTTGGCAACAACGGATGAGGTTATGCAATACACACTAGAAATTCGATAAAGTTAGAAACATCAAGCATCGCATACCGGCTCAATGATCTAATGGTTAGGTACTCGACAAAAAACCTGGAGGTCCCAGGCTCGATTCTACGGTGGAGTCATGAATATGCATTGAGGAGGGGTCTATACTAGAACGAAACTGGTGTTTGAAGCTTCTTGGTTCTCAGCAATTGTCTAACCCAGGTCTATTCATGATATAAAGCTCAATGTCAGCAATCTCTACAACGTTCAACTATGATATAAATAACCTTGAGTTTTTAGTCATATGTAGTATTGCAAGAAATGATCTATTGGTTTTTCTCTTTTCCTGATTCGAAATTGAAAATACGAATTTCAAATCTGCCAGTCAGTTATAGTAAAAAAAGTGTAAGCTCGTTTCAGCCCTAAATCGTTGATTCATTGCAAAAGAGATAGTATACATTACTTTTTAGCACATGATAAAATAACTGACTTACTAGAACCTCTATTCTGCATGCATTATTGATGAAATCACTCGAAAAATTATTTCCACTCGAAATTAAAAATGATGCAATAAATCTCATTCAATATGAATAAAAATTAATGCATACAGTGTGTTATTCTATAGATAGACTGGTATTATTAAGTATTGAGATTACAGCACTTCTTCTTAGTCTTATTGAATTTCTCCTGAACTAGATGACTTAATAACGATACTTTTATTTAGTTGATTGAATATATCACAGACTGATATTGGCAGAGTACCACTTGAAAACCACTGAACACTGGACAACCGTTACATTCTAGTGTGGAACTCTTCAGCAGTGCCCGCTCAAGATTCCGCATAAGAAGCTTCAGGTTGACGACAAACGACTAACCATCTGCATTACTGGGTCGACATCCTATAGTAGAATTCCCATTTTTATAGTTGTTTCGAGTAACATCCTCATCACTTAGTTTGCATAAACCTATATATATGTACATATAATTTAGGCCATATAATAATAACTAACAACATAATTTAATATTTTATTCATACATAGTACTTGTGCCAAAATAGTTAAACATATTTATTATGCGTACAATTTAAAAAGATGTCATTAGAAGTGAGAAAAAATTTATTGTTTTACAAAAAAAGAATGTGAAAGTGAATGGTGAACTTCCTTTTTCTCTGGAATAATTGTCTAATCACTGCCTCTTCTTTTTTTCTTTTTACCTTTAAACATTCAGATATGGAAACAATCATTACAAAACATCATAAGATGAACTTCGGTGTAATTAACAAGAATGTAATAGTGTTTCATTTTATGCTAACTGGTTAACATTCAATATTTTATATGGAGATAATAAGAAAAAAAAATCAGCACAGAATCAAATAAAAGTAGTTTATAATTTAATTAAAGTGAATTGTAGAGATTAGTATTAAGTTTTAATTGATTTAAATCTTCACAAAATATTGTTTACAGGGTACGATTGTAATAATCAGCTCACTAGTGACTAACTTCAAGATGTTCTTGAATCTCTAGTGAGAAATCATGACTGATGGAATTCAGACTTGCTGGCAGTCACACAGTTATCTCTAATAATAATGGATAATAACCACGATATATATATATATATATATATATATATATATATATATCACATAAGTTGATTGAAGAGGGAATTCTATCATTGGATGCCGGCCCAGTGGTAGAGAGGTTTAGAGGTTCGCCAACTTAAAGCCCCTGGAGATGAATCTAAAGTACGCCTTATTTTATAATTTATTAATCAATTTAGTCTTTTATAATTACGATTTAATATTAATGTACTTTTACTTATTTATTTAGACTGAACTCACTGATACAGACGATAATATTAATTGTGAAAATTCAATTTCAAATAAATATGTGATAATACTTTCGAAAAGATAAATTGATCTAAATGAACTACTCATAGATATGATATCATATGACAGAATAATAATTGACCAGTGAAACATTTCAGTTTTTAAGTGAAACTAATTTTTCATTATTATAAAATAATCATAGTTATACACTAAACTATTTTTCAAAAGACAAACGTGATTTATCCTTTAAGAGACTAGTCACGCATTGATCACCAGACTTAATACTCAATTTTCATGACAATCACTATTATTATTTGAGATACTTATTTGATGTAATCAAGAATTGTAACTCACTGAAATGATGCGCTTAACTTGACAATAATTTTTTTTCTTAAGATACTGATTGGTAGCATCAACACTGTAGTGTATATTAATTTCTCTTACATTCGATTTATTTCATAGAACACTGATTATATCTAAATCTTAAGAAGTAATATGTGATGTGATTAGGTTATTTGTAACATATGAATGTTCATTAAATGTGTTGCATCTAACATTTTCGATCATTTTACTACGTATTCAGTAGATGAATAGTGAATAATGAGTGTAATTTTTTTAATTATTAGATGTTAGGTTGTACTACATGTGAATGTACACAGAAGTCATTGGAGGATAATTCCTATTGTTTAAAATAATCATTACTCTCTATTATACACATATCAATCATCTACTAAAAGAATATTGAAATGAATGAGAGTATTGGATACAACATATCTATTGAATATTTATAATGTTATGGTTAAACTCAACTATCTAAATATGTATTATTTATTACTAAGTTTAAACACAATTACAGCAACATGAAGCCATGCAATGCCATCCATAGATAACTACACATTTTTTTCTAGTCATTTGATATGACTAATATATGCGTTTGTATCTTACGTATATATATATATATATATATATATATATATATATATATATATATATATATATATATTCTAGTAAAACAATATGTTATATGTAATACAGTGTTAAATGAGTCATAAGTTGGATTTGATTTGACTTGGTGATGAGCCAAAACATAATGGAATGCTGATAATAATAATAATAATAATAATAATAATAATAATAATAATAATAATAATAATAATAATATGCAAACTTAGTAAAATTACCTCTTATATAGCTAGTTGATATGTGACTTCACAGATATTTATATGAATGTGTACACTAAGATGTGTTTATTTGTAAATATGCATTCATATATTTGGCCCACATGTGACAATATCTAACTTATTTTCAAATTCAAGGACGCATAGTATCAGTTTTGAAGTTATTTCAAAAACAAAACAAAAAAATATTATAATAATTAACCTTACATCTTACTTAAAGTAGTATTCAGTTAATAAATGATGTATCCTTTGAAAATATACCGATTATCAAGATAAATAATAATAACATTTTAAAATAAAAATTCAAATTAGTTGCTAAGGTAACGGACTTACAGTTGCTTTATCTAGAGAAGACAGTAAAGAATGAACACAACTACCTGTTACCCCCCCCCCTCTCCTGTATCTATTAACCACACATACACAGATGATACATAGTCGTAACATCAACTATTTCTTTTAATGCATCATTGAACAATAAACTTGATAGCACTTTAAAAAGAGATCTATCGTTTCCTGAATGATTTCTACTAATAAATTCGTTTACGCTTACCTACTAATCAGTGAAAAATACAAGAATAAACAAAAGTAAAATGCATATGTAGATTTGATAATAAATAAATTATGTAGCATGGCGATGTGCGGGAGGTGATCTCGGCATAATAATGAAGCATTCAATGTCATAACAATAGTACAAACCTTAAAAATAATTGAACTACTAGAATTTTTTCCCAATTGACTGACAATTTGTTTAGTTAACTATGAATATTTTTTATTTGATCTACGTATTTACATATGTATCACGAATCACTGTCGTGCATATAAACCAACTCCTTAAAAAAGTACACGATAAATTCTTCGCTGTTGTCAATTTGTAAACAGTTTCTGAAGACGAACAAATTATCGACCAAACTGTATGTAAGCAACTACACATAGTCTACTTGTCAGCTAGCTGATTCATTCAACGTAACTTTATATTCTCTTGTTTCATACTTATTAATAAACATTTTCAAATAGGTACTAATCATGTAAGGTGGTATATATCTGTACCATATATAGTGATTTCAAAGTTATTTTTTACAAAAAAAAACGTCTGCACAATGATTATTTAAATCTTATTCAGGTATTAATTTAATGTGGGAATTGAAGCCTACATTTCAAAGCAAACAACCTTTTTATGCAAACGACAAAGCGACTGCAAGTGTCAAAGGGATTAAGATAAGAAAAACAAATAATATACCATCACTTTCAATGGCTCAAATGTGACTGTTATGCCTATTTTAAATGTATTCATCCTCATCTTATTTACCACTCGTTATTTTAAAAAAGGATATGCTATTCCTTCGTAATAAAAGGCGGCTGTTTGTTAGTCGTTTGGTATCTATGTATGTATGCATGTACTGTTCAACGTAAAACTTGGAACATAGATGCATGGTCCTAAATGCCACATAATAAGCACACTAAGATGAACATCAAAATATAGGAAGTAATAATAATGTATTTCCTGATATAAGGAGCAAGCCATGCTTATAGGCAAGTAGTAAATACGTCAATTGTGGTAAGAAATAAGTGTGGTCATATTAAATATAATACGCGGAAAATAAATCAATCCGTGAAAAGAAGGGTAGAAAATAATATTAAGCTCATGATTTAAGAGAAAACAGAGTTAGTGTACTTCTACTTATGTGACGGCATTGGAACCATGTCACCCAGAGTTTGACGTCTACAGAGTAAATCCACTAAAATTCCCGAATATACATCTGAAAATTTGGTATTAGTCGCTACATACTATAAATTAAAGTGTTTTACTTTTAGTAATTGTATATGACTGAAACGATATAATTCACATAAAACCAATGGTATTTTGTTATCATCGTTCACAGTGTTTGAATTTAGTCATACTTACTCAGTGGATTATTTTGATGAATTTAATTGTTCAATAACCTAATATGTTGTTGCGCTGAATCCACGATAAACAAAGAATGGATTAAGATACATCTTGTAGTTTCGTGTTGGTTATCAAAACACCAAGTATATCTTTTACTCAGTCAAAAATGAAATTTTCCCATGATTAATAGTACCTTCCAAAATATACAAAGCACGAAAAGGGAGCGAAAAACACAGTGACCCTTTTTACATATAACGTTCACTATTGCTGCAAACACTATCAAGGATGGAAATACACATATAATGCTTAATATTTTTTTTACTTTTAGTTAAATAAGACATCTGCGTGGTGATTTGGTAGCAGACATACAAACATCTAACACTTCAACTTATGTTCAGTCATAAAATATTTCTTTACATTTACCAAATTCATCTTAACATATCACTTAACTAGAAATTTACGATTTAGTTACACATTGACTATTAGCCTGTACCCTGTAATGATGTACGCTATTGAGGAAGAAATCAAAATACTGTAAATATGTACAAGAAAAAAACAGATCTAATATGTACAAAAAGATTTAGTGCACTTTACACTCTCAAATAATCGAACAAACAAATAGCTGGAAATCGAGAGTACAATAATGTAGTCAATAATAAACAAAAAGGAAAAAAAACACCATTCGAAACTACATATATGCATAAATTGTCTAGAAATTTTGAAGGCTAATGTGAGCAATTTTCATGAATACCGTAAGAAATCATTGAAAAACAACAAAAAAAGGAAGTGAACATATAAAAAAGCGAAGGAGACTAACAGTGAAATTATATCAGAAACTAGAAGAATGAAATCAGAAAATGTTTGTTACAATTGTAAATGAAAGTAAAAACAAAATTGTAGAAACAATCAAAATTTTCAAGACAGAACATAAGCTAGAAAATAATAATAATAATAATAACAACAACAACACATTTTAGAGAATAATAATAGCCAATTAAATTAATAATGATAGTAATATCAAACAAAAAATTAAACAAACTTTAGGAAATTTCTACAGCTCCATATTGATTGAGGATTAATAATAATAATAATAATGGTAATAATAATAATAGTAATAATAATAATAATAAAGATTGAGATGTTCAGTTACTATATTTTCAATTTAGCATAATCATATTCATAATAATCATTACTCTGGTGTGATTATGTTTGGCTTTTAACTTAGATAGGTAACAAGTAACCGCATAGCAAACATTATACACATAAATGTACATAGTAGTGTAAAAAACAAAAAAGGAATACTAGAGAAATAGCCAAAAGGTGCAACACAACCACCTGTGATGCAATGTAAATAGGACATGAAAAATTCTACCCACAACAAATCACAGACTAAGTTTTACACCTTTTTAACCAGTTCTCTAATGTCTTATAATGATAGTGTACAGTTATAGTTAAAGTTGATAGTCACACGTGATCAATGCCAATATTACCTCCAAAAAACCAGTCACGAGCTGAAAGTGTAGAATTCAATTTCGACGTTGATGAGGATAACAAACTACTTAATGTGTCTACTACATCTGAATTTGAGCTGGTTATAACATTTTTAGTAGAGGGATAAATAGTCACACTTGAACAAGGTACACTGGAATGAGTTGTAGAAGTTGAACAAATCTGTGATGTAGGTTTAGATGAATTCAGGATTACAGACCAAGAGGGGTTAAGAAATGCAGGAGATGAATAGGGAATGGTTGGTGCATTTTCACTACTTGGTCGGAGTTGTTTATCAAGGGAGTGAGATTTTGTAGATGAGTAAGACGACGAGGAATCAGAAGATGTTGTACTGGAACTACCTGAACGCCAATAATTTAAATGAACAGGTAGATCTACATTTTGAATTTGAGAATATGAAGAGGATATAGCAGTCGAAAAAGGAGACCTGTCACTGATAGCTGTTGATACAGGTTTAGCAACCGACATAACAGATGCTATATGACTCGCAGTTGAACAGGTACGTAAATTACTAACATTTACAGCTGAAATAAGATGTTTCCCATCGTTTGATGATAAAGAATCAGAACGTGAATAATAGCCAGAACTAGAATCAGATTCATTGGAATGGAGACGTGGTAAAGTTTCAGAGCATGATGTTTGTTGACATGATGATAACCTACCATCTGAAGGAACTGTTTGAATGCTGAAGCCCACTCGTTCACTAATTTTCGTATTTGGGATAGACCACGTCGTTTCAAGTTTAGGAGATATATTAGTCATAGGAGAATGGGCTAATCCATCAACTGGAACGTCTTCTCTAAGAAAGTCATGAAAAGAATAACCGATTCTTGACCCAATTAACTCAGTGGAATCAGTAGAAACATGAAAATGAACATTTGAGTGACAGTCTATGCCAGATAAACTAGCATCGCAATCCGAAATTGTGTGTGAATGATCAATATTATTAACCGCTTTACTTTTGTAATTGTTATCGGTACCTACAGTAGTACTTGTAAATGAACAAGAATGCGGAAAGCCAGATATCATCTGATTTGATAGACTGGAACTTTGAACTATCGGATGTTGTGAATCGGGTGAATCTGAAGTATTCGCAGAAACACTTGAATTTGATTCATTCTCCAAAGCGTCTAATGCTATTTGAAAAGACAAAGGAATTTGATCACCCGGTTGTGGTCTATGGGTTTGCATCCATGGATGTTGTAAAATTTGTAACAACGATGGACGCTTAGATGGATCCATATTTAAACAGCTCCTGAAAATTTTACAAATATATAATGAAACATAAAATGAATGTATAACAAATGCGTATTATACATTAGCAGGAATTGTAAGAAGTACTATGATGAAAAAATACAATCGACACGTCAAGCAACTTGTTTAATTCTAAACCATGAAGTGAGCTACAACTGAATCCATCTAATTAGTAAGCTAAGCAATTTTACTCAGCTTCGTAGTCGATGGTTTATAATGGAGAGCCAGATATTCAACCACTAGATCACAACTAAATACAAACTGTATGACTTCACCCTCCAACTTTGGGTCTGCTACTTTCCATCATACCGCTCTCTCCGACCGACCTGGGTGGCATAGAGGATGATTGTTCCAACAAATATAATTCGATCGAGTCATTACTATGAGCAAGCACGACTATCACGTCAAGACAGAGGCTACGGTTAGGTAATACAAAGGCATTATTACTTTACAAAGGGTTACCTATCGAAACATTGTAAAAACGGTTGACAAGGTTCAGCTTAAAATATAACAACGTTCAAAGTCTCCATTATATGAAAATCTCACAGAATTATTCTGTACAAAAACACCTGTATAAGTGAGAGTCCGGCAACATTGTTAGAAAGACAATGACGTAGTTACGTTAGGAAGTAAATAAATTTACTTGTAAGATTAGACATATTTAAATGTCATTCTACCATATTTTGAAGGATAGATTAAGAAGTTTAAAATACATTAAGTACTAACACTTGTCAGTGAAAATAATATACAGTTAAGTATTTTAATCCCTACTGAGAATTTAACCTAACCTACATCATTCAGTATGTAATTGTAACCGGTTCTGCAGCAAACATTTGCACAGAAATAATTAGTTGTACATACTGGTTTTGCTCCATAATTGTTAAGGATTAAGCATGTTTTTCAATTGGTGGCCAAAAAAGTGTGCATTATATTATCATTAGTCATGAGATTACAATTGAAATATTTGTGATAACTTTAAGTTACATACGAACAGTGATTACAACTGCCATCAGTATGTGTTTACTGTATTAAGACAGCATATATTATAGTTCACTGCAAATGTTACAGTTAGGTATTTTGACAAGATTTCATTCAACATTTGAGTTAGATTATAATCTTATTACATATGAGAAGCAGAAGACTGAAGTTAAGTATAACATTTTCAGTGTTTATTAAGTATATTTTATCATTTTTTGTCGCATATTTTTTAAATCTACAAAATTGTGATTTTCACCAAAGGTCTTATTTTAATCACTAACATTCACTATTCATTACATTACAACCGGATTGTTGGACCTCGCTACATTGAAGATGTATATAATAGACAGTTGTGGACAATTAATGCAGTCTGGAATGAAATAAAAACGTAATAAAAATTACATTCTAAAATACAACACACACCTAATAAACTAATGGATAAATGGCTAGAAGTGATAAATACAATACAAAGCAAACATTGGAAACATTATGAATAGCTTCAGTTAAGTAAAAATACAAAAATCAAGTATAAATTACCCGATAAGATGTTTTGCTGCTTCACTTAAATTGTCTCTACGGTACCGCAACTTTCCACCGATAATACTTTTATCATTAACAAAAGGGATATCACCACATAGCATATCATAAAGTAATACACCCAAAGACCATACTTCTGCTTGCTTCCCGTGATAACGACTGTTTAGGATCCATTCAGGTGGACTGTAAACACGAGTGCCTGGTTTTAAAAAAACATGATAGTAAACAAGAAAAAGGTAGTATTCGTAGGATGTTGAGCCACCGTAACTTGCTTTTTAAAAATCGGACTAAGTCTACAATATGACAGGTCATGGTTATTACACAGACTACAACCAGGAAACGTGTAACTACTTAGGAAATGTAGACTTACAATCAATGACATCATAAAACAATATCACGTCATCTGGCTACCCTTAGTCTTTTATACGTACAATCATAAATAATTCAGTAAAAGTAATACGGATAATTGAGAACATTTTACTTAATTATTTGCTAGAAGATGAAACACTTTAAACACAGTCAAATAGATAAATACATTTCGTAATATTAACTAGTGTCAATACTGAAGTTCTTTCAAAAACAATGCCTACAAAAATCAAATATAAACTACAAAATTGCAACACATCGATTTTCTAGTTACAGGACATTAGATATAAAAAATATTGTTAACATGTTAAGCGAATCAAGTAATAGATTCTAATAATGATTCGCAACATCGAAGCCGCAAACTTCTAATTCAACAAAAAACCGGATTTCCTTGTAAAGAAAAAGTTTTTCAAAGATTCTCCTTAGAACTTACCATCAAAATCTGTATACAAACGAGATTCTAAGAATGCACCAGAACCGAAATCAATAAGTACTAATTCATTAGTTGTGCGATTGATTAAAATATTTTCATCTTTAATGTCTCTATGTAGTACACCAACTTTATGGCAGGATAATAATATACCAGTCAATTGATGAAAATAAAAAGCAGCTTCACTTTCAGACAACATTCCACGTTCGCCAATATAATCAAACATATCACATGTCGTATTTGAAACTTGATCCATAACGATTGCCCATGACTGACCAAAATTAAAGGCATCTAATAAATTAACTATTCCAGGTAAGCCTTGACACATAACTAGAAGTACAACTTCAATCGGCATTAACTGGTTATCCAACTAAACAAAAATGTGAGAAAAAAAGTTTAGTAACAGTATCAAAACAATAAATTAACGGCATCCTTAACTAGTTGTAATTACGATACGTACCTAACTTAATTATCAGACAGTGCTGTGACCTAGCACATGGACACAATCAGCTTACATTTAAGAATAGACATAACGGTTAACAATTATTTGCAATAATGACTAGAGTGGGAGAACAGCATAAAAATATTCAACCAACCAGGTAGTTAACACTACAACACATGTATACAGATAAGGCAACAAAGAATTTAAGTATTTAGAGATTGAGACAAAACGATAAATGCTACAACTACCTATGAGTAGTCTGCATTTTTAGTCACTATTTCGAATCAGACAAAGGTTATGGAAAAAACAGGAACAGTGAATTATTTATTGTTATAGGAATAATTGTAAAAATGTTTTTGTAGTACGTTTACCATTTGCCTACCTGCAAAATAAACAAATAATTAACCTACTCTTATACAATGATTAAAATCAGGAAGTAATGAAGAACATACAAATTGTAAAATAACAGCATCAAAATGCTTCAGAAAATATAAACTGTTAGATCCCTTTAGTTTAGTACTATATAAATAAACGAACATCATACTGCAAAGATTAATTCAAATTATAAATTAATGTCTGAAAAAATGACCAAGTACATAAATTAGGTCATAATATTGATCACTAAGGGAAAAAACTAGGATGAAAATGTCCTTAATAATAGCTATGTATGCTTTTTGAAATATAATTGCAAATTATGCTGGTTAGGAAATTAAACAACTTAAAATAGAATGGGTATTAAATTATCGGCTTACTAAACATTACACGACAAAAATGTAAAGGTGTAACTAACTCCAGATAATTACACGATCTTGAAAATGATTAACGTCTATTTCATTATTCTCACTGAGATGTGATGATGATTTTATCTAAACTGATCTTATGTAACATCTTTTGAAGCAAGCGTCTAAGCCATATAAACTATCAATCCATATAGAACTCAATTAGTAAGTATAAGTATGTAGTGCACCTACTTAGGTTGTAACACAAAACAATGAGGAAAGATTGTAAATGAACGTGTAAAATAACAAGACAGTTCTATGCGGTAATTACTCCAACACTTTACATGACCGTTGATATGGTTGATATGCGAGACGGCCAAATATTAGGCTACAAACCCAGACCTCTGTGAACCTACTTCGGCTACAGAACCTGGGCAGTATCACTAGCTCTTACAAATAGAACGTGGCTTAAAACTACCTGCACAAACCAGTATTTGACTACTGGTTTACATCTTGTCCATAGCAAAAGAGTAAAGATAATCAAGACATGAGTGGAGTTCATTAAGTTATTTAAATTGGTGCTGAGAAATTGACGATTGCCTAAATATACTCTCTCATCAAAGTTCTAAAACCATAAACACATCACTATGTATAACCCACGAGCTCTGAAACAAAACTAGGCTTAAACGTTGAATGTCATTCACTCTGATATGCTACTCAAAGCAAAATACCAATAAGCCTACTAAAATATTAAATTATTAACAGAGATAGTATGACAATATTAGACTTGTCATCTCTTACAGAAAAGCCGCCAGTCTTTAATACACAAATATGAGGAATATTGTGGTCAATCATGAACAGCATAGAATTTAGCATATGCGCATCTGTTCAAGTCTCCACATTATAAAAGTAAAGCAAGATAAATACCGAAATAGTAGAAGCAGTAGTAATACTAGTAGTCATTATAAAGATCATACAGTATGATTTGAGATGTCGTTTCACAGAAAAATACGAGATAATTGTGAAGCTTCGGACTCAAAGGAAGAGAGGGCGAATATACCTGCTCTATTACGACCAATTCTAGGACATGTTACTAAACATAATTAACCATACTCTGAAAATCGCCCAAATGCTGGTCAGGTGATTCGTACCTATTTGGATGGCTCAGACAGACAGATAACGACTTCATGGGCAAATGTTACATAATAGTTTGGTCATCCAAAGCTTTGTTCCACCCTACTTCCACATTAATCACAGGGTGTCGGAGTAAACAGTAGAATAGCACACTCAACCACTGAGCTGTACCAACTGAGTAGATCTAAAAATGAATAACACACTATTTTTCAAATGTAGATAAACATTCTTGAGCTTTGATACTACTATGACAGTAAGCGGTGTTATCCTGTTACGTAGTGTAATCCTGATATATTGTATAATTAACAATATATTTTTTCTAGTGAATATTATATATACATAGGGATGGGTTAATTCGTAATTTTACATGACTGAAAAAGGCCATTAATTAACAACTTGAGAATGAAGTAAGACTAACAGGTTAAATTTAGTATACAGTTAATCCGGAGTAAAGAGCGTCTATTTTGTGAAACATATTTACTTACCAAACACCAGCATGGGACTTTATCTGATCGCACTTCTTTCACAACGACTTCCTTATTATCGGACGTACGCCTCGCACGATGGACATGACCAAATCCACCCGATCCAAAACGTTCACCAAGTGTATAACGTCGGAGAAACTCATAATACCCTTCGTAAACCTCAACTTCTACAAGTAATAAGGGGCAAGAAAACGGGTCACCACTGGGAATGATGAAAAAATTAAGTGAAATAATCACGTTAACTCATATGACTCAATGAATTACGACTAAATCCGTTCAGTTTGATAGACATACATGAAGATTAACTAGCGTGAAGCATTATTCTAGTTTAACTGAGAATAAGATAATGCCTACTGTAATTCGATGTAGACACCGACATGAAAGCGAAACGAATGCAAATTTACATACATCATAGAAAAACCACTCAGTATATCGATGAAGAAATTATCTATTTGACAAATGATACAACCTAACGGAAAAGGTATATTTATAATTAAATGTTCCATACGCAATATGGAAGCGTCAATTTACCTTAAGCTACTAAATATTTACAAGGCCTGTTAAAATCATATGATAATCATTATTCTTTAGAAAAGCCCTGTATACACAAGTAATAGTACACCAGTACTCAAACTAAGAGAAGTAAAGCAGTATGGAACACGAGTATTAGTAAACGACAACTAAAACAACGAGTTAGAGCCATTAGTTTATAGATATTTCGATAACATTACAAAGAAACCAAGTATTACTGCACAACATGGGATGGTTTATTAAGCACTTACGCAATCCGAGGTCCTGTGAGCTTCGTCTTACTAGTCTTCCACTTACATAAGGATTATTTGGGTGTTGTAAAGCTGTGTGTGCCATTACGTGTGTAGTCCAGTTATCAGGTAAATCCAGTTAAGCAATAAGTACGTAGACAGTCCACATAAAAATTACTGCGAAGTCAGAATTGAATAAGTTGTTACAATTCTACAGTTTTCCACAAGAATGTGAAGTCGATAGACACTAGCTGACGACAAGTAGTATAAAACTCCAGCCTAAACGCAGCACGTAACAGAGCAGTATGAAATAGTGCCTAACCGCTGCTAATTTACATTGGCAACTTCGTCCAATGACCAATTAAATTAGCAATATATACTTATCTAATATTTTATTGGTTAATTTTTCTGTTGCCTTGACCTGTCCCTGCCTAGTTATATATTTAACCAATCAATTTACAGAATATCTCTCATTGGACTAACTATTTGATAGATTAACAATTATTTCTACACCCACCACCTAAAGTTATATCCAACCTACGATGTCCTCAATAAAATTGCTTCTCAGGTTAGCCGTTTAGGCAACCCTCCGATCACTTGATTTTTGCTTCACGTGTTTTTTCTACATATATATGCATCAGCAAATGACTGATATGCATTTATTTTTGGACACAATAAAGCGTAAAACAGGTCGAAATGAATCACCAGCCTATTTTATTATTTTTAGCATAGTGTTTAGAAAATTGTAATGTCTGAACATTCCTCATAGTAATTTACAGCTTCCTCAACAAATTTAAGTAACTATAATTCATTGATGTAAAGAAAATACTAACCTTACTGAATGCTTGTAAATAATTCTGCGTATAATATGTTATATCCAAACGAATCTAGACAGTTCATCAGTGCCTACGTGAGAATTCGTTAACTGACAAGTAATTTTAAGATTTGACGTTCAGATACATATAGCAATCTTGTTTAGATAATGTCATTGATATCCAAGCCCATGTCTTGTAATGCAATAACATTTAAAAAGGCAGAAATATCAAAACTAACAGACCTCAGGTTATAAGAAAAAAAGACCTACTGAGATGTAACCAAGAGTCTCAGTTGATCACGACTTACTGACACGAAGGCAAATGAGAAGGGAACACGTTTTTTAGATTTCAACGCCAAATATCCTCAATACTGTCATCGCGAGTGTGAATTTCAAGACAACAAACGGAAATGGTGAATCCTGTTAATAAAAGACAAATAAAAAATGGTTATCTTACATCATAGAATATTGATCTGATATTATGTGACAATTTTGATGTGGTTATAAAATATTAACCCTTATGTAGTAGCATTATAAATAAATATAATTAAAAATCAGATTTCTGTTTCTTTACAATGTATTGACAAGACTCTTAGTAATTTCAATGGGCTATGAACATTTTAAGAAAATAATTAACTAAGTGATACCTAGTGCTAGAGTACAGAGTGTTAAAATCATCCTACTTCCAATTCACAAATCAGATGTGTAGTTTATGAAACTCGTTAAGGAATACAGGTTGTTATGATCAATTTTCGGTAAAACCTCTAGTTCATCAATAAACGATACGACTTGGTTATGAATAACAGATTGGAAAGTTGTTTATTGAAACCGTAACCCTGAAGTAAAAGCATCGTTTTCTCATAGCTCAATATATCATTTATGTATCAAATGGATGTCAATGTTTCCATTTATGGATCTTTACTTGTGAGCTAAAGTCTTAATTATGTGTACACATGTATTTTTCATACAAAAAAATCCGGAAAGTGTTACAGTTTACTGACTCTTTACTTCATAATATTAAATGTTCAAAGTTCGATAGATGTGTTTCAAGTAACTATTAAAGACAACTTTCAAAGTCATATGTGCCAATAAGAACAACTTAATTCAGAGGAGAAAAGTTGTCAAAATTATATATTCAAAAGTTTGATTACAACAAATAACTACCGAAATAAATGTGCATCATAATACCAATTTAAAAGGATGAAATGTTCTTGTTTCAACAGAAACTAAGCAATCAGCTGAAAAACTGTAAATTTAGCTGACAAATTCCAAAATACAACATTTTACCTTTTTTATGCTACGAATTACTGACCTATTTTCATTTAACTGGTAGAAAGTTGAGTCATAAATAAAACAGCTTTCATGGAATACGACATACGATAAAATGTATTAAAGTAAAACTGATAAACAACGAAATATTCTTACTATTCCAAATGATATCAATACAAGAGGTAACTGATTTACAGAATATTGATATTAGCTGGAGAATTGTAGTAAACATAACAGTCAGAAACAGTGGACTACTAAATTATTTCAACTCTAATCTAAATTCCTTATTTATGCAAGACTATATTCGGCTTAATCAAAGTGCATTTTCTTGTTCCCTAATTATTTTTTCAATATCATATGACCTAGTAAATGTTTTATCAGTTCAAATGACTTAAAGTCAAAATGTACGATGTACAGTAAATAGTGAATAATTATTAATGCTTAAGATGTCAGGAAATACTTTACACAAATAAGATTAAATATCGAGGAAACTTCTATCCGCCAGAAATCAGCTGATCTCTGTATTAAGAAATTGACATGAACAGGTCAAGTTTATATTATAATTCCCTCTCTTTTTAGTAATTTATTATGTATACACCAAAATATAATAAATAGTGCGTTCAAATTTTGAAAAGTAGCAGAAATAAACTAGCTATTTTCTATTTTCGCTAAATAACAGCTGAAATTCTTCGATTTCCGTTGATAAAGTGTTCATTCAAACACTAGCGAGTCTTTATTCTCTTCTTAGTACCCAAAAAACATGTTGACTTTAGTAAATTTCCTTAGAGTACGATTGTATTACAAGATTTACAGACATAATAGTCTAATTCTGATTCACCATTAGAAGGATCATTATAGTGTCAAACACTTATATTAATATCTTAAGTGTTTCTGACAAAGATTACGGTAATCTTACAGTAATCTTACTGTAATCGGTCATTAAATTTATTAGTATGTCATACATTCCAAAGATGTAATAGATTATTAATTGAATATCAACTCTATATACCTAACCCTGATACTTAGGAAAGGCTTTTTGATGCTTTACTTACTAAAAAACACCTGAATTGTAACTACAGTAATTGACAAGTCACATTGGTATCGACCTACACGAGGACCTGTGTTATGTTCAAAATGACGCCTTCAATCAACCAATAACCAAGACGATTGGCATACGCACACTCACCTGCGCGGTTGATTAAACTTTCTGGTATACAGACACTTCGAAATGATGTAAGTAAATAGCTGTTCATGTGTTTCACATATTTTTACTTATTAAGCATAAATTTTGGATGAACATTTATTGTCACACACTTTGATTCACAGTAAACCTATTCAAACCTTAAAATATTTACTGTATTAGTAAATATAAGTAAGTCACCAAATTTAAGAAACTACTGTACTAAAACAACATTAATAAGTTAGTTATTTTACTAATTATAGCATTTATACAATCTTGACGTAATTTAGAGAATGTAAAAAGTAAATTAAGAAAGTACATTTAAGCATAAACTAGAATGAATCATTGTAAGTAATTAAAGCATTAATGAGTTATATGTAAGTACATTCAACATAGAGTATTAATCAGTCTACCAGGTCAAATAATTTCATCAGTTACACTCAAATGTGTCTGTGAGCATACACAACCCTGACGATTTTTGTAATGGATGTAAAGTAGACTGTAACGAATTTAATCATCTTTAGTTTCATACATAATCAAAGATCGTAGTTGTACAAAAATTGAAAGTAAATTGATTCAGACTAATTCACAAAGTTAGCTATTTATATAAGAATGTGGACTAACCCTGAGGTAGGATAGCAATTTACAGTATACTCGAATACAATAAAACTGGTTTATAATACTGACAAAGTTTAAGCTACATTTTATGATTATCTAACTGATAGCCTGGAAATTCAATATTTTCATTGATTGGTCACTGCTTACGTGTTACCAGTATCGTGTTACTCTCGTCCTTTATGCATCTCGAATGGCAGTTTTGTCACTGGTCTTTGTGACTTGACTTCGTTAGACCTCGTTTTGATTCTAAGTGATTGGAAGTAATCAACGTGAAAACTTGAACCAAGATAGTACTTATTAAAATTCTGGCCGTGCAATTCAGAATGAAGCTTCCCATGAGAACAAAATTTTTATCACGAGGTTTCAGATTGTGAGCTAATTGAACCATATGTGATCACTTGCACGATATCAGAGCATTAGCGGACCACTGAGCAGTGACCAGTATTGGAACGCAACTATATTTGTCTTCTCAATCTTCATTGGATTCAGCTAATTGGGTATTTTATGTATTTTCATCAATATCAATGTAACTAAATGTTAAGTAGAATGCTGAACACGATATTACTAATTGGCCTGAATTAGACGACAATTTAAAATGGAACAGCACAGGATCTCTGTTTCATCGTAGTATGTGATTTCGTGTCAATGCACATTTCATTAACCTAAAGTAGGTTTATCCCAGGTTTACTAGGCTTCACAACGATTGAGAAAATTGTTTAAAAAAATATTGTCCATTAAAACTTTAGCAAAAACTAGTATTTGAAAATGTAGTGAAAAAAAAGATTGTGATATCCGTGCGTACAGTAATGATTATTCATTTTATCTATTATAGCAAGTCACTACTATGTTTTACCCGTATAGCTATTTAAAAATGAATTTCTTTATATGTTCGTACAAGAGATAGATAATGTATGAAAAATCTTCAAAAGCGAATTTGTCACTACGTTGACTTCAGCCAGTTATTTCCCTGTGATAAGGCTAAATTTAAGGACATGATATATATATATATATATATATATATATATATATATATATATATATATATATATATATATATATAATCGATAGCCATAGGAATCCAACCTTCTGGTAACTGTTAGACCGCATAATCGTTCTTACTAAATTAAAACACACCTATTGAAATATTAATCGGATGATTCATTTGTTTCAGTAGAATTTTACAGAAATCTAGATTTTCATTTGGGATTAATTCAGCCTACTAATCCTTCCCATAATTTATGATATTTAAGGACAAGGTTCAATTGAATCTACCAATCTCAATCGTGAAATTCAGCCTACTAAAATGTTGAAATGTGTTGACAGACAGACAGATGGATATGCACGTGACGTGACGGATAACGCTTTGCACAAGTTCAAGGTCGGTGGAAGAGGTCACCCATACAGTCATTGTATTTGCCTAATTTATTCATACAGTTTAGATATAAGAAATCATCCTAAATGAATAGATACCAAATAAACAGGCTCGATTTATGAGGGTAATGTAATGATGGGTGTGTATTTAAAAAAAATGCCAATTTCTTTAATATGAACAAATAGACCATGCTTTTTTCTTAATTATGAACAGTCACTCAAAGTTAGACAGAACAACACTTCAAACGATAACGCCCTTAAAAGGTAGTTACTTCCATCATATAAAGAATCGAAAAATCATTCACGAACTTAATTTGAGTAGTGGCAAATCTGTGAAGTTATATTAGGTACTGAAAAACTGCACTACTTGGAGTATGAAAAAGCCTGAATAAAACTATTTTAACCGAATAGTCAAAATGTTAACTACTCTATCTGTGATATCGTTTAACAGGTTATCAAATTGATACAGTGACATTTGAACACGTGACCTGATTGTTTAGTCAAATGCCCATACACATAAATCAGAACGGGTGTATTTCGACTGAAGTACATATCCATGACTTATTTCTTTGTCATATTTTAATGTTTTGGCCATCTCACATTTTCCACTGCAATTCTTATTGGGAGTTGTTTAAAAGAACACTAACGGGAAAAGCCGTTTTGAGTATCACTCTCTAACTATAAAAATTGTTATTATAATTACATCAAATAACGATAAGTGAGCAATCGACTAAAATGAATTAATGAACAGGTGACCAGTCACTGTGGTCCTACGTATATCGAGAGCGAATCGCCCCGATACATCTTTTAACAACAATTACATTTAATATGTATCTAGAATTGAAATTTGAGATACACATTTAGTCCTATTTTTAGGCTCGTTAGGTAGATATATCAGTGTTAATGTTTTCCACGAGGCTCGGGACCATTTGGTTCAATATGTGTACAACAGGAATTCAGTCTTAGTATTTCAGTGATTAATGTTGCGACGTCTAGAAGTGACAGGTACTACTCTCGAATGTCAGAGCCAAAATTCAAAATCAAATCATGTATATTCAGCTGATGAGTCATAAACAGGATATAATTCGCTTCCTGGGTTCCTCTGCTAGCCATATATCAAAATAAACTTGAAAATTTAAGTATAGATATAATGTAATCCCAAAGTACAATTGAAAATGAGTAATATAAATTATGCAATAATATTATTGCTCAGGGATAGGGAAATGTTAAATAAAATTGAACACATCTACACCACTGTAAATTTCTTGTAGGAATATAGAACAAATCTAGAGATGTTTGTATCACTCAGTTGTTGTTATTGTAGATCGAAACTGATCAATCATAACCAAACTTTGATGCAAATAATTACTGGAATTCTATAAACTAGGATTATGGAGCTAAATTTTCCATGAGATCTTTAATGATTCAGATAAATGACTTATGATGTTATGAAATTGTTTTTTCTTGGTCTGACAATCCCTAACCTAGTTATTTTGTTCTGCATATAGTCAGTTTAATTGGCATCTTAATAAAATTACTAATCTGTCGAATGTCTTCTTGAACTGTTTTAGTTGCTTACATTATATCGCCTATAGGTGAATTCCATTGTGCAAATAAAACAAGATCTTCGGTAGTCCTCAGTTGTTAATTCAGTTCCTTGTCATTTGTAACGCTGACTATGTACGTACAGTTATCTTATCCTTTATTGTATCAGGTGACCTTAACGTCCGGCGGAAATTTTCCGTGAAGACTAAACTACTACAATTATGTGACAATAATATATGAGTAAGTACGTATATCATTGAAAAAAATATAATTTAGCTACCGATTAGTAATAAAATATTCCAGTAAGATGAACACATGTTACAACGAGATCGTTGCATGAAGAATTATGCACTTATTTGCATTCTCTATAAATGAGTCAGTCATAATCATTATACAGCCTAGAAGGATTGTACATTAGTTAGTTATCGTACTCCATCAACTGGACGTAAAAAAACTAAGCAGACAAATTGCAAAGAAATCAAAATTATGCATTTGTAATGACGATGAGACTGAGTGAACATTTAGAATATGGTTCTAGGAGAAGAAAAAAAAAGGGAATATGTATATTCAAAATCAAAACAAGACATAAAATTCACTATCCAATCTACATTACTGTAACTATTAATAAGCCACATCATCAAATGTTTCCATCTACTGATTGCAGTCATGTACTCTGCATCGACGTAAATAGCTTAAACCAACAGTCAATAGCTTTATGAGCTGACTCCTTTTTTTTTCATTTAGTTACACTTCGTACAGTCACCAGTACATTTAAGGTAGGTGATGGTTAGACACGTGTAACTCAGTCAACGAGGATGTACAATTTTATAAACCAACGTTTTATTCTCTAGAACTAAGTGATCAAGGAATAATAACTTTGAATTTTTTGATTTACATATCAAAAAACGTCCCAGAGACTGAAAAGTTTTCATA
This sequence comes from Schistosoma japonicum, assembly GCA_025215515.1. Lineage (NCBI taxonomy): Eukaryota > Metazoa > Platyhelminthes > Trematoda > Strigeidida > Schistosomatidae > Schistosoma > Schistosoma japonicum. The sequence goes on along the minus strand of CM046061.1, from coordinate 62,012,212 downwards.
CTGGTTTGTATTGTTTGATTAATAAGGCAAATATTAAAGCGACATAATGAAAATTACGCGTTGATACAATATCATCAGATTTATTAGCTAACCTTAATCTGATTAATGAAGTTACGTCATTTTATTTCAAGGCAAGTAGTTAAACAAACAAATAAAATTCCATAATTGTAAATGGCAAAAACATTTGGAATACAATTCATACTTAATAAAAGTTATTAGTTTATTTAAAGTTTGATTATGGTTGATAAGTGGAATCCGAGACATGCGTTTTGTCCTAATTTGTCTCATCATCTTGGTGGATCTGTATCCCAGTGTTACTTTTCACACTGATACTCAATTCATGTCATTTACTTCAAATGTCAACAGTTTACATCCCACCTGTCCTAATGAGTTTAGTACAATTAAACTTCTAGATATTAACAGTTGGATGATACAAACCTGTACAAATTCTGAAAGTCATATTGTCCCAAATATTAAATGACTAATGGAAAACAGAATACCATTATTTGATGAAAAGTGCAATTGTTTGTTCTATAGTTTAATACTTATGATATAACGTACTGATTCACCAAGTGATTACTTCCATTTATATTGGGAACAAATATTGAAATTCATGCACCATACAAGGTGACTTTTATTCTGACACCTTTGAACTTTTTCACAATTTATTCCATTCACAAATCTAAATGAAGCCATAAATAAAGCATTTGGAAATATTGTCATTCTGGATTGATTTAAATCTTTATACTTTAGTAATAACTATTCAAGAATAAATAAACCTCATTAAAATCTGCCCATACTTTGTAGTCATATAATGTATCAAGACCAATTCTTATTTACGTTTACTAGAATACACATCGATCAATTAGTACCTGTTATCCAATGTGAAACCAGGCCGACGACCAGTATTCCCCAAACAACTCTATCCTCAAATCTCTTTTCCACATCTGCCTCCGATTCCCAAACAATGTGCTACTCGGTCTTCCACTTCTCCTTCAGCCTTCAGGATTCCATGTTAATGCTTGTATTGGGACTCACTTTGATGATCTCCTCAATGTGTATCCTATCCACCTCCAACATCTTTTCATAATTTCTTCCTCGGCTGAAAGTTGATTTGCTCTCTGTCACAGAAGATTATTATTAATGGTGTCTGGCCAACGGATCTGAAGTACCTTGCATAGACAGCTGTTTATAAATACTTCTATCTTTTGGATGATGCTTCTCGTAGTTCGCCATACACGTTTCAGCTGCATACAACAGAACAAATTATCCTCACATTCACATTTAAAATTGTGAGCTTGATGTTGATTGACAGTTGGTTTGAGTTCCAGATGTTTTTCGGTTGTAAAAATGCTGTATACGACTTGTCTTGCCAATATGTGACTTCAGATCAGGCATCGATTACATCCTTCTTGTTTATCGATGATTCTGTTGACCATGTGTGTGAAAGTTTTCACATCTTCCAGAGTTTTTCCACCAAGTTACGTGTCATTGAGTTGGTACTCGTAGTTTTGTATCTGATAATCTTGCTTTTCCCTTTGAGTATGATGAGGCCTGTTGCTGGCTTCAGAGGTTACTACTACACTGTTAGTTTTCACGTACATTTACTTCTGTGTGTGAGATAGAAGAGCTAAGCCGTTTGCAAAGTCCATGTCGTCTAATAGTATCCAAGTTGTCTACTGTATCCCATGCTTCTCATGAGATGTTGCAGCTTTTATAATCCAGTCAGCCACCAGTTGAAAGAGAAAGGGAGAGAGTAAGCAACATTATTTTTTCAACCATGCTAAACATAGCGACTCCAAAATAAATAAACTAGTGGTTACAATAACTAACAATAATAATCCTAATATTATTATTCACCATTTGCAGCATTACATAAACAACTGATAAGATAATAAAGTTTAATTATAAATTGAACTTAATGAGTTATAATCAGTAAGTTACTAAGAGAAATAGGTGAAACTGATATTAAATCACGTCATAGTTATCATGAATTTATGAAAAAAGTTGCATTATTGTAGACACGTTCTTGATAACAATAGATTTCTTTGAAAAAAATGAACTTAGTTTCATTGTCTAGTTAGTATTTAGAAAATTTTCAATGAATAAATTTTCTATTTTAGCTAGTCATATTAGAAAATCTGTTATATTTGAATGATATGGTTAATTAATATCTTGTGTTGTTCAATGAATTATATTAGATGTAAGGGTTTATAATTTTTAATTCCTAGTGTTTAAGACTGTTGTGTTGGAATCTTGGTTATCATATGTGTATCCCGAACAGATTGACCAGTCGTAGCTTTTAGAATATCTTTTATATGGCTGGTAGCAGAATCTAAGACATACGTCTTGGTCTCAATGGAACTTGTTAGTTGGATCTGCCTTATACTATAGTATTGAATTTCACGTTGATACTAAGTAAATAACACACTGACTTTTGGAGAGAAATATATTTGTTTCACGTTGAAGTGTGAGCATAAAAACTGACATCTAGGCACATCTCTCTGATGAATTCAAAACAATACAAAATGTACTTTCTGGATTTCATTACTATTATTTGAGTCAATTTTTGTTTTAAGTGTATGATTAAATGCTTATGAGTGATGTCTGTTGCATCGTTTCAGATGCTTCGATTGATGATAACAGTGTTAACTAGTTTTCTAGAAAATCTTTATTGATCTACGTAAGATATCAGTATGTGGTATAAATTAACTCTACAGCAAATAAAGATATATTAGGTAACATATATTAATTTATGCCTAATTACATTGTGTATCCATAACAAAGCATAGAAATTTACATTATTCTAATGGGGAATCTAGTCAAGATAATATATGGAAAACGACTGGACGACAAGTGTCCGTCTCTGATTTCATACACTACCATAATTACTGACAGAAAGTTTTTCAACTTATTTGACTGCTCATTGATCATAACCAAATGATTTAGTATTATCGCCTATATATATATTAGCTGATCACTAAATAGCATAATATTTGTCTAGTTTTTCGTATAACTTGGCTGGTATAATTCAACTAGTACTAAGGAGTAGATAAATTTGACACTAGTTATCATACAGCAGTAAGTCGAAGTAAAATATCTCATTTTTTCTGGAAGCCGTCCTGGGCCTAAATAATGGTAACCTTCCAAACTGTGAATTTGTTTTAAGTAAGTTTAAATCTTACATGGAACATGAATCCTCTCAAGTGTCCAGGTACGTTCTACTAATGATTATCAGCTACGATGAAATCTAGGCCAAAAACTATTTCCTGTTTTCTATCTCCGACTGCATGACATAAAAACCCATACATATAATTACTAACTAAATCTTATCATAACTAATTTAAGCATAGAATTGATTCGAAAGCTGATTTCACTCCGTCTTTAACAGAAAACCCCACCACTAACTTATAATAATAATAATAATAAATTAATTAATTAAAACTGACACATGAGTACTGACGGAAAAATAAAATTAAAATAGGATGAAATGCATTCCTTAGATTGCACTACTAGTAAAGTACAAAACAGGTAAACAACTTGTAACGACACAGTAATATAGAGGGATTCACTGAATTCGCTTGAATATGAGTAAAATGAAAACAGAAACTTTCATTATTATTACTTTTGTTGATTACAACATTAGAATGAATGTCATCTTAATATTTGATCAATCAGTAAATAAATATCACATTCAAATAAACCGAAAGATAATTCCTCGTAAAGAACTTTGTCAATTAACTAATTGTAATTGGTTGATGTGGAGATTATTAAATGTTAATCTGATATCGCGAATTGGTCTGAATTGGGCAACCAATGATAACCAGGAAATCTGGATAGAATGCCTAATCACTAGACCACTGAGCCAGTTTCCAACGGTTGATATTTTTAACTTAGTGAATTCTCGATATGTTTTGGTGGCCTCACCCTTTCTCATCCATGGGTAATTGCCATACATCTGAGATGGTTAAACTCTATTGGCCACTGGTGGCTAACTTCTAGAGGCACTTCTTAGATTTCTGTTGTGAAAACATAACCAGTAGAGTTCAACCTTGTCGAGTGTGAGGCAGTTACTAATCGATGATAATAAGCAAGATTGTGGGAATGTATCGCGAATCCACTAAGTTAGAAATATCAACCGCTGGGATCTGGCTCAGGGTTCAGTGGTAATGAATTTACAGCTGAGCCAAAGGGTCCTGGGTTTGATCCCTGGAGAAGTCATTAGAGCACATTGTTAAAGAATCTTATGCTAGGGCGAAACAGCTGCTTCCTGGTGGTAAATGGTTGTCTAATTCAGACCAATTCAAGATATCAAATTAACATTAATTGATTTTTATATTAATGTCAGAAATAAAATAATATTAGCTGCTTTATTTAGTAAACGTTATCGCTATTACTGTGTTAGGTAGTTTCTTAATCAACAACGTATGAACTAACCATTATCAACTGATTAATTTACTTTCATCTGATTGAAGGAATAGCATAGCTATCCACTCCCTTCCAAAACTGAATGAATAGATCATGTGATTGTTTTTTTTTCATAATAAATACTATTCTTAAACCAGACACAAACACGTTATACATCTTTCATCAGGTCAATTTTAGCATTATCTGAATGACTTAATGACTGACTGATAACTGGACGTTCAACTAGTTATTTTACAGCCCATATTAGAATATATAGATATCAGTGATTAAGTAAAGTTGTAGCAGTTCATCATCATCATCATCATCATGACGGCAGTAATGTCGAAAATAAGAAATAATATTTATGTGTCTGTCTTTTCATTTAGCGAATAATTAATATACCTATAATTATAATAGAAGGATTGTTAATAGTAGCAAAAATATTAATGATAATAACAATAATTGAAATATGTAATTATTCACTTCGGTGAATAGAACTGGATGTCAATGATTCGTACAATAAGAATGATACTTTCACTCCGTTATATTGTTCACTAACCAGTTATAGGGATGACAAATTAGACTACATAGTTACTATGATCAATTTGCTTTTATTATCATTATTATTACTATATGATATATTATTCACTTTTATACAATATCAAATATCCGTATGTATTTATAGTTATATTGATTGAGAATATATGAATCTAGCATAAACTTATTGTAACACATCATTGTCTAAATAACTGTATGTTTAACAGGAATTTCTGACGACAAAGTAACAAGATCAACTATGAACTCTTTAAGACAACGGGTTTACTTCTAGTCTAGTGACTCTTCAATGTTGTATGACTCAGTGATGTTACACTGTATCAGATCTAAGGTTTCAGGTTGTGAGAGCAAAACGAATCTAAGTTTTTTATATAGGCAGTTGGTTTAAGAACAAACACTAGTTATACAACTTAAGATTACAGTTATAAAGATATCCTTTTACAAGATTATTAGACTTTTGAATGTTTACTTTTAAAATGTATATTCATATAGTGAGGTATCACATGGGACACTTTACATTCTTTACATTCTTTACCGAATTCAAACAGTTTACGTTCAATTAAATTATTATTATGATGATTGATCGTGGGTTTTTATCCAAATAAATATTGTTTCATTTTGCATTGATTATGAGTGTCAGTGTATGTATAACTTAAGTGTTTATTTTCATTCAATTGCTTTCACGTGTTATAATCAAACTAAAATGGCAATATTTATAAAGGTTTGCATTTTCCCGTTATTGATATTCAGGACTGAAATTGGTGCATATTTATGTATCATTTAGAGGATTGCCTAGATTTATACATATTCAACAAGTTAGTGTTTGTCTAGACCTGGCAACTCAGTAGATAGCATCTGGCGTTTGAGGTTAAAGTTGTTTGGTTCAATTCTCATTATGAACATTAGTAGTGGATGTAGATACAACCCAACAAAACAAAACGTGCATTCTGTTTTCCGTTGTTGGCTACAATCGAACTTTACTAAAACTAAAACAATTGTTAAAAATGATGAATTAATATAATTTATTGTATTCATTTATAATCTGTATACACACCAATAGGTTCAGTTCAATTAATATGTTAACATGCTTGAGAATTTGGAGAATCAGGGGTGTGCATTAGTGAGCAGTCTACTGTGTTTTCAGTATCAAAAAGTTTGCAATTACATAAAAATTACCTTATTTCATGAGATTCTTTTGTTTTTAATTGTTTGAAATGGAAGTTCTTCACAATCTTCATTATTCATTTCATGAAGATTTTACTGTACAATTATTTCAGTTACAGGTAAAAAACTCAAACAACGAGGGAAACTCACCATAATATTTAAAAAGAAAAGAATTGGGGAATGTAACCTAGTACCTAGCATGGTTGTAGATGGGAACTGCTAATGATACTTATTTCAGAATGAAATGTCACTCCAGCGCTTTTTGGTTTTCAGTAGTCATCTAGCCCTGATCAGTTCTTGATATCGAAATCGAACTTTTTCTTCGACAATATCAGTGAATAAAGTCGTTCAATTATACTTAAGCTAATTAGCATGCAGTGAAAATAGATTGTAAATGAAGGATAAAATGACAACTTGATGGATATTAAGAATATATAAAATTATTAAAAATAAAAATAAAACTTCTAAAATAAGACGTTATATCGTTATTATGAATGTTACTGTTAATTTTCAAAAGAAAGTTGAAATGAGAACTTAGATATTTTGTTTTATAATTCACAAATTAGGTTCAAAATGATGGATTAGTCCTTATTCTTTCTGAGCCGCATTGGCTAACTATAGATAGTTCTAAATACTGCTTTTCGAGGGGCTGCACTACCAGAGGTTAATAAATGTTCAAGAATAGGACTAATGTTATTTATACATTCACCTTTTGATAACCATACGTAGTTGTACAAGCTGACTCAGGGATGTACAAAAGCCTATTAACATTACTCATTTAATAGATTTTCATCAATACACTTGTAATTTATGAAGCATTAATATTGTCATATTATCGTTGTAAATAATATACTTCCTCTGGTCCTCTGTAGATTCATGCAACGTTTACTCAGTAAGAGTACTCAGATCTTCGCTTTGAAGCGAACCGCTTATGTTGATATTATGAATTAACAATTAATTACTGTCATAGTATTATTATATGTTACTGCTTATTAAGCTTCCCATGGTAGTGTTCTTCATCTCATTGAACTGATTCTATTAGATACCCAACTAAAGTATGCTGCATTACAGTGGCCAACCAAAAAAGCTACCCTCTGGCTCTAGCCTGATTACTACTCCAGATCAAAAAGATATATGTTAACTTCCAATTCGTTTAAGACACAAATATTAACTGTTAATGTAATATTTACACTTATCTTGTGACTTTAAATCAGCGTAGTACTTTAGTGTTTCACACTGCTGCAGCAGAGTAAGGCTCAGAGATGGGTACGTTTTGTGAGATCTATATGGTCTTAACCATAAAAGAATGTGAACTGATAGATGTAAATTGCTTTCTACCAAAGTAGCAACTTATACGTATCATTTTCTTAAATCATTTGTGGATTCGAATGTCTACAGAATAAAAAGATTTTTTCACAGATCTCGTATTTGATTTCAACGATCATTAATATTGTCCCATTTGGTTACTACGAGTAGCCGATTCGTCTTAGTATGGGGTTCCTCGGCAGCTCAAGTTTTTGATTCTATCATGGAATCTAACCTAAAATCTCTACGTTGATGAGCACTTCACACTCTGCATCAGTTGGCTGACATCCAATTAAACTTTATGGTATGATCCTTTATCAATTTGTTAAAGCACTATGAATATGTTTGTTTGGCTCTTGTAAGTGATATCGTCAAAAGGGAAATTTTATTCACGGAGTAGTTTGCTTTGTGTAATGTGTCTAATTTGTTATGTAAACTTAATTACATCAGATTTTGATTACGACATTTCATCGTATCACATGATCAAGTCACTTTTTTACATTTAATAATCTATATTTGATTTCAATAACATTACTGCTGAGTATTGAAACCCTTAAAAGCTACACTTTTAGTTTCTTAATAGAAATAACATTTTTGTGATTTTGTTTATTTTGTCTCCATATTATCATGATCAACAAAATATCAACAAACATATGACTGATTATCGTTGTGAAAATGTAGATTCCCGATTGCATGGCTTTGAGAATGAGATTCTCTGAAGCAAAAGAACTCTTCGTTAAAATAAATTTTTCTCGTTTTAGCTCATTTCGAAGTACATAATGAATGCCGTCATTCATACGATTGATAGTTAAGTGACTAAAATTAGAAAAGTTGATGTACCAATCAGAGACAACTTACATCACTAACAGACTCAGGCTGTACAGTTAGGTTAAGATTAATGTTTAGGTTCAGGATTAGTATTAAGTTTAGCTCACTCAAACTAATCGGTTTTCTTTAAATCTACCATTTTTTCTTTTCGTATTGTTTTCCTAATAATATAAAATGAATAAAAGTTTACTATACAATAATGAGAAATTTCTTTTCAATCAGTATTTGTAAAACGCATTTTCTTAAAAAAAATCCTACTTCGTGATAGTCGTAACAAGTTAGAGCCCATACAGTCTTATAGGAATGTTCAGAAACAAATCCAGCAATAAAAACTGAACTTTATCAGTGTTTACATGAAGATCACAATATTTAAAGCAAATGCCTTCAATGATAACGTCACTGACAAACAAAACGAATATCTAACTGCTATTTAGGTGGTGTATATATACAAATGTGAGCTTATTTCAAGGCAGTTATTATCTATGAATCATTTTCAAATTTAGATGAATACATCATATTCAGTACTATCGGTCACCTTAGGTTAAACCAGTCGTTGATTAATGCATATTAAAGTGTGACTTACATTCACAATTTTATTTCATGCCTTAAGTATGTTCACCCGACCAAAAGATCGGGCTTCAGTACAAATATCTGTTCACAGAAACCATTTTCAAATAATTCTAGGAGCTTGAAATGAAGCATTTAATTAAAATTGCACTATTATGTAGGATATGTTGATTAAGTGAGCGAAGAAGTCGTCAGAAGAGCTTGTACTACATAAATACTGATAGCTGAATACATTGCAGATAATCGCAATTGTGTTTTCTTTTATTTACCATTGAATTTAAGCTTAAGTTGAATCAGCTGTGATAATTACAATACATCTAAACGGTATCTATTGTACGCCAACATCGATTGATAATTGTTTACATCACTTACACTCTTCAAATGATTTGGTTTGAATAAATAAAACGACCATTAATTAATCAAAATTTGAACTTTATAAATGTGGTTGAGTAATTTAATCGTAATCAGCATTATTTCAAAGTGTTCAGACATTGTCAACACGTTACATTTGAATAGTCTATGAACAATATTGGATAACTTTCTAGTCTTTTGTTGAGAATTTATGGATCATTCTTAATAAGAGAATATTTTGTCCCATACGTCAGTATTTTCAGGATCAGATGATTATGTACCTTTAAATTTCGTTTAATTTCATTTAAAATAATAGTGAAATTGGAAATTTGTAGACGTATGTCGATCCGTACAACACTAAGAACTAGACAAATATGATATCGGCTGCCACTCAGAGATCAGTTATTTTACATATATATATATATATATATATATATATATATATGTCAGATGAGACATTAGTTGTTGACACTTTATAAATTACTCAGTGTGTTAAGTTGATTCCTTTTCAATTATAATTCATTTCCCAATATTATTAAATTATCACTGAACAACTACTTGAAATTTCATATTTTGATCTACATTACAATTTTACTTTTTTTTCTGTAACAATCTACCCAATAAATTATTCATTTTCCCAGATTTACATGTATGTTACTATTTTGAATAAATTAGCTCTATTAATCTGTACGTAGGTAGATGGTGAAATCAATGAATTACTAAATAACCTTCATCTTAATTATCTGTTTGTTGTTGTTACGGCTTTGTTGATATATTGCCAACAAAATCCTCTATGTTCACCTATACGAGTGATAATCATACTGTGTTTTGATAGTATTGGATACATTGAATTAGATTATTTAACTGGAAAGTTAGAATTATCATCATTCCCAACAAGATCATCAGTGCTTACTTCATGTAGTAGTGACTTTTGACCTAATCTACAAGAGAAAAATCAGTTTATTTTCATGGATTTGATTATGAATCATTATTTTCAAAGAATTCGTTGTTCATATTTGTTTCGGATTTTCAGCAAATGAAAAATTCCATATGCAAAAAGTTAATGCCCATGTTGTTATTCTGACCAAAATGCAAAGTTTCACAATCAAACTAGCTAGCTGAAAGTACACAACACCATATACACACTAATAAGATATAAATTTCTATCATTTCTGTAAAACTGTTTATTCAGGGACTTGTATAAAATTTAGGAATAGTTTCATCAGATCTCCTGTTAAACATTGTTAGAATGCTAACTAAGATGTGGATATTTCAAAATATTCAAATAACAAAGGCATAAGTTGATTTATCTATCTCAATCTCTGACACCAATTTGATATAAACAATCTGTTAAGAACCTAAAACACTGTGATATGAAACTCATCACATAGTTAAATGATATTGTAAAACCTTAATCATTACGGTTATTCTCATTGTTTAGTAAAATAGGGAACAACATTCAATTAAATCAATTTGTGATTATGTATACAACTCTTCTTAGTTTTTTCAGAATTAAAGACAGAGGATGAAGAGCACCTGGGAAGAGCTGGAAAGAAAAGCCTAGGACAGAGTTGGTTGGAGAATGCTGACCAATGACGTATGCTCCACATTGGGTAACAGGCATTGATTGACTGATTAGTATTTTAGAAATCAACTTGTATTTTTACTGAAACAATTGTATTATCATAAATCAAAAAATCCAACTGACTCTCACTGAACAGTAAGTACAATTAACGTCATTTTACACTAGGTCTTCACCTAATCAACTATGAAACATATTCATGACGCAATAAGGATTAAAATAAGTATTCAGGACAAATTTGGTATTTCAAATTTATAATGCACTAACTCTGTTCATGACAAAGAATATGAATTTGTAAATATAAAAACAATTAACAGTAAAATGAGAGTAAAAATCGTGAATCACATGAAAATAAAGGTCAATGAAGTAATGTGAAGTAAACATTACAGAGGACTTGTTTTCTTATTAGAAAATATCTTGTTTCCGCTTTTATGGTGCACTTATATTGAGTTTCTAAATTACAGTCATTGAATAAATTCTGAATATTTTAAATGAAGTATTCATAACTAGCAATATCATCGGTATAATTTATCCTCAGAACAATAGAGTTGGGTCAGTATGTTCAACAATTGTAAACTATTCTTAGATAATAGGCTGAATTTTCAAATTCTATCAGTATAATGAATTATAATCAAGTTTTATAATTAATGTAACTTTTTTCATTAGCTTAGTTAACCCATAATGCTTTCAGTGTTCACTGTATTGTATCCAACACTTTTCGGTCATTTCCCAACTCAGTCAAGGAATTACTGAATGAAGCCATATCAATATGTTCTTAAAAATCAGTAGATTTCATTTACCTGTTGAAAGGAAATCCTTAATTTGAAATACCTTCTAACATTCATAAATCATTGATAAACAATCAAAAAAGTAACGTAGAACTAAATTCACTTATTGAATATTGAAAAGTTTCCAGAATCCTCTTCCTGAATTCATGCTGTCAAACACAACAACAAAATTAAATTGAGGACTTTGTTGAAAGAATTTTGATGAACACCTCATTTATTTTCTCGTGTATAATCTGTACACAGTTTAGAATGTAATTTCGTCGTGTTACATACGTAAATCTTTGACTTATATAAACCTGTTGCTTTGTTGAAATTCTAAATATGGTCCAAATAGCTAAATAAGTGATTGGTTTTTGTGGAGATTACAGACAGTATATTAGCTCACCATTGACTTACTTGTTGAGATATTTACTGGAGTTCTAGTGAGAAGACGTGACTGATGGAATTTAACCGTCTTGGTTGTGAGACAATTACCCACCGATAGCAATAAACACAGTCGTGCAAATATATCTCTAATTCACCTGAGTTAGAAATATCAACAGTTGAGAACTAACTCAGTGGTCTGGTGGTTAGGCGTTCATGATGGAGCCAGAGGTTCTTGGGTTCGATCCTTGGTGAGGTCGTGGGTGCTAGGACGAAACAACTATTCAGTGTTACGTAGCGGTAAATGGTTGTCTAATTCAGACTAATTCGTGATATCAAACTAAATTTGAATAGTTTTTTGATGAATTATTTTTCAAACATAAAGAGAAACCTAATCGGAAAAAAACATTTTATATTAGAATTAAAATTTATATTAATTGAGTAATTAATAGATTGGTTAAAAAACTAGGTACAGAAAAACTATTGTTGCCAAGTGATCACAATTTCGAAATTTCTTTTGGAATTATTAAAACCACGAAAAATCTCTTCCCCTTGATTTGTTATGAACTGGAACTGGTCAGCCTCTGTTGCTGTATCTTCATCCTGAGTAGATTACCTTGATATAGCGGTAGTTTGCAAGTAATGCTTAAGCTGGATTGTGACTGGAAAGCAGAATCCAGGACGCGCGTTTCGCCCTATACGGGACTCGTCTGCTGAATGTACCTGCATCTACAATATCACAATCCAACTAAAATAATATTTTTGATTTAAAAGCTTTTTCGAGGCAACTGCAACCAGGAAGCACATATAGCAGTGGAGACTGACCAGCTTCAGTTCATAATAAATCAACTGGAAGATACAAGTTCACCCTAATTACCTATATACTCGTTGCACTAAATGTGACCATCTGGACTCAGTAGCCTAGTGGTAAACGCTGTGGACGTTCTGCACGAAATGGACTGAGTTTGAATCCCGTTATGAACATCAACATTGGGATGCAGGTAGATTCAGCCGATGAGTTCCGATTAGGACGAAACGCGCATCCTGGATTCCACTTACCAGTTTATGATCCAACTTAAATAATACAAGGAAAATTTTGCCTTATCTATAGAAACGCTGGATGACCTCATCACATCATACAGACATGTATACTTAGTGATAGTAATTAAATAATATTAGTAATCTGTACTACTGGTTCAATTCTTGTCATTTTTAGTTAATTTCCTGCTTTATCCTTTCGTCTTTTATTTGGAACAAATTATTTTTAACTTATATTTATAAATAGAAATATACTTTTTTGTTATACCCACACAATTGTAATATAATGTATAATTTCCTTTATGTTAATACATATTGAATAGTTACCTACGCGTAAGATATTTATATAGTTTGTCTTATTCACTATGTCGGTTGAAAGTAATAGTTACAAGTTTGTAACTATTTTTTGACCAGTGATAGCTATAATCAATTGTATGCCAAGCCTGAATAAATAGATAAATGAGAACGATTTTAAAAGTCTTTTCTATCCCAGGACTTTACATTATTATGCTGAGTTACAAAGAAAGACAACTAATTTTGGCAATAAGTACATGGTGTATATAAATGAATGTGAGTTAGTCAATAGCTCAATCTGTGACCACCTAGTCAACGGGGGTTATCGTTTAAGACTATCTATCGGGTTAAAAGAATTGCTTCGAAAACAGTTTGGTTAGAAAATTTCTGAACGGTTGAAAATATACCAACTCGTCAACTCGAATCTAATGTCTACGTTCAAAAGAGAAACGTTCAATTCCTTATTTTAGGTTGGCTTTAGCACCTCTGCTATTATTACAGAATGTTAATGTCAGTTATGTTTTATGTTTTGCATCTTTATATTCGTCAAGTGGACAAATGTTCTTTACATTCGTTTAAGAAGCAATTACTTCACATTACTTCATATTACTTGTATTTGATACTTGATAGTGTTTGATAACTTAGTTAAATAACTCGAGACAGTTGAAATACAACAGGCTAAATACTTTCTCATTTTACTATGTTGGGAATATAGAATTTGAATAGGGGTATTTACTTAGATCATTTGGGTCGAACCATACACATAATTTTAGAAGAACTATGTCAAAGAATACATCATTTAACATGCCCAGTATCATGAAGCCATATTGATTAATTTCATTATTTACTAATTTTATAATCACTATCACATAAAACGATGTGGTTTGTATTAAAGTTAGCCAGTCATGTGGAAGCGAGTTTTATTCTGAACATAACTTGCAACAAAGGTAAATCCTAATCGAATTTTCTTGTATGATACCTATTTTCTCTATTTCACCATAATAATTGCTTACTTAAGGCTAACTGCAAACAATTTATAACTTTCTAAGTGGGAAACAACATAACATAGGGAGCTCAAACATTTTCAGAAACAGAGAAAGTCATCATTGATTTAGCTTTTATCAAGAACAAAATTATTTTACGAATAAATAAAGTAATTTGTTTCAATGAATTAAATTAGTCTGAAAGGATTTTTCATTGAAATGAAATTTTGGTTGAACTAAACTCTGCTGGTGAGCCAATCAATTTAAAGATTGTGACTCTAGGATGCAAGACTTTGAAACCATAGTGATGAGTAATTCTTATTTAAGGAAAATGTAAGTTTAGATCCACTCATATTTACTTACCATAGTGCATGTAACTGATAAATTTAGTATCAATAATCAATGTGAACAGGCTGATACTATTCTTAAAATAACTTCAAGTAAAGATATAAAGTATCATGTAGAGATAATAACTAAAGAATCGGTAACTTAAGATATATGATTGACGAACACTTACTTCATTTTTATCGTAAGGCGAATGATATATGTTTTACATCATAAGCAACCCTTTGAGAATCTCAAGTAAAACGTTAAAAATTTCTCTGTAAATGAAGGGACATTTAAATCATAGATCCAGTGTGATCATTAGGATTAATGAACAAACAAATTAGCCATTATATTAACCTTAAGCTCTACTTCAATTCCCATTCCTAACGCAAACTATAGCTCAACTTCTTCCTCACTTGCCAACTATTTTCTTCATTTTTTTCATAGATTCCTACTAGAGGGACTCAATATAGTGAATTGAATGTCGCTTTATATTTCAAAGTGGTCTTGTGAAACGTCAACTAATACAACAATTTCTCTAATTTTCTCTGATTATTCATTCGTTTATATCATGCTGACAGATATATTCTTGAAGTTATTTGGAGTCACTTCAGTTCCTTCTTGCAAGTTTAGTTTTGTCAAAGAGTGAATCAAATTTACAACAAATAATCTATTAGTTGTATGTTTTGCAATAGTTACTCTATGACGGTTTCCAACAGAAAGAATTTATTTACAAGTATTAACAATAATATCAATAATAGTAGAAATGGTAGTAGTGGTAACTGGATTATCATATATGTTGATATTAATTTACTAACTTACAACTAGTAGGTTGTGAATCAGTGATGCAGCCTACTCATTTGGAATAAAGATTACAATAAGTTGTTTTTCTTTTCTTTTTTTTTTTTACTTCAATAGTAGGTTGATTGAACTTTAAGAATTATCACTTCATATTTTAATGAATTATTTCTACAATAAACATTTTGTGACAACAAAGTTTATCATAAGAAAAAAAAATAACTGTTACCATATGAGGTGGGAGACAGGAGGAATGGTATGCATTAATAACTGGAGAAAATACTATTAGATAATAAATAAATATTATAGTACTACTATGCATTCTATTCACTATGTTCATCATTAATATAGTTACAATAATAATTAGTACAACTAAATCATTTATCATAACCAATCAATCACAATAAAATGTAATTATTAAAATGACACCATTGAATCTATTTTCTGCTAATATAAACACTAATGTGTTAAATAAATGAAATCTACACAAACACTTACAATTTACTAATTATCATCACTTTCTTTCCTCTGTAGAATTTTGTTTACAGTAACAACATAGAATAACAGTGAATACATACTTGACATAGAATAATTTCTGTATAGACTAAACTATCACTATGTGTATTTCTTCTACATATCCATACTATAATTATAATCTACGTGTAGTAAAATGTTGATGTGATTACCTGTATCAGTTACATTATTATTATGCTAGTAATTAATAATTATGCTTCCGGAATTTAATGTTACAAATAAACAACTTGTTGTTAATTTACAGTCATTGGTATAATTAAGACTTCAAGAAGTAATGTATGTACTAAGTACTTTCTGTTATTTATCAAATGGGAATCATTTACTTAGTGTATATTTAGTTGAATGTACTAAATATACGACTGTATTTTAAATATGCTAATTGTGTATTGCCAGTTAAAATACATACTTTGATTGTGGGACAACTGAAGAATGTAAGTAGTAATATTACGTATCATTTAAAAGTTAGTTTTGTTATTTCATTCTAAAATTTTCTGTTCACTACAATCATTGTCCTGAAATAAGTTATTAAATTAAATAACATTGTTAAGATAGTAACACAATTATTGCCAATTGAAAAGATGCTCATTTGCTTGAGTGAAGAGAGGGTGTAATAGACTAACAACATTTGTAGTTAAAAACATAAAAATCTGAATCATAATTCGAAGGTTTAGTATAATGGCTAATATTCCGTGTAACATTTCTAATGAAGTCTAGAGATTTAAATTTTTCATATAACAGTTGTAATGATGACTGACCAGCTTCAGTCTATAACAAATCAATAGGAATATATAAATTCATCCCACTGGTATATTTATATTGTTGAAAAACTCTCTCAAAGGAGATGTGCCTCTTAAATTAGGTAAGTGAACTTGTAATAGATTGTAGCATAGTTACTTGCAGGAAGTTTATAAATTTTGTTAAAATATAAGAATGGAATCCCCCTTAGGTTGATGCCGGTCCCAAGCCTAGAAAAAGGAGGAGGGTTGGGCGTAATGTTAACAACCCCATCCCATGAAAAAACAACCATGCTAAAAAAACGCTAACCGGAAAGTAGTCATTTAGATAATGAAGCCTTATTGTTTAAATATCATGCTGTATGTATTTTTCTGTAAAATATTTTACGTTTTTTTTAATGTTCCTGGTTATTTAATGTTTTAGAGTAGTACTTTGCACTAAACACTACCACCGATGCGCGAAATCGATATAACTCTATGAGAATCCTTGATTTATCAAGTTCTTAACATACGTGGGTTTAGCGAATTATACTAACGATGTGCAGCTTCAAAGTACTCTTAAAGGAAGGATCAATTAACCTGTACATTTAACATAATCAAAATCTTGAAGTATCCATAAAATACTATATTAAATAACTATCTAATGAAACTAAATATCCTGTTTGTGATCAATAAAATTGTAAATAGTTCAAGATGCATTCAAACGAATAGCATGAATGTACCATATACTCATTCCAATTGGTGTCCATACATCACTGAGTGAAAACGTAATCCCTGAAAAGGAAACCCACTACCCACTGTTTACAATAGCCATTTTGCATTGTTACAAATATGTGTATCCATTCATTTATAAAGCACAGATATCATACTCTTGGTTCCTAAATTTATATTTTGCCAAATAAATTCATCACTGAATTCCTTATTATTTTGTTAGTTTTATGTTACCTTCTTCGTCTTCTTCTTATTATTATTTTAATGAGATGCGTATTCAAAACTGAAAACCATGTGAATTGACCATAGCATCATTTGAACAATGGGTCGGAATTCAATGGTATACGCCCTCTACTTCACTGCGTAACACGGAATCTCGATCCTTATTTAAATAATTTTAAAGCTATTTCTGATCATAATTTAGGACACTCCATTGTGAAGCTAGTCTTCAGTTAGTATATACTATTAGCTGATCAATTCATGAATGATTTAAAACATTTTGCAAAGAAGTACTTCAAAAGTAATGAACACCGGAACCATAAGTGCATTTTATTGGTTTCCGTTTTCTTCATCTACCTCATTATAATCTATATTATAAAATAATGTTAAGTTTTAATGTAAGAAATAAACTGTACACCATTATTATCAATTTGCATTCACTTTTATAATTTAAGAATACTTATTACACATTAAATAATAAAACATCAGTTCAAACCATGAATGCGTATAACTTTGTTTAGTGATGAATTAATTTTTACCGTTAGCAGTATCTTTATCAGACATTATTTCTCATGACCATTACATACAACAAAAAGGAGGATGTACTGTGATTTTTCCTGGCTACACAACTGTAGCAGCCAATGTAATAACAAATTACTGAAATTAACTTTTAGGACAGAATCTTTTATACGCAAGTGATTAGGTGTAAATCAATTCTTGTTTGTTCATTTTCACAAATAATCTAAATTGGTATACTGTAGTACTAACCTGTTTGGGTAATTGTTAAGTATTCGCATAAACTGACATTACTCATCAGTCGAAAGGAAGCTCATCAAAACAGTCGAATTGATCATTAGACAAATTATGGGAAAATGTGTCAATTTCCTAAATACATTACTACATAATTCTGATATTCAATTTAGTTATATATCCTTTTGTTTTCGTATTGAATACTTACAAAGTGGTACAAATAAATACCAATGCATGAGCTACAAGTAACAACAATGTTGTATAGGAAACGATGATAAACAATAATAGTAATACCTATATTCAATAATATGTTTAGTACAATATGAATTTTTAGCATATAATGTCTCAACAAGTTACTCTTTTTTATGTACACATTGAGGGCAGTTGCAACAAACTCAGTAAACTCACCAGTGAAGTGGGATAAGACCGATGATTTACAATCAGAAGTCGCATAAGCATTGGTAATATATGTATTCATATTTATTTAGATGTCATAGACTGGCATCGTAATACCGAAAAATCGAGATAATCATTTGAAAATGTAAACCATACATGACTGGATGTATACCATTTCGTGTTCACGAAAGCAGTAATACCACCACACGTTTTCTTCATGATAGAACAACCCTGACGAAAAATCTGGAAACCTTTCAGCGATACTAAGCTATCATCGTACAGGTCATGTAGACAAGGTTCTTGAACTATGATTAAATCACAGTTACGGCATATGTTAAGACTAAGGAGAAATTGCAGGTAGTCAACTTTCCAATAATATATCTGTAGTTAAAACTAAGAATTTCAGGAATATACATCTGATGAATATTGGTCTTTTTGACTAGTATTGCCATCCACCATAATGTCTTTGCTTAGAGCTCACTGTATTATTTACAATAGGTCGTAGACTTCTTATATAGACGTGTGAGTACACAATACAATTTTGAGACATCAGTGAGCAATTAAAACAAGGCATAAAACAAAGAAGTAACTTGTTGAGATATTTGGAAAGTAGTAGCCCAAGATTTCAAACAGGCCGCCATGTTATCACAGTAAAGTGAGAAAGAAAATAGGAAAATTGAAGGATGAATCTATTATGCAAGAAAACAATCAAGCTATCATCAAAGTAACTAATGGGTATTTTCTAATTATTATCGGTTGCGAAGACTGTTCAAATTTTATTTAAAGTCTCAAGTTAGCTTTAACTATCAAATGATGACAAACTTATTTACCAGTTAGTGATTCGCGATGGATACCTACTAAATTCAGTGTTGGAAAATCAAACTATAAAATCATAGAAAGAATCAATGGAAGTTGAAGAACAACACAAATAGGAGGATGCTGAACAATATTTCTATAATGTAGAAGGTACTAAGGTTCATGCTGAGTAGCGTATGCGTATATGATTACAAATTCCGAGTCAACTGAATTTAAAACTAACAGGAATTTGACTGAAGTTATACGGAATGTTTTAAATATGTAACAAATCTTGTATACTCAACATTTTCAATCATTTTCATATTCAGTAGACGAGTAGCACATATTACACTCTCATTTCATTCACCACTTCATTTAAACCATTCACATCTTTACTCAACTTTCACCCACATTTCAGTATATTGTCTCCAAATATGTGGATTGGAAATCACAAGATTAATGAAAGTTAGGTTAGTGACATTAATTCTTTTATGTAACATCCATTAATATGTATTATTCAATGACTGAATAAACTAAAGATTGGTAGAAAATACTAGTTACAACGCACCTGATCAACACTCAAAACGTTTAAGGTGGCTTCATCCCAAGAATAGTCGATGGATCATTGAAAACCTTGGCTTATTTTCATGTAATAGATTTCCCATACTGATACATGAACCTGTTACTTTTTATGTTATCTATGAGTTAATGAGTCAAAATAGCCACTAACTTGTTCAACTGATACGAAGAGACATCTACTTGAATAACTATTTTCACCACTTAAGCTTAACTAATTAATATAAAGCGATTAGTTAATTTATTTTGCAGTTAGTGCTAAAATCAGTCAGGTAGTTTTCAAGTTCAAGGTCATTGTATATTTGAAACACACTAACTACTATTACTGTTAATAATAATAATAATAATTAAATGTATGAAGGTAATAATAACACTAATAGAATAAATCCAGACAAGTTCACTGATACAGTATCATTCATATAATGAATGATTGTTTAGGTCATTATTTTATCAAATGTGTATAGTCAATTCATATGATCTTCTTTTGGCTAATATAATAAAGAACTATTATTGTTATTATTATAAATTAGTATGTTAAGGTTGAATTAATGACTTAAATTTAACAAGAATGTTTCGGCTTCAAATAATTTTGTTTAATGTAGTATATTCACTTAAAGATTTATTAACATTTAACCAATGAAATATTCAAATGGTTTAAAACCTTAAATTATCACTAAGGTAGAATAAATTCTGGCAACAGTCATAAAAGTACATGAAAGATGAAAACATATGCGTATTGTACAATTATATGACTTCTTAAAATTGTTATAAACAATGTTACTATCTATTCACCCAAGATGAACACAACTTTCTATATCATGAGATAATCAAATGTCTGGCTGTAGTTCATCTACGAGTCAGAAATTATATTAATGGACACTACGTTTATGTAATTTAGTTTCGTTGGCGTTCCAAACAGTAACAGCTTTGTCAGGAAGAATGAATGATATAAATAGATGTTTAACAAATGAGGAATGTTTTTCTCAGAGAGATTAGTTGATTTTTATGCTACTGTACTGATGAAAATATCCACGATTATGATCCTCTAAAACATTATTTAAAAGGAAACAACTTTACACTTTAAACATTTAATTTATATTAATAGGATGAATTCTATGAACAAACTTATCACATTGAAGTGACTTTACTTATGTATTTCCTTTGAAATAACCGCTTAGCAACCAATTCAGTGAATACTATTTAACAAATTAAAAGTCGACAAATTTTACTAATATGAGATACGTATTAAAGTTATCTTCATCACTTGTAATGAAAATATTGAAGACGGGTTATCATGCAAAAGAAAAATAACTGTCACTAATTGAGGTGATTTTTTAAAGTTAAATCATATGTTTTTGTGGTAATCATAGCTCTACAAATAAACCACAAGTCCAATTTAAAACGTTGTTGGGAAGTAGGATGTACAAATAGTACGAAACACTAAACAGTCTACAGCCTATATATATATATATACATCACTTCAGTTATCTCTAGAATAATTGAAAAAGAAATAGTGCGCTGATATGTCAGTTTATCTGCTTTCCGAGAAATTCTGGTTTCTAATTGTCAACATGGTTTTTTCAAAACTAGATTTTGTGTAACTTGTCACTTTGCATTTTTTAAACTTCGTTTTCAGTAAACACAGTTTTCAGCGCTTGATATTAGTTTTGTACTTTGATATATTTAAAACTATCGACATAAGTGACCATAGTTTTCTTATAGAAATAACTCCTCTTGCGCGATTAATAGTGCATTACTAGCATGACTTAATTACTCTCTTAGTCATCGATAACAAATTATTAAACTTGACTCCACTCTATCAAAGGCTGAACCGTTTTCAAATGATGTTATACAAGGTTGTGTTCTCAGTTCACTGCTCTTTATGCCTCACATTAATGATATTTATTTATAATACAGCTTGAGCAAATCTTTTCTGTATGGTGGTGATCTTAAAGTTGTGTACCCGATTCTCCCTCACGTGCTTAGTCATATACTCAGTAGTATAAATACTGAACTCAATAAGGTTGCTCTATGGTGTTTGAAGTGGAAATTAGAACTAAGTACTTTTAAATTTGGATGAATATGTTTCGGGGATATATGTCTCAATTTTGGTCTTACCATAAATAGTAATCAGTTATTAAGGTTTCATTCATTTGCTAACTTAGGGCTCAAATATTCTTAGAACCTGTCATTCTCAGAGCAAGTTTCTAGGCTTCTGACTTCTGGGTCATATACTGTACAACTTCTATTAGAGTAATTCGTGTATTCTACTTTATGCAGGGCGAATTTGACCACTGCTGGAATGGTGCGCTTTAACTAGCAGCAATGTTTGCATAAAGGATAGACTTAAGACTTCTTATTTTCGGGAGTGATTGTGCTTTAGACTATAATACTAGATACTCCAAATTAAGTTTAGGATCATTATGGAGGTGAC
The DNA here is from genome assembly GCA_025215515.1 of Schistosoma japonicum. Lineage (NCBI taxonomy): Eukaryota > Metazoa > Platyhelminthes > Trematoda > Strigeidida > Schistosomatidae > Schistosoma > Schistosoma japonicum. Next base: position 61,989,713 of record CM046061.1, on the reverse strand, counting down.
CGCCAAATTTAAGTCCAATGAAATCTAATTTTGTCTCACAATATATCGAATAAATTAGCTCTCATATCCTCTGATGCAAGTCAGTTTCTTCTGGTTTTGGCCTACATAATTCAGCCTCAAAAACAAAACTATCTCATTCTAGTTCTCTCCCCTTAATACGAATTGCTCGACGAACAAATCTGCAAGGATTTGGGACAATATACCACAAACCATTTGCGAAACAGATTCGCTACCTTCATTTATCCGACTCATTGATAATTTCCCCTCTTCTGATATCTCAATGAAGGCATTCACGTCAAAGATTATCTCCCAGTCTACTATCGAAATAATTGGAACTCCAAACGTATGAACATTCATCACTCAATTCACTCACCTAACCTAGTTTTATGTTAATATCCTATACTCTTAATCCTATTATTAGTAAAATGCACTAGTAAGCACTAACTTCTCCTAATCAATTCATTTAACTCTTGTTATTGTTATATGCTACTCTATTTTTGTTTACTATCTACTTTTACATGATCAAGTATAAAACTTAAACGGAATTCACCTATGCTACATTGTTAATTTTTCTTCTTTACATCATAAATCTTAGCTCCATTCAAAAACAATCACACTACATCCCATGTGATATAGTCCAATCTAAAACTCTAGTAACGATTTGTCGATGCTACTAACCGTTTTTATAAACGCTTCAACCTACGTGTATTATTATTTTTATATTATCAACAACAATGTATTTATACAATATTATTGATAGTAACAATTATGCAAATACTATGCTACCGCATCAGGTATTTGTACTCTCGAACATCACTATTATCTTACACAGGTTATAACATCTATTTATTTAACGTTCCATCGAAATAAGTATTTATATTCGTGACTTCGGATAATGTACATGGACCTTACATCAAACAGTCTGTTTTCGCTTGTTAGTTTATGTGTGTTCTGTATTTGACTTTAAATTACACTATTATTATGATGATGACATGTTTCAGTGAAGTTTCCAGACTGTATGATTATTACTATTATCGTTATAACAACATGAGCTACTCGCAGTAAATCCCCTTACAGCAAAATTTTACCTTTATTTAAATACTTATTTTTCCAAGATTTATGTGTACTAGTGTTTAGTTTAGAATCACTATGACAAGGCCTACAAACTAGAATGAATCCTATATGACATATCAGAATATATATATATATATATATATATATATATATATATATATATATTGATGCTTATGTATTACTTGGATTTATATATGACGTACTATTAAAGTTAAATAAACTACCAGCTATTACAACGGCAATTCAGGTATTTATCACCAGTTATATAATATAATATATGGAAATAAATACCATAGACAAATCGGACATAATTTATGAAATAAAGAACTAATAGTTTCTTTTTACTCTACTTAATAGTTGATGCTAATAAGATCATTCATATCCATATATACATGCAATAAATCTGCTATAATTATTTTCCAACTGAATTGTGTAGGCTTACATTCCACCTACATACTAAATATTTTTTCATATTACATAACATATCTACTGTCAATAAATAAACACTTTTGATTTTTCTGTTGGTTTTTCAATGTATTCTTTTTTCAGTGCTGATATCATGAATTGATCTAATCACCTGGAAGGACTGGATAGCTTTTTCGTCCTAGTATGGGACTCCTCAGCAATGACAAATTAACTATCTCCACAACAACCCCCTTAATTGTATTCTTTTTTGTTTTACATCTTAAATGAATTTGACCATACACATTTTTAACTATTTTAAAATATGGCACGAATACTTATTAATTTGAATTATTGTCTAAAAATTCCCATTTCTATTCAAACAAGGCAATGATGAACGAAGAATATTCATTTGTGATAAATTCTCATCTGATTCCACATTTAGAAGTTCAAATTAATGAATAATTCAAAAGAAAATGAATAACCAAGTTCACGACAGAAATATCTTTGAAATTAGATTATAGTCTATGAATCTGGAGTTGTTATTGATAAAACGAATAATCTATGTATGAATTGTAATCGTCAGGGTGATTATAATCGTCATCATCATCACCATCATCATAAGAATAAATATATATTGGGGGCTGAGGGTTGGGAAGGAGTGAATTATACATTAACAATGTGAATATAAATCTAAATAAAACATATCTTCGGTTGAAGGAAGACTAAGTGTATTGTATATTAAATAATGTGAAATGATGAAATATATTGAGTGTTTATGAAACCTTGTCATATAATAACAGGACGAATAATAGTAATAATAATGCAAAGATATGAATAATAAAAATAATGATATTTGAAAAAAGTTATGAAGTTATTATGATACAAAGGGGGTGGGGACGTGGAAATCAATACTAACACTTAGTAAGCTGAATTAGCTTACTATTCACCCCATTATGTATTAATTCTTATGATGTTGATTATAATCACCCTGACGATTACAATTGACACATAGACTGTTCATTTTATCAATAACAATTCCAGATTCATAGACTATAATCTAATTTCAAAGATATTTATGTCATGAACATAGCTACTCAATTCTGGATTATTCATTAATTTAGATTTATAAATGTAGAACCAGATGAGAATTTATCGAGAAGAATATTCTTCGTTTATCAATGCTTCATTTTAATTCGGTTTATAATATACTACTATAAAAGAAGTCATTATCATCATATTATACTCTACTATATTTATTACTTACAAAAAATATTTCAGTTTATGAATGGAAGTTCAAATATAGTCAGTGATTTTACTTATCTGTGCAAATAAAAAGGTTATTACCATTATTATCATTATCATTATTCTTCTTATTATTATTGTTAGTAGTAGAAGTAATGATGATTACAATAGTGTTGAACTTTTTGTTATACTACTGAATCCATTTTTTTTGACGGAATGAAGTCTAATTACTTTTCAAATCGCCTGAAGAAATACTCCGAAAATTGATAATTTAATTGTTAAGTATTATAAGTTAGTAAATGTTAAAAGATATACACCGTCGTAATTATTTTAAATAGGTTATTCGGATACACGATTATTTGGCGGGACCTGTTACTATGCTATTACATGTACTCTTGTGAGCATTTATATTCCTTATAAAGCCTAAACTTAGCATTTTTTTTATTAATATAAGTGCATTGTCCCCTAAACTACTAGGTTATGGTTATTTTATGTAGTTAGTCACCATTAAGTACCTGAATACTGATTTATCAAATAAAGTTCTTCATCTTGATTGATTTCATGAAAGTCACGGTATATGCCACCTGGGTCTATAACTGGTGTAACTACTACATCATAAGAATGACTTTACTTATTGTCAAGAAGCCATGTTTCCCTAAGTAAATTATAAGGATTGTCAGTGATTAAAAATATTAACTTAGAGGTTTTTCACCGACTTATATACCTACATTATTTAATAATAGGATATTTTTTACTTCTTAAATTCAATACTGTGATGCAAAAAGACACTAAATACATATCACCTAAACAAAATTTAATCATAAACATGCAAAACACCATGAGGCGGTTATATAATTAAACCATGGCTGCTTAACTCTGAATCAAAATTTCACACTTATCGTAGTAACGTGGAGAATGAAGTAAGGCTAAGAATCTGTTTCTTTCTTCTTCGAGGCTGCTTACCACCATAGTAGTATTGTATACATGATCTCTAGTATTAATGGTCTATACGATACCAAAGATTCACTGAGGTAGACCCTTATTGTAGACATGTTCTACTTCCTTTAATCCACAAAATAAATCATTCATAATTAATGTAATTGATCATCTGAATAATTCCCCAAATGGTAGTTTTTAACAGTAATCGTTCTGGGAAATCCACTTTGAGCCTGCTTGCTAGTTAGCACATAACTAACATTAACTAGAATGAATTTGAGTGAGTTCAAATCAGGACACTCCGTGAAGGTTTCCTCTCTTTATTTGCACTATTCCTGCTTTAGCTGATTAAAATTCGTGCTGCGAATATTAAGATTAAACAATCTGGGTAACACCTATGAGCGACTCTTAAAATCATTGCATTTAGGTAGAATTAAAATTTTGGAAAATGGTTGATTTTTAATAAAAATAAGTATTTGTAAACACAAAAGGTCAAAATGTATGCAACATGCTTAGATGAATTTTGAATTTCTAATGGTTATCAAAAGGTTAGGCACACGTTTTTATCTTCTTCTAGAAATAGCGAAGTTCATTTCATCAACTCGTCTTGACGAGAAACCCCTTTTCTTATGAATATGTTATGCCTCCATTTTTATCAAAATGTCAAGTAACTGTTAGATTATTAAAATGTCTGTTTCAATTACGCTCTGTAGTTTTAAAGTTGAATTCGAAATCTTAATTATCTAAATCTCATACTTTAGTTTAGTCATGAAATCTACTTTTAAGTTATCAAAATACTTCGTACAGCTCTCCCAGTGAATAACAGCATTTAAGACACTTAGGAAAGCCATTGCATCATTGAACAAAGAATGTGAAATAATTAACTAAAAAATTCTCTATTCGACGATGTTATTTACATCAGGTGCACATTCGTATACATAAAGACATTACACACTAAACAGTTTATACTAGAATAGAAGTACTACGTCAAGAAAACAAATTGCCATAGTCACTTGAGAAGAAATCAAAGTGAATTCAAGCGTCAACTAAGAGTTATGTAATAGTGATAAAAGTGGAAGGCAGACATGAGTTTGGTAATAGTATAAATAGCTGTTGAAATTTCTTTGGAAGACGGAATTATAATGATTTCCCACCTAAGAAATATGAAAACAAAAATAATTGACTAATGAGGAAACAGATAAGTAATATTTAGTAAAGAACCGGAAATTAATTATGGAGAACATGGGAAGATTAGGGCCAAGGTTAAACAAGCGTTTAAAAGTGTTTCTTCTCGATGGAAAGTGCTGGTTTGAATCGATGGACGACCGTACACAAGTTTGTGATTTACACTTACAATGATGATTCTAGTGGAGTGACATGACCAGAGGTCACCATGTGTTCGTAAACAGAGGTATCGATTGATCTACGTATTCCTTTAGACAACCAAGTGGGGTAGTGTTCAGAGATCCATTCTGACAGTGTATGCTTTGTGGGGCCAATGTAACTTGATCCACAGTAGCAAGTAAACTTGTGTATGCACGTTTACGTGTCTCAAAGCGGTAGCTTGTCTTTGACATGATAGCGAACCCCGGTCCTACTGAAAAAAACAATAGGTAGTTGGGTAGCATAAAACATTTTGGACAGCTCTTTAAAGTCTGTTCTTCAGGATTTCAGCAGCAGTGTCACCTTGAAGTATGATGTTCATGAAAAGATGTTTCTTTGGAAACGTCGGTATTCTTTCATGCAGAATTTTCGGCTTTTGATTTATTCCGACGAACCTTGAAGTGGAGAACAATTACTGCTTAGCATTTGTCCTAGGTTTTTAAGTTCAAACTTAACCGTATCGTCAGTGCAGATTCGTTTAACCCTTGGTGTCAGTAGATGAATCAAGTTATTTTATTTAGTGGAACCCGATCATAGAAGTTCGTAAATTGATCTTTGTAATGAACCATCTCGTCTTCATTTAAAACAATAGTAAAGATATATATTAGTCCAGAAAAAAGAGCTTTGATGTAGTTGTTAATCACTATAAATTATGAAATGTTAATAGACTGATTTGTTTATTAGCCGTATATGACTGCTGATAAAAATAATATTTAAAGAAGATATCTCATAGCATCACAAATAAAGAACACTAAAGCATCGACTTTTAGCAACTTTTAAACCAATCAAAAAGTAACATCAAATTACAATAGACTTTATAATGACAAATGCAAAAATGAACTTCTATAGCTTCAAAATAATAAAGAAATAATTTATGATGTAAAAATTGATAATTAGAGTAAATCAAAAGAATATGAATGAACATGTTAGATGGTTTAAATAATGATGAATAAGTAATTCATTTTTCATGGGAAAATAGTTACAAAATTAATAAATTGAAATATAAGTAACACTGACATAATTTCAAGTCTCTAGAGATTTAAAATCAAATGAATAAACATATAACAATCTTGTAATAAAATATTCTTCTAATCATTCTGTTTACTTAAAACCAGCATTTAACTGTAAACATTTTCATATAAACTTCTTCTGATTACATTTAAGTTGGATTGCGACTGGCAAGTGGAATCCAGGACGCGCGTTTCGTCCTATTTGGGACTCATCAGGTGGATGTACCTGCATCCCAATGTTAATGTTCCCACTGGGATTCGAACTCAGTCCGCTTCGTGTCAAACGCCACCGCGTTCACCACTAGGCTACTGTGTCCAGACAGTCACACTTGTGTACTACCGGTATATAGAGGCAATCCGCTCAGGATGCACATATGGCAACAGAGGCTGACCAGTTTCAGTCCATTACAAATCAACGGGAAGATGCAAGTCTATTCTGAATTCTTCTGATTACATTTTGAATTCCATGAAATAATTCAAAAGAAACTGTATAAAATATGGTCAGTGTTATCTTTGTTATTTTTTAAATTAAAATTCACACTTTAACTATTCAATTCAAAATAATTCAATGTAATACAGTCTAACATCATATAAAGTACCACAATTATAAATTTATGATAAAAATATTTTGTTAATTTTTTTAATAAAAAAATACACATATCCCTCGTTTTTTTCCCCACTAATCAACTAATCAATAAATAATTTGTCAGTTTTATTAAAGAAACAGTACAGTTTAGCAACAATCATTGCAATATGAATAAAACAAAATATAAAAAAATTTCAGTAAAACAATAAAAATTGTATATTTTCTTTTAAACTTTGCATTTTTTTTCTTACAATTTAAACCACAAAAAAAAAGTAAAACAAAACAATTTTCATCATACCTATTGGACATAAATAAAATAATTTCATAAAGAATGTAAAAATGTAAAGAAAATCTTGTTAGAAAGTTGAATACAAGGAGTAGGCCTCTTTATTATCTTCTTCTTTTTTGTTTTGTTTTTACTATTTGTCAGCTGGTTTCATTGATCCTTAAAAATATGAGAGAAAAAAATGAATGAATACATCAATAAATTAAGTAGTAGTTAATTTCAATAGATGAAAAACAAATTTTCATTTATATTATTGATCGATTATTGATTATCATAAATAATGAAATAATAATGATCATCTAAAAACAAAATGTGTTTATTTATTTAGATTGTATACATTTTTGCCTATAATCAATCAATAAATTGTACTCAGCTTTCTTTTTTCTATAAAATTGATTGTATAAGTTCAAGATTTTATTGATTTTTATTAAAAAAATTAAAATTAATTAATTAATTTTATTGATTAATTTGATTTTTTTTTCAGAAGTATTGATAATGAAATAAGTAATGAATGTCTAATGAAAATTCATATACAACAGTCGATGATAAGTGAATAGATAACTTTATAATTAAATATTGTTGTTTACTCAATTACTTATTATATTTTACCACATTAATTTCTATGATTGGTAAAATGTTAAATTTACAGTTTGCATTGACTGTAACACTTTCAATGTTCAGTATGTACCATAAATCTAGTACTTTCTGTCATTTTGGCTTTTCTTCACTTGATAAATATTACATAATAATATGTGTATATCATTAAAATTCTCATTACAGATTCTACCATTTTTATTCTCACCTAATATATTAAGCTACGTTACATTCAACATTCTCATTGATGAAATGAATTCTTCCCTGGGAAATATGTGAAGAACGACCTAGTGAACTAAAATAATAGTTTACTTTATGAAATTACTGAAAATTCCAATTAATATGTACACTGCCTTCATTCATTTATCTGCATGTTGTTTGTTTTCTTCACCTTGTATAGATCCTACACTCATTTATCATGCTTATGTTTTTATCTTCTACACATTCGAATTACATTTTACTTCTTTCCTCGTCAATTGTCTACTGTTTGCACTTCATATGACGTCTTTCTCCATATTACATTCAGGTAGTGCCTGTCACAATTATATTTAAGCATTCTAAATTCCCCATCTGAGACTTACAAGTCGATAAATTCATAACGATTAAACTATTCATCGCAGAGAAACCAAGTTTGATATAATCTCCCCTTAAAGGTACAAATCTTTTCTACTGTATGAGAACCTCTGATGAAAATTATGCATTAATATGCCGTACTCATCCACCAAATGAATGACAAAATCGAAAGTTAATTTGATATCACAAAATGGTCAGAATTAGACAACCGTTGATAAACAAGAAACACTGGAGAGCCGTTTTGTTCTAGTATAGGACTCTTCAGCGGGGCACAACCACGACTCTACCATGGATCAAATCCAGGACCCTTTGCTCCCGCTCTGAATGATTTACCATTATACTACTAAATCTGTCGGCTTCCAACGGTCGATATTTCCAACTCAGTAAGTTTGCGCCATGTTTGCACAACCTCGTCCGTTGTCATCAGTGCGTAATTTCCTCAAACCCGAGATGGTTGAAATTCACTGGTCATGTCTTCTCATCAGAACTCCAGGAAATACCTTAAGAAGTTAGCCACTAATGAGCTGATATTGACTGTGATTGACTGTTGTGGAGACTGTTGAATATTGAATTAACATACCACAACAGCCAATTAAAATTGAAAATGCTTGGTACGACAGGATTAGCGATTATCGAATATAGTGCAGATAATCTTAGAGTAAATTTTACTGAACAATCTGGTAGGATGTGACTGAGTTATTTACCAAATGTAATTCAGTAAATTTAGGCTTATTTTTGTCTTAATCAATGACAATAGTAAATACAATATGATATTAAGAAACCTAAGTGGAAATTATTGAGGTTGAAAATATACGTTAATGGTGTTGACTGTTCAAAAAAACTGATAGTTGTCCTGTTTTAAGTTGTATAAACAAGACGTGGGAATGAACTGCTAAGTAAAATGAAATACTTGTCTTGTTTTATTGATTGTTAGATTAAAATTGATCTTTATGAATTAAGTCAGCCAGCAGATTGGTATTAATTGGATGTTATGGAGATTGTTGACTGTCAACTTGATATCAGGAATTAGTCTAAATTAGACAACCATTGATCATCAGGAAGCACTGGACAGCTGTTTCGTCCTGGTATGAGACAAATTGACTGAAGTCGAAATATCAACCATGGGAAGCCGATTCGATGGTCTAGTGGTATAACGTTCGCAGCGGAGCTAGAGGCTTAGTGGTTCGATTGATGACGGGGTCATGGGTGCACACATCTGGAGAGTTTCATACTAGGGCGAAACAGCTGTTTATTGCATTTCGGTGACCAATGGTTGTCTAATTCAAACTAATTCGTGATATCTGGTTGGTATTAGTTTGATTATTCTACGAATGTAAATCACCAGTCATCTGAATTATCTTGTACATAACATACATAGAGAAAATCCCCAGCTGGATTAATTTATGATTTGTAAGCTTTTCTTAATCTGATAAGCCCATTCATTCTCCTTTCCCCCCCCCCACCCTCACACACACAAACAACATATGTGTTATTCCGCTTGTTGTGTGTGAAACAAAGAATCAAAGTTATACTGGGCACCTTTTAACATGACCTGACAAACGGGTTGACTTTTTTTGATGGATCAGGTCAATAAATCAAGACATCATTCAAATAAGTTCATTTAATCACCAGACCGTCTATAAAGTCTACACATTGATCACCACTTGTCAACAGACATGACCCAGACTACGCTAAAATACTATAGACTAAGGGTGGTGATGAGATTGGAGATAGATTATTCACCATCGATTTCAAGTTCATATTTTAAACATTGTATGATTTTGTTTTTCATGCTCATCATTTATTCAATTTGAATTAGTCTAGTTAATAGACTTCAATGATAATTCTATTGACTGTCATTTAAAAGATAACATACATCTGGAATGATCTTGTCTAATAATAATAATAATAATAATAATAATAATAATAATAATAATAATAATAATAATAATAATAATAATAATACTGTCTGACATTCTTATTTTGATTTTTATTTCATCTACTTATCACAATAGTTAACATCAGATTAGACTTTTACCATAAAGAATAGACTTCTACTACTTCATAACTCAACAGACTTTAAGGATTATCCGTGATGTTATCAACATTGTGTTTAATATGTATCAGTCTATATTTTTATAATAAAGTTAACATTTATTAAAAATAGATCTCATTGAATCTAATCACATTTATACTAGAAAATAAGTGTGATACAACCAAATAAAACAGACTATGATTGTCTGTAATGCTTAAGATTTTCATCATTCAAATCATATTGAACACTTTCGATAATTTCTCGTATTTTTAGAGAATAAGTATAGCGTGTTACGGTGTAATTCTCATTAAATGTTTTATATTGAAAATCGGAAGTTATTCACAATTACCATTGATGAATATACCAAAGTAATGTAGCTAACAAGAAGAATAAGAAGTAAATGAAGCAGTGATAGCTAGAACATGAAGTGTAATATTTAGTACCATTTGTACTCGGTTTTTCAGTACTATTCCACGGAGTAAGCTGAAAAATGACTAAAATTCCTGTATTGGAAATAAGTAGTGAAAAATCAAAACAGCAGATTGTAAAATGCTATTGGCGGTTTCATCTGAACGTTCAAGTCACCTATTATTGAACGTGTATGTTTTATGTTGCTCAGATAATCAAGAAATTCAGAAGCACTCATACAACTTTATTTTGTTAACTAACCATGTTTAAATATGGGTCAGCAGTTTTATGCGTTTACGAGAACTTCTATTCACATTTTGTGTATCATTAGTCTTTCTAATTATTACTTGGCATTTCCACTTCCCATATTGAATTAATCCATCCCCATCATCAGCGAAATAGGCCTAAATTTAAAAAAAGCAGCTATTCTGTGTTCAGAAAACTGTGATCAACTGTTACTGCTGATTGGAGTGAATGGCTCGACTACTTATTTTACTCAGTAGTATATAAAATAAAATTTCAGTTTCATTGTTCCGCACGACTACATTTTCTAACAACGATAACATGCAAATCAAAATAAGTCTAGGTGTGTGTTTGTGTGTGTCAGTGTTTAACAAGACTTGTTTACATGCATTATTTTCCGGCTCTTAATTCTATTTGTTACTAAGATGAATATGTTTACTTTATATCTAGGGTGATTTATCTTCAATTAACACTAAAATTTGACTCACCGAATATACGTAATAAGTAGAGAGAAATAAGTTAGGTATTACATTGTTTTATCCAAGTGATAACATCATGTCTGTATTTACGAGCACCCCTAAGTTAGTTGAGATTTGTGCTACAATTTAATTTCACAAATATCTATTTCTCAATAAATAATTACAGTTCCCTGTGATTCACAACACATCAAGATAGTAAGCGCTAAAACGAAGTACTGTTAAGAGTATCTCATGGGGTAATTAGCTTTTTTTTCTTAAGTGCAATTAAATTAAAATATAAATTATTAGTCAAGGAAATTATGGAAAAAATACAGGAAATTATTTAGCAGTAGTAGTTAAAGGTCTACACTTCTGCTGTAAAATGCAATTTTCACGAAAAAGTTTTGTACTTTTGTTTAAGCCCTTTTTTCAGAACTAGTTTCTAGTATGGATGAATGGGAACCGTTATGGAACTTAGGTCCATGGCTTCTTGCCAGATACCTTTCAACATCCAATACCAAAATAATATGCACATGATACTAAATCATACTTCAACTTGTTAAATAGAATTTAATCAGAACTTATGAACATAAACACACTGTATGGGCTAACAGTAATTTATTAATGTTAATTCTTCCTATTACACTAATCACCAACATTGTTCTGAAAAAAACTAAACATGGAAGATAATTTTTCCAACAAGTTTGCTTTATTCTAAAATAATTGTAATATTTATTACTAATGATAACATGATTTTATACTACTGAAATACGGAATGGATCAATAGACATAATCTTATAAATCATCATTATATGATAAATTAAACTAATCAAATTAGTAATAGATAATCATGAAACTCCAAGTAACTGACGGTTTATGACAATGCACATTCTTATAAGCAAAGAGAAAATTGAGCGTTACAGTAGAAAGCACAAAAACTATTTCAATCCAACCTTGAAACTTAACATTAAGAGACATAAAGCACCTAACCGAAAAATTTAAAAGTCCCGAAGTTCGAGTATAAGGTAAACTATTCTGAGGTTCGATTCTTTGAACAAACATCTGATAGTAAGCTATTGCTTCATTACAGACTAATAATACCTAGTTAATCAATAAGGACCAAAGGGCTTCGGACACCTATTTTCATTCCTATTCAGCATTGTTCAGTGTTGCACACTCATTAGCTCAGAATTTATTGACCATATGACTTTCATATCTCATGGACTTGTTCACAATTTATCCTTAAATCAGTAGATTGAAACTTGGAGGTTCAAATTTTTGATTTTAGTAAATTTATGATAGACCGTCGTTCCCATCTGAATCTAGATACAGATGAAAGATCAAAGATTATTGTAATCAGTTTTTGATTATTACTTTCTACAATTAAACCAGCCACTTCTAAACTTCTTTAAGCAAACTATAATAATTGGCTCACTATCTATATCAAGATGCTTTTGAAGTTCCTACAAGAAGTCATGACTGTTAGAGTTTAGATATGGTTTAGACATCGTATGGGATTACCGTGGTGGTAAATCACGAAATGACGTCTTGGAAATGTGTCACTGAATTCCAAATCTGTTTTGGCTATATTATCTTCTTTTATCGGGATAATCTAATTACTCAGCTTTCATAGTCAATTTATTACAACTTCGTCGACGCGAACTCCTAAGATGAGTGAGATATGAATGGTTATTCACAAAAAGCCTGCAGCTTATTCTTAAAGCACACTTGGATGGGAAGTTTATGTCGCAAAGGTTGTCTAGAATGACTATCAAAACTTCGTAATCAGACCTTCCTGTTAAGAGAACACAATATAACTGAAACGAGTTTGACATAACCAAAACTATCCTCTAGAGCTATAAATGTTTTTTCTATGTCAAGGCCTTAATTTTGATAGCTAAATATTTCTATGTACATTTCAAATAGCCCTATACAAAGGCGAATAATTTTCATATTGTTTTTCTGATTCTCGTTGGCACTCTAAATAAAATTAGTTCATGATAAGCACAAGTTACGTATTCGGCTAATTTCTGATCTATAAGTCAAATTTCAATTCACAAGTAAATATGAATATTTGTTGAATATACACTAGACGATTAGCGAAAACGTACAACTAATGTCTACAACCGAATCTTAATTTGATTCGTTTATGAAGTAAGTTTCATAAGAAGAGTGGGTCATTGTGTGTGTCTACTGAAATCTTAGTGAAATATGTTACTGATTAACTATAAGTTAAATTAAGAACTATTTTTAGTTTCATGAATTTTTATTATGGCATGTCAACCAACATCCACTATTGCAACTAGGTTTAGTGGAGACTATTGCATTTTGTCCTGAAAACGTGAATGGACCAGAGTTATACAACCATTGAAGACTACAGAATATAGGACCAACGTCTCGTTTTAGGACATGACGCCTCCGCAGGTTCACAATCAAACAACTACAAGGAAATTAAGCCAGGATCTTCAGGCTTCTTAATAAGCACTTAACTGTTAAACTCCTGGGCTAGCATACAAGGTTTGACATTCCTAACTTCGGTTGATTGGCGACATATTCATTAGACCCTATCCATTGCTATCACAGCCCACTCGTGTTGAGTGTGAGATCGTTGCTTATCTGTGGCAGTGAATGAAGTTGTTAAAATGTGTAGCGATAGAGACTGATGTTGGGAATATTAACCATTGTATGCCAGCTGGTTCAGTGGTCTAGCAGGTTAAGTATTCACCAGGAAGCCTTAATATTCTGGGCCCAATATTCAGCCCAATGTTCCCTAGTTTTCAGTGGCCATCTAACTCAAGTTAACTTGTGATATCAGTTCTAATTTCCACAAGGTGATTACCTCTTAAAGCTCCAGATTAAAATTATTTGTAATCTGTGCAGTTAAATGTCCCTACTTATTTTAGGTGAGTAACTATACGCGCTAAATTCATGTTTCTTTACGTTTTGTTGAAGGTTTAAATCTACCGTGAAGTTAATTGCTATTTAACTGATGCAGAATCATAACCGTTATTGACTCATTTTCTTCGGAGTTCATCTGTTGGAAAAACCTGGTATGTTCGGTGACACTGGTCATTATTATTACTATAAAGTATCACCGTCGTCGTCGTCGTAGTAGTAGTAGTAGTAGTAGTAGTAGTAGTAAGAGTAATAATAATAATAATAATAATAATAATAATAATAATAATAATAATAGAATTAAAGTGCTTTCCAGGCTTGTGTACAAGTATTTGCTGATCGACAATTATTCCAATTTTTTCTGGATGATTTGTCATGAAAAATTGCCACTTTTTTTTCAGGAGATATTCTGTTTAGTATTAACACTATAGTTAATTTGTGTCAATTTCTATTAGGTATGTCAAAGATAGATCTCTACAACTTCTAGGTCAGAATATTCTTCACATTTGTGTTAAAAATATTGTTCTAAATTTACTTACTCGAGACGCTTTAACGACGGACATCAATTTGACGGAGAGAGCGACGAAATTTTGGATCAAAGGTATTTTAAAAGTACCAGAGAATTTCCACTAGTATGATGCTTAGATCAATTGCTAATCAACAAGTGGATTGTTATCAACTCTGTACGTAAATGGTCAGTCAACCACATGATCAAAGTCCAATGATGTAGGAACACAGAGACAAGCAACAGCAATAAAACTTACAAATAGAACCATTCACTAGCAAGTCCATCAGAAAAAACACATTTGTAGACCAGTTTCTGTTTAAAACAGGAACCGTAAATATATATTCAGCTCAGTGTACTCAACAACGTCAGAAACATCTACCTTATTTGTACATTGTCATCGTTTTGTAACATATCTACGGTCAAGGATGTATACATGTTAATTTGAAAATCAAAGAAAATACTTCATTCCATAGTAATCTGGTAACGATTTGTTTTGGTCGTTTTATTCTGATTATGAAAATGAATGAAGTGAAATGTCACTTTTGCAGTTTGGAAGGTCCGCATAACGTTGGACAAATGATGGCGTATTTATGAACCAGTTGTAGTAATAAATATATGTGTAGGTCATGACTATAACTTGGGTAAATGATATAAATTACACATACTTGAAATCATTTCCAAATATTAACATTTAATTCATTAGGTTCACAACTCTATTTCGCACATGGTGTACGTAAATCATTTGAGGACTAACAACCAAACATTTAAATATTCACCACAATTCAGTGATTGATTGGCAAATCCGACTCATTCTTCTAACCGGTTAAATAGTCCATTGGTAACGTCAATCTGATGTTAACTGAAGGTTTCTAATACTCAAACTAGTATTTTACATTTTTTGGGATACTAGACTTTATAAAACTCCGCCCGCAGCTCTTCTAGGGTTGTTGCCGGTCCCAAGCCCGGGTAAAGGAGGAGGGTTGGGCATAGGGCTAGCACCCCCTATTCCAGTAAAACACAAGTTTACTAAAAACACGCTAACCACACTCTATAAAGAACTTCAAAAGGTATGAAACCTATGCCCAGGTTGTCAATATCACTGGCCCCCCCCCTATTCCCAACTATCTCAAATTTAATAGGATTAGGTCATCCACAAAGTTTTCAACGTTCACTAAGAGTATTCTGTTAAACATTTTTGACCATGCTTCTGTTGTTTTAGTGAGTGAATGCTGCGTTTTAGAGAGCAAATTTCATTGGCGTTTGCTTTACAAACCATATAGTCAACTGTATTTATGCTTTTAATTCATCACCTTGGACTATACTACATTGGACATGTTAATGTAGACAGTTATGAATTGTTACAGCAGCTTTACATTAAATCTACAATGAATATAACCCTCAAAAATAAACATCCCTTGTTATCAAAATGAACGAGAAAATTAATCGAAAGTAAAGAAAGCAACGTATCTAAAGAAACATTAAAAACGTTGTGGATAACCTCAAATCATAAGTAGTGTGAACATTTATACAGTGAAAATAAATAAATAAATAAATAATGAAAGCACAAATGTTAGTGATTATCTTGAGGTTCAGCCAGCATCTCTTAACTACAATGTCTAGCTTTATGTGATACATGTAGTGTTCAGATTGACTTATGCTTTTTTTTTTCTATTTATCTGTTCATTAACTGACTAGGTTGTCTATTTACTCCTTCACCTTTATTGTCATTAATTTAGTTCACTATACATTGTTGGCGTTCTGTTGTTATATTATTACCATTTTGTTCCTTTGAATCTACCCATTCACTACATCCAATTTATTTAATACATTTCTCACTCTTTATCTGTTTTCCTCGTTATGTATGCATGTGTTTTACTACCTGACATTATATTTTTATAATCATTTGACGTTATTACTGAAATGTTTTTGTATCACAATGAAGCGACTAACATCAAATAGATAATTAACCACACATTGCGAAGTAAGAACATTCAAAGGATAGAAACAGCATGTTAGAATTAAGTGTATATACTTGTAGTTATTGTTTGTGTGTATAAACAAGGTAAATAAAAATTTGAATAAGCACAGGAAACTGACTAGAAACCAACTAAGTTATAGTATAGTGTTCATCAAAACTGCAAAACCCCTGGTAAGAAGTCATGGAACAAAAATAACTGTGTCAAGCATTCCAATAAGAATGTAAAAAATGTGTTGACGAACATTAATTACAATTCAGTACCGAATATCAGCAACCGGATAATACAAATCTTTACTAATAACAATGTAAATATCATACTCATTAAACAAGTTGATGATTATCCGAACTCAGGTAGCTTGATGGTTACTGATTTAAGTGTTTGATCTAATGTCTAATTAGTGAATGTGTTTCGACAACAACTCAATCTGTTGTAGCGTTGCATAAATTCCCAAATAAATTTGTTATATAGGTACTCATCATTATCGCTGACTAACTTGACAGCACTAGGTGAAGACGCTCGGTCATACATCATCACCATATTATAAGTCGAGACAGCATGAAGAGTGACTCCTACTGTAGATTGTCAAGGTGCACGTTGAAAATTAATCTGTACTCTGTCTATGACCAAATATACCTTTCTGCTCATCCAGTTTTGTCTTTTACCTTATCGTCAGGGGTTTATTCGTAAGAAGTACTCTGGGACGACAGAAGATCAATCGAAAATTTCATGATCCTCCCACTACTTATTTAATCAATGTTAGTTTATCAAGAAAATGATTATTAAATCTATCATCACTTGTTAGTATGGTTAAATATATAATAAAAAAGTTTGTGTAATTTTTTCCAAGTATTAGTCACAGTCTCAGTTTAGACAATTAGCACGATCCAACCGAGAGTCGAACCTATAGCCTTAGTACAGAGTACTGAGTTCTTAGTATTAAGATTAGTTAGTTAGCATCTGGTGGTTAAAGTGGGACTTAAAATTTATGCCATACGGTTAATAGATTACTGTCAAACATTACGTATAAGATTGGTTAACCTTCTCCATGAATTTACAGTAATTATAACTGTATCCACAGAAGAAGCCTATTCAACTTTCTCCTAAACAGTGGTCACTAATTCTAGTTTACCAAAGTCGGTCATAACCCTTCCTCCTCTTGTTCTCATAACCGTCTTATTGCTGCTTTAATAGCTTTTCCGTTTTCACTTTACTTCGTATCAGTTTCTTAATCTTATTATGTTACGTAATCCGTTTTCTCATAATTATTAATATTTATCTAACTTTCATTATATTAATGATGAATGGTCAAGTTCTTACCAAATTTAAGTTTAATTGCGGTGGTTTCGTAGAAACAGGCATTAGGTTTGGCTGTTTGTATTTGTTACAGATTGATGTGTGTTGGGTCCCAGTTAAAACTAGGGTGACAAATAGCAGCAGTTTAGTCCCGATTCGAGACTCCTCGGCAGTTCTTACCCTCTGTTCGACCAGGGGATCAAATCTAGGGTTTTCATTTCTCATGAAGAACGCTCAACTGTCTGCACCACTAAGCCAGTGTTCAGTAGTATATTGCAAAAAATCAGTCACTGCTACTGGATGATCTCTGTCCTATATGTCGTAAACGACTAACAAATTGATGATATGACATTAATTGAACCAATACAGTGTGCAATGACAATAAAGCTGCCGACTGATCCTCCCCACTTATGAGAATCCCAAGCTGAAATGAGAAATTCGTATGACTGATCAACTGATTAACCAATTCAAATATATAAAGCCCAGTCATTCACTGAGATACACATGAAGCACACCGTGCAACAAACCAACTGTAAAAAATAACATCAATACAAAACAAGAGTGAATATAATATGAAATTAAGGTTGCACATAGATCTTTAATTAATTATAATTCTTGAACTAAAAATTATATAGAAACAGTTTTTAAGCCAAATAAGAGATTAGGGCTATGGGAATATAAAAATAAAAGAGAAGTGTTTTATATATTTGACTTCAAAATATATTTAACAATCCTCTAACAAATAATACTTCCAGGTAGTCATACTTCTTGGCTCTCCTGTTATATCACTGTATCAATCCCAACATTTATGAACTGTACTTCGTTTTTACTTTCTTAGCCGAAATAAATATTTTAGTGATCTGTTTCTTTTTTCTCATGTTTAGCAAGTTATTATTATTATATTATGATTTTGAGAATGAATTCCCCGGAGAAAAATTTTCTTATCCAACCACCTTCTTTTCGACTGAAATGAATGTCGGCGATAATTTTCATTTCAATTCCTAAAGCATTCGATGGATCATTTTAAATCAGAAAGCTATCAGCAATTATTTCACTCGTTAAATGTAAAGTTTATTCATACATAATAAGGAATTCTTTTATTAAGTATCAACCTCATATCCTGTTTCCTAGAGATGTCTAGGTATTGCATTACTTAAAACACATGTCTCTTGACTGATGCATTTCCAAAAAGCCTTCTCTACATTCCAAGGTGCATGTTAATCTGTAGGCACAATTGGTAATAACATCATTTGGGTGCTTGTCGACTAGTTACTGAGTTACCGAAATAGTCTGTTTAGTGCATTGTTGAGCATTCTACTGGTTTTCTAAAAAAAGGAAATAAATTTACTTTGTTCACTTAAAATACTTGTTCTTTCTCTTTTCATATGTGAAGAGCCTAGGTTCGATCTCATTTGCATGCATTACTGAAAATTTCTCATCCAGGATAAAATAACTTTACACAATATTGTTTTTCAACGCGTTTCCTAAAAAGTTCATGAAAAATAATTAACTTTATTTAAATCGACAATTTGATTTTTTTTTTACTGAAAGCAAAATCTTCAGTTGCTTAGTTACTTCTAGTTTTTAGGAATTGTCGAACTAAAGTTAGTTCGTGATATAAACTACTAAATGATCGATTCTCACAAGTGGAATATTCTGCTAATAATCATATGCACATTAATGACTAATTTGAAAAGAAAGTGTTGACAAATTTATGTAGTTTTGATTGTATGTAGTTGAAGATGATGTAGAATTGGATCTATTCGACAGTATATCCCGGGGTCAAGTTTCATGCTGTTAACACTCGCCAATAAGATATACCTACTGGTCCTGTCAAAATTGATGCTGTCTATGAGATTTAAACTCGCGTTACTCAGTTTAGCAGTCTGAAATGTCATCACTAAGATATTCAATAAGCCAATGATTTCTTGTAGAACTAAAATACATTGATTAATCATTAAGTGATAACCAGTATCATGTTTTTTAAGTTATAGTTCTAGTCTAATTCTACTTATAGAGCCTGACTGATTACATAGAGTGGAATCGGTAATTACTCATTGTGGTGATATTATACTGGAAGTAAGTTAAGTATCACTGATGACAATAAATGGTAGTCACAGATTGATCACAATTAGAAACACATACAACACTGATACATATATCGATACAAAGAGAAAATACTTGTTTAATTGACTCTAGTTTTTGGTGATTAGTTAAAGTTAATTAGCGACGTAAAGTGCTTTTAACAGTGAAATTTAAATGTTAATACGTAACAAATTTCATCAAAAGGGAAACTTATTTCATATAAAAATGTTAATATTAAAAGATACAATAGAACATTACAAAAATACCTGTTACATTCTTTATATGATTAACTTATTTATGCATAAATCAACTAATTAGTGTATACATAAACTAATTGCTGTAGTATTTTTAATAAATTTCTTTCATCTATTTTACTTTATTCAACATTTTTTTTCTTTACTCTTCTCTTGCATAGTCTTGATTGTTTCGTACTTTGTCTTTTCTAACTTCTTTCCTATTTTCTGGCTGTTAAACACATGAACCGACAGACAGAAAAAGAAAAGTTGTTTTTCTTTAAAAAAAAAAAACTCCTATGACATTTCTTTTTTACTTTTTTTTCTGAATTTCCCTATGTTTTAAGAGAAAAAAAAGAGACTGTGTTCCTAATATTAATAGTCACTAGAGGGGAAAAAAAATGTTGTCTGGTTTTTAGTCTAAATAATTGAATTTTTTTTCAATTAATGTTACATATTTTGAATTATTATTAGTTCAAGAAAGTTGGTAGAAAGAAAAAAATTGTCTGAATTGTCAACTTCAAGCATTACTTCATTGTCTTGTCACATGGTATCAACAGTTGATGTAAGACTAATCGTTGTTATCATTAGAGTAGTAGTATAAAAGTAGAAGTAATGGTAGTAGCAACGGTTACACTAAACAGTTGATGGTTACATAATATTTAATGTTAGAATGATAAATACATAATTAGCTCAAATGATTCCTTATGATAGTGTTGTATTATTCTAATTGTATTGTATAGTATAAGTGAGTTACTTTGCTTGTTGTTCTGAAAAATATCATTATACCCTATATCAAGTATAATTAGTTTTGTTTCTAAGGTAGTTTCATTGCATATAATGTCGTTATAATTGTATGTCACTTATAGCTATAATGTTTTAAAGTAATAGTAACAATCGCTTCATACAATACTGCATACTATTTATAACAGAGTTCTTAGCATACAACATATAATACTGCAATAAGTGTACATTTAATTAAAACTTCAATTCTAAAAATTAATTGGCTATTACTGGAAATAACTGCTATCTAGAAATATGAGGCTACAAATATTTCCCGCATGATGCATCGGATATTAGCTCTCCGACAAATTTGTACCACATTATTTCAAGTGATGCAGTGAGAGGAAAACATGGGATGGATAAGTAGATAGATAGATAGATGGATGGATAGATCAGAGTTTGATAGATGGGTAGTCAAAGCAAAATTTGGAAATATCGTCAGTAGATAAGCTGGTTACTTAGCTTCCCTTCACATATATGTATAACATAGCAGGTATTTTGTCTGGTTCCGTATTTGGTAAGCACTCAGTTGGTTTAAATGCTAGTCGTTTGTTTTAAAAAAGTATGTTTAACGTAACAGATTTCTTACAGGAATTTTCTATTTGCGTTGTCTTGCCGCAGATTCATAAGTATATCATTATTACAATAACCAGTATTTGTTAGAACAAATGCATAATAGTTTTTGAGAATCAATCAATGTTATAGCGCTGACGAATTACGGCGGATCGACAGAGTAAAGGGTAATAATCGGTGATTTTCACAAGTTGAAACGGTATTTAAGTTGTTATGACGTTACATTTCTAAACCTCAGAATGAGAGGTTGAGATTTAATTTATCTATTTCATTTGTGGCAACCAAGACGTGTAACTAATTTCACGTATAAAGTGTAGCTGCAAGCCCAGAACAGTAATCTGTACTTTGTTAGTGAGTTATTTGATAATTATAATAATCGCACTGTAAATGAATGCTGTCAGTAGTGTTAGATTTTAATCATGTGAATGTAGTCAAAGGTGCACGGAAGTATTGTCATAATAATAATAATAATAATAATAATAATAATAATAATAATATAATAATAATAATAATAATAATAATGAAATCGCATTAGGCAAACAACATATTGTGCATTAAAAATATCTGGTGTATTGGAAGTGAAAACAAATTAAAATAAAAACATAATGAACTACGAGTATGAGTTTAAAACATAAAAGTGAATGAACTAAGTTACCCACAATTTTCGGGTGTTCAATAAGTTTGTCGTATGGAGCTTAATTCATCAACATTTTTGTTCATTTAGTTGTTTAATACAATATATTGAAGTATAATTTTGATTAAAAATTTCAATTCAAGAGACTGAAGTTATCTGCAACTACCTGTTATGTACCTGTCAGAGTAGGTCAGCACAAAATACTAAGTGCAAACATGATTTTGCTGATTCAATATTGTGTATTGGTTTGAATTAGACAACCACTGACCACCAGGAAGCATTGGACAGCTCTTTTGTCCTAGTATGTGACTCTTCAGTAGTGCGTACCCACTACCTCATCAGGAACTAAACCAAGAACCCTATAGCTTTGCGGCAAACGTTTTGCTACTAGACCACTGAGTCGGCTTCCCACGGTTGATATTTCTAATCCTGTCAATTCGTGATACGTTTGCACGACTTCATTCATTCTGATCGGTGGGTAACTGCCTCATACCCAAGGATGCTGGGACTCCACTGATCACGTCTTCTCACTAGAGTCCTAAACTAGAACAAAACAGTTACCCAGTGCTTCCTGTTGATCAATAGTTGTCTAATTTAAACCAATTCTTGATATAGAATTAACGTTCACCAATCTCCACAACACCCAATTACTGTAAATCCACGGAAGGATGAAGACTTTTATGATAATTACACTTTACTACAATGCATTTACTCAATGCAAAAAGTGATGAAAAATGATGAATCTAACATATTTTGTGAACGTTAATGCGTCTGCTAATAAAACCAGCCAACTGAAGTAACCGTTTACATTAGGAGCGGATTGATATATTTAAGAAATTAACATTTTCTAAATACCAATATTAAATGTTTACCGTTTGATCCATATAACTTCTGTTATCTTTATAATAGGAATAATAGTTAGCCTTCTTGTTAAATTGCTACCAGCACTGGAATTTTCTTAACATTGATAAATTTAGAATGTTTTTAGTGTTAATGAGTTCAAAACTTCTTCAAAAACTTATTTTCATGTGTATACCATCATTACAGAAATTAGTCTTCATAGATATATTGGTTTTGATATCCGGAATGCAGCTAAGCCATTTGAATGTATTGAGTCTGAGGTGTCTGTATTCTAGTTACACTTTAATTACTTGGAATAATTACAGAAATGAAGAGTTGATAATTCCATTTGATGTATTACTTAACAGTGTCCCATTCATTTATGTAACTTGATTGTGAATAGGATAATAGCCAGTTTTCGTTAGAGATAATGTAGACGGTTATCACTCCCGGTTGCACACACATTGGAAGGGTTCTTCTACTTAAGATATCTGATAAAGTAGCTAGATTGGAGGTGGTCTTGACTACCTGAGAGTTTGACCGTAATACTAAAGAAATATTACTTCTTTGTGAGTATATTTAGACAAATTCTTAAGTCATCAGTAACATTTTTATTGTTTAGTAGATTAATACTCATCACAACTGATATTCAGTCGTAAAATATAACTATGATCTTATTGTGACAAGAAAAAATTAGGTATTAATGTGCATACAGGAATTCATTTATCAATACTCTTTCGGGATTTTCACTGATGTATATAATAGTGACTAATGTCCTCATAAAACTACTGGTTTACTGACATTGAATGCATTGAAATGGATAAACGATCAACAGAAATATGTTATTTCTCTCTGATAAAATGATACAAATATCAGACGAAAAGTGAAAAATGATCAAGATTAATCTATTTACATAAATGATTATAAGATACTAATTTAATAATTTATTCGCTAGATATTGACAGGCATTAAGACTTGACAATTGAAGTTATTCACAGTGTTTGCGATATTCATTTTATCTTCTATATCTAGTTTTTCTTCAGTCCTTTTTTTGTTGATTTTTTTCGTGAATGATACATAGTTGGTTATAATTATAATTAGAAGTTCGAGTTCAGTTCATAGTGCTTTACTATGTTTTTGTTTATTTTATTCAGAATGTTGAGTTGCGCTACACCTCCATGAAAATAGTAAAGAGTTATAGATAACTCCCGATGGTTGACGAAAGGCAATAATTGATGAATTAGAAGAACAATAATAGTATATTTAGTTAACATCTATCATCAATTGCATAAAGATGCATCTTTCAAAGTAATGTATAGAATAAACAGAAACCTGCCTAAAGTAACATGTTTTGACACTTAGACATTGTTGAGGCTGGAATTGTGTATACAAGAGAATTGTTCATCCACTCACAGTACCTTGGACCTACTCAGTAAGTTTGTAAATTGTATTATAATATAATTATTATTCTTATGATGTTAACACATATCATTTAATCTTACACATTTTCATAATCCTTTCTCCTCTTCAAATACTATTTACTTGAAACTATTTAATCTTATTTACATGTCCTTCTGAATTTAGTTATTTTCATAATTCAGCTGATCATACAGTATAATTCATCTTATGAATATTATCTTATTAATTAACTCAACTTACTTGCATATTTTGTGCCTATGATAGTCATTCTTCAACTCTGATTAAAGATTTATTGGCAAGTAGTAATTTTACGTACACTTCATTTTGTTACCATGTTTAATCAATTGTGTAGCTTTAAAATTGGAACCGCCAAAGAGATGCTATTACTGAACTATATGATTGTTTTTTTTCTTGTTGTTGATGGAATTCACACTAACACTCAGTAATTACTCACTATAAAAGATTGTTGAAAATGATGGACACAATACTATACATCATTAACGTTCAGGACATTCCAGATAACCTCAGCTAGAAAAATTATTATGTATTTCAAAAAAAAACAACAGCAAAACGCCAATCATTAGTTACATGTAGAAGAAATCATATTTTGTATAGTGAACTTAATATGCTCTATGAAGTAATAGGGATTCCATTAACATTGTTGATGTAATAAGTCACCATACATTACAATATAATGTCGATAAATATAATGACACTAATGTGACTTCATCTTCCGATCAACATTTTAGTAAACTAATTGTATTTAAAGTTTTTCACCCTGTGGATTGACCCTAGTTAAAAGATCACTGAAAAGCACAAACCACTGAGTAAGTGTTTCGTCGTAATACGGATCTTCTTAACAGTACATATTCATAATATCACCAGAAATCGAACTCAGTCAACTCATGATAAATATTATTCCATTTCATTTAAGTTTACCATAAGCAGAAATTAGGACAAAACAATTTTTAAAGTAAGCTGATTTTGTGCAGATTAGTATTAGGCTTTGTTAATTGAATTCGTCACAGAATAATGTTTCTACGGTACTATTGAAAACCAAAAGCATTCAACAACTGCTTCGTCCTAGTACGGGACTCCTCAGCAGTGTGCATCCTGAAGGCTACCTCGAGGGCTTTAGGCTGGCCATCGCTTAATCCTCTACTTCACTTAGCCAGCATCTAGTGGTAGATTTCTCACTTCCATCAACTGTGATCTAGCACAACGATCATCCATTGTCATTGGTGATAATTGTCTAACTCTTAAAACGTCCGATATATTTACCGATTACAACATCTCACTAAAACTTCAAAAACAACCTGAAGTTAGTCACTAATCAGTTGATTAGTGTAAGTGAAATAAAGTGGTTTTATGGACACGCATAATTCATTATTTACAATGTTAATAATGTACTTTGAAAGTAATTATGTATATTTTATAGAGTAATACTACAATGTATTTCATTTGCAATTGTATAGTGTACTTAATATACTTTAATAATAAGCATATCATTTATTTATTTTCTTACAAATAGGTATTTCTAATTTAGTAAGAATAAACTACAAGAAATAAATAGGTAAGAGAAAAAAAATAAAAGAAAACAAAATACTTTGGCATTATTGTCCTAAAATTATGCAGTTACTATTTTCATTTAACTTGTCCATTATGGTGAAAAGCATAAAAAAAATTTTACAACTTACAACAATAACAACAAACTAACAATAAATAAAAAAGAGAATAGAGAAAAGAATAGAAAAGAAAACACGTGGCATACAAACTTATTCACATCGATAAGTTGTTTTTTTTTCTTATTTGACCTAAATCGTGATGATGAATCATTCGATGTTTTTTTTGTTGATTGTGTGCTAGTTGTGTAAAAAAAAGTTTTGTTTTATTCTTTTCTTTTTCCTCCTTCACTCTCACTATAAACTTTTTTTTGTATTGAATATACTTGTGTATTGTCCAGAAACTGCTCAATTCTAGTTCTTCTCTTTAGTTCTTTATTTCTTTCTTTCACTGTGCATATTTCCGTTCCCCCCTCCCTCTAACATTGGTTTTATGCATTTAGTTCTAATATACTGCTGTCCTTCTTTACTTCACTACTTTTCTCGTCTTTAATTTTCTTGTGTTTATGCTTCCATTACTCCTACTTCTCTTTCTGTATTTACTTTGCTATTCGGCTACTCATTTCAAATTGACTTTTCTATCCTCGTTGATCCACTTGTACTGTACTGTGCTTGTAATTACACATATACATATATATATATATATATATATATATATATATATATATATATACTAGCATGTCAACTTTGTAACCCTGACCTCATAGCCTTCATTCCAACCCCTCATTTATATATTTCATTGAAACTTTGAATCATCCAAAATTCACTATTTAATGGACACATTCAAAAAATATACAGTAGGTCAACTAGTCACGATGTTTTGTTGGGTAAAAATCAACCTGATTTTTGGAAACCAGTCAGTTTGGATCTTAACCAGATTTATATATATATATATATTTACTTAGTTGATAACTCTTTTTCAGGATGATAGACAAATAATTATTCTATTGAAAAATGGAAAGTCAATTACATCATGAAGTGTTGAGAAGCAGTTAAAAAAGGAGGACACAACCAAAGGGAGGATAAATCAGCCACATATTTATTACAGAGGAATTAGATATCCACAGCTTTAAACTAAATCTGTGTGTGCAGAAGCAAAACATACAAACTTTTATTTCACCATGGTGAAAGCTTTCCTTCTTCTTCTTGTTTAAATTTCAGTTTTTGAAATTCACCAAAATCATTCATTACTTACCACCTCTTTAATAACCTAACAATCTGAATTTTCTCTGTTTCTCACATTTTTTCGCACTTGTTAAGTGGACAATCTCTTACTTAATCTGTTTAGCAATCCGTCTTTCTTCTCACCTAAACACTTCATGACACAATTGACTCTCTATTTTTTAACAGACTAATGTATCTCATAAACTATTATATACACGAAAGTACAGTATCTGTAAATGAATTCGTTGAAAAGAAAGTTTTCGCCGATGAAATATCTTTCTTAATTGATGCAATCGATTTCATTCGCTATCTAAGTAACTATCCCGTTAAATGCCAATCCTAAACACTAATAGAACAGTAACTGATTGTCAGAAAAAATTGTTTAGCTAGTTTAACGATGGTAAGACCAGGAATGATTGAACGGTTATTTCGTTCTGATAGGAGGACTGTTCAGCAGTGATTACTCATTCAAAATTAAAATTACGTTTTGTGAATGGGCTATAATTTAGATTACTTAGTTGGAGAACAGAGCTATCAGCTCAAACGTATGAATTAAAACTTTGTCTGAAATATATCTAACTCTAAAAATTCAGTTGTTTTGTCTGTCAACTATGTATACACACACATTTTCAGAGAATGATTGCAGCTTAATGAGAATTGAATTACTGAAAAACTGAAGCATCACCATTTCTTTCTCATCCTCTGTCATCTCTCTACTCTGAAGAAACAAGAAGTGACTTAATAAAAATTAGGTTACATTAGAAAGCCTCGATGGAGACAAGAAATGTTATGTGATGGAGCCTAATCCTAATCATTTATAAGTGAATATGAATGGTAGCTAATTATTGTTTGAAACCACTTAATACATATATTTTGAATATTTACAGAAATTTTACCTTCATTATACATTTCTCGATGAGAAATCTTTAGTATAGTAATTCGTTCATTTGTTCGCCTGTTACCACTCGTGGTGCATGGGTCACCGATTAGCATTTTTCGACCAACTCTGTCCTCAAATCTCCTTTCCAGTTTTTCCTAAATGCTGTTCATTCTTTTCATATATACTCACGAATTCACGGAGCAACGTCTTCATTGGTCTTTCTCTTTTCAATGATATTAGATATTCCAACTTAGGGATTGTCTTGTGAGGTAGCTTCATAGTTCCCTCAGTGTGTCCTGTTCATCTTCAGTATTCTTTCCTGAGTTTTTCTACAGCTAGAAGTTGGTTTGTTCTCTGCCACAGGAGATTGCTGCCGATGGTGTCTGATCAACGGTATCGGAGTATATTAAGTAGAATTTGTTATACCGGGGGGATTCAAGAAGAGTAACTAACTTTCCGAACAGTTTTTCGGATGAATTTCATTTATTTTGAGTATTTATAGATCGATTATTTTATTTCTATTATTGTCGTGTTACCATCGCCCTAACCTCCTACCAGACTCACCAACTGTATCATGTCACTTGTCATTCAGAAAATATTCTTAATTAACTATATATCTGTACCCTTAGTTCCTTGTCATTATTAACTCCGTTTAGTTTAGACGTTATTCTTTCTATTAGTGCGCTGCGTGAACAGATTTTGTATATATATAAGGAAGTTATTGAAATATAGAACGATTTATCTGGCTGATTCATCTGCTTGTATTCATTTTATTCCACCCAGGAAATGAGTAGGCATAGGGCGGTAAAGGGACCGCTTAGGGGCTCTCATTGGCATTTGTCACTGTAGTTTTGTACGCACAAGGTCATATAAATAAATTAGTCAAAAATTCCAAGCATAAAAATTTAGCATCATAACAGAACTGTTCATAAATGCTTGTATCTTCTAACTGAAGGTTTTCGCAGTACTCGGAGTTTCAGCACCGTACAAAAACTGTCTTGACGTTCGCATCGAAAATTCTGACTTTGGTGTTGGCTAACAGTCGGTTTAGGCTCAAGATGTTTTCTAAGTTGTAGAAATAATACCCTTGCTGTATCCTGCCGATCTATGCCTTCAGATCAGATCTCTATTATTTATCAATAGTGCTGCCCAGATATGTACAATTTTCCACATCTTCCAGAGCTTCTCCGTCGAGTGTGATTAGGTTGGTGCATGCCGTGTTGTATCTTAGGACTGAGCTTTTACCTTTGTATGTGTTAAGGCGTACTGGTGGTTGCAAAGGCTGCTGCCACACTGGCCGTCATCACTTTCCTTTTTTGTTGTATTTAGGATATAAGAGCTAGGTCAGTTATCTGTGAAGTTTAAATCGTTTAGCTGCATCCAAGCTGTTTAATATAGTAATTTATATGACTAATGTTTCCACTCATTCTGTGTATGAACACTAGATATTTGAGTATATTTCTCACTGAATATTTCATTTCGAACTCAAAGTTACAATATATTTGTGCTTTCCATTCAGTCTATTGGAGTGCAATATATATGTTCATAGCAGTAGGTTGTAAATAACTTAAGATACTTGGTATCGAGTTTCTAATATGGACTCAGTCACTCACTAAACGCACAAAAGCATGACTGAAAGTAATTGATATAACTGATATTTCATACACTTGATTGCTGATTATACAGCGTACAATTTCCCCAGTCAAATACTACGAACCCACCAATTTCCAAATCAGAAATTACAACAAAAAATAAAGGAATTTTTATTCCAATAAGTGTCAAATATTTACAGAATAACTCAGGTATTTCCATTTTCCTGTAAAACTGAAATAATAACTACAGTTCGTCTAATCCACAAGCAAAAGTTTCGGATATTATCCAATGGAAATACTCCACATCGAGATTCTGGAAACTCCATCATACAACTATTGTAGGTAATAACTTTGTGTCCTTCAGAAGCCCCTGAAGGCTCAGAAGTCATCCCGGCATCAACATACTACATGAACACTGAAAACGTCGAATTAAAATAACTGAAAGTCAGAGGGTTAGACATTCACCTAAACTGAAGTCTCTGAGGCGGAATCTAGAGTGCCCACTGCCTATGGAGTCCCATACTAAAACTAAAACAGTTGTCCAGAGTTCCCTGGTTTTCAGTGGTACCCTACCAACACTAATCTATGACAAATTCATTTAACTAAAATGTATTATCTTGATCTTGATTGACTAGACAGTCTACTATAATTACATCATCATCATTTACACCTAATACTTGTAACTTTATTATGAATATTTACGTCCAGAGTAGTTAAGTAATCATTTGAATCGTAGTAACAAAACCAAAACTAATAAATTCACTATTCACATTAATGCTTGAATGTATACTTCCTAGTTTTATAAAATAAAACAAATGAATATTTTTCACATTAACTACTATAAATCATGTGATTAAAGTTAGTAGTACATAATCATAGTAGTATGGTGAATAAAATGATATGAAATTTAATATAATTATTAAATTAGCTTATATCATTGTACTAAATGTGTACTAAATATGTAACTTATCAACAAAAATTTTTTATCAACACAAAATATTCACAAACTAAATAACTAATAAATGAATTGTATAAAATGATCACATGAAACTAAAGAATGTTGAACATTTGAAGTGATTAAAAATAATCTTGAAGTGGAATCTATTACATAATTAAAGAATTCAATATCAAGGTTATAAGATACAAGTTAATACGGTTAATATTTAATAGATTATTACATATTTATAATGGTAGTGGTTGAAGTCAATAAAATATTAACGAATAAGAATTGTACTTTAAATTACTTATTCATTATATAAATAACTTGTTTTTAGTTTCATATTGTGAACTGATTGAACTTATTTAGGGGACAATATAAAATTAAGAGAAATGAAATATATGGCACGTTAAGAAGAGACATCACAGTGGTATACATCTATGGTATTCAGGCCATACATTAAAGAGTTAATCCACCACCTTTTTAACTGGTATCCAGTAATTTATGTTACTAATTTCGGTCAATTCGTAATATTGTACGATTATTTGTCAGTTGATTTTGGATGGTAGCTATTTCACTGAGATCACATTAACATGATTATAAATATATTTTGCTCTTATGTAATAATATGAAGAATACGAATAGTTAGTGCCATGATTAATGATATTATGAATTCACATGAGTAACATTCTAATCGTTACCCAATACCTTAAGCATAGAGAAAGGAAATGAAACTTGTAATTTACTTAACGATATTAATTTATTTTAGAACTATTTGGTAATGCTTCATGGATCAATGGATGAACTTAATTTAGAGAGTGTACCATATCCTCTTTTTTAACGCGAATCAATCAAGTATCATCAAAGATAACAGGGTAGGAATTTATGCTGCTCCTGCAAAACAAAGTAAAGGGATGTTTAACATTCAAATTATTACTAGTAGTATTGTGTATAAACTATGTAACCGTTAACAACACAACAACAGATATTAAAATAATTGGATTGATATAGGTTAAATCTAAAGTACCGTAGGGGGAGGTCTTCATGTTTCTTAGAAAATGTCTTCAGACCTTGGAAAACTGCTGAAGATCTTTAAATTGACCAGCGTTATTTTGGTGATTTAGAAGAGAAATCTTGCTAAAGATAAATGATATCATACTCTCTTTGTAAAAATACCGGCTGTAGTGACCAGATTTAGTATGTTTCCGGAAGCTTCTAAAGTAAAAATACTATAAGCAAACTAACATATATCTCTATTTTAAATGCATTAACTAGCTCTCAAAGTAAAGCTCATTTCATGGTTCCAGACTTTTGTTTTTCTATTTGAGATTCATGATTAGGAGATTATCGAGAACTGTAGAAGCAGTTAAGCTGTTGACCTACATTCGTTCAGTTACAAGAAATGTATGTAAAATAACTTTATCCTCTTAGTTTCTTAATTCTAATTACATATATGTACCTGTTGTACAAGTATAGCTGTTTGGACTTAGTAGCGTAGTTTTGAACGCGGTGACTTCTAGTAGGAAACGAAATGAGTTCTAGTTTGGGTGTGAACATCAACAGTGGGATCCAGGTATACTCAGCTGAAGAGTTACAATAGGACGAAAGCTGCATCCTGCATTCGGCTTGCCAGCCATAATCCAATTCAAACAATGTGAATTACTTTGCTTGTATTTTATTGCATACAGTTGTATGCAATTCATCTTTCATAATTCAATAGTATTAAATTACTTTTATCATAGGAAACTTTCAATTTAGACAGAAATTCATTATTCAGTTGTAAGGTAACATTATTTCAATATCAGTTGTGAATATGTAGCAATAATACTTTGTATGTCATTGGATATTGAAGTGAATCCTTGAAAAAGTGTATATCTAATCTATCTAAGATTTTAAGGACGATCTGCTTTCTAGTTTAACTACTGTACAAGTGATTTTGCCTGATTTGTATTCTCTGGATCGCTTGAAATGAACTGTTGAACAACTCTTTGTATTTCTACTTTTGGCTTACAATAAGTTAGTCTATAGTGTTTGAGTTATGAAACTATTCGAAGTAATTCAAGGCTATGTGTCTTTGAAATCACATTCAATTGTGAGTTAATACAATAACAGTTGATTTGTCATAACTAATGAAGAAGATTTTTACTTCATTTAGTCTAATACCAAAACAAATTGTACATTTTATAAAGCTAAATAGCATGTGGTTAATCTGTGTATTGTGAAACTTGATGAAAACTAAATACTGGTAACATGTATAAATGCAGTTTTTCACTTTAGTTCATACAAGAGGTAAACGAGAGATTGAAGAATTCTTGTTCGTTTCTATTTGCCTGTTCCTATTGTGATTTAATGATGTTTTTACAACTAAATATTATAATATTAATTCTTTAAATTTTGTTTTGAAAGCAATTGTTACAATTTGTGAGAAGACTATGACACTTAATGTCTTAGAATCATAACCGAAGCAAATGACTTTTGTTAAGAATTCCATACAACTGGGGGGGGGGGAATATAATTTAAAAGTCTAATCCACTACATAGGGACATTAATATTTGAATTTCCATAGTAGTTAATGACGGACTGCGTAATTTATCCTGTTACCATCTTTAACGTCTTTATCGAGTCAGTATGAAGTAAAGGTTTTTTTGAGTTTTGAAACTCTATTACCCTATAACTTTGGCCCTCATCCCCACACACTTGCTAAACATCTTTATGATATATAAAAATCAGTAGATGGTTATGTAAGATGGAAATATGTTGAATCACATAACAGGTTATTGTTACTTCCAGACTTATTACATTACCTGAAATCTGTTAATATCTAAGTGAAGTATGAATTTCCAACTTATTTTTCACCTTTAAATTTTGCAACCTGTATTGCTTAGTTCGAAATATCAATGATATTAACTCTTGCTAAATGAAACCTCATTGTTTGAATGTACACCTTAATCGTTTGTAGAAAGGAAAATTCTCCAAACAGTAATTAAAAGCATATTTTGATTTGACAAACAATGAATGCACTAAACAAGTAATTGCATGCTTCACTATGTTTAGAATAACTCAATCAATTGTCTTTGTTAGAGGTGACAATTACAATCGATGCAGATTTATTCTCCTTCTACATTTGTGATTACTGACTGTCTAACAGTTAACAGTAAAATTATCATGACTAATATGTTCATTAAGAACATTTGCATTAATTTAATGAATCCATATTCTACGTTAAATTACATACATTAACATTGTAATGAAAATAATGTTGGTCTAAGTGTTAGATTTAATGTTAGTTAGTGCTCCAGTTCAGAATGCTACTTTCTGATATAATTGACTTAAGCATAAAACATATAAATAATAGAATACTTAATCTCATGAAAATATACACTTTACACTTGACCAATATATCTTCAAATTACACTAATGAATAGACATAATAGTATGATTAACAATTCAATGCTTTACTTGTACACAAGAACATGTAATGCATTATTAAAACATAAGTATAATCTTAACCTTAATAATAACAAAAAAAAACATACGTCACTTTTATTGTTAACAGATTTTTCACCGATGCATCTTTAACATTTGTTTATATGGGCATCTATGTAACCAACCATATGGGTTCACTCGATAAATATCTCATCAGAGAATTATTTCGTTTTTGATTCAATTAAACTAATTCAATTTAAATCGAAGTTTATTTATTTGTTTACATTAGTATAGAGATATACTTATTCTTATTGTTTTGTTTAATTCTCATTACATTTTCAATTATAGTTGAATAAATGATGATGAATACATTTTAGTTTTTTTTTGCTTATTCATCAATTTATACATAAATATAAGATATGGAAGTTACTTATTGTTTAAAGTGTTATTTAATTAATTTAATAAATAAAAAGAAAATGTATATGAGATGTATATAAGATGTTGAAAATTTTCATATCAGGTGAATATATTTTGGTAAAGTTTTATACTGTAAGTTAAATGGATATAATTAAGTAGCTTTGATTGTCATTTTAATCAATACTTCATTTAGAAGAGAGTTTTACATTTAACCTGTTAATGATAGATCAACTCCTTCTGATAGTTCTGTTTGTAATTGGTTTTCTGTATTATCTTCACTTATCATTTGGTTGACCTCTGAGGTTAATAGGATCATATAAGCAAATAAAAATAATCAATCACATGCAAGGTAGTCGGAACAGGCTGATTTAATATCTATGGTGTAAGTGAAAAAGATGATAATGTTGCCCATAGTAGCAACAGCAGCTTTGCGATTCAGCCATGCATAATACCTTTATATATATATATATATATATATATATATATATATATATATATATATGACACTAGTAAAAATTTAATCTACTGGATAAGACTGACTTCATTTATTCAGTTTGATTTGTAACACGTACATAGTATAAAAAAGTACTCTGGAATATAGTATTATAGTCAGTTACCTGGTAGCAACTAATTATACGTTTTGCTAGGCTTCAGAAATGGATAAATCCTATCGACCGAATTCGCAATATACAAAGTTATATTTGAGCATTTTTTGTTTGATATATAATGAATGAAATTAAGTAGCACGAAATCACAATGATAAATTTTTTGGCAGATTTTTTCTATTGTCTTCCTATAGTTAAACAAGAACTGGAAACCACTAACCACTAGAAATATATTTTGTCCTAGGATGGACGTTCCCATCAATGTGTATCCACAACTACACAGTTAATTCACCTGTAGAAAATTCTAGTTACTGTTTTAACATTTAATGTTTCTAACCGAGTGGACTGAGGTTAATAGGTTTTCCATAAGACCTGAATATCCTGCACACGGTTACTAGTAGGGATATATGTACGTGTTGCTCAGGAGTTCCATTCTGGAAGAAAAAAATTGTTTATTTCCCCTTGATTTTCAGGTTAATCTGTGACGTAAAGTGGTATCCCCAACCCTCTTATATTAATTTTTCTAGAAATAAGAAATTGTTATATTGGGATAAAACGCCTACTGTTATACGCGAACTAACTGTAACTATAATCTGCAACTTTGTCTACGCCTACTGATAATGGCAACCGTGACCAACAACTCGACAAGTGATTACTCACCCCAAGCCAAAATCAAGAAGACACGAGCGCAGCACTAGGAAGATTTAATTCTATTATATCCCAACTCTGTATATGTAGTTGTAAAAGTGACCTTGTAGCAATTAGAGTAATTAGCACACTAAAAAGACACTACAGCCAATCACAATAAACAAGGTCAAAGCGGAGGAAATGAAGAGCAGTACCGGTTACCGCTTACTTTACGATTAATAAAAAAAATAGCAAAAATGAGAATAATTACATGTAAAATAACTAGTTCTTTCTCTTCTTAACAGAAATATCCAAGTGAACTACTTTTTTTTATTACTTCGTCATCCAGCTGTTACACTTAGAAATCCACAAAACTGTACTACATTGGTTAAAACAAAGTATATATATATTGAACAGGTCACATAAGTTAAACAGTAGCTCATTCTACTATAATGGACTAACCACATAACTTGTTTAGCACACATATAAGCCTTATTTCGGCCAACGTAATACAAATTTCATGGATTTATAAGTGTAACATCCTGATGACGAAGTTATAGAAAACAAGTATTCACTCGAATATTTCTTAATTCTTATTACTCCATGGGGGGTTTTATTAAGCGATAAATTTTTGTTGCTGCTTGGTACTCGTCAGTAAAATAATGCTTTGAATCTTGAAAATACATTAACATCCCCATAACAAGGATACGAACCTTAGTCGCTTGGAACCATGGTTAGTGAATTTACAGGCACGGTTCCTTATAATGTCTTTCAAATGACTAACGTTGAATCTGTCAACCTCATTGTCAATAACGAAGACTTAAAAGTTTAAAGTTATGAAGACAAATTACTGATTATTTAAATAAATTAATATCGTTACAATTGACAATGATCTGGTGTATCGGTTTAGTATTAAAATACTAGTAAACAGAATGATAGCAACTGAATTTTTTATGATACAAGTCTGAGTACCTACTTCCAATATGCTTCACATCGTTTGTTTTAGAGACGACTAATTAGAAACAAAAGTAAATGGATGTATTCCAAAGAGTTCGGTAGCCTAAAAACTGGATCACTTGATTTCCAACCATCTACTAGTACAATAATTAGTTGTACTATTATACAAGATGTAGTCAGAGTAAAGTTATATTTAACTAGCTTACCTTCGTATATGATGATGAAGATAATAAATGGACAGATAGATATATAGGTAATATCATAACTGTCCCGTAATCTTAAACATTTGAAAAATCCTGCATTTACATCAATAATTGCAGGTCGTTAGGCACCCGTTGACAATCATAACTTATAACCAGTGTAATTCATTTATATACGGAATGAGGTCGATATTTCCCAGTAGAATTGATTTATAGTTGTGTAGTTTGATGATATGACTGAAGACAAATATACAAATCATTTACTACACACCATCAGAGTGGTTCTAAGTTTGTGCATACGCTTCGAGGCCTGATTATCCCGGATGTGACCTCTGAGAGGTTGTGAATAATGACAGCTTATAAGTTAGTTACTAAGACAACAACTTATCCAATAATTCTTATCCAGTAATAGTTATGTAGCTACAGACTCTATAATATAAATTAAAAAACCAGAGATACACATAAAACTCTCCATGTTTCTAAAGCCAATTGTCTTGTATTTTGAATGATCGCTCACACATAATTATAACAAAGGTTAATACCAATTAGTTTCTGCATAAAAATCTTTAGTATTTTATGTTCAGAATTGTTCCACTTTTAACTGCTTTATGTGATTTGATGACATACGACGGTATATTTTCACTACAAACAAAATCGAATTGTCGAATATACATAAGAAGTTAAGATCACAATACCATATAATTGAACTTTACATACACTATAGTCACATAATTTCTAGGTTAGTCTGTTAGAAACTAAATAATCAAAACACACCACATTTATATCACCTTATTTTTTTTAGAATTTTGAATTTTCACTAGTTTTCGTAGCATAGTAAGCCAAATATCATGAGATCACTAAAATAAAATTGACTTATTTTTGTTATTTCACATACTCACCAATCAGCTATTTACTAATATTTAAAATATTGGCTTCACTGAAGATGCATACTACTAGTTACTACTTAAATAATTATCAACTATTGTATTTTATTACGTCGTAATGTTCAAAATGAAGATTATACAAAATAGAAATCAATGGGATTATAATAAATATTGTCTCATAAAAAAGTACCACTTATAGGAGTTGTCTAATAATCTGAAACAAAA
The DNA here is from genome assembly GCA_025215515.1 of Schistosoma japonicum. Classification (NCBI taxonomy): domain Eukaryota; kingdom Metazoa; phylum Platyhelminthes; class Trematoda; order Strigeidida; family Schistosomatidae; genus Schistosoma; species Schistosoma japonicum. Next base: position 61,951,702 of record CM046061.1, on the reverse strand, counting down.
TTAAAGGAAGAAAAAAAATAAACATTTCTCATTCTAATTGTTTTTCTATTACTCTTATTTTCTTCTAAGTCGATAACATCTAATGTAGTCATGTGACATATGAGCTAAGAAATAATAAACTAATAGTAGAATGAACTTGTATATTCCCATTGATTTATTATAGACTGAAGCTGGTCAGTCACTGTTGCTATATGTGCATCCTGTGCGGATCGCCTCGATATAGCGATTATTCGTAAGTATCATTTAATTTGTATTGTGACTGGCCCATTGCACAAACGTGACTGTCTGGACTCAGTAGTCTAGTGGTGTACGCGGTGGTGTATGACACGAACCGGACTGAGTTCGAATCCCACTGTGAACATCAACATTGGGATGCAGGTACATCCAGCCGATGAGTCCCAAATAGGACGAAACGCGCGTCCTGGATTCCACTTGCCAGTCACAATACAAATTAAATAAACTAATAGTTGCATAATAACAAACATACTAAATGTTTGCATTTTATGATTAGCAAAAAAATATACCCAATTATTTACTTACTTTCTCAAATTTCTGAGATTGTAACATTAAGATCATTCTTCAAAGACAAACAAAGCGCTAAAAATCATGAGTCGCCACATTGAAGTATCGACAGTTCACCACATATTTGGATTACACTAATTACATTGGTTATAAGAAGAGGTCAAATTACATAACCATATTTTTATGAATGTGTTTAGTTCTTCTCATTGGTTTGATAGGGACTGAAATCGATCAGTCTGTGTTGATGTCAGCTGATGACTCTCAGATAAAACAAAATGCGTCCTGGATTTCCCTTACTAAATACAACCCAAATTAAAACGCTTTTATGGTTCAATAAATTAGCTGTATCCATCACTTTAGGTTACTTAAGAGTTTATTTTAGGAGAGGGGTGAATAATTGCTTCATATTAGAGTGTAGTTCTCATTAGCCATTTAATTACAGACGTTTAGTAATATCAGTAATTGTTTAGTTTAAACAAGTTAATGTGACACAACTTGGTATATGGATCAAAAAAACAGGAATTTACAGAAAGCTAAGGCTTCAAGTGAAATTTTTAATGGAAAAAACACATGTATTCATGAAGAATATTCTATCACCATATATTTGCCTCAGTAGAAGACAAAATTTTTCTAGTGAATAACTTTTCTTTATTCGTGAATTCAGAGAGCCTAATTCAATAGCTTATACACTATGGAGACATTAAGCACCTCACAATTTCAAATCTAAACTCTATGTGAAAAAGCTATATGTTAAAGCTTCCATTTTACCATAATTGTAATACTTATCCTATTTACCTTATCTATTTCCTTCTTCTGAATTTATCACAATCTATAAAAGAGATGCTATAGCATTCTTCGAATTCTTTAAAATATCTAGTTCCGTGTTTCATGCAACCCAATGTTTTTTACTTCATTAAATTTTCTCATATCCATTTTTGTCAACAATTATTTTTATCACATTATTCTTGAACCGTTAGATCATTTCACAACCTCTGATGCACTTCTAATGCACTTTATGAACACTTTTTGACGAAATCATCATCTCCTGTCTCTCCCCATTTCCCAACAGACTACTATATTTTGTGAAAGCCATGATAATTTTTCCGTAAGTTACAAATTGATCGTGGCTGGGTATAACTGTAAACAAGGGAACAGCTAGATCAAGATCATTTTGTGACAAACAACAAAATTAAACACCATTCTCCATAAAAACCACCTGAAAATCAACTATAATAATTTATTCATAAGTGACTAACTTCAGGATGTTCCTGAAGTTTAAACAAAAAGTTGTGACTGATGTGCTTAAACCCGTCAGAGTTGACACAACTATCATCAGTGATAATTATTGATCACGGCGTTACATCACAAATTCATTGAAGTGGGAATCCTACCACTAGACTCTAGGTCATTGGTGCTGATGGTTAGGAGTTCTCCTAAAGACCTGGAGTCTCTGGGTTCACTTCACTTATATAGGCGATGGTACACAATGATGAGGATTCCTATACTAAGATAAAACAGCTATTCATTGTCCCTTGGTTTTCACCGGTACCTAGTTGAGATCAAACTGTAACAAATAACAATATCAAATACCAGTTTCCACAAAAATTGCTATAAATCATTTTAAGTTTGAACGTACAGCTACATTAAATAACTTCGGCGAAATAAATTTTCACTGCTGAACTAACGCTTTCATCAAAATATTAGTTCTGGTAACAAATAAATTGTAGAAATAACTTTCAACTGTATAGTTTTATCCATACTACTTAAATAACAAATGTATCATTCAAATGTGTGCCTTAGAGATAATACTGTTATTAGTAAAGCTTAGACACTAATTTAAAGGTTCTTTTCTTATCTTTCTCACTTTACATTAAGTACTTTTCATGTTTTAATTTACTATTGAAATTGTATTGATTTGTAGAGATTTAATCCTTTTTATGTAAGTAATCAATAGTCACATGTGTAAAAATTATCGGGAACAGAAAGGTGTTTCATTGTACATGTACATATAAAGTTTTGGTATGTGATTAACCTTTCATACCCGGTGTGTTGTAAGTACAAATTTCTGTTTACTAAATAACGAATAATTTAGAATTAATTTTTAATGTACTTTGTTCAGGTTATACTTTGTACTTAAGCTGAGAATTGATTGTGTGCAAGATGACATAAATGTTTAATAAATAGACCTATTTGAGTATACAGTAATTTAGATAAATTCATTATGGAAAAATAATAAAACTCCTGAAAATATTTCAGGTAGATGCATGTTGACAACTAACTCATAAGAATTTCTTTTATTGTGATAACGACACAAATATTTGGTTAATTGATGCATGAAACGTCCTTATTAGATTGGTCTTTTGAACCGGAAGTCCTCATGGGCAGAAGAATTACCAATCCGCAAGCACAATGGACAGTACTACAAATACATCAGTAAACACTCATCATTGTTCAACAAAGAAGCTCGTATTATTCATTGTAAAATAGAAAGAATGTAGAAGGAACTTATGTTAATCGACACCGGAGAAAATAAATTCTGTAACTAAAATCTAAAACATTTGCCACTTATCTTTATTAAAACACTGGGGAAAATGTATGAAGGCAAGTTTACTTTTTCTCTTATAAAGCTTAACGCCTATTTTAATAGGAAAATCGGAATATAAATAGGAAGACAACATCTAAACATTGCAACGTAAGTCATGTGTCATCGAGAACGGACGATGACTTTGACTATTTCGGCACTTAATATACAGTAGAGGTATTTTACTAGTAAAAACTTTCAGATAGTTATAACTACACTCTAGATGATATGATATCTAACCCACTCAAGGACCTTGAACTGCTAAATAAATGTAATGTGAGAAAATTAAAGTCATCTACTTAGGTGAGTCTCGTCTTTGAACATAAAATCTTTTGAATGCATGCATAACCTTTCAACTGTTCAAAGTAGGTTACCTAACAACTGTCCAAGAAAGTCCTATCATCAAAACGGAGATGCAGTATAATCCAGAAAATTACCTATTTATAAGTTCATCTAGTATTATTGTTAAGACAACGAGGTTAATGGCAGGAAATTATCTAGGTATTTCCATTTAAATTAGACATTATTTCCGAGCAGTAGAATGATATAAAAACAAATTAATTATGTTGGTGAAATAGGAACGCAGATATGTCCAGTTAAAAAAAGACTACAAGTTACTTAGAATTCAATTTTCAGCTAGATTTTCTGTTTTATGAAGGTTAACAATCCTTTCTTAATTTTCAATCTTGATATCATGTATTGATCTGAATCAGACAGCCACTGATCACCCAGAAGCACTGGACAGCTGTTTCGTCCTAGAATGGGACTCTTCAGTAGTGCGCATCCACGACCCCGTCGGGGACCAAAGCCTAGGATACACCAGCTCCACGACGAACGCTTTACCATTGGGCCACTAAGTCGGCTGCTAACGGTTGATATTCGTGATACGTTTGCGTGACCTCATCTATTGTCATTGGTGGGTAACTGCCTCACACCTGACATGGCTGAACTCCACCGGTCACGTCTTCACACTAGAACTTCAGGAATTACTTCAATGAGCTAGTCACTAGTGAGCTGATATTTAGTTACAATTGGGGGGTTGTGGAGATAGTTGTTAGAAAAGAAGTAGATGAACATAGTTCAAATCAACAACTTACTGGTTAAAATTCGAATGTTAAAACAGTTTTATTTCAATGCAATAGTGAATTGTTAGTTGGAATTTTAAAATACTTCACATTTATAACATCACTATTAATTCAAATAAGACTCCTTCTTTTTTATGAAAGTCAACTAAATGTAAATTACTTAAAATGAAATTTAAATAGGAATGTTTTATTAAATAAATATTAAAATATTTCGATTGTCACCAGTGAGACAGTTATCACCAATGACAATGCATGATCGTCGCGCTATATTTCACAAATCGATGGAAGTGAGAGTTCTAGCATTGGATGCTGATTCAGTGGTGCAGATAGTTAGGCGTTCTCCGTCTATCTGAAGCCCCTATTACAGGATCTGGGGTCTACACTACTGAGGAGTTCCACACCAGAATGAAACAGCTGTCCAGAGCTCCCTGGTTTTCAGCGGTACTTTGCTAACATCAATCTGTGATATATTCAATCATTCAAAAATATTTATTTTAAATGTTCATAAAGTTATATACCGACAAAACAGTAATCAGTAGGTTTTGTATTAATTTTATGTTGTAAATGTACGAAACAGATTTCATTCTTTGACCTTCATTATAAGTTGAAATTCCTTCTTTCATGAATGTTAATTTGTCATATAGATACAGAATAAATAGAGTGATTTTAGTTGATTGAATTTTTCACAGATTGATGTTAGTAGGGTACCACTGGAAACCAATTAGCATTGGACAACTATTTTGTTCTAGTTTGAGACTCTTCAGTAATATGCACTATAGATTCTACCTCAAGGGTTTCAAGGTTGGCGAAAGTCTAACCATCAACATCACTGGTCTGGCATCCAATGGTAGAATTCCCCACTTCCATAAATCTGTGATATAGCACAACGATCATCCATTGTCATTGGTGATAACTGTCGCACTCCAGACAAGTCTCACCTCAACTGGTTACGATTTCTCACTAAAACTTCAGTAATATCCTGAAGTTAGACACTAATGAGATTATTATAATAGTTGAATTGAGGTGATTTGTTGAAATTCATATTCAGTTTTAGCCAATTGGATTCGTTATACTGGGACGAAACAGCTCTCCGATACTCTATGGTTTTCAGTGGTACCCTGCTAACATCTATCTATGACGAATTCAATCAACGAAAACAATATTAGTCTTCACAAACTACGTCAATTCAATTGCATACACTTTTTATTAGAAATTCTTATTTTCACATTATTCCACTTCTATTATTCTCATGAAACGGTAGAATTGATCGCATTCACTCACTGTGAATTAACTTTGTACTTATAAACATTTCTTTTAATCACTAATATACATATTTAAGTTGGATTTTGACTGGCAACTGGAATCTAGGACGCACATTTTGTCCTATTTGGGACTCGTAGGCTGGATGTACTTGCATCCCAATGTTGATGTTCATACTGGGATTCGAACTCAGTCCGCTTCGTGCTAAATGTCACCGCGTTCACCACTAGGCTACTGTGTCCAGACAGTCACACTTGTGCAACGGGTACATACGTAATTTAGAATAGGCTTGTATCATCCCGTTGATTTCTAATGGACTGAAACTAGTCAACCTTTTGTTGCCATATATGCATCCTGAGCGGATTGCCTCTATATAGCGGTAGTACACAAATTATATTTAAGTTGGATTGTAACTAGCAAGTGGAATCCAGGACTCGCGTTTCGTCCTATTAGGACACAGTAGCTTAGTGGTGAACGCGGTGGCATTCGACACGAAGTGGACTGAGTTCGAATCCCAGTATGAACATCGACATTGGGCCGCAGATACATCCATCCGACGAGTCCCAAATAGGACAAAACGCGAGTCCTGGATTCCACTTACTAGTCACGGTCCAACTTAAATTTAACTTGTGTACTGCCGTTATATAGAGGCAATCCACTCAGTATGCACATATGGCAACAAAAGGTTGACTAGTTTCAGTCCATTAGAAATCAACGAGATGATACAAGCCTATTCTTAATTACACTAATATGCATATTTTACAAATAAGAATTTATGTACATGAAAAGGCATACTCATAGACAATATTCATATCAACTGATGTCAATCACAATTACACTATAATCTGAGTATTACTATAAAAATATGTAGTTAGTTATTTATTAATTCTAATAATCAAATGTAAAATAAAATAGTGAACTAAAAAAATGATTTTCAAAATTTTTTTTCTTTTTTTCTTCTTTCTACATTAGACAAAATGAAAGAAAGAAAATAGATTTGTCATAATGAAGTTTTGTTTTCATTATTTTTCTTCGTTGTTTTGTTCCGCCTCTTTTTTTTGTTTTGTATATAAACAAGTGTAAATTAAGGTAAACAAAACAATTGAAGAAAAAAACATGTTAGCAAGTCCCCTGTAGTGTCCACTAATTCAGATTAAGTTAAGCGGATGGCTTCTTTGAAAAGAAATGATTAGGCTTAAAAAGCTGCTAATAATAATAATAATAGGGACTGTGAAACATAACTTTATTCACAACCAACCTGAAACCTTCAGTCCTCGTTGTAAGCGATTGACCTTAAGAATCACTGAGTTGACATGCAACTACTGACATTTACAACTTCAGTCAATTCGTGATGTAGTCCAATACCACTGGTTTCAGTTGGTTAACTCACATCGCCTCTGGACTCTACCATTTAGTATCTCACTAGAATTGTAAGGATTCGAATCAAAGTAAATAACTTTGAACTGATTTTAATACTCACAAAATACAATAGTTACCACAAAATCTTCTGCCTGCAAACAGTCCTTATATAGGCAAAATTTTGTTTTTCTTTCAATGTATTCATTCAAATCAACATATTCTGCATTTTTTCTTATTTTTCAATTAAAGTGAGCAAATTATTTAGTGTCTACTTCACTGACAGTTTATAATTCGTGAGTTGTATTTGACAGGCATTTTATTTCAGACAGTAACTATCAAGAACTTCGCGTTATGGAGCTAGGTATTCAGAAAGAGACAAGCCTCTTCAAGGTTATGACATATCAGAATATACAGTCGACTATCTATTGTTTACAATTAACTTGAGTGAGGAAAACATTATTAACGTATTAGGATTAATGCTGCTATTCAGATTTAGTGTCACAATTAGATTTTACAGCTAATTTACAAATACCCTTATAGTAATCCATAAACTGAATAATAGTACATTATCGAATGACTTCCCGAAATCATGATATAAGCATCAATGGACAATTTGGTAGTTCACTATGATGCAGTTTTGCCAAACAATTTTGGAACTATTCACTCTAATTTGGATGAATGTTCTCATGAAACGATTCATCATTTTTATTGGGCCATTCATTTATCACTGCTATTTTATCATAAACTGATCAAGGTGAAAATCTCTCAAGGTGGTTTAAAGAAGTCACTTAAATTCACCCGTATTATACTTTTCGGAAATGGCTATATCCAATTCTCACTACTGTTATCAATATTACTACTAGTGAGATCTCATATTTTTCCTTGAAATTACCGTCTTTACTAGTTTAATGTTTTTCTACTATCAATATGTTGAAGTTCAATGTGGTTTATACCATTATAAAGTTATTAAGCAGGGGAAAATTGCAATTCATTTCAAAATTGTTATACATGTGAATTATCATCATTGTTGAGTACTAAAGATTTTGGCGATAACTGTCTCACTCCTAACAAGTCTGAACTCCACCAGTCACAACTTGTCACTAGAGCTTTAGGAACATCCTGAATGAAGTCAATAGTAAGCTGACTGTTGCAATTGAATTGAGGTGATTTATTGGAGATTGGTAACAGGTTTAGTTGATTGGACTCGTAGCAGATCGATGTTGGTAGGCCATCATTAGAAATCAGGGAGCACTGGATACCTGTTTCATCCTAGTATAGGACTCTTCAACGATACCCATTCTAGATTCCGTCAGGGAAATCGAACCCATGACTTTCAGGTTAGTTAACGTTTAACTCAGTACACCACTAGGGAGGTGTTTAGTGGTAGAATTCCAATCTTCATCAATATATGATATAGCGCGATGATCATCCATTGTCATTGGGGAATACTACATTACTCCCAATAAGTTTGAAATCCACCAGTCACGACTTTTACTAGAACTTCAGGGACATCCTAAAATTAATACTCTACCAACATCAATCTGTGACGAATCCAATCAACTAATATTAAGTTTCATAAACTGCCCTGTTTTTATTAGTGTGACATAGTTTAAACGTATTAATTTCCTATATGTCTGAACTCTTATTTTAAACAAGCTTTTCTCATGATTTTTATTACTATATATGAAGGCTGTCTCTTTCTGTCGGTATTGTTCTTACATAGGATTATTTATTTATTTATGGAAAAGTACATCACAACGGAACATATTCATATCTGAACATTGAATGAAAGTTTAATGTTCTTCCGCTCTCCCTCCTCCTCCTCCTCTCCTCCACCTCCACACATTCATTGATAAATAATGAATACATATAGATCATCATTATCAATATAATTTATCACTCAGTTAACTAGTTGGTCTGAATTCAGATATGAAATGTTTTTTTCCTTTTTTACAATGAAATACAGTTTATCTATACATGATTAAGTTAATAGAAAGCTGAAAATTGAAAATACATAATTTTAACATTTACAAAATAATACAATTTATGATATTCGTTTAATTTTTATTATTTTTTATATTAAGAGTTGATATCGTAGTAACTAAAAGTGTAAATAAACAAATTAGACTGATTTCATGCTTGATATTTTTAATGTTTACGACATGTTGTTGTGTCTAGTGTTCTCGGTGATTTTTTTTCACTTCATTTAGTTGTAGAATGCTGTGATGACTGCCAAACAATATCGAGTTCGTAACATTTTACAAAAGTGACAAATGGGAATAAACACTGTATTAACAGTTAGTACAAGTACATACAATAAGTGCAATGTTTATTAGAATTTAGTTTACTTGAATTAATAGTAATGCTTGAAGCAAATGATTAGTTCTCCAGATGACCATCACACGTCACATGCATTAATCTGAATGTCCAACAGATTCATTCTAGTGAGTTCAGCTGAGGTGAACGCCAGTGATGATAAATTATGCAGTTCTGATGCTATAACAGGGATCAAATATTAATTCAAACAATCAATGGACGAGACTACGTTTATAACAAAGATTAGTGTAGCGATGGTATATTTAAGCTTTAGATATCAGAAGGACAAGGCACCTAGGGCATTGTATATTGGGGATTAACTTTCATTAGAAATTTCATTTCAAAAGAATTGAATTATTCAGAACTTTCTATAATGAACATATTCAGTATAGTACAAGCAGGCATGCTGAATTAAAAATATAAAAATTTGTAGAAATTAGAACTTTCAGTAGAAACTTTAAAAAGAACATTTTACCCTAATATAGAACTCATAAACGAAATGAAATGAAAAATGGTTGAAAATACTAGATATGATCTACTTACAGAATGCTCAAAACGCTTCGGATAACCTAAGACAATTGCACATTGTTCAACTCGTTCATGAGTTTGGAACTGGACTTATGAAACATTCAACAGATGAAATGCAAATTATCAGTGGTATGTAATGTTGGATGTTTTCATTCATTAAGCGCATATTAAATAATTCAAATGGGAAAATAGATCAGTTACTATATGTTTGCATATTTTGAAATGGATGATCATCAGCCTGTTATTTTTGTAATTTTTTCATACAGATAGTGTCAGTACTGAGAATAGGCCTCCGAACAGCATTCTCTAACTAACTCTGTCCTCAGCTTACCTCAACAGATCATCCCAAGTGCTCTTCATTTTATTCATATCTGTCTTTAATTCCCAAAACAATGTGTTCTTCGGTGTTCCTCTTTTCCATTGACCTTCAGGATTCTAAGTCAGTGTTTGTCTTGTAACACAATATAGTGGTTAGCTCAATGTGTGTCCTATCCACCTACAACATCTTTTCCTAATTTCTTCGTCGGTTGGAATTCTGTTAATTTGTTCTCTGCCACCGAACGTTGTTGTTGATGATATCTGGTCAACGAATCTGAAGTATCCTACGTAGATAGTTGTTTATAAGTACTTGCATCTTATGAAGGATGCCTTTCGCAGTTATCCATACAAGTTTCAACTCCATACAACAGAACAAACTGTCTTCACATTTGTATTGAAAATGTTGACTTTAATGTTGACTGATAGTTGGTTTGACTTCCAGATGTCCTTGAGTTGTAGAAATGCTGATTTCGCCTTTTCAATCCGCGCTCTCACATCTACATCAGACAACACTCTCCTTGTTTATGGATGATGCAGTCCAAGTATGAGAAGTATTCTACATGTTGCAGAATTTCTCCGTCAAGTGAAATTGGGTTAATGTTGTGTTGTTTTGTATCGTAGGATGTTGCTTTTCGTTTTGTGTATGTTGAGGTCTACTACTGACTGTGAAGGCTGCAGCTATCTTGTCCGTCTTCATCTGCATTTGTTGCTGTGTTTGGGACAGAAGAGCCAACTAGATCATCTGTGATGTCTAAGTCATCTGATTGCATTCATGTTGTCCATTGTATTCCAAAATCGCCTTGTGATGTTGCAGTCTGGATGATTTAATCAACCACCATGAGAAGAATAGGTAGGATAGGGGTAGAGTAAGTAACCTTGTCTGACACCGGTCTTCACTTCGAATGAATCTGTGAGCTGACCTCCTTGCACGAGTTTACAGTGTAGTCTGTCGTGAGAATTCCATATGATGTTGACTATCTTATCAGGCACACCATAATGTCGTAGAAGGCTCCCTAATACTCTCCTATCCACCCTGTCGAATGCTTTTTCGTAGTCGAACGTAGTCAAACAAGTTGGCAATAATATAGGTAGCTTTTGAATCCACGTGGAGCTTTTGTCAAAGCTTATATATATATATATATATATATATATATATATATATACGACTTAATATAATGACGATTCTCGGATGAAATCACTAGCACAACCAACAGTACTAGTATTCAAGAGGTTTAAAATTAATTTTCACCATTTATTTATAAAAGCGAATAACAATTACTCATATAACTATATTTTGTTCGAGAATTTAATTTTTAAGTTGATTTCTTAGAGTAATAAATCCTGAACACAGTAATTTGCTACTGAGAAGCATCAGTTAATCATTTATCAGATGGGTCAAAATATAAAAATGTGCACTGCCTAAAAGTTAAGTATGACTTTTACTGCAAGTAATAGATTCGTCTTACACAACCATGATCATCGTCATTGTCATAATAACGATGGTGCATTTTTAACATTCTCGTTATAAGAAGAAAATGAAATACTCAAATTGATTGAATGAAGAATAAACTAGTTAAGAGAAGAACATATAGAAGAAACGAAACATGCAAGAAAAACTCAAGACAGATGACAATTAAAAAAATACTCTGTATCCATCATTAATAATAATAATAATAATAATAATAATAATATTGATGTCAGTATTAATAGTATATGAATTTAAATGCATCCAAAAAGTAGGATGAAATAATTTTGTTAGCTAAAAAGTATGTATAAAACTTCTGTTTTACTCTTTCTCTTTTTTAAATGTCTTTGAGAATTTATTCTTGACTTCATTTTATAAAAGAAATTTTGTCATCTATTTAGCAACTATAAATACAATAGGAATAACAATATCATTAGTGATACTACTACTAATAAAGCCATTACAAGTAACAAGTACAATACTACTCTTTCTACTACGACTACTACTACTACTGATACTACTACTACTACTGATACTACTACTACTACTACTACTACTACTACTACTACTACTACTAATAATAATAATAATAATAATAATAATAATAATAATAATAATAATAATAATAATAATGAGAACAACAGTCTAATCGCAATGATTAATTATTTCTTTAAAATCAATAAATAATTCTGGTGTCTTTTTATCATTAGTGTTGAAAGTTTATGGAGATTATTGAATGTTACAATATACATCATGGAATGACTGTGGATGGGAACTATTAAAAACCAGGCTGTGTTAAACTGTTGTTTAGTTCAAGTTTGAGATTCTGCATTATTGAGCGTTTCAGGCTTTCAAGAAACAGGATGTAAGAGATTTTAGCATAGGAGACTTTCTATTTGTTTAGATCATTTATAGTAGCTGTACATTAATATTTTTAGCGATTGTAACGCAACCGATGTAAACCGATGAAATCAAAATGAATTCACATTATTCTGTGTTAATTGTCATTCTTGACCGGATTCGTCAGAGATTAATACCGGTAAAATACTCGTGAAAACGAGGAGGAGGCACTGCACAGCTATTTCGTCTTACTATGAGACTCATTCAGCAATCTACACCATTGATTCCATTAGTGGAATCGGACCAAGAACCTTACGGGTTGGTGAACACCTAACCCTATACACTACTAGGGTGGTGTCCGATGGTATAATCCCCACTTGCCATCAATCAGAAATACATTGGCTTATTAGAAAATTAAAAATAAATTGTATCATGAAATGGTTAGGAATTGTATCAAGAGGGTTTCGTAACTACCTAAAGGTTGAAGAAAACGAGTATGAAAATAATCGTGAGTAAGAAAATAAGGGTATGATGCTGTTGAAGAAAGTAACAGACAATTAACATTTTAATGTATAATGAATTCAGGGCAATAATAAAACGCTAGTAAAGTTTCTGGTTGTTCAGTGGATGTTTAGCTATAACCAGTTTGTTATGTGAATTGCAACATTCATTAGCCTTAAAAATCTCTACCTTCTCACATTAGTAACAACTATCGTAAGGCAGTTCGTAGAGTCTTCATAAGAAGCCTTTATCAGCGTAGTTCAGTTGTATCAAAATATCTGCCCAGTGCTATCTAATTTACAATAAGTATCAGAATGCAGCTAGTTTATGATTTAAATTATAACTGTTTCTAACCATAGCTTCCTACCAATGATTGATATTACGTCGGAAAGCCACGTTAAAGTCAAATAGCATCAATTAATTGTTTCAACTTACTTGGTACTGTTGAATAGTTAGTGGTTATAATTCTAAAAATGAAAATCGATCAATAAAACAATCCAAGTGTTTATAAAGAAAAATCGAGCAATAGCTAACTGATTAAGATGTCTGATTTTTGACCACCTGGCTGCGAAAACCGAATCCCGCTACACTTGAATCGATCTAAGCAGCCAGTTCTTATCAATAAATCACACCTATGAAGTGTAGCTGAAGGTTAAGTATACTAATTTGTACAAGTGAGTTACATCAACCACAGAAAACAATTCGTTACGGAATATGTAAATGTACCATGGGTTCCATAACTGATGAGGTCACAGACATGTCACTTATTAGAACGAAAAAGCTTATCACTCCCTTTAACTTATCCACCTGAAGTCTTTTTATGATGTTAACCATCTTCAAGGAAAACATTTTTAATAAGATAAAATGAATATGGTAATTTACTCATAGTTGAAAAGATGTCATTGGTTTTATAATTTCAGTGGATATTTTTTAATAAAATTTATGTTAACTTTCATGGTAAATATCTTGATGATTCCTTACAAACGAGGCAAACTTTATTGCAACCTTGTTGTGAAGATCGTAAAATCTGAAGTCGATATCACGAGTTGGTTCGGATTAAACAACCATTGACAACCTGGAAACATCGAATAGTTACTTTGTCCTAGAATGGGACTCTTCATCAGTACATATCTAAGACCTATCAGGGAATAGATTCAAGTCTTTTTGACCCTGCAGAGAATGCCTAAGTCATTAGACCTTTGGGTCTTCCGGAATCTAACAGGTGGTGTTTATAACTCAAGTCAGTTCATGATATATTTGCACGACCTCATCCACTATCATCAGTGGGCAATTCCCTTACACCCGACATTGTTTGGCGTGATTTGTTATGTCTCCTGATTAGGACTCCAGAAATTACCTTGAGAAGTTAGTCATTAGTGAACTATGATTGGTTGTTATTGGACATTGTGAAGATTGTAAAATTTGAATTCAACATCACGAAATGATCTGAGTTAGACAATCATACATTCGTTAAAATACAATGAATTTCATACTTCGTATCAATTACAGTTATTACCATTTTATAGTTTTACATTTATTATGTTAACTTAATAATGAATAATATTTTAGAGTTTAAAATCGTATGATAATTAGCGTACACTAATTCAATTTCATCATTTAAAATACTCACAACCTTGACTAAAAAAAACTAAAAGTCTAGGTCATCACTTTAAAAATTTGGCTTGAAAATATGATTTAAACGAATTCCTTTGTTATATCGTTCAAAATATTATATGCCTTGAACATTGGAGTTAACTGAATGTCATTCATGATAAATAATTATTGAGATACATTGAACGACCTTATAATAATAAAGTGTAAAGTTTAAAATTTAAAAAATATTAAACAAATGCTGAGGTTATCCACAACTTTTCAACATTTACTATATACATTTTCATGTACATTAAATTTTATTAATGAACTAAGTTGTGCCAGATCTTGTGAACAGTCCAGTTTGAATAAAAACAGCAAGTAAGAAGTTTACTGAGACATTTACAACTAGCGAATTCAGTAACAATTGATCAGTTAGTTGACAACAAAGATTTTGGGACTTGAGGTTACCATACTGAAAGGTAATCAACAATAAGAATTGATAGGCTAGAAAATAGAGGAAATTTAAGCCTGTAAAATTCAATTTAAAATGTGGCTAATAAATAGGTGATTAAAAATGACGTTTACAATGAATCTCAGGAGAAGATTGAAAATGAATGAAACCGTTCTGATGCTAACGATTTTGCTCCACTGGTTTATATTAAAGTAAAAATATAATCTACCGAATATTCATCAGTAAATAACAATACATTTAACATATATAAACTAACACAACTGGTAAATCGATTCATTTTGTACCGAATAGTAGTAATTTTGCGAATTGTATACTCAGTTATATTAAGTCGACCATATGTGAGAAATTAACAAATAACCTTTTGCGATTTTGCTGAATATAGAGCGCATCACTTGATAAATGAAGAAAGATATTGGATCTAAGGGTATAATGAAAGTAGATAATGGTAATTACTTCAGAAGTAGGCCGTGAAATGTTGATCTGCTTAAGTAAACGATTCATAAACCCTAGCTGGGAATGATTCAAAAACTTTAGCATTAGGAGACCAACTAAGTGAAGTAAATTTATCATTTATGTCCAAAATATTACGACTATGAGTTTTTAAACAGACTGCAGAGGATGAATCACATTTTGAAGACTAAATTCATATAATTACTAATGATTTCGCCTCTAAACCATTTAGTCTTCAGAACACAATACCTTACAAAGTATCCTTCCTCAGACATCTTCATTTCTGTATTTTATGTGATTAACTGTTTTGATTAGTCTATTCCTTTACAAATTAGAAGTATATCAACCGGTTCCGTTTATCTTAAAAAAACCTTTTAAAACTTCGTCGTTAGAAAGTGGGTGTCCCCCCCCCCAACTGGAATAACATCATAAGAAACACTAAGGACTAAAGCTAGACAGGTTTTTTTGTATATGGAAAAATTTGACTGGAGGACAAATTAGATTTTGAGTAGACAGTTTGTTGACAAATTAGTGTTAACACTTCCTTAATCAGTACATTACTTAGTTATCCTGCTCGACTACTGATTTATTTATTACCAGCCTAATTATTGTGATAATTAGTTCGTGTGGATTTGATTAAGTGGCAGTTAGGTCAAACATTTTTGTCTTTTTATTTCTCAACGTATAAATATTATGGCTATTCTTCACGTCTGGGTTTTGTTTGATTAGATAATTATTAATTAAAGTCATATGTACATACAAACTATCAGAAAAGTAACAAATATAATGGTAGTTAACTTTTATGAGTACGAATGAGTGACTATGCAAAACACCTATAAAATTCATTTGTGTAGATAATATAATGCTGTTATAAATCTTATATCACTAAACAGAGCGCTGTTATTATTATTATTATTATTGTGCCTTTTTTCAAACCAATATTCTTAGTAAACGATTGCTTTGAACAAGTTAACACTATGAGCACATATTGCACTCTCCAATCTAGCTTGATATTATTCAATACATAATTGAGTAAAATATAGATTCTTGTTGGAAATCCTACCACTTTATAAAATATTTCACCATAGTAAAGTCCAAATATTTGAATAACCGTTATAAATCCCAGCTATTTTTTAATAATAATGACGTGATATAGAGAATAAAATGGCTCTTTTTATCAACTATTCACTTATACAAATGCCCTCTCTCTCTCTCTCTACATATATATATATATATATATATATATATATATATATATATATATATATACTGACACTGTGTGATAATTCACATTTAAGGACAATATGCTATTACTATTATCATCATCATCATTATTATTACCAATCTTCCTGTTGAAACACATAGTTTAGGTTTGAATTATATTTTACTGAGATAAACGATTGACTATTTAAACTAGAAGCAGTAAACAAAAGTGTATAACTATTGAACATTGAATTATATAAAGTTGTTTGAATTTATCCTGTTGTGCTTTATTCAAAATTCAACGTTATTTCTTTAGAGAAAGTTTGCTATCAGTTCATCGTTTGTGATAAACTAGATTTAGAGTTTTTTTTTTCTAATAAAACCAGCAGAAACTTTCATTTTCTCTCACAATATATTCATTCATTCATTCAAATTAATTTTGTCCTAGTTATAAGCCTGTTCTCTTTTCCTTATTGATTTTTCGATATTCATATTCAAATCAAATTTATTCTCTCACTTTCTGGTTTAATTACTCATTCATTTATTCTATTGTTTACACTATCTGCTTTTATGGTCTGTAACGCATTGGTTTGGTTGTCTTCCTATTGAGTTCTATATTGACAGAATATACACAATGTGTATGTACGTAGGTGTATGTCAGTTAGTGCATTATCGTATTTATTTGTATGGCAGCTAAAAATAATAAAAAAAAAGATTTTTGCTTACTCGTCGTTCATTCATTGACTTGTTAGTTTCCTAATTTTCATTCATATTCTTCGTCTTATGTATATTGAAAATAGATTTCTTCTTCTGAAATGAAATGAAATGAATGAAATGAGTCTCTCTTTTTTATATGTATGCATTCGACAGTATTTGTATGTGTGTTTATATACGAACGTATGTACGCATTCTCACAGGACAAGGTCAGATATTAGAGTTCTAGATATAAGAAATAATCAACTGTTCAATTGATTTTCTTTCTTTTCATAGAAAAATTTTATGTATTATTTTTATGTAGATTCTCAAATGTGAGTAAATGTTTCTTACATTTTCTCTCCTTTCTATGTGGTCTACATAAATCCATTTAAACTAAAGGATAAGTAGTCTAATAGTAGTATATGTAAATATGAGACTTTGGCACTTTCAGACAGTAATCAGTGTAATCTTAGATTTGTAAAAAAACACTTAAAAAATTTCATTCATCACCTGTTACAAGATCCTATGCATTATTCTTCTTCTAGACTGAAAATGAATGATACAGTGAAAATAAGTGACAACATGTCTAATGTTAAGTATTATACAACAGATATGTTTTGCACCAACAAAATAACTATGCAATAATCAGTAGTATTATCTCTCTCAAATAAAGAGATTGAACAGTATTATGAAAGTTTCGTACAAGAATAAATTCCGACATTAGAAGATATTCATATGTTATGAAATAAATTGGATCATGTTAATGAATACAAAACAAAAACCTATCAACTATCCAATGATCCTTGAAGTGGTTGTAAAAAAATGTATCCATAAATAATTTCTTATCACGTCACTAAATTATTATTAAAACCAGTAAAAAGCCAATGATAAAAACTCTAAAACGACGATATATGAAGGAAAAAGTTCATTATGTCAATGAGAAAGAAGCAGATACAATTCATCGATGAAAATTTTCTCTTAGACGATGTACAATCGTATATACAGTCATTTCTACAGAATATTTATCTATTGAAAAATAGAAAACGATTACGTAATAGACTATTTAGAAATTTCAAAGTATCAAAAGAAATGCAGGCATGTAACTTAATTGTGTAAATAATGGAGAACAGAATTAAAGTGTAATTAACTTACAAACTGGAAGAGTTAGTGATAATTATTCACTTGACTGATATGAAAAAGAGACACTTACCAAAGAAAGTAGTAGTAATTATGAAAAGGTAGAACAGGTTTAGCAAATTGATTACATTGAATTACTTCTTAACTTATCTAATAAGTGTGTGTATTTTTCACCTCACTAATCATGGTAAAAAAAAATCGTTTTAATGTATGTATCATGCAAACAACTTATTTCTTGGACAGAACAGTTATCAAGTGCTCCTTAGGTTTTCAATGGTATCTTGCTAACATCAATCTTTGATGAATTCAATCAACTAAGACTTAATACCAATCTGTACAAACCGACTCAATTCTATTGTATTTGGTGAATAGTTTTGTCTTTAGTTATTGGTGTTTTTCTATATTCTTTTTATCCTACTTTCGATTATTTAAATGAAGTAAATTAATGAATGACTCTAAATCTTTTCGTGTGTAAACACTAGCCAAATCATAAAACAAACTATTTTCTTTTGAATAGCACACTGTTGCCCTTTATATTCATCATATTTACGATTTGTCATTTTGGTTTTCGGCTATTTCATGAAATGCTGATTTATAGTATGCTCTTTTTATTTTTAGAAACATCTTTATTATTATTATTATTATTATTATTATTATTATTATTATTATTATTATTATTATTATTATTATTATTATTATTATTATTATTATATTCCTTTTGAAAAAGAAACGCCTATTATGTCTTACTTTGGCACTTAATATGTCTGTTCATGATAGTCTATATGCATTTTGGGATACAACAGAATTTGGATTGATTCATAAAAATTGTCATCTATATCTGTCTAGCCACCTATATCAACCAATCTATTCTTACTATCATGATAGGCCACATATTTTTCAGACAAGGTCGAAAGTCTAGTCATATGTCTTAGTCACATGATTGTCTGAAGTCATCGTGGATCATTGTCAAAGCTAAATGGATTGAAATCATGCAGTCTGTTTTTATACGTTAAGCTGTTTATTTATTGAATGTATAAATTAGGTTGGTTGTATCTAACTTCTAGTTTAGGAATATCCGTAGTTTAGTGGTATTTAGAATATATTTTAGCCGTCTTTTTTATCTAGAAAGATAAATTCAGTAAACAGATCATCGTTTGAAAGAGAGTATAATATGAATTTATGAAACATTGTATATATTTCATTTGGGATGGTTGTTTGATGGAAGTGGGAAGTCTACCATTGGATGCCGACCCAGTGGTGCAGAAGGTTAGGCATTTGTCGCCAACCTGATGGTCCTTGGTGGGAGTCTGAGGTGCACACTGCTGAGGAGTTCCACACTGAAACGACAAAGAAGCTCTCCAGAGCTCCTTGGTTTCCAATGGTACCCTGAAAACATCAATCTGTGACATATTCAATCTACTAAATATATTATGAGAGGTAGATGGTTTATATAATCCAAGTAAAATCCCCATTAAAACTAAACATTGCTGGTTACCTAATCAGATAAAATATTGTAGCTCTTGTACTTCCGGGTAGGTTTTAAAACACAATAAAGTACGTATGGCACATAATTTATTAGGAACTTAAGTGATATCTGCCAGTACTTAGTTACCATGACATGCACACCACAGCAAAAACTAGGGAATTCTAAAAGCTTAATGCCTAGTATAGTGACAATCAGTAAACATATGAGATTTAGACCCAACTTATCAACCAAGTAGACCTACTTCGTCCCTATTGTCAACCATATATATATTAGTGTAGAGACTACAAATAAGTCCCAGAGAGAAAGGAATCAAAATAAGTGCGCAAAAAATAACATGTGGTAACAATAGCAAATCAAATTCAGTTTCAATAGAACAACCTGATAACCATTTATGGGGAAATTCATATTGCTCACTTCAATCTGACGCTTGCGCCGATGATTAAACATGAAAACTACAATTAAACTATTCGGCTGAAAGAATGTAGTCTAACAAAATCACTTTTGGGAGCTTTTGTCAATTTACAAAAGATTTACATTGAGGAGCTCTATATGTAGAGTTTACATTATAAGTTTACAGGTTATGTTAAAGACTATAAACATTCTAATTCCTTGAGTTGTCATATCACCTGAAATACGATTGGCTAATAAATTCTGGAGGTAGCTTGAAATCTCACATTACCACCAGGGAAGTTTAGTTCTATTAAATCCCGCCTAACCAGAATATAGCTTGATTTCAGACATCATGTAGATGTCTCAGCCATTAAGACACGACCTTTTCCTTAACGGCAGTATAGACCCACCTATCTGGATATTTTTGAATATCCTAAGCAAGAACAGTTTAAAGAAGCCACAAAAGGTACCAATGTACTTGGTTCAATCGTATGTCGTCAATATACGATTATTTAGATAGGTTTTGAATTTAGAGCCCAATTACCAATCCATATACCCGATATTCAGAGCTGTAAAAAGGCGATTAATTGTGACCATCTGAATAATAGCTAACGTTTTTTAAAACCTAGAGATTGTAGTCATATTGGTGAGCCTCTGTATACGTAATCTTTTTTCACCTTTAAGCTGAATAACTATCATTAGATTGACAAGCAAGTCAAGAATTTCTTCTAGCCGTAGCCTATTGCTCAGTGACTACAGATTAAACGCAGATTAGTGTGATGATAAATAATGGGATATTCGATTAGAAATATAACACTTCTTGGCCCATTTTCCTCTTTGCCTACCCTTTTTTGCAAAGTAAAGAGATACATACATTGAAATTTGTTCCTCATAACTAATGCTTGGAAATAATAATAATAATAGCAACAGTCGTGGTTGTAAACTTCACGATTGGACATGAGTAGCAGATGCCGTCATTTAAAAGCATTTACAGAGTATATTCTTGAGTAATCAGCTACATGAAACTATACCGAACAGAAAGGCATCGCAATACTGGACATCTGGTGTATTTAATTCATTTATCTAACCACATTTATAATCCCGAATATAGCCATTATTACATTATATTTCCGATTAATCCAACCTATGAATAATTTTTCATTTAACATTGTTATTAGATGTCACTATTGCTTAGACTTCAAAACAATTTCAAAGACGTCACTTCGTTCACAGAATACATGTTCGTTCGGATAAAATTTCTATTTTCAATACGAATACATCTGTAACATGTTACAGTGATTTTTTAAAATGTAGATTATTACAATTGTCACTTGACTAAACCAATTAACATGAGGTGGATAATACATTTAACATGCCAACCAATAGTCCTGTAGGTACGTATCAGTAGTGCTAAATTATAGAGATATAATTGAAATGATGCATTTAAGATTTTTACTGAATATTACACTTTAGGTTAAAAAGAAACACTATAACTGATTGTAAACTGTTGAAACTATTCATGACAATTGATTATTTTGTGTTTGTTTAAACGGCACGTAACGAAAGGAATTAAACAGCATTGGAATAAATGCCTCATAATCCTACTTATAACTAACGTAATTGTATTTCAATGGAATATTGAAGTATAGGCATTTTATACACTCCTTTATAGATATAGATATCTATTTAAAATACCTTCCGCAAGGATGTTAGTTTAGTATCCCTGAGGATATTATATTTATCGTAGATTCATAATGGTCTTATTTTAGACAATTCCCAAAATGGAACTAAAGAACTCTATTTTCTAGTGACATTTATTACTAATAGTGACCATTTTCAAGCCGTATTGATATGAAATCTGAATCAAAATGGTTAGAAATAGTATACTTGTAAAATTCAAATGTATTAAAAATTTCAATTCCTGGCGTCCACACCTTTAAGTCGCCTTCTTAGACAATAAATAATTGAACTAAATTTATGTAACTTTAAATACTATAGAGGAATAAATCAATATTTGAAGAGCTAGAAACAACAAACAGTTGATAATCATTCAGATCATAGGTGAATCAAGTGTGTGTGTATTTTCCCAAAAATATCTGAGTGAAAATAGATTCATAAGGTTAGTGCGAACACGCTAAATCCTAACAAAGATACTAGCATGTCTTGGTCACTGAACGTTGAATCGATTATTCCAACTGGTGAAGGCCTACATCATTCACTTACACGATATAGATTAGAAGTGGATACGGTGACTGGTTCACAACAATCGTAACCCATCTTATGTGACAGCCTACACCCCATCCCAACATTTAAATATATTCTTGATTGGTAAGTTTGTCTACTATATATAGCCCCTACTGAAGGAACAGAAAATCCTAGCCACTACAATTAGCTTACGGGATACGTAGTCAGTGAATGGTGCGTTTTCAGTGTAAGTCCACTTAAGTCAGGCGGCCACACTATCCCACTTAAATTAAGTAAAGTTAGACTATTAATCGATGTCAGTCCAGGAACTGAGGAAATTTTTCCAATTTCTTTCTGTGTATTGATTAATAATAAGCTAATTTAATCCGATTATTTATCCTCTCAAGAAGCGGCTTAAATTAAAGCTGCACTAATCAGAAATCAAAATACTCTACACACTGAGATTTTATGAATAATGCTATCTGGCATAAACAACCCAACCCAATGTTCAGTTTATTTCAGTGCAATTACTCGACATCTATTTGATAGTAGTCATATTATTAACACTTATTAAACTTTCAAAATAATCAGCAGAAATAGGAACGTTACAAACAATACGATTCATTGAAGAAGTAGCCACAAAATTACTCATATCAGGTCTGTACTGGCTAGAAGAAATATATGACATGTTATCATTATCACGGTAAATTTGATCATTTTGATCAAATCGTCCAAGTATAAGACATATCAGTGTGTTTATTTCTCACCCTTGTACTTCATGTTATTAATATGTGTTTAAGAAGAAGATATAGATCTAATAACTCTTAAAAACTCTAGCTTGAAGCACTATTTTTGGTCTGCTAAACAAACGAAACGAATGCTGAACATCAAATTTCTAGTGATATATCAGAAGAAATCTTATAAAAGTATCTAAGCATATTCAAACAGACGGTGTATTGAAAGAAACAACTCTATTCATGTAAATCAAGTGTTTCATTAAGAAGTGTAAATGAGACAATGACACTTAAATCTCAGGATGACCATCGAGAAAGTAGGTGAATAGTCTGACTGCTAAACTTCTACAATATTGAGGATGCCTCATCTCCAAAACCATCATTCATTTAGAAAAAACAAGCTGTAAACTGTGCAATGGTTTTTGATTAGCTTTCATTACAATTGATTTAATTCACTGTGATAACTGTAGTCGTAATCATTGTGTCAATTAAATATAATTTCTGCATAATAATTATTCATGTCAATTTTGAGTTGTTTACTCAACTGATGATTTTTCTTAATAATCACTGTAATTTTATTGATTTATATATGCATACATTGTGTGTTGTTTTGTTTGCCTTACAAACTGATGTAGAATTACTCTCTTCCTGCTCATCTTGGTCTTCTTGCATCTAGTTAGCTGAGTTGGAGCTTCGTTCAATGTCATTATGTCTCTACCTGTTGATCTCATACGCTCATAATCAACGTAGTATCTTAGTTCTGGGAACCTATCAGACAGAGATGTTTTAAACAGTGAAAGCTGACGCTTGAAGTTCAGTACTTTCACTCATTTTTTCATTCATTAAAAGAGTCTAGCATATTAGAAAATATCTAATTCCTAACATATTAATTTTTTTAATCTTGCACTCTGGGCTGACAAATAACGGTATTTTTAGGAACTTGTAAGTCATACATTAGTGGTTATTACTGACATACTTAATATACCAAAAACTAACCATCGACATTGAATTCAACATAATTGGTGAACATTTTGCATGTAACTTACACAGCTATGCACACTTATACAATGGAATCAATTGATGGCAGATGTTTTCAATTAAACGTTTTCATATATATGTATTGTTTACATTTCAAGATGATTATTACCATTATTCTAAGTTTTATCAAATATATACAGTTGACGAATTTGTCAGATGACTTATCTAATGATGAGTCTTTTATTATTTCGTGTTGAGAAAGGTTATTGTATTTGTTATTTTTATTATTATTTGTTGTTGTTGCTATCTTATCGTTTACATTAAAAAAAAAGTATCTATTACACATGTTCATGTGACAACAATATTCAAGATAACACTATTAATAATATGAATAACAATTGTAATATTATTAATCATTAGTAATAGTATTTAATCTGGGAAATATCTACTTTCGTTGATGTTATTTTTATTGTTGTTATTGTTGTTGTTACTATTGTTGTTATTCCATACTTCATTGCCTTACCCCACCCTCCCGCATTTCCATTAAGAGTTCTTTTGTTCGATTCAATCATTTACATTCACATGTATGTTCCATGTATAGTTTTTTTTTGGTTAAACAGAAAAAATATAAATGAACAACTTTCTTGTTAAAATCGTTTATTTTTTTCATAAATTGTGGCCAAAATAATAGAAATGTCAATATGATTTTCAGGAAAAAAAAAGAAGATAGTAGAAAGTGATTAAATGAAAGTGAAAAAAAGAAAGAAAAAAAAGTTTTGTTTTCATTTATCAACAATACAACTGGATAGATTTCAACAGTTGATTGATTATCTCATTTATTATTATTATTATTATTATTATTATTATTATTATTATTAATCTTTTAATAAAGTAATTATGACACTTGTTGTTTATAAAGTCTCTTTGTTATTCTGTAATAAACAACATGAATATGATTTTAAGTTTTATTGTACACTTTCCAAAACAAAATGGACAATTTATAATCTACTGATAAAAAAAAATAAAGATTTTTTAGTGAAGAAAACTTTCTTTTTGAGTAAATTATTTATATGAGCTGTACATTTATGTTTATAATGATTTAATGCATACACTTAAGCTATTGAAAACTAGCTCTCCTATCCCCAAACACAGTAACAAATGCCGATGAAGATGGACAGTGTAGTATCAGTCTCCACAGTCAGTAGTAGACCTCAACATACACAAAACGAAAAGAAACATCCTCCGATACAAAACAACACAACACTAACCCTATTTCACTTGACGGAGAAATTCTGCAATATGTAGAATCCTCCACATACTCGGACTCCATCATCAATAGAAAAGGAGAGTGTTGTCTGATGCAGATGTGAGGGCGTGGATTGAAAAGGCAAAATCAAGCATTTCTACAACTAAAAGACATCTGGAAGTCAAACCAACTATCAGTCAACATTAAAGTCAACATTTTCAATACAAATGTGAAGACAGTTTGTTCTGTTGTACGGAGTTGAATTTTGCATGCAGAACTACGAAAAGCGTAAGATACTTCGGATTCGTTGACCAGATACCATCAATAACAACGTTCGGTGGCAGAGAACAAATTAACAGAATTCCAACCGACGAAGAAATTAGGAAAAGATGTTGGAGGTGGATTATCTGTCGGGCATGCTATTGAGAACATATGAATCACATTTCAGAAAAACACTACGTCTACATCATGTCCACTCAGTTTATCATTCTGTAAAACGCCTAACACTGAGTTAAATTCATGAAATCAAATCATGACTACCAGAAATCTCTGAATGGCCCACAATACCATAATACAAATATGTTCAGATAACTCTTAGTTTATCATCGCTTACGAGCAATTTTTTGACAAAAGAACATGTATTTACATGGGGTTGATAAGTAGCAGTGAAATTACCGTTTCGATCTTATTATTATCTCACCTCCTGATTACTTTACCTCTTTAAAAGTAAACGTATTTATGCATCAGCTCTACCAAACTAAAAGGAATACATGAGCTATATGATTCAATTCATTTCAGTTACGCTAAAAACAAGCTGTCTCATTAGGAGATTATTTACAACAAGCTTACTGTTGATACACATTTTGACAATTGTATGATAAAAGCGCTATGGCTTGGTGTCATTGTATTTGTTAAATTAAATAGTTTTATTGAAAGGCTTTTATCATCATTTTAGGCAATATTATTAGTACTTATTTCATATAGAAGAATAACAACCTAATTAAGTTATCTAGCTCAATGACTATATCAACATTCAGTGAAGCTGCTAATTTTGTACATCATTTCAGTATGTTAGTTTGCTCACATTTACGCGGGGTAAAAAGTTTTGGTATTAAATGTAAGTCCATTTCTCACTGTAAACTGAATTTATTTTACTACAGTTTTCTGTCATATTTTACAATTCTAAAAATAATCAGGTGAAATAAAATAAATATTTTCATATAGTTACTATATGATTAGGATGAACTTATATCCTCCCGTTGATTTCTTATGAACTGAAACCGATCAATCTCAGTTGCTATATATGCATCCTGTGTGGATTGGCTTGATATAGCTGTTATTCACAAGTATTATTTAAGTTGGATTGTTACTGGCAAGCGGAATCCATAACGCGCGTTCCGTCCTATTTGGGACTCGTCAGCTGGATGTACCTATCTTACCATGTGAAATTATTAAAAAAATTTTTTTACAATCATCAGTACAGATATAAATGTGTAGATTTGTAAACCATCATCGACTTTAGTTGCACTCCACTTAGATTGCAACAAAAAATAAAGTCGCATAATAGATTATTATACAGTTCATTTATTAGTTGAGTTTAAACTCTCTATCATATCTAAAGCATAATTAAGATTATAGCAATGAATAAAATGTATAATTTATTGACAAGAATTATTATATGTTAGTGACAAAGTTATTTTTTTAGTTGATGGTGAATAATAAAACTGAAAAATATTAAGAGTTTAATTTGGATTGTGGCAGTTTAGTAGGATCCATAATGTGTATTTTGTCCTACTTCGAACTCGTCAGCTGGATGTACTCACATCTTAGTGTTGATGCTCGTGTTAGTAATCTAATTAACTTCGTTTCGTGTCAAACACCATTGTGTTCGCCACTAGACTACTGACTTTAGAGATTCATACATGTTCAACGAGTATATAGGCGTAATTTGAATGTGTTTGAATCCTCCTGTTGGTTTAACATGGAGTAATCAATTTCAGTTTGCATAAATTTCGCTGAATTTTGTAAAATATTACATGAATCAATGGAAAATAATGTGGCCAAATAACAATTACAGAGATCACCTACTAACACAGAGTCCTAACACAATAAGTATCAAAACCGTAAACAGTTGGTCAGCAAAGAAAGTAGGTTAATCTAGCGAGATTAATCATCTACACACAAACTATGTGATATTGGGTAAATTCATTGTATATGCTATTAACTGTAATACACAGACATTATACATTATTCATCACCTTAAAAGAAAACTTAAACCTAATTGTCACGCTTGAATGATTATTGGCTGACACATCGCTTTCAGAAAATACCAAACCATATTTATGTAAAACGTTTCAGTATTCTTGAAGTATCCTAGCATTATACTTTATGTTTCTGTGATTCTTCAAGTCTCTGCGTTACTATGAAACTTGAAGTTTGAACTAGACATGAATTGGAAATGAGTAATTAATTTATCTGATTGACATCTGGTGTAGCTCTTCGGTTGTGAATCCAAACGCTCACCTGAATATATACATATATATATGTCACTGTCTGTTACACCATATAGAGGATAGGCCGACGACCAGCATTCTCTAACTAACTCTATCCTCAGCTTTCCTTAACAGATCTTCCCAAGTGCTCTTCATTCTATTCATGTCTGTCTCCAATTTCCAAAACAATCTGCTACTGAGTGTTTCACTTTTCCATTGGCCTTCGGGATTCCAAGTCAGTGTTTGTCTTGTAACACAATATAGTGGTTAGCTCAATGTGTGTCCTATCCACCTCCAACATCTTTTCCTAATTTCTTCGTCGGTTGGAATTCTGTTGATTTGTTCTCTGCCACCGAACGTTGTTGTTGATGGTATCTGGTCAACGAATCCGAAGTATCCTACGCAGAAAGTTGTTGATAAATACTTGTATCTTTTGGATGATACTTTTCCTAGTTCTTCATACAAGTTTCAACTCCATACAACAGAACAAACTGTCTTCACATTTGTATTGAAAATGTTGACTTGAATGTTGACTGACAGTTGGTTTGACTTCCAGATGTCCTTGAGTTGTAGAAATGCTGATTTCGCCTTTTCAATCCGCGCTCTCACATCTACATCAGACAACACTCTCCTTGTTTATGGATGATGCAGTCCAAGTATGAGAAGTATTCTACATGTTGCAGAATTTCTCCGTCAAGTGAAATTGGGTTAGTGCTGTGTTGTTTTGTATCGGAGGATGTTGCTTTTCCTTTCGTGTATGTTGAGGTCTACTACTGACTGTGAAGACTGATACTACACTATCCATCTTCATCTGCATTTGTTGCAGTGTGTGGGATAGAAGAGCCAACTTAGATCATCTGTGACGTCTAAGTCATCTAATTGCATCCATGTTGTCCATTGTATCCCGAATATCGCCTTAAGATGTTCGCAGTCTGGATGATTTAATCAACCACCATGAGAAAGAAAGGTGGATGGGGTAGAGTAAGTAACCTTGTCTGACACCGGTCTTCACTCCGAATGAATCTGTGAGCTGATCTACATGCACGAGTTTACGATGTAGTCCGTCGTAATAATTTCATATGATGTTGACTATCTTCTCAGGTACGCCATACAATCGTAGAAGACTCCCTAATACTCTCCTATCCACCCTGTCGAATGTTTTTTCGTAGTCGATGAAGTTGATATAAAGTGGTGAATTTCATTCAAATTGATTGTTCAATAATGAAGTATAGAGTAGCGATTTTTTCGGTACACAATCGATGCTTACGGAATCCAGCCTGTTGATCTCGAATTTTATCACTTATTTCAATAACACTGTTGAAGACCTTTCCTGAAGATGAAAGTAGAGTGAAGTATTTTTAGTTCTAGAAATTGCTGAGATAGTATTACTGTGGTGTTATGATGAGGTATCCTTCTTTCCAGTCTGTTGGTACTTATTCTTCCTCCCAAATCTGTTTTTCTGAATAGAATGAAGAGTATCTTTCCAGTTGCTTCTATATCTGACTTCATTGCTTTGCTTAGCTGGTATGTTATCTGACCCTGCTGACTCGCCACTCTCGATTTGTCTGATGGCCATTTGGATTTCTTCGACTGTTGATGGGTCAGTGTTTATGCGGGATGAATTCTGTAGATGCTAATTCGATGACTGGTGGGTTCAGTGTAGCTGGTCTATTCCAGAGTTCTTCGAAGTGTTCTACTCACCTATTTCATCCTTCATTCACTTTAGTGGTTGGTTTGCCGGCCTTGTTATTGATTGGCCGTTCTAGCTTACTGAATTTCTCAGCTAGCTTCTTCATTGTATCGTATTGGTGTTTCATGTTTCCTTCTCTCGATGATTTTTCCATCGTCATTGCTAGGTCCTCAATGTATTTCTGTTTATTTGACCTGATGCTTCTCTTCACTTGTTTGTTGACTTCTGTGTATTCGGCCAGTATCTTGGCTTTCTCTGTTCTTGTCTAGCTGTTAATAATTGCTATTGTCTTGTTCCTCCTTTCTTGGATCTTATCCAGAGTACCAACACAAATCCATTCTTTTTGGTGATGCTCCTTACTACCCACAACCTCCTAACATGTAGAAGTTATTGTTTCCTTCATCTCTTTTCAGGTGTCCTCCATATTAGTACCATCTTCTTCTAGTAGATCATGAAGTGCTTGGAACTTATTGTTGAGAGTTATGTTGAATTCGTTGCGTTTGTTAGTATCCTGGAGAAGGGCTGTGTTAAACATTTGTAATACTACTGCTCCAGTTGTCCAGTGCTTTTTCAACTTCACTTTC
The DNA here is from genome assembly GCA_025215515.1 of Schistosoma japonicum. Lineage (NCBI taxonomy): Eukaryota > Metazoa > Platyhelminthes > Trematoda > Strigeidida > Schistosomatidae > Schistosoma > Schistosoma japonicum. The sequence continues at coordinate 61,921,592 of CM046061.1, read as the reverse complement.
ATTTCAACCACTACCAGATAGTGATCTGAAGCTATGTCAGCTCCTCTCCTTGTTCTTACCTCTTCCATGGTCCTTCTAAACTTCGTATTGATGCAGATGTGGTCGATTTGGTTCTTCGTAATTCTGTCTGGTAAAATTTATGTAGTTTTGTGTATGCCTTTGTGGGTGGGTAGAATATGGTGCCACCTATAATCATTTTGTTGAAGGCATACAGGTTTGCGAACCTCTCAACGTTTTCATTCCTTTCTCTCTAAGTCCATGTCATCACATGATGTCTTCATATATGGTGTTGTCCATTCCAACCTTGGTATTGAAGTCTCCCATCAGAATGGTAAGGTCGTTGGCTGAGCATTTGTCGATGGCTGATTGCAGCCTTGCTTGAAACTGATGTTTTTCGTCTTCGTGGCTGTCTTTGGTGAGTAAATAGAACTGGATGACATTCATTGTAATCCCTTCCTTCTTGAAAAGTGCTTGAAGGATATTTTGATGACCCTAGGTCCATGAGATTCTTATCCTATAAGGACCTCCGATGCTTCTTAGGACAACATTAGTGCTACTCCTTGTATGTGTGTATGTGAGGCGACTTTTCTTAGTGACCGGATTATGGAAACACTTATCCTGAGGATAATCGTTGATGTCCAGCTTGTAACCTAGGTGTTTCTCTTATTCCAAGTATCTTCAGGTAGTATCTTTTCATTTCTCCAGTAAATTCAATACTTTTCTCTGTCTCCCACATCATGTGGATATTCCATGTACGTATATTAATTGTTGGTGTGGTTGTCAGGAGGGTCAGCGACCTCGTAGCTTCCAAAGAAATTCGGCTTTCATAATGAGGCGTTATAACTTTCGAAATGAAGGCCACTATATGGTTTATGCTAGCTGGTTTCACAACAGTATAAATTGTCCAATAATGCTATTTAGATTAATTGATATCATGAATCAAAATCTTCAATAGAAAGGTTTCTATCTGACCAGTAACTTCAAATGATTCTTTTTACTTCAGAAGCTTGCTATTTCAGCCCAATTAATATTTTGATGGTCTTCTCTGTTGTAATAAAATGTTTCAAATTTATTACTGTTGTTGACAAATTTTTGATTTTAATAACATTCTAACTGATTTGTGTAATAAAGTGCTGAATGTGATTCTAGTACACTCTGTGAATTACCTATTAACACAGGATAGTAGATAAATACATTGATTGATTACCACCTAATGATCACTGTCATGCTTGTCTGGTTCTTATTGTTGATTCAATCCATCCAGTGACAGTTGGTCATTTGAACTGAACACATTTAAGTACTAGAATATTTACAAATGCATTATCAGTCTGTCAACTATAATGCATTGTAGTCATTATTTAATTGTAGGTTTTAGATTAAACACTAAACTGTGCCTAATTGACTCCATGAATAATGCATTTTCTTCATTTTCTATTTATTTAATAGTCTAATTTTTAGATGTCTTAGACATAGGACAGCAGGTTCGTAATTTCAAAGTGAATAATAAACTTTCAAGGTGTAGCCCTTTAACGTCTCTTAAAACTGTTGCTAGTGAGATGTAGATAACTTAACGTTAATCACAGTGTATTAGATGCTGAGACTAATTATCCAAAAGACATACAGACATCTTAGAAATAAATCAATCAACATACCATTTAACGGCTCCATAAAAATGCTTTCAACTCTTTTCTCAATTGAACAATTCATTATATCACTTTTCAGGTCACTTTTAACCAATCGAGTGTTACTGATTTCATACTTACTTATCACGAATGTTTTTCTATTATGTACCGTTGCTATTTGCTTTCAATTTTCTAGTAAAATCCTAAATATAAGACATACGTCATTATATAGTCCCTTAACTGAATTCACATTTTTTCTATGTTATCCATATTTTATGTTCACTACAGATTCCATTCATTTGTGTGCGAGTAGTATAAACGTGCTTTTGAATTTGAAACACTATAAGTTACAAGCATCTAACAAGAAACTATTGAAGTGAAATAATTTAATATAATTTTGTTTGTATCTTTTTCTTTTTTCTGTTTTATCTGTCGTATATCTTACACGAAGAATTCATCAGTTATAGTGTTATGTAATAAACTTACCACATCTGGAATAATAAGTTACAAAGGTTTCCTGACAAATCACATCTTCCATAACATTAAGTGTTAACAGATTTGTCTATTCTATTATGGTCTTTACATGTACACTTACGCGTCTATTTAATAACAGGAATGACCTTTGACTGATCTAAGGAGTGCTATGATAGAAAGCAAAGAGATGATAATCTTATTCTTTTTAACATTCATGAATTTATCTAGCCCTATCTGATAGATGAAAACATCTAAAGTTGATGGTCAGGGAGTTTAGGATCATATATTTCAAACAACTTCATAAATAAACATATCCAAGAATTTCCTGATTACATAACAGTGCATTTAAAGATAACATGAGAACAGAAACAAAGTACGAAACAGGAAGATAAGATACATAAATAATCAGCCCTAGCTCGTGAGTCGTAGATGACATATTAATTGTTTATGGTTTAAATAAGGGACAATATGAAAACAATAGAGTAAATTATTTGGGAGACATGCAACATGCATTATTATTATCTCTTTAAATATCGTTCTGAAAGTCCAATCATTATTCTTAATTTGCCTTCTACGACACATTCACCTATAAACCCTAGTAAATATTACACATGGGATTGATAGAATGATATGAATTGTGAAAAGTCTTATCAAATGAGATCTACTTACAGTGATATAAATTCAAATAGAGACGTACCTGCTCATGTTGATGTTGCATTTGATCAAATGATGAGTAACTTAAGTGGAAATTTTGTCATGTACAACTTGTCATATGCACATTTACCAAAAAAGAAATAAATACAAAGTTTCACCAAATTAAAAATGTCAACCAACTGATCCATGAAGCGCTAAAAAGAAGGACAATTCTTTGATAGATTAAGATTAGTTCGTCCCATAAAAAAATTAGTACTAGTCTGTTACATCATAATAACTACGTAACATTCAAGAAGCTTATAACAATGAAACCTACGGATCCCAAGGAAAATCTTTAGTTTGACGCAAATCCGGAAAGATAGTGAGGGAAAAACATCCTTCTGTTTAAAAAAGACAACAGAAAATGGTATAAAGTAGAAAATATTTGAATGATATTTTCATGAATAGTAACATTTCCATTATTGCTTGTTGCGGAAATGATTAAATTCAAAGTTTCATACCTCCGGTTTGACAAATAAAAGCCAGGAAACACTGGACAGCTGTTTCGTTTCGTATGGGACTTCGTAGAAGTGTGCACTCATGACATCATAAGAGATGGAGCCTAAAATTCAAGTGTATCAAGATGAATTATCTAAACAGATGGATCAGGCACCCAGTGGTTCACATTTCTGATTTAGATCTATCCGTGATATAGCGTAACTGTCATTTAATGTTACTATTGATCAATTACTTCATCTCAACATGGTTAAATTCCTCCTCTAACATACTTTCATCGAAACTGATAAACTCTTGATTTTAAGTGTATAGGGAATGATTTATTTAACTAGCATTAATCTATAGTCTGAAACTTTAAAAAATGAAATATAGTTGAATGAATTTTTCATTCAATGACTTTTACAGCATACATTTCAGAAAACTATATTTTACTATTGCATCACTCTGAGCTATTCTATGCTGTTTCAGGATAAAAGAATTAAGGAATGTTATTGTTATTACAAGTATATGTGGTACATGTTACTGGTTTGTTAAATATCAATTAAGCCAGGTTACTTTTTCATAACGTGGATCAAGTCAGTTGTGTCAGTTAGTGTATATTTGGATTCTTTTAGAAATTAACTGCAAAATTCAGTTAATTCTACCCAAACACAAAGAGCATTGATGAAAAACTAACAACAGCCAAAATAAGCGAAAGTATGACTATATATGGTCAGCTGATACATGAATTAAATAAATGATAGTCTTTGTGGAGATGGGTATTAGGCTTAGTTGTTTGTATTCACCGTAAACTAATATTTATTGTGTACCACTTAAAACCAGTGATCACTGGATAGTTGTTTCGTCCTAGTATGAGACTCCTCGATGGTATCCACCCACGATTCTACCAGGGGATAAAACGTAGAGCCTGTGAATTTCACTCAAACACATAACCATTTACACCATTCAGCTAGCACCCAATGGCGAAACACCCATTTTCATTAATCTAATACCTATTTCACAAAACTACCTTCAATTCAGTTGCCGTAATCAGCTCACTAATTGCTAAATTTAGAACGTTCCTGGAGTTCTATTGAGAAGTGACTAATATAGTTCGGACTTGTGAAACAGTTATTACAAATCGCAGTAAACGATTGTCTCGATATATTACAAGTTGACAGAAGTGGAAATACTACTAATGGATGTTGGTCCAATAATGTGAATGGTTAAGCATTTATCGCAAACCTCTGGAATGGATTCCATGTACGAATAGATGGTGTGTGTTGCTGAATAACATAATACTAAAACAAAACATCTGCCCAGTACTCTCTGGTTTTCAGTGGTATCCAACTAGCATCAATCTGTGATAAATACAAACAACTAAACATAGTATAAAAATTCTTTAATGCGACAGTAATCGAGAGTCAGTGCACAAACAATTACTTTTAACTATGTACACTATCATTATCATCAGAATACCGAATAAAATTGAATACACTACTGTTCTTATTATATCCATCACTTAATATTATAAATTTTTCTTTAGCTTATATTATTGTTTGTTTTTTTTTCATTATTTTGTTAATAAGTTTAGTTCTAACAAATTGATAACCTCCAGTTATCAGACATCATACAAAGTTCATTCTATCATCTCAACGTTAGTTGATACACGACAAACATGATCTTTAGTATTTGATTAGTTCTTTAAATCAAATAACATGATATTGATTGCCTTTTTTGGTGACAGATTAGTATAAAATGAATAAATACTGACGTTACTTTATAATAATTAGTTCCGGTAATTGGTTTCTGGGATTCTTTTTAAAAGGAGTACCTAGTTAGCCAACCCATAATTCTTTTAGGAATAAATTACTGTAGATTAACCACTTTCAGTTATGAACATGGACGATGACTTAACATTTAGAAAAAGATAAAGACAATTCAGTGAGAAAATTTTCGACGATTTCAGTTTACTTTAATTGTACAATCGTTTATGTAGTCAGTTTCTATAAGATATTTGTCTAATAAAAAAAATAGAAAGCGGTTATGTAATAAGTTATTTGGAAGCTTCGAATATCAAAAGAATTACAAGTGTGCTGCATAATTGTCTAAATGATGAAGAGAAACTGTTCTAAATTGAATTTAATTTACAAGTTGGAAGAATGAGAAATAATTGCCTACTTGATTGGCATAAAGAAGAAACACATGTTAATGATAGCAGTAGTAATTATGAAAAGATAGAAGTTTATCAAATTGATTATAAAGTAATGAAAATTGAAAAAGTAAAACATGAAAGTAGATTCAAAGTAATAATAAAAAGTAGATAAATGATGGGGAAATAGGGGTCAGGGTAAGTTTAATGGTTGGATGCACTGTTTTCGAACTGCTTTTTCTAGATTACCAAAGCTTCAGATAGGCATAAGATGTTCATTCATGCCCCTCTTTGAAATAAATCGATTGACAACATAAATTAGCCCGACGGATGATTCTGGTGGATCGATACTGCCTAAATTGATTAGATGTCTTTGCATTGAACTCGTAATCGGTTTGAATTCACCTTTCTAGAACCAAGCTGAATAATGTTCTGAGATGTGCTTAGAAAGTGATCTCTTTGTGCAGCCAATATAACGAGCTCCACAGGAACACTCATTTAGAAGATGTGTAAAAGTATTACAACAGTAGGAACGACTAACATAATTCTAAAATGATCGTAGTTATAACTTTTCTAGAGTATACATTTAATAACTTTAAAAATGTATCGTTTCAAGTACGACGACTGTGACTATTACCGATAATAACAATAGTATTACTAGTACTCCTACTATTGCTAATGCTATTGTTACTACAAAGATTTTTATTGCATATTTTCATTGTAGTGCAATTTTCATTTCAAATTAATCAAGAATAATTAAAATTATTTGTTTTAATGTTTTATTTAGGAAATAATTTCTATATCAACAAGAGTCAGATCAATGATAACTGTCTCACTAACTGTTGCTTTGATATGTTTGAACTCAACGTCATAGTTCCTCAACTAGAATTTTATCAATTATTTTCAATGTTTCCCCACCTCACCAATGGGAATGAATAGTGGTCAATAATAACAATTAAAGCTTTCAATGGTTAGCGTTTTTTTTAGCGAGGTTGTTGTTTGACAGGATGGGGTTGCTAATTCTATGCCCAACCCTCCCCCTTTATCCGGGCTTGGGACCGGCAGTAACCCTAGAAGGGTTCCAGGCAGAGAACAAATCAACTTCCAGTAGAGTAAAAAATTAGGAAAAATCGCTGGAGGTGGATAGGACACACATTGAGGAAACCATCAAATTATGTCACAAGACAAGCATTAACATGGAACCCTGAAGGTCAAAGGAAAAGGGGGAGACCCAAGAATACACTGCGTTGGGGATCGGAGACAAACATGAAGAGAATGAAGAGCTCTTGGGAAGGGCTGGGAAGGAGAGTTGGGGACAGAGTTGGTTGGAGAATACTGGTGGGCGGCCTATGCTCCACATGGGGTAACAGGCATTAATTGATTGATTGATTGATTGAATAATGATAATAATAATAATAATAATAATAATAATAATAATAATAATAATAATAATAATAATAAAGCTCTTAGACCTTTAGGTAATAAATGTTTATGGTGATTTGGTATTCTTGAAGTATTTTTATATTTAACTTTGTATTTTTATAATTTGTTATCATTCAGCACTTGTAAATACTAGACACAAGAATATTAAGAAGTTAGATATACATTTCCAACTGTTGTTCGAGTGTTCCATAGTTCATTCTTCATCTTTGTGATTCCAGAACAAAATGAATTATTGTCATGTCAACCAATTTTTTGACAAAAAAACACGGTTGATCTATACTCAGCAACAACTTCAGAAAAAAAATTCTCCATTGATTAGTTACAATAATAAAATGTATAATGAGCTTTCCTTGATTACAATTACTGTTTACAATTAAATTATCATTGAACATAATGAAAATTACTTTCATTTCTAGTATTTATTATTATTATTTTTCTTTATAAACAGATTTTCTACGTTACCTTCTTCTAGTTTGTTCTAGATTATAGAGAGAGTATAGCGTAAAAATAAAAATCGAAAGAAAAATAAAAAGAAGAAGAAGAAGAAAGAATCAAGACTACAAGTGACATTTACTTGAAAGTTGATTAATTCATAAGATAAATATAAACAAACTACTAGTGATCGACAAATAGATGTTGTTGTTGTTGTTATTTTTTTCTTTCCAGTAACAACAAAACACAAAATAAACAAATTACAATCAACTGAATATATACAAGAAATAATAATAAATAGCTATTGTCTTTTTGTTTTAAATAATAAGTATGCCTTGTGTGTGTGTTTGTGTGTATAAAGAGATTTAAACTTAAAGTTGACATGACACTAAAACAGGTCAATTTATGTGTATTTCAATAGTATACAGATATGCATATGGAAACTATGAATATACAACAATGTCAGAAAACTATGACTACATTTTATTTCGATATGCATACATTTTATCGATGTTTTTTTTTAAATCATTTTAATGTGGAGAAAATACAAACATCTTGAAGTGTACACCATTTATTGATAAATGGTCATTTGCTATTAGTGAAATAAGTAGTAGTAGTAGTAGAAGATGAATAAGAAAAATAAAAGTGTATGACAACAATGATGATAATACATTAGAACAATATACATGAATAGAAAATATTGTTTTCAATGAGATCTTTGTTAGGCTATAATACAAGTGATTTGTATTTGCATATATTACCTACATCTTATGTTGAAATATATAATTAAGTAGTTGTTTTCTTAAACACTAGCAGTACATATATCATCTTACTATCTGTTTGTACTTTAAACGTATTATGATTATTTTGTATATTTGTTTCCCTTTAGAAATCAGGCTTTCTTATTAGTTGCATACAAGGTCAATACAAAAACACCACCCACCCTACCCCGTATCATCCCTAAGCATCAGTTATGTTGTTGAACGAAGGCACAAATGAATATTCTGTGAACTTCTGAAATCCTAACAATCTGGCAATTCATATCTAATTTTTACATTCAAAGACAACACATGTAATATCTGTATTTACCATGGTACTATTGCTTCCTAATTTATTTATTGTCACCTTTGATTTGTCCTGGTATTTTTTTAATTCCTCACACTTTGTAATCGGTTTGATAAACCTCTTCTATCCTTCCATAATTATTACTGTATTTGATGTGTATCTTTTTTCATTTTGATCAAATGGACAATTATCGCTTATTTTTCCAATTTACGAATTGATTTCAGTTAAGAACAGTTCATCATTTGGACAGTTACGTAACACTCTTGTGATTCATTTGGATACTTGAAATATTTAAATAATTAACTACATAATCCCACTCTGCTTTTTAAACAGGCAAGTATTTTGTAAAACTGACTATATATACAATCAGACAACTATAGTAATGAAAATTTTCCCCACTGAACTGTTTTTATTTATTTCACAATAAAGGATTGGTTTATCATTTACATCGATGATATTGACGAGACGATCATTGAAAAACAATTTTTTCCGCTGAACATTCACTATTCATCCTTCAATCAATATTAAGAAGTTCAGAAGTATTATTATAGATATTTGTGGTGGAAATTTTAGCAATATATTACATAACATGACATAATATTCCTAATAAGTGATGGGTTAAAATGCAAACTTTTTCTAAGTCATAGAATAATAACTGTAATTTTGTGAAAAGATGAAATATAGACGATACATTTGAAGTGCTAAGAAACACAAAGACGGAGTTCAGAATGTATTAAGCCAACTTAATAATGTCCATAAACCAGTTAGTTTTACAATGGAAGAAGACAATGAGAATAATCCATTTTTAGACGTTTTATTGACAACAAAAAAATTAGATGAAAGATTAAAAAGAGGAGTCTAGCAAAAATTAAGCCTATTAGGCCAGTATACGCATTTTCCGAGTTTCATTCGATTAAAGTATAAAAGAAATTCAGTTAAATGCTCGGTTTACAAGGCCAAAAATATTTATCCTTAAAATGCAATTGAAGAGGAAATCAAAACTACGCATGGACTATTATGTGAACATAAATGTTTATCAAAGTTCCTATCAAAATATGCCTGCTAGTAAACCTAAAGTGAAACTATCATCTACACCAAAGAAATGTGTGTTCATGGAATTAAAATTTAAAGGTGATGCATTTAATGAAATCGTGAAACAAAGTCTAAGAAATTTGCTTAGAAAAACATTAGGTGGTAGCAGATTAGAACCGTTATTCTACACTCAACCCATGGTAATGTCATGAAATAATGATGGATTACCAAGGTCCTCCAATTCAGTGTATGTTTATCAGTTTAACTGTTTATTTAGAGCCAGTTACATTGGGTGCACAACGAGGCTCATCCATAATCGTGGCATAGCAAAGGACAAATTAGAGCAATAAGAAGCTCCACCTTTGCACATTTAATCAACACTATCCATCAAGCTGATATTAATTCAGCATTCAAAGTGATATATCGAATTCCACTGAATGTATCTTTTACCTAAAGATGTCCCCTCCAGCAAGCATAAGAAGCCATAGCCATTCATTTCAATATACTCAGTCTTTGCATTCATTAAAAAGGTGCTGCCCAATAAGTGACCTTGAAATTCCTTTCAGCCAATGAGAATATGCATGTGATGTTGTATTGCATCGTGAAAAAAATCTCTAGGGGACTGGGAAAAGTTAGACAGGATACAATATTTTAACACGATCTGGTTAGAAATAAATTTATTTGTTTTGAAATTACAATATATTTTGTATAATAATTCGTTCATATAGTTTTAAATCATGTTATATCTTGGACCTTTATAAGGCCTCAGATAATACTAATAGCCATCGATGTTTTGAATGTGAACTCCAGTTGTCTGGGTAAAGAAATTTCTTTTATGAATAACCATATGACAATTATACTCCATTGGCCTTAAAGGTCGATGACCTCTCTAATCATCCGTATAAATCGTAGTCATAGCACTGACGTACATCCAAATGATTGGAATTAACGTTTCAGACATCTAGTCCAGGACATACTAAAAATATTGCTTACCTGTCGTTCTGTCATAAATCCCATAAAACTGATAGTTAGATTAAAGTAAATTGTACCTACACATTCCGTTTTTAAGCATTTTCCTCTGTTATATTTGCTTTTTTCTGATGGCTCTCCCATCTACTACAACAATCCTGTCAATTTCTCTGAGAGACAACTGCAACCTCAGTATTAGTTCCGAACAAACATCACGGCAGTGTTGGTACCATTTCGCATTTGATACTTCCCTACAGTCAGTTAGAAAAGTAGCCAATGTAACTGGTATTTTCATTATCCATATGGTAACTAGCTTGTATATTTATCTCAAATTTAACCCGAACGGCAAAAGACTACCAGTTCTGATTGACTTTGTTTTGCAGCATGAATCACACTGTAAAACAATCCAATATCGAGTAGTTGTATAACATGTAACAGTATACTAACTCCATAAACACATTAACGTAGCACTAACCAGTCTAGGAGTTTGTAGGTTATTTATAATAACATCCACACTAAAACTAACAATCAAACTGTCTGAAGTAAGTATCTACAATTCATGTACGCGCCAAACTTTAAATACATCACTCTGAAATGGATAGGTTTCGTCAGAAAAGTTAATTTACACCTTTTATTTTATTCCTATCTTCATTTCAATCTATTTTTATGCAGTCATTTCAAATAGTCAACATGTGTTTCCCAAACTTACTCTTCATATTTTGTCCCAAGGTTCTTAGTTAGATCGAGTAACTAACTGATTTCTCAATGGAAGTTTACATTATTCATTTTATTATTTCGTGAGCCTTAAAGACAATTAACTAATCCATTTTAGTTTTTTTAGTGTTTTTATGTCATTTGATCTTTTTGTGTTGTTTTATAATGATTAGGAGGATTTACTTAACACCAATTAGTAGGTATTAACTTTGTATTCATATGTAAAACTGCATATATTAATGTTGAGTTATATGAAAAGAAATTTCACTACTCCATTTATATTCATAATAACTTAATGGAAATATTTAATGAAATAAAACAACGAAATATTTTATACACTACCTGGAATTCATTAGTCTTCAATCCGCATAATATTAATTATGGTCCGAATCGATTTGACTAAGATGTTAGTAATTCCACTTGTCAGTCACAATTCAACTAAAACAGTACTTGTGAACAATCGCTATATCAAGGCAATGCTGCTCAAGATGCACATATAGCAACAGAGACTGACCACTTTCAGTCTATAACAAATCAACGGAAAGACTCAAACACTAATTAACTTTTCTTATTAATTACTATAGTGAATAAAAATAAGTTAAATCTGTTGGCTGGGTGATCTATTTATTTTTAATTTCATTTCCACTTGACGTCTTTTTTCGACAACGATCTATTTCATTATTGACTTGTAATTGAAAACTAAGTTGCTAATGCATTTCGCGATTTATATTCTGTAGATATGATAACTAATTCAATCGTTAAGTAATTTATAAATTCACTCGTCACCTATTAAAAAATAATATTCGTATCTGCTCTTTTGATTTAATATGGAGTTATTTTTGTTTAAGTGTAGTTATGTTAGTACAAATGTGATCTACTTTGAGATCGTAGATCTCATTTGTACTAGAGAAATCTCTTAAATCCTTTATATCATTCAATTTATTGTTTTAATTATAAAATCATTAAGTTTGGTAATGTAGTTTTGCAAGAAAAAGTTACTCAGCTCATTTATGTCATTCAAGAAAATTATACGGAAATTCATAGAGAAATGTAATCATTCTCAATTACACAAAAAGATATAATACAGTTAGTTGATTGCTGATTAATATCTAATATCATTTAATCTGATCAAAATTTTTCCGTCAAGCTAGAATTTATGCACTACCCTGAATTTACTCAACATTCCATACACCTTGTTTAGATATCAAGTCCTTGGAGGTAATAATCAAGAAACTCTGCTTGCTCTAGTTTTCATTCTATTCAACACGTATCATCAACACTTATCTAGATTTGTGAATGACCTGATGCTCCCTGGTAGATTTTAAGGCATTGACGTGATTGCCGAAAATCAATCAGCATTAGAGGTAGAAAAAAGAATGACATCAGTCAATGTTTAGTAATTAATTAATCATAATCATTTTAATTCAACAGAAGGTCATTCAATTATGGTGGTGATTCCCCTAGATCTCATCAGTTTCTCGGAGATTGCAAGTAAACCACTTAATTTCATTGGAATAATTCTCTTTAACATAAATTAGTTTTTAAAGTATTAACATATGTCATGTTTCCTTTCATGTTGAGATTTAGCCGTTCGTTTAAGTATCTAGTCACCTATTGTACTGTTTATTGAAGTAAAATGGCTGTCAAAAACACGTCTCTAATTATAGTAGGCGCTGATAATGTTGTCTAGACCAGTAATAGAAGCTTTACAATCAATATATCTACGGTTGAAGATGTAATAAAAGTTTATTTATTAATATATGCTGCTTTAGTTAATGGGTTACAGTATAAAACTAGTTTTCAGACTGCACTGATAGCAGTTTAACAGTTGTCATAATAAAGAATATTGCTTTTCTCTATTTCAGAAATATTCAATGTTTCATTACTTGCCCTCTTGATCCCTTCCCCCATCCTCCTACCACCCAATCAGAATGAACCTATAACTTGATTTTACAAATTAATTTTGAAGTTACAATAAAGTAACCTCTAGTTCTCGATGAAACTATGTATTTTTACATCATTACAAGTGACCTCATTATTTACTATACTGATTAGTTTTAAGAACATATTCACTATTTTGTAACTACCAGGATTTAATTTCACCTTATGTATAATCTTATTTACTAAAATGTATTGTAAACACATTACTGTTGTCTTTTTGTAATAACCCCTTTTGATTCACATAATATACAATAATAAACTGTTTATAAATGTCAATCATTTCAAAATGAGACAATGAAGTTCACTACTCGTGTAATAAATAACAAATACATTGATAAATAAAATTTATTTTCTGATGTTATCTGTAATATTTTCAATGTTCAATAATTGTGTTGCGTACAGTATTTCCGGTTATTTTCCTGTTTATTTAGTGGGTGTGTAATGTTTATTACAGTGTAATTTACGGTAAAGAATTCATTTCAGTAGTCATTAACTTATTGAATATATCGATGTAACACAATGTGTATACTGAATGAACAGATGCACAAGTAGTATTGAAAGGTGGATCATGTTTGAGAACTAGTAGTGCATCAAGTCAATCCATTCATCACATACATATGACAACGCAGACTTATCCATTTTGATCCATAACAAAATCAACGGGATGATACTGAGGCTTTCATAAAATCTGTGATAAATATTGATTTAAATGAAATCTGCAATGAGGATTACATATTAATAAGTAGCACCCACCCAACATTAAACATCTGCTTCATACTTGTACGGGACTCTTCGTCAGAGAGCATCTACGACTTTCAAAAAGATGAAACCTTGTAGTTTCAGGATTAGTAATGAGCAAATAATGTTAATAATTCTAAACTCTGTCAATGAGCAATTTATTCACCAACCGCATCTAATGTCATTAGTAAGTAACTGCCACACGTTAGATGACTGAACAAAATGCAATTTAAAATCTAACTAGCCCTTTTGGAATCCGTAAGAAGAGGATGTATATATGCTTTATGGAACAGTATGAAAAAGAAAATATCACTTTAATCTAAGTGAATATGCATGATGTCCACTAGGGAATACTACCATAATTTCCTAGGATGGTCAAGGGTGGGGAGAGTTTGCTTGCCCTCACATAATTCTCTCATATAACTATGCAACTAACCTCTACTAGAGAAATTATACTCGTAGTCTTCTGTCGGCAATGGTATTGTCTATTAAAATGGGAAGACGAAACTGACAGGGTTAATGGACACGGAGTGTCCATCTAAAAAGTTGAAAAACCCCGATTTCTGACCAATTGCTTACATGGACTCAAAGTTGGCAAGGGAACGAAAACCGTTTAAAACCACCTTTGTCACTTGCTACCGTGGGACATCATCACTTGAAGCTATTCCATTACCTTATGAATTGAGCTTAAAGTCAAAGGCTGAAGGAGCAGCCCCCTAAGAAAACCACCAGATTCGGATTAAGCTCTAGGGCAGCATCCCAGCCCATACACAATTATGATGATTAATAGCTATGAGAAGTATGATCTGCTCACAACAATGCCGCTCTAACTCAAGCGATACTTACTGTCATCTCACTGCACCGCTAATGCAAACGATGCGAGCTCACGAAAAATCATTCCTGGTCTCTTGAAACCCCGTTCTAGACTATATGTTGGAGCTTTTAATGTACGGACATTAAGTCAAATAGGGCAACAGGCTTCCTTAGCTAAGACTTTAGAATCTCACTCAATCGATGTATGCTGCGTCTCGGAAACGCGCATACAGGATCCTAGTAAAATCATTAACCTGATCTCGCCGTATCAAAACAAAGAAGCAGCCCGATTTACTCTTCGTGTATCCGGTAGCCCGGATGCTGCTTCCCGGGGTCTCGCTGGTGTAGGTATAGCATTGAGTCGTAGGGCAGAACTAGCTCTCCTAGACTGGATCCCTGTAGATAGTCGCTTGTGCGCTATCCGACTGAACGGGACAGTTAGGACTCGGAAAGATAGGGACACTCGTCGTTGCCTCTTTGTCGTATCTGCCTATGCCCCCACTGACTGCAGTTCAGACGAGGTGAAAGATGAGTTTTACAGCAAGCTTACGGACCTCCTCCGAAAAGCTAGGCGCTCTGATATAGTTATAATGGCTGGTGACCTTAATGCTCAAGTAGGTAAACTAAGTGAAAATGAGAGACACTTGGGTGGTTGTTATGGTGTCACGGCTCAAAGAACAGATAATGGCGATCGTCTGTTGCAACTATGCTCAGATAACCGCCTGTTTCTAGCGAATACTAACTTTAGGCATAAGGAAAATCATCTTTTGACCTGGCGACCCCCAAAATCGTCTCAACGTTGGACCCAACTAGATCACATCGCCATCAGCCACCGATGGAGGGGTTCGATAGAGGACTGTCGCTCGTTCTGGGGCACATGTTTAGATTCAGACCATGCTTTAGTGCGAGCGCGTATTTGTTTGAGGCTTACTGGACGTAGGAAAGACATAGCAATGAAGCCTCCTAGGGATTTACTTAATGATAATAAGGCCAAGAATATATTTCAGGAACAACTAGAAAAGCAGTTAGGCGACCGTGTAAGCGATTGCCATCCGGAAGCAGGTTGGAATGATATCAAAAATGCTGTGGAAACAGCAATGATATCTGCTAGTAAGGTAAATCATAAGGCTAGGATGAAGCCGTGGATTTCAGTAGCATCCACCGAACTGATGGATGCTCGTAAACTCATCCCACCTGGCTCTGAACACGACGAAGAGCGAAGTGAGCTGAAGCGCAGGCTGATAAAAAGCCTACGCAACGACCGTGAACAGTGGTGGGTGGCGAAAGCAAAAACGATGGAAAAGGCAGCGGCGATAGGCAACAGTAGGCAACTTTTTCGACTTATTAAGGAAACTGGTATTAGGGATCCGAATGTGAGTGAGACTATCTCGGAAAGGGATGGGATTACAATTCATTCTCAGTCCAGGAGATTGGACCGATGGGCGGAACATTTTAGGGATCAGTTTAACTGGCCTTCAGCCACACTTCGGTTGCCCACGATGCCTAGTCATCCTGAATGGCAAATCGACTTAACTCCTCCTAGTCTTTATGAAATTGAGAAGGCTATAGGAAATCTGAAGCGAGGTAGAGCAGCAGGTCCTGATAGGCTTACCCCTGAAATTTTTAAGGATGGCGGTCCAGTTTTAGCAGCTAGATTGACTGAAATCTTAGGTAAAATCTGGGAACTGGGCGTAATACCATCTGACTGGTCTCAATCCCTGATTGTCCCAATTTATAAGAAAGGACAAAAGTCTTCTTGTGACAATCACAGGGGAATCAGTCTGACTAATATAGTTTCTAAATTATTAGCATCGATTATACTTAGACGCTTAACTAGAGCTCGTGAAGAGCAGACTAGAGAAAACCAGGCTGGATTCAGACCTGGACGTGGCTGTATAGACCACATCTTCACACTGCGACAGGTCCTGGAACACAGACACACATTTAGGCGTCCTACAATAGTTGTCTTCCTGGACCTAAAGGCGGCATTCGACTCTGTTGATCGTGAGGTTCTGTGGCAGTGTCTGTCATTGAAAGGTGTACCAAAGAAGTACATTAACCTTATACGAGCTCTCTACTCTAAAACTACAGGTCGAGTGAGAGCATATGGCGAACTGTCATCGGAATTCCTCACTTCAAGTGGTGTCCGTCAAGGATGTCCACTTTCCCCATTCTTGTTTAATTTTGTCATAGACATGCTCCTAGATATAACCATGTCTTCGTCTGACTTTTCAGGAGTTGACTTACTACCAGGAGCCTCGCTTACTGACTTAGAGTATGCTGATGACATAGTCCTATTTGGTGAAGACGCTGACAAAATGCAGAGTCTTCTGACTACCTTGAGCAACAATGCAAGCATATTCGGGATGCGATTTTCCCCCTCGAAATGCAAAATGTTGCTTCAGGATTGGGTTGCATCGGCACCTGAACTAGTGATAGGGAGTGAAGTAGTCGAGCATGTAGACCGCTTCACGTATCTGGGGAGTCTCATCAGTGCTGATGGCCTGGTGACTGACGAAATCTCAGCACGGATACAGAAAGCTCGATTGGCTTTTGCCAAGTTGCGTCACTTATGGCACAGGCGAGATATCTGCTTGCTGACCAAAGGACGAG
The DNA here is from genome assembly GCA_025215515.1 of Schistosoma japonicum. Lineage (NCBI taxonomy): Eukaryota > Metazoa > Platyhelminthes > Trematoda > Strigeidida > Schistosomatidae > Schistosoma > Schistosoma japonicum. The sequence goes on along the minus strand of CM046061.1, from coordinate 61,904,456 downwards.
TGTACCGTGCAGCAGTTCGCTCTGTCCTACTATACGGTAGCGAAACATGGCCGTTAAGAGTAGAGGACATTCGTAGGTTACTGGTCTTCGATCATAGGTGTCTCCGAAGCATTGCTCGTGTATCATGGGACAACCGAGTGAGCAATGCTGTCGTTAGGAAACGGGTTCTAGGAAAGGAGGGCAAATCAATAGATGAGGTATTGAAACTTCATCAGTTGAGGTGGTTGGGACATGTGTTACGCATGTCTAACTACCGACTGCCTCGACGTGCTATGTTTTGCGGTGTAGGAATAGGTTGGAAGAAAGCTAGGGGCGGCCAAACCAAAACATGGCAGAAATCGATGAAGTCACTGACAAGCAGACTAAGTCATGTTGGTAGATGTAGGCTGCGTGGTTGGGGTCCGCGAGACGAAAGTCACCAATGGTTAGAGACCTTGAACGACATGGCTCAGAATCGTTTGGAATGGCGCAGGTGCATCCACTCTTTGTGTTCTCTCAAAATCTAACCTTCCGAATTCTCTATCTTATTTTTATTGCATTTGACATTTTTTCTTCTTTATATTTCGCTTTTGTTTACTTTGCAGTCTTATTAGATTTACCTGTTTGATTATGATCACCTACAATCTTTCATTTCTTCATAATATAATGTTTCTTATTGTGTGAAGTATATATTTTTGATGCCAGTTTGTATCAAATTGTGTTTAAACGTAACAGTATAAATGATAAGTACCACTAAGAAATTCTTCTTATGAATGTAATATCTTTAGTCTATAATCTATGGTAATCAAAATGTTATACCAATTAACAGAAAATGATAGATGTTGCACAACTCATAGTTCTAGTTAAGGAACTATCTAGTATAACAATACATAGAGAGATAAAAGAAGAAATGTATATACATCATGGAAATGAATGTTTGACACTCATAAAGGTAATAAATTATATAGAAAAGTTGAATGAAACTACACTAACATGCGATCAGTAGAACTTGCATCTAATGGGATTAAATTAGGGTTGTTTCAGTTCTAAACCGTATTCGACGCATTATCAAGCTTTGTAGTCTTATGAGGACTACTCCGTTGTTATAAACTGATAGTTTCTTTATCTTCTACATTATGTCTTATTGTGAATAAATAGTTGTTTTAGTATGTATAGCATAATTATTATGTATGCAAAAAGAATTCACTTCAATGAAAAAGTTCCAAATAAAATAAAAAGTAAATTAGCTATCGAAATAGGGAACTGATTATTCATTTTCTAATAGATTTTCAAACAAGAACTAATAACACGGTATTCTTTCAAAATAAAGACTGTATAAATTAGACACTGAATGTCGATAACGCAAAGACACAAAGTCTTGTGAATAATGCTAAACATCATGCTCGATAAATAAGTTAGCTCTATACTATAGTTTACAATTGTTTATTATTCAATGTCTATCTTGATGAAAACTGTCTTTATATCATGAAAATACTGACTCATTCTAAATATGAGATAAACCATGAATAATTGACCCTTGACCTTAAGTGACATTTGTCCATTTATACAGTGATTTCGTCATAATTAAGACCTCTGTAAACTAGGCATTGGTAATTAGAAAGAGGGACTTAAATGAAAGGGTTGTATGTTTTGCATGAAAAATGTTTGTTCAGCATATGACTATCAGGATATACATTTATAAACTACAGTTATTTAATTATTAATTAAAATAGAATCATTTTATTTTTGAAAAATCACTAGAAGTCAAGGACAACTTTTAGAAAATGTACTCCTAAGTCATTAATAACATTAAAGTGAAACAGTTATTTATTACCATCATTACCATTATATCAGATTGGAGGTATTAGACAAGAGAAGTATTCCTCATTACCGGTTGATCAATCAGTATAAATATATGTATCCTGCAAAAGCCTAGTGATAGCGTCTCAGGTGTGGAACTGAATGATGTGGGTTCTAGTCCTACAAAGAACATCAGTTCCCTAAAGAATGCAAATGAGCTTTGTTGATGAGTCCCACCTTACACAAAACCTAGGTTCTTCAAGATTATCTACCGACTACCTCCAACTTTATGAAATTCCCCATTCTGTTTTTTAAAGTAATATTAACTGGCATAGTTATGGTATGATAGAGTAATTACTTTCTGTGAACTTATTTTGTAAATCAAATGATATACAACAATGGAGATAGAGAATTAAGTTACTTATCATAAATATGCCCTTATCATTCATTTACAAAATCTTACACTTAAGATTTGAAAAAATCCTGTAGCATAATTAAAAGCAATTCATAGCAAGAAACATATACTAAGTGGTCTGTGGCTAGTTTTAAATCGCTGTTTATACCATGGTAATCGTAAATAAAAATGATATTTACTCGATGATTTAAACTGATCTTACTCACTGGTACAACCACAAATATTACTTCGGGATAAATCAGGCGACAATATGCTACGTTAATGAGCAACAAATAACTGGCCTCATGTTCTGAATAAACTTAGCAGTTCTAAAAATGTTGATTACTACCATGAAATGAGTGAAAGACTGATCACCAACCACTGAATGATAAGTGTAATTAGAGCAATCGTATAAAAAATCAACCGTAATCCGCACACTCCAATAATTCTGAGTTACAGTTGTTTGAATCTTTAGGGGAAGTGTAGATTGTTTAAAGTTATCTTAGATGCCTTGTTACTGAATCCTAACAAAAGGATTACTTAAGTCCGTGACATCAAGTCTATCGTCCACTATTAAAAAATTACGAGGAAAGCGAAATAAAAAGAAATTCAGCAGCATTTTTTTTCATTAAAATACGATTACATTCTTAATCAGTAATTATTAGATGGAAGTTCTGTGATACCTTTACGTAGTTATAAGTTCAAGCCATTTCGACTTGGTCATATCTTTAACAATTTAAACTATCCATTTATTAAGTATTCGCCTAAAATATTTTAAAAGTATACTTCTTATATGCATTGAGTTGATTAGCTTACTGTGACCACTTACAGATAATTTGGTCGATGAAAAAAGGATGTTATAAATAATGGTTTTAATAACAACTATTGGAAGTGAAGTTGAAACCCTATTTCGCAAAACTTAATGTATATCACTCATATCCTCAATAAAATAATTTTCATTTATGACAATAACCATGCTCTTTTCTGTTTTCATTGTCCAAATCATTTCTAAAATCCTAAGATATCATAATCTTAAGTTTATTCGTCATTTCATACAACTTAATTAATTATAGTTTAACGGAATCGTATGAACAAATGATTTTTCTGACTCCGTGCCATAGGTGAATAGGAAGTAAATGAAATCTCAGATTTTCGAATCTTTTACTGGTGCCTCATACGTATAAGATCGACATGGCTTACCATTATTCTGCACAGCAACTAATGAAATGGTCGAGCTACTTAAAAAGAGCGGATTTTTCAAGTAAATTATGCCTAAAGATGAGTATTAACGTTTCCTGAACTTACGATGAATACAATCTTAGTCTGGTCAATAATCCCAGTAGGTGAAGTCTTATATTTATTAAACAAACTATGCATTCGTTGAGTAACGCGAGAAAATATGTACTTCCGTCAGTTTTTCAATTATTATAATTAGCAATGAATAATATTCAACAGAGTTGTCGTGATTTCACTTACGTCCAGTAACAATAATTTCACAAACTCTCCTACCGTATTTGCATTAATACATGATAATCCACGTAAAATTCTGTTATTGTTATAATTACTTATCAGGACACTAAAAAGTAATACAGATACCTAGTATTATGCAAAACTTAAAAGCTCACTTGATATATATATATATATATATATATATATATATATATATATATATATATATATATATATATATATAAAGCAACCCAATGTATCATTGTATAAAGAATGCAAAATAATCGGTAAAGAAAATTTTCTTTTCGATTGTATCATTTACACTAGCTGCACAATCCTATATATAGAGTAATTACACACTTAATAGTCTATACTAAAATAGAAGTACTGTGTCAAGAAAACAAGCTATTACAGTCAATTGAGAAGGAGTCAAAAGAGCTTCAAGTATCCGTTAGGAATTATGTAACATTCGTAAAAATTAGAAGGCAGAAGTAAGTTATGCAAGTCTAAATAACCGTTGAAAATTTCTTTGAAAGACGGATTTATAATAATTGCCCACCTGAAAAATATAAACATAAAAATACTTGAATCATGAAATAGAAAAAATTGAAATTTGAGAGAGAAATGAAAATTAATTATGGAGAATAAGTGAAGATTAGGGCCACGGTAAAATAAGCGTTCAAAGGTGTTTCTTCGAGATACAATGTGCTCGTTTAAATTAGTAGATGGCTAAGGCTTCCGCCTTACATAATTTTCTGATTTGTGCCCTTTTCGAACCACTTTATTGAAGTTTGTAAATAATGTGGCGAGGATGATTCTAAGGGGGCTACATGACCAGAGGTCACCAAGTATTTCAGGACAGAGTTGTTGATTGATCTACATCCTAACAGGAAAGTGTTCTAAAATTAATTTTGAACAGTGTCCGATTTGTGCGACCAATTTTCAGTAGTTACTTAGACTATTACGTTAGCTATTTCATGACTCTTAATTGATAATTGTAGCCAAATTGACTGTTTTTTAAGTGACTGTGACAACTCGTTTCCTTGACTTAATACGTTCATATATATATGATGCATATCTGAATAACAGATTTATGATTTGTGAACAGTAATATATGAACGGAAATCAGTGTACAGCAACAGTTAATGAATCAAATAGAAATTCGCAATTGATGCAATATGACAACATGATAAACTAACTAATTAATAATTAGGAATTAGAAATAAATATATTTACTGAATTATTAAGGAGTAGTATTTTTTGTTTAACCTTTCATAACTATTCATCCTGTTGTAATAAGAGTAACTATGGTACTTTGAAGTTTTCCTTGCATTCAGGTTAATTTCAAAATTTATAAAAATCAGAAAAATACTGCTTAAATCAATGTTATGAAAGAAATAGATCTTGAAAAGAAATATGATCATCACTACTGATAATGAAAGTGTAACAATATCAATAAATAACAATAGTATGAATGTTTATTATTGATAATATGAATGAACAAATTATCATCAGAAACAACTATGATACAATAATAATAATAATAATAATAATAATAATAATAATAATAATAATAATAATAATAATAATAATAGTAATAATAATAATAATAGACAATAGATAAAATTATACCGATCCCACATATAAGCGTATAAAGTTATTATTAGTGCAAGGATTGTCTTGAAGTAATATATATGTGAATAAAGTGAAAGGTAAACGATGTTATGTGGCTAGATGCAATCGAAAAGAAACTATAATCGACATAAGTATCAAGCTACTTACACTAGACGGATTTGTGTATTATCAATATTGAGAGAACTTATTTTACGTGGAACATTTGAACCTGGTTCAACTAGTTACATAGTTTACGATGGTTAGTACTAAGTTATTCCTTCAATATATACCTCCAGTCACATAATATCAATATAGTGCGTGCGATGTCGAGTTAATCAGACTAGTGATCACTATACAAACTAGTAAATAGAAAATGTGATCAACACTTAGGAGTAGACAAATATAATATTTGTCACTACTCACTAATCAACTATAATGACGAACATTAAATAATTTATTTCGTAGATTTCCGTTAGTTAGTTACGACATAAAGCTTATAGTAACAATACAAAAATCCAGACTTATAGTGATGAGGAAGGAATAGTGAAGAAATATTACACTTCAGTTAGCTTTATATCAGAACTCTACACTAATGTTAATGCTGTACAACACTGAAGTAATATTAAACGTGTGATAGTGTTACACTACAACAATTACGTAATTACGTTATCACTATGTTTTTTAGTTATTCGATATTATCTGTATAAACACGTACTTAAACAATTCAAAATTAAGGTTATTATATAACACCATTACACGTATGATGTAACTCCATTGTTGTAAGGCATTTATATTAGCATAGAGTCCTGACAAAAATCTAATTGCAAAAAATACTAGTAATGGCTATTTTAACCTAATAAACATGCTTATGAAGACTAACGAAGGTTCATAGAGAAATGTAAAAGAACTGTGTTGGTGTTTTTTTTTCCCTGAGAAATATGGTTTGATTGCTAGGTTTTCATTATCATTATAGGCGTTCACTTCATGTAAGATATATGAGGACAATAATTCGAAAAGAGGATTACTAAGAAGCACCAATTTAAAATTAGGGGATTAATTAAGTTCTCGGTTCAATGTGAATTACACCCTTAAGATATTGTCCAGAACAAACTAAGAACTTCATATTCAAAGTGTTTAGCCTAGTTTATTCAAAACGACTAAATGCAACAATGAGAGATGCAAATCTTCTTCATCATAGAAGGACTGTCGAATATTTACATAATAATTAATATGAAAAGTCTAGTTGCAAAATTCGCAACACGTGGTTACAAGTTGGTAAATAAAGGCGAATACATTAACATAAAAAAAAAGGGGAGTAGAGCTTAATGATGATTCAGAAATGATGAAATGCATTTTGGTTAAGACGATGGAATAAGATACTAGACAATTAACTAAAATTTAAGTAATCACCATAACGCAAGACTAACAACTACATCCGTTCGAAGACAAAAGTTTCACATAATAGCTACAGTCTCGGTAAAACGTAGTAAATTCAAAGTTCACAATCAAGCAAATGATTAGTAGCAGTTTCCTATATTTCCAACATCACTACCTTTCTACGAATATTCATTAAAGTATGTTCACTGACTATTATTTGTAGGTTTTAAAGTATCCTATGAGAATTGGAATAACTAGTAAAAACCCCAAAGAAACCTCAAAAGAATTGAAAACATTCTATCTAGTGACTACTCAATAGAATTTCAAGAGGACTTGACGTGACATCCAATTGGTCGAAGGTATGACTCCTTGTTTTTGGATTGAATAAATTATTATGGTGACTTCTTACCAAATCATACAAGATTCTATTAGTTTCCCTCTCCTCTTTTATCTTTGTCAATTTAGACTGTAGAAGTTTTAGAAATTCGAGTTCAGAAATGAATACACAGATAACAAGCGGTAGTCAAAGTTCAATAGAGAAATTTATCTATGAGACTTCATAAAATAAATGAATTAACATTATTCACATAGAATTCAGTGTTCTATCGTTAATCTGATTAATCACTAAGAAAGACTACATGGGATATCCATATGAGTTATTATGATATTTTTAGATTCGTATTATGTGGATATCAACGTTTATGACAAATACATCATGTAAATATTCTGGCTCATGAACACCATACAATGTTCTTAGTTTTAGACTTAATCATAACTGTAAACAGAATACATCAATCATTTTCAGTGGTATCTCTTGGAAGTAATTGTCTACGATAATCTATTTAACTCAAATCCTTTTAAAAGACAAAACAGAAGGTAAGCTTATTTAAAAAAAAACTCAGATTTGTGCACAAATGAAATATGTTCAACATCTTTACTTAAATGTGCTAACCTGCGGTTCTATAAGTCAACATTTATCTTAATTATAAAGTGTTATATATTGGTTTGTGTATAAACAATTGATATTTGTAGTACAGTGAGAATAAGGTTGTGGTTATAATCAACCTCCCCTCTGTATTTTTATTACTCAGAGTCATACAAATATTCTTCATCATAATTTATCACGATGAACTGACCTGGTTGGACAGTAAATGAAAATCAGGGATTACTGGACAGCTACCTCACTTTAATATGAGACACGTCAAACGTGCACATTCATTATCTCAGTGGCAACCAAGCTCATGAACTTCAAAATTCTCAGATAAAGGTATAACCCTTATATTACTCAGCTGACATCCAAATGCTGATTTTCTAACTAGTCAATTCACGATATATTTTACAACTTCACCCACTACCATCTCTTAGTAACTATCTCCTCAGTGGTTTATTGGTTAATTTTTTTATCACGAAACCTGAATGTCCTGAAATCAAATAACGTACACATTACTGAAGAGTTCCATACTAGGATGGTACGACTGTTCAGCGATTGCTAGTTCCACTGGTTGTTTAACCCAGGTCAATTCATGCTATCAAATTTAACAATCTCCATGACACATAATGATGTTCTTTTTGGTTTTGTTATTCACTTATCTTAATGTTATTTTTTTATTCAACTTGCAAACATTAATGATTTAATTTGCAGTAGATCTATATTACTACGCCTTACTTACTTCATATCACTTCATCCATTATATAATCGTTGTATATGCGTAATTACTTCTCCCTCTCTCGCCCTAAGTTATTTGTATTTATTTCACAGTTTCAAATAACGAATAAGCTTATTCATGTCAACACTATGCAATAGGCATTGGAACGTTAAAAAGTTTATTTTGCTAACTTACATAATTTCATGAATTGTGCTTGTACAGGATGTATTAGTCTTAAATATAGCCATACCTTAACTTATTAGTTTGAATTAACAAGTGTAGAATCTGAACTTAAAAAGAATATTCTACATGTATATATCTGTAGTTTAATGTAATAAGAATTTTAAGCAAATTAAATTTAACCCATTAGTTAAACCATAATTTCTAGTTGTCAATCAGGTGTCGAGTTCAGTCTTTAATTCAACATTTTAATGAATCAAGAATCTTATCATTTAGATTGAAAAGTATTTTTGTTAGCCGATTCGAAGAGTTTGACAGAAGCAATAGACCTAGTATTTTGAGTTAATTGTCACTAGTCGATAAAGTATATGGAAGATATCACATAAGATTTAGAGTTTAGTCATACAGTGTCACAGATCAACGTATTATTACCAAAGTAGTATTCAAGTCGTGACACATCTCTAGTAGGACTGAGATATCTATATTAATTCATCAGTTAGTAATAAATAATGTCATGTTAACCTAACTTCAGTGTTGTTTAAATTGTAGTCAAATATTTGACTAAATACACTTAGTGGATGTATATATGTTGAATTAATTACAAAGAGATTATGTTGACAATGAAGAATCACTAAATCAGTTTGTAGATGTGTTGTTGTATAGTCAGATAATATTTGCATACAGTTAAGTATGTCTAATTACAGACACCTTTTCATTGTACAATGGAGTGAATATAAAACATCAATTTCTTGAGTTATATCATCATAACTAACAAAGGTGATGCTGTATGTTAGTTAGTTATTGTACTTGTTAGTGTTAATACTTATTATCTATCTGTTGACTTATATGTTATCCACAGTCATTGATGAATTCCATAAGAAAGACTATTATAAGAGTGTAAATGAATGAATCATTCCTTTACATGTAAGCGTATACACAAATGTTCACAAAATCCAAAGTGCTAGTTAATCAAAATGCTAACAGATTAATATAATGATGATGTAATTATCATATGTAAATGAAGGTAGACAGAGATAGAACAACGGAAACCAAAACACATTAACGACTGGTAATCACGTGGGTAACACTAAAAGAAAAAACAAATGACCTAGAACTGTCTAGCCTTAAAAAAAGAATATAATCATCAACACTACTTATCTATCTATAATAAAACGGTATAATAACAGTTACTACTTTTTTATTTACTATATGCACATTACTAAGCTATTCATAATCCATCAGAATAATAGCGCTTATTATTTACTTCGCTAATACTCACCTTGTATGCCCATGAAGTAAATGAATGAAATAGTAATAATCACGTATGTAGAATAGTCGATAATGTTTTAGTGAAACATTTGGTTGTAATTCCTACTAAATCTGATATTTAGATATTGCTTAGCATCTATCTGTCTTCTTAAATGAAATAGACCAGTATAACTTAGTAACTATCTTTGGCCAGCACTTAGGTGCTCTACAAGATTCTACACGTTATATGAAAGGCGGAAGATTGATTGATACAAGATAGTTTATTTCAACCAGCCAAAACCAAGCAAACGAAAACCGGAAAGAACAGGGAAGGAAAGGTTCGCTGTTCAATCATACTGTAGCATGCATACCAGGATAAAAAAAGTACTATAAACATTATGTCCAGCGTTATCAGTGGCTGCAATAGGTCTTTTCTTTCTCTGCATCTGTACTTGTGAAGATAACTTACTGTTTATTTTATGTATCAGTAGCAGTAAGATGGAGAGTTGCTTTTACAAGAAACTAATGATAGAAGTATTCATATTCTGTGTCAAGCATGAAGGACATTTTAACTAATCAGAAAACATAGTTGTGATACAAAAGTTAGACATTTGCAATCGATCTACAAATTTGATATGATTGTTCCAAGTTGGGAATCGGTTAAATCGGTGTAAAATTAATAAATATTCAGTAAAGAGATTCATGCACGCATATAGAGTTCATTCATCCGGAGGAGTATTTATACGAAAATGTTTAAGATGATTACCACATAACTTCTACGATGTTTGCTGAAGTTACAATTATCATTAGTCCTTACAAACGGCTGCGAATTCACAACAGAAGAAATTTTTATCTAACTTAGAAACATTCACTTCATGGTCACATAAACATATTTCTCTGAATAAAAATGCATTTTCCAAAATTCTACATACGCTAAGAGCTGTACTATGATAGTTTGAATTGCATGAAGAAGCTGCAGAGTAGTTAACTTGTAATTAGATGATTCGAAATTAGTGATAAATATTACTTCAAGATTATCACCAACCAAGATCCCATACAGCTATATTACAATTTCTTCTAAAGAAAATTTGAAATTCCCTTTTAGCTTCCCCAGAAGACATCATCATATTACATTCATTTAGTATTGATGAATATGAAATCATTTGTACTACTGTAGATTGATTGATAAATGAAATTTAAATGAAACTGAAGTAGGTGGAACTTGTAACTAAATGACATCAGAGTCAGTTAACTTCAAATACCCTGATAAACTCCGTAAGTAGAAACTATAGTATTCCTCCGTAACAAAACACGTAATTGAATCAGAATATAGGGTTGAATCGGCAATGGCTTTTCAGGCATTGTTTATAACTTGTCAATAATGATGCACAGAGCATTGTGCGAGCTTGATCACTACAAAACTTGGGGCAACTATTTGTTTACAAAAACAATTTGTTTTAATCTTTAATCTATCCTAATTAGCTGAATAGGTGTGAAACTTTGGAAATGGGTGTACTTACTCATTCGGGTGAATGCTTTTAAACATCTTTTTTGCAGACTCATTCATTCTTTTAGAAAGGAGGATATCTAGTAATCCTATGCTGTTCATATGTTAGTTTTCGCAGGTGAATTTAAACGCAAGATGAACATTCAGTATAAAAATCCTAAAAATGTCTCAGCTATAGGATTAGATTATTATATTCAGAGTATTAGACAACTAAAGAACACGTCATAATTTAATGGACATCCAGATAGTTTCATATAAAAGTACTTGTTCGAACTCAGAAAGCAGGACTGAAACTGATACTGTCAGTAAGAAATCCCTTTACTAACAACTCATTTTTAAGGAGAATATTGTGGGCAACATCCCCATACGTAGGCTTGAAAACTCAGTCGAAAGAAAGTTCACTGCAACTAGGATATATATTACCTTTGCAGCCAAATTGATTTTCACTTTACACGTTAAGGATAAAATACTGTAGATGATTCATTGAGGAAATCATCAAAATGTCACAACACAAGCGCTAACTCGGAATCCTGAAGGCCAAAGAAAAAGAGGAAAACCTAAGAACATATTGCGTCAGGAATTGGAGACAGACATGAATAAAATGAAGAGCATCTCGGAAAAGGTGGAAAGGAAATCTCAGGACAGAGTTGGTTGAAGAAGTCTGGTCGGCAGCCTATGCTTCACATAAGGTAACAGGCATTGATTGATTGACTGTATATACGTACTTGAATGTGTGATTTTCATTCTAACTATTCCAGTGGGGGTGGTTAAAACTGGCTATACTCAAAGGTGTTTGTCCTTATGGGCTCGTGAGTGTATAGCGGAGTGGTTTGGAAAAGAAACACTGTGTCCATCACACTTCGTAAATAGTGAGTATAAACTAGTGGGAGAAGATGCGTTCTCGCTTTTGTACTGTATCGATTACACTGCTTGTTGGTGGGCGATTATGGCTACTACGTATACCTGAAACACCAAAAAATTGAACAAACACATTCAAAAAAGATATGTTCTGTCTCTATCTACCTCGGTACACGACTGTGCTACACTAACTTCGGTTGACTATCGTAAAATTGCACCCTACCAACTTCTTTTCTATTTATTTTTAAGCTGCCCTATTTACACATTCATCTTTCTCAATTCATACGAAAATCTCTTATGATCATTATTACCTTGAAATTATCTTTCGCAATCAATATGAATTTTTTATGATCGTTATCATGATTACCCTGACAGCAATTTCCCTATTTTATTATCCTTATAATTGCAACTAGATGGATATACAATTTCGCTTATTATGTCACGGTTTTTACATGATTTGATTTGTTTCATTGCATGCCTTTACTTTATAATAAATATCTTTCTACTATCCTTTTAAATGACTTCAAATTCACGACCAATAAGTTTAGAGTGTAGTTGAACTGTAATTGATACAAAAGTTCACCAATTTCAATATGGATCATTATCTAGTGCCACATTTGGCTGTTTCTAATCACCAAATTTATTTATAGGTATTTATCTAATAGGTTTGGACTACGACTGATAATTCCGGTTACCAATCGGGAAGGCATATATCAGAAAGCCTAAGGCTAATTTGCAGAAATTCATATTTCTCCAGAGTACAACCAACTAGAACTGCAAACAGATACCAAAAGCAGTAATTGTAAGTATAAGCTGTATTTCCAAGGTAGGTTTATGCACACAAAACCAATAACAATTTACACGTCTTAAAACTTAGAATTATTTACCCAGCATATAGCACATTCACATTTCAGGTATTTCTAATAGATTCTGACAAGATTTCAGTGCATTCTTAGCTTATAAGACGTTTCACAGGAATTTTTTAATGAATCCCAGCAAGTTCATGATATTTGTTTTGTTCCTTTAGACACTTGTCTACTGAATGTACTTGCATCTTAGTATTATTTTTATAATGTCTAGAATTTAGTACCTTTTTCTCCAACCACCAACATGTTGACCATCAACCCGGTTAATTGCGATAGCTACAAACTCGTGCAGAGTTTAATTGTAAGGTCTTTTGTTTCACAGCCAGATTGAAACGCGAATCCCATGTACTCCACTAATAGCAACAATGCAGGGAATATACGGAAACTTATACTTGTAGTCAATATTAAGGCAACTGTTCAGGGTGCACAAATACCAGAGTAGACTGATGAAAATACCATCCTGAATATCAACAAAGTGGAAAATTCATGCCCTAAGGAATTAAAATATATCATTTGAATATACGTATTTACTAATTGTCACTAGACTAAACTGCTAAGATTAGTGATAACAAACGTTTTCGTAGAATTAAATCTGAAGGAATTTATGGTAAATTACTTAGATTCGTTCAAGAGTAATACAATTATTTAAAAAATTATTACCATGGTAATGATACACAAATGTACATCAGTTAGGGTAAACAACCCACAGATTTGTTCATGATAACTCTTCATAAGGAATTGGAAATGAAACTGGATTAGTAGTCATTATGCCAACCTGGGTAACTTCAGAATCTTGAGGACCAACTGTTCAGCATGACCATTTTGTCAGTAAATTTTGTTGTTAGCCCCGTAATTATAAGGCCTTAAAGCTGGAAACGAGAACCTGTAGGAATGGCGTTTTTCCAATTATGGCATTCTTCTGCGTCAAGAGAATTGCTACGAATGTTAGTTGTCTGAGGGACACTTTCTACTGTCGACGAACCACAATACGGTCAACATTACAATTTCGCTCTCTAGCCTTAAGCCTTTACTTTCAGTTTGCCTCCTTCTTACCTACCTACCTACCTGAAGTGACGAAACTTAAAGAAATATTCCAGGCATTATTAATTCATCACCCTAGACAAGTCTGCCCTTCCCATCAAGGTCACAGCTACTACGGTAAAGTCAATGTGAATAAATAAAACCATACAATGATGTAAACTAAATAAGTGAGGATATAGCCTATTTCATTTTGAATATAATTTCCACATCGAATAGATAAAGAAAGAAAAAAACGGTTACAATTAAGCGATTTTTCATTCGATTTTCATCTTGAGAAACACCAAGCAAGTGTTAATGAATGGATCTAAATCTAAAATAATGGAAGTATATTTACCTATTTGTAAAAAGCAATTCAATTACACTAAGTAGTATTTTAACTTTAATTCATAATGAAAGTGGATTGCTTTATTTTAGTAGTTACTTGTAATTAACTCAATAATATTCACTAAAATGAATTAATTCTAAGTAGTGTGAGTAGGAATCGAACAAACGATACTGTTCGAATTGTTGAAATTGGAAATAGTGACAAATACATATATTACTTATTATTCGAAGATGAACTGTCTGTATATGTAAGAGCAAATGTTACTTGAATAACCAGTAGACGTGATTAAGGAGTCGAGGTGGGGGGGGGGGAAGGGAGAATGAAGATAAAAACGAACTTTCAGTAAAATCACAGAAGTTCTACAATATTTCCTAATCTTATAGTGGTTGTATAATGAATATGATTTTATTAATAATGAGAGTTGTTAGAAGAGATTCTTCATCATGAAGAGTCTTCATCGCACAGAGTTATAGAAGTTACAAACATGATTTCAGACATATGCATCGATGAACTTGGCAAAAATTATAGATGAATGCCGAATTAATGATTCCAGTATAACAAATTCTCAGTGTCGCTTAAATATCCTGATACATTTGTTGTTTTCCCTTATTTATGAACTAATGATGAACCTCCATAAGACGAAGAAACAAATATCAAAAGCTTCATGGTTTTCAAAGATTGTTTAGACAAGCTATTCATCTTAAAAAAAAATTTTCTTGTAATGTCTGTTACACTTTTCTAAAAATATTATCAACATAACTAATTAAAGAGTTAATCTATTTTCTTTTCAACTAAACTATAAGATTTCAGAGAGAAAAAATAAGCTACTTTTAAATAGAAATGCTACTTCTGGTAATGTCGATGGTGACAAACAATAACTTTTTTTATGTATCAAACGTATTCTTTTATTCTGTTTACCTCATATTACGCTGTTTTACTTTTACTATGTGAGATATTCAAAACTATATTGAAGCTACAAGCTAATTTTTATTATATTTATGGAATGGCATAACAGCTCTCAAATGATCAGATGAAACTTTCTCGTCTTTAGTGATACAAAGTCAATGCATATTCAGAAATAAAACAATCGCAGGACGTGAGATAAATATAATCAATGGCAATGGATGAGGGTTAGTCATTAGTATGGATTGACTGTAGTTAGGAATAGAAGATATTCGATACCAACTCGGAGGTCTGAAGGTGAAGCGTACGTTGTATAATTCGTAGTTGATGAGGTCATGGATGCGCAATTCTGAACCCTATGCTACAATTGCATGGATCTCTATTGCTTCATGATTTTCAAAGGTTATCTAATCAAAGTCAGATAATGGAAAACTTCAAATATAACCAATGTATTTGAAGACAATATGAACAACCGTTTTTTTCTAAATGGTTGAACAATCCTTCGATGGTTTTTTATTAATATGATTGTTCCTCAATGGCTGATAAGTAATGTTGAAAAATTGTTAACCAAAATTTAGCACTACAAAATACAGAATCACATTATGTTGTTTATCAAGATTGTTTGGAGATATTCATAACCTAAATTCTAATCTGTTTGAAATTCAACATGCCTTATAGCCATGTCTTCGATTTAGGAAGGATAAACTAACGAATATTTAAAAAAGAGCAGTAGAAGACAAGATTATCTGCAAACTTCATTATGCTATATTAAGGAATTTCAGTCATTTTTCTGTTAATCTGGTGAGTGCTGTAAAACTAAGTTTAATTTTTAATAAAGACTTCATTCAAGTATCGAGAGTTATACACAACTATTATTTAAGAAAATGTCAGACTAGTGTACCCAGATATGCCATATGGAAAACATACATATAGCGCAAGTTACGATTAGAAATGAGATCCATAGTGAATATTATACTAATACATAGTACTTATCCACTAAATAAACCGAAAATGCTGGCTACAACATATTTAATGGGTACTGAAAAGATTACTGATAATCTCATTTCCAGTATAACATAAATATGAAAGGCTTATTAACTGGTCTACACTTATTGCTTAGATGATGATATAATATAAAGCTTAAATCGCCATAACATGGTCACATATGAATATTATGTAAACTAATGAATGCGGGTGTTAAAAATGACCATAAGCTTGTAAAATAATAAATCATATTATAATTCGTTTCATTAATTTGATACAGAGGCAGAGACTGCAGTGAAAGAACAAGTAAATAAGGTCACATCACAAATTGCTTGGGGTCACATAAAAGGAGACAGTACATAATACAACCTACATAAACCACTTAACAAATTAATCAGCTAGAAAGGAATATAGTATACACCAATTTGTTATTCGGATTCTTCTTCTCACTGTATACAAGCATGAATAGCTAGTTGAGAACTAACTAGATACTATGGTAACTATTCTTTTTAACCCGCATTTTGAAAAGAATTTTACCATTTGTGACAATCGTTGAAACGGTATATCATTCAAAACTTTACATATATAAAAATTTCGTTAAAACTTCACACTGTTAATACTATCGATTGGACAGTGCAGTAGTTAAAAATGGGTTACGTAAACCTCATAATCACAAGCAAATTGGTTTAAAATGGATTTTCTAAGGTTCAAGATTGGAGCCCATAACTTATAGAGTGACGTAGAAGTTACAGGTTGATGAAATTATATGATGATTATGAAATGACGTGAAATATATTGGATTCGTCAATAATAATTACTTCTTAAACACATCAAGTAGATTTAATGGACGCCAACGTAAACATCTCCTGTAGGAGTTACCACTGTATACTATCGAGGCGTCTCAAATTAAGAAAAAAAGGTTGAAGTTATATTTAAGATTTACGATGTTCATTGTTGTATTTGAGTTTATGGTCATATTTCTATTCATTTAATAAGGGAACATTGTATATTAAAGAGTGGTTTTTATTGAAGATTTTATTTCATTTACCCGGAGTTAGACACAACTGACTTCTGAAAATATGCCAGTGTAGCGCAATTCGATATGATGAATGAAAAACACGAATATTGTAAAAGTCAGTAGTTGTAATGAAAATTACGAATTATACAACACGTATTTAGTAAGTGAATGGGACAATGATTGAACGAAACTGTCAAGAATATTCATGGTGACTTTTCTAATCACATTATTTTTATCTACTTGAGGAGATAAAATGTTCTAACAGGCCGTTATATCGGGCGTTTCAAGGAAGATAACAAACTGTTTTCCGGAAGACTGTTTTGTTTATTTTTAGCATATGTACATCGATTATTTTACTTTTGTTATTGTCATGTCCCCATTGCCCCGACCTCTCATTAAATTTATAAACTGTTATCGTATCCTTTATCATTCAGGAACTATAATCAATTAATCATGTACTTCCAGTCCTTAGTCATTATTGTTTCCGGTTTGTATAAATGTCATCATCCTTATTGGTGTGATGAGTGACTAGGTTTTGTGTACATATAAATGGATGAGTGAATTGTCTAGTGGTTAGCTTAGTTGTCTTGTGTTCTTCATTCCGTCTTCGGGACTACTAGTAGTCACAAGGTAGACATGTGTGTGCACTGATTACTACTATCGAGGTCACACTGTTCTCCATACATTGTGATAGCCCGATATTTCAATATATAACACAGGTTATTCAGAAACTGAGTCAGGACAGAATCAGAATACAACAGTATTTTAATAAAGTGACAATTAGCTTAGATACAAACCATGTAAATATTTATATATATGTTTCCTTGAAGGAAAAAATCAGAAGTATGACGAATTTTCATAGAATTCTACAAGTGATATATAAATAAATTCAACAAAAACGGCGTCAGACCATGCCTACTGTGATCATTCACAACATTACTGATGTTAACTGAAGAAGACAAAAAATAAGAACGTGTAAGTTACAGCGTAAACCAAAAGCAAAGTGAAACACAATTGTGTACAAGTAAACAAAACGAGTATTTGACATAAACTCATTTACACATAAGATCAAATAAGATCATAATGTATTAAATCTAGGCAGCTAATGGTGTAGTTGATTGATTCGATGTTTGACTATTCTCGTCTGCGCCTATTAAACTGGATGCACCATGATTACCACGAGCAATTTCACTTAAAGCAATCCAATTACCTTCCAAATTCTCTTTCCAAAGTGTGACCTAGATTGTAAGATTCAAAAAGGAGAAATCATAACAAAAATAAGAAAATTGTTCATACTCAGGTTAATATAGTTTGACGGAAAGAGATTCTAAATAATTGCTTGTATTAATCACAGACTAATCTCAGTTAAGTACCAACCAAAATCAGGAAGTATTGGACAAGTATTTTACACTAGTACAGAACTTCTCAGCGGAGCTCACTAAGGACTCTATCAGGGATCTATACTAGGTCTCGTGGTGAATTTTAATTATCATAACTACTGAGCCAGCCTTCACCAGTAGGATTAACTCGCTATTCATTAGGTAAGAAGAATATGGATAAGTAAAATAATCTAATCCATAGAATTCGCATATATATTCGTTTTTATTTGCATGAAAAGATGACGTAGCATGTAAGTTTAACAACTAATGCTAGTAAAATTGAAGCCGGTCAGATACGTAATTTCGAGATACCTTAAAAAGAGTTCAAGCCGTTTAATTTTTTTGCTAATTAGTTATGGTTCTGATGATCGTAAACCCTCCCCCATCAGATAACCTCTGATTCATATTACAAAAATGAACTTTGCTAAGATTTGAATGTTTATGTACTCTTTTGATATACTATATATATATACTCTATATATACCAGATCCTACATTCACTTTTATTACTACACAGAGTTGTGGAAATACAACTTTGACTTCACGAGCATCAAGTTTTTGTGAACTCTCAATTGTTTCCATCACGTGAGGTCGTACTGGTTGAAGTGTCGTCGTGTATTATCCACCGATATATCTAATTTGTGTAGATCTTGTTAGTTTCAGGAGAACGTAAGTTGTTAAAAAATGCAAATGTGTCAAGTTCGTTAGAATATGATAAGATTATCATAATCTATGCAAACTAATCCTCTTTACTTCTGAAAAATCCCCTAGGTGAACTCTCTGTCTGCTAGTGACATCTAGTTTTCCTCAATCACCCTTACATGAAACACTCACTCACTATAAACAGGTTATCACA
This sequence comes from Schistosoma japonicum, assembly GCA_025215515.1. Lineage (NCBI taxonomy): Eukaryota > Metazoa > Platyhelminthes > Trematoda > Strigeidida > Schistosomatidae > Schistosoma > Schistosoma japonicum. The sequence goes on along the minus strand of CM046061.1, from coordinate 61,885,033 downwards.
ATTATTGCTATAAGGGCAAATGACGTTTTCGTGCTTTTCATAAAGTGGGAGGATAATCTATATTTAAATGCCTGAAGAAAACAAGATTAGCAGCATTTCTGATGATGATAGAGGTGAAGTGTACTAATTTTACGGCCGATAATTCTTAAATTTTTATCATTTGTCAGAAGGTGGTATCTCTGTATATGCTGGAAATCTGAGGAAAATACTTCGTGACCGTCGGTTGTACAATTTGAACCTCGGACTTTCGGTTGATGATCTCCAATCGATCTACCTGTATAAAATATTCAATTCCATATTATTCGATTAGTTCATCATAGTCAGGGGGTTTGACTGCCAAGTCAAAGATGCAATTGCCATCAGGATACGCAAGAAATGACCGAAAATCCTATGGCAGAAAAATACGAATATACAACACACTATGCAAATCAAGACGTGGTTAGAAAGGAGTTGTTTTTCATGACACTCCTTGGTGGTCAAAGTGGTCAGGTATGTTTTTATTCTTCAAAAAAACGTTTTTACATTGATGTTTCCTAAAACAATAAAACTAACTGATATGCATCAATGTGCATATCTATGTAATACAAGCGGGCAACTGTCCACGATACATCTTTCTTCATTGGGGTCATATTCAGGTCAAATGCAACAACTATGCAACAGATTGTAAAGGAATAATGGAAGAACTGCATAATGATGATGATGATATAAGAGAAACAAGTGATTCATCTCTTCTACAACTAATAGAATCATTTATTCAGTTTTACATTAAATTAAAAGGAACAAGAGACGAGTCATAATAAAAGGGATGGAGCAGGATGATAATTTGTTTAATTAAATTCACAGGATTTTTTATTTGACCCCAAGTTATAAGTTGTTGTAACCTTGGTTTAAGCATATAAAGGTCAGGGTTGTACACACTAACCCTAACCAATTCAAATATGAAACAATTAAAACTATTCTATGATGATGACTTCATTTGAAGAAGTGAGAGAATCGAATGAGGTCATTTTACCAAGTAAAACAAGAATGTTAAAAGTTATGAATGCATAATAATGATTACCATAATGTAAATAAGCTCTATAGAAAGACAAATGGTTTACATCAACAATACACACATGATGACTAACAACTTTTCCAGTGTATGATTAGCATAGGGTAATATAACACATTTATGAAAGTGCAGTCAGTAGTTGTGAAGTAAGAATCAAACAAAAACACAACAGAGGAGAACAACCGATTCGAACATACAGATTTAAAATACGCCCATGAAGAAAGATAATTAAATTTTTGATGACTTAGTAATTCTAATTAATATGCAGATTAAGTTGTACATTTTTGTATTCTTATATATAATAACTTTATATATATGAAGTAAGCAAACTACTGAAGTTCATAGTGAATTCATTTTAAATAAAGATGATTAAAATGTTGAGTGGATGAAGATGATCAATAGAAGACCTCGGAAGCTTGGTTTCGAATCTCTAGAATTCATGAAATGGAAGCTAATAATCAGATATTGCTTTTACGAAACTGATATTCTATATTCACATACGACATTCAGTCAAATTACTATAGAAAATAATTCAGTAAGTAATGAGCATTTATCATTCTGTCAAGTTCCCATACCACACTGGCATAACAAAAATTAAGATTGTCACTATGATATTTTCAACTATATATAGGCCCTTACTTATAAATACTAATTAACCAATATTGGTAACAGTAATCGTAATTCATTTGTGTACAACGTAGAACCTAATGCATAAGAGTATGGGTTTAAGTTGCCATATCAAACCACAACGAGAATAAATTCATAAGATTAACAAAATAGTATAATTCACCAGAAACGAATGAAACAAACAAAAATATGAAAGAATGATGGAACTCAGGAGTTAGTAGAATATAAAAAGTGAATACATTTACGCCATGGTGACCGATTTTGAGCCATGTCAATCAGTGTCTCCAGCCACCAATCCCAATCAGAAAACCTGCATATACCAACACGGGTTAGACCAGCAGTTAAGGACTTTATAGACTGATGTCATGTTTTGGTTTGGCTGCCCAAACCTCTCTTCCATCCATCCTACTCCAGCCAGCATAGCATAATGAGACAGACGGTGGACAGGGATACGCAACATATATCCCCAACCAACTCATTTAATGGTTTACAGCCTCTTAGACAAATTTTCCATATTTTTATAGTACTTTATGTCTAGTATTAATGTTATTTATTCACTCATTCCATAATATGCGAGCAACACTGCGAAAATTTTTAAGATCAAAGACATGAAGCCTACACACAACTTCTATTTTCATCGTAAATGTTTCGCGTTTTTTAGCAAGGATGTTTTTTACAGGATGGGGATGCTAACTCCATGTCCAACCCTCTTTTGTCCGGGCTTGGGACAGGCAGTAATCCCTGGGGGACTCCAGGGGAAGTTTCTCATATGTTAAAACAGAGCGATCTCCTGTGCAGTACACAAACTTTTGTTGGGAAACAGATATCTCGCCTACGTCACAAGTAGAACAAATTGGCAAAAGCCAAGCAAACTTTGTGAATCCGGGTTAAGATTTTGTCAGACACACACCCATCAAGGGTGATGAGACTTCCGAGATAAGTAATGTGGTCAACGTACTCAACTACTTTACTCCCTATGACTAATATAGGCAATGATGCTGACCACTTCCGGAGTAACATTTTGGGTTTGGAGGGAGAGAAACGTATCCCAAATATACTTGCATTGTTACTCAAGGTGTTCAGGAGACTGTATATTGTCAGCGTCTTCATTGAGTAGGATTACATCGTATGTGTATTCTAAGTCGACATTTGGGATACCAGGAGGGAGATAGATTCCTGAAAAGTTAACTGAAGAAAGTGTCGCTTCCAAGAAGATATCTATGACGAACAACTAGGGGTTGGATAAAGTTGCTGTGCTAACATCAGCACAATGAGAGAAAATTAACAAGAGAAACAGTAAAATAGTAGGAATATTTGTGGTATCAAGGATGATGGGAAAAATTAAAAACTAAATAATACTATTCGAATGAACGAAATTGAGAAAATTAAAACAAACAAACATTGATTCGTTCACCAGGTACGAATTCGTATACTTGAGTAAATAGAATGACCAAATTTCTTAAACAAAAATAAGTGCTATGGGTTACAAATCTACGATTTCAAATAGATGGAAGTCGGACACCATAACCACTTAGACACTACTTCACACTTTGAAAAAAAGGATATAAAAAAAAAACAATTTCATGTTGTAATATAGTTAGTGGTTGAATAATACATCACAATTTACATCGTCGCATAAATGGTATGTTTATTTTCATTTTCTTGAGAGATTATAAAGCCGACGAAAATTACGGACGTTACATTGTTGAACCGATTGAATGATATACAACAAAATCTAAAATGAAAATTGATTGAACTACCTTATTATCTCCACCAGATACAGCCAAAATATTTCCGGTTACAGACCATGAAACATTCCATACAACATCGGAATAAGTATAAAGTATAGTTGGACGCCAAAATGTAGAATATTGCGTGGTAGATGGGAAATCTTTGGACTCGATTTCATTGGAATTAGGATTGTTTGCTGTTGATGTATTCATCATACGAATCTCATTATCATTATTTGCTGATTGCCAAATTATTAATCGCCCATCTTGACCACATGAAGCGATTAGTTGACGTGAAATATTGAGACTTGGACACCAAGCAACATCACGTACCCAATCCGTATGACCATCTAAACGTGTTTCTTCAACCCATTCTGGATTTCCAGAAGAAACATCTTCTCTGTTTTAAAAAAAAGTTAGAGGGCAACCATGAAAAATTACTCAGACTCCTGAATAAAAATAAAATTAGCATTCTAATAGTGTAAATTCAAACTTATTCACTTGCAGGATTACTAAAATAACTTGCAAAAACCCATAATTGAATAATTTGGAGCTTTTTGTGTCGAATCTTATGCTGCTAGATTTAACGCCTAGGGGATTGCTATTCTATCGCTAAGGGGGTTCTTATTTGTAAGCAAGGGTAGTATGTCATTACTATAAACTTTCTTTTCTATCGTTGAATACATTTTCTGGACAGGAAGAAATATATACTTCTAGTTAATTGATACGTAAAATGAAGTTGTCTTGCTCATTATCAATGAAACAGGAGTTGAGAATCATCTTCTTAGTATTCAGGTGAATTAGTAATGTATGAATTGTATATATGATTATGTTACTTGCAAAATTTGCAATGTAATGAAAATGGATCTTTTTGTTCAGTGGTGAAATTTGCATGTTAAGGCAAAATTTCAATTAAATATTTCATTTTAGTCACTAACTATATGTGTTTTCCAACCGAAATGTCAGGTTATCTACTACACCATCATGGTTATATCAAACAGATGAAGATACCTTCAAGCGCTTATAGTGAAATAATTAGCCAATATTACAGTCCAATATGCAATACCCTCCACTGAATAAACGGGGGGGGGGGGAATGAACGAAAGTCATAGGATTTAGTAAACATATTCGAAAAAAAAAAACATTTTCACTTATGTGTCTACACATAAACGTTTTACAAAATAATAATGAATATAATTTCACTTAATTCTAACAGTTATTATTATTAAAACAACAAAAAACAAGTGAAAAATATGAAAAACGTAAATCACTTTATTCAGATATTAAACATTGAATGGGAATAAACAAAAGATGGAATAAACTAGTTGAATTATTTATTGTTTTATTTTTCAATATTTACCAATTCACTTTAGATTTATTATAATTAAATAGAGAAGTAGTAATAATGTGACATTGAATCATTTTGTTTTGTGTTGCTGCAATTGAATACTAAACTAAAATGCACTAAGTAATATATGAGTTCGTGAAATAGGCACACTAAAGATGGTATAAAATTTGAAACTGTGATATAATTTTTGGAAGTTAAACACCTCAGAATTATGAAGACAATATTCTATACCTAGCAGAACGACTTAGATTTATGCTTGTGTTCTATTTAGGAAGCGTTAGCTGAATTCACCTGCATTAAAATGCTGGTGCTCATATTGGGACTCATATTCAGTATCTTTCGCTTCGAACTTCATCTCGTTATGTAATACAAACTTTTATGAATAACACACTTCACATTTATTTCGGTCTTTAACCTGATTCTCCAATAATAATAACGACAAACGCAAGAATATTAAGAATATTGAACGCTGAGTGGTAACTCGGTGGCCACAATGAAACTTGTAGGGGCTACGCTACAACGACATGACCGCAGTTACCGACAGCGGCCTAATGTACTAGTAGAAAAATGATGTTTAATAAAATTATACCGCAACATGTGAAATTCACTAACTTAATAAAACAGAAAAATGACTGCAAGGATATTGAATTAGTAGCGAAGTTTCATAATTCAACTAATTTCGAACAAAGAAATAATGCCAAACAATTTGACTCCGTAAAGCAACAATTGGTTTAATAATTGCTAACTATAAGTGAATACGAATGAGAGCTCAAACTAACTCGATATCTTAATTTAAGAACAAATTTATTGTTTTTTAAACCTTAATTAGACAACATATTGCTAAGCTATTCAAACGCGTTGAGTCGCAAGTATTTGGTTTTTAGTTCACATGGATTCCCATCATGACATACAACCAACGCCTGTTATTTATATTGGAGTTTATGAACTAGGACGCGATTTCTGCTGGACATGAGTTTCAAGGTTTTTCAAGTTGCATTGTGAAGCAAAAACAGTTCCACGCATATGAACATACATGTTAGACAAGCTGATATAAAGACACTGGTATTTTAGTGGACATAAAAGTATATGCAAACAGTAAGAGTAAAAGTACATATTGTTAGCGTTATTATTACTGTATGGCTAATACTCTTTTCTACAATGAATATTGTTTGTTGTGTTCATGTGGTTGACTATACAGGAAAGGTAGGCGAACGATTAACTACAACAATAACAACAATTGTTAAGAGGAGACTTAATATAATGCTGATGATAGCTTCATTTTGTCTTACCTACTCGTCTTAATATAAAAGTGGTATTCTTGACAATCGAGTAAATTTGGACTATTGCCAAGTCTTGGCAACAAAAACCCTAAGGATAGATAGACAAACAGGCAAAAGTTAGACAACTGTATATAAAGTTAAACAATCAGGTACTTCAAGAGTAGAAAATAGCAGACAAAGTTTATTCATAATTAAAACTACCATTTAATTAAATATTCAAAGAATGCCAAAACTGCAACAAAAAAAAATTATAAGACTATCAGCACACAATATATGCAGTATAAGAAGGTAACCACTACATTGGCATGGTTACCACCATTGTCTACACTTTTCGGTTTAGATTACTAACTTTCAAAAGGCTAGACAAGCAACCAACACCAGAAATTAACCAGCTTTAAGCATGTATGTTTAGAATACAAATCTCTGCATTCAAATTTAAAGTAAAGCTTCAGGAATGCCTTGTATCAATTCTAAATCTATCAAGTAAGTTGAGAACAGTTAAGTATCACATATGTCTCAGAAGTTTTATCAGCCCCCATTGCGCTGACAGGTAGAAATCTTCGACCCAAAAGCAAAAGCTCTGGTTGTTAGTTTCATAACTGAAAAAGTGAAGATACACGAAGGTTGATAGTAATAGGATGTATTCAAACAATTCGCCTACGTATTTTGGAGGAAAATAAAGAGTAATTAAACAATCAGATCATCAAGTATATGACAAGAGAGAAAGTAAATTCACTGAGAATGATACATTTTTCTGCATTTTAGGAAATGTGAAGATGAAAGTAAATATACTTTGTGGCTGATCTACATGCAGTCAAATAATGAGATACATTGTTCGAATACTACTTCAGAATGAATTAAATACCTCATAACAATTGAAAAGATATTTATTGATGAATGAGAATTACGATACCTAACAAGTGACTATAAGTCAAAAAAAGAAAACAACGAGTGTCTGAGACAGAAGTGTCCTATTATCAGTAACATCATAGATATCATGGCACCTCATATAAGGTAGCTAACTGCTAAATAAATTATCTAAACGGTTACGATAAAATAAAGTCAATTATACAAGAGTCATCAGCCCATAAAACCATGGCTGTTTGAATAACCAATATACTGCTATTCATCATACTGTGACAAATAATTGTTTCAGTACAATTGTCTACTTATAAGTAACTAAATAACTAGAACTAAATAAATGTAATATGAAGATGGATTAATGTATCTCAACCGATGTTCACAAAACTGGTCTAAAATCAGATTAACCATGAAGAAAAAGAAGTAGAACAGTGTTTCTGAAATCTTATCGATCTGTACTGTTTTCATACGACAAGTATATATATTTAAAGAAAGAAATATATATAGATACGGGACATTATAAGGACAAAGCCTTGACCTTATAAGGTCACAGGGTAGTAAGATTTACTAACAACTCGATACAAATTTCATTATTATGAATTGAAAAAGCTGACCACTCTCTAAAGAAAAAGAAAGCAAACCTTAAAGTAAGTTATATTCTACTTTGAAGTTATATTTAATCACATAGGATAGACTGACGAAAAGTAATTCGTGAAAGCGGTCTGGTAAAAAAAATTGGCAGGACAAACAGTGTATCTTTCGAAAAGTGTTTGGAATGAAGAAACTGTGTAGTCTGTTATGTCACCATAAATTGTATTTACTTTAATTTCTAGATTATAGAGCAATTAAAGTAAGTATTAGCATCGTGATATGAGCATTGACTGTAAATTGGTGTCCTCTTGGTCCTTTGGAATTAAATGGGCGGAGTAAAATATTTTTCAACATGTATTTGTTTAGTAATGCATACATGCGACAGAGTCACAAAATCGCAAAATATCAAGGTTTACTGGATGGTGAACATATAACTCTGTTTGTAAACATTCCTTTCCCAAAATGATGAAATCAGACTAGATTGGACAAATATGTCTTCAAGGACAGGTTGGAGTAACCTTTTGGATACAAAAAGTGAATATTTATCAATTGTGCATGAAAGTAATTCAACAACAATCAAGCTTCACAGTTAGAATTACGGGATAGTTTATCAAGTACAGATTCGAGTATTTGGCTTCGGGTCACACTAGTGATACTACCCAGTTTCCTAAATCGAATTAAGTGGACCGAAGTTTAGATCAGAGATTTTATGGCCAAGAACAGAACGCCATAATTACTGCGACACTGCTCCACATAGTAATTAAACAATCACTGAAAAACATTAGACATAATGCTGTTACTTCTTGAACCCAGTTCTAAAACAAACTTGAAAACAAAGTAGTTTACATTAGTAATGGGAGTGAAAGAGGAAAAAACAAATCACTTTTAACAGTTAGTCGACTGATATGTAAACGTATGATGAAATGAGCATCAATTATTGTCAAAAGAATGATGGATAATATGTTGAACGAGAGTAATGTTCAATATAAGTTATTTCAGCTGTATTGACCAATGGCTTTGGAAATCGGTCCACGTTGTCAAGTGATTTAAAAGTGATTGGGATTAACTCAGAATAGAAACCAGACATTCTCGATTCAAGACATTTAAATAGCCCAACAATATACAGGTTAATTCAAAGCAGTGACTTAGACTATGACAAGAGTACTAAATTAGTCACACATCTAATATAAGCACAATATCTGCCAATATCAGTAGTAAAAACGCAGTGGAAAGTTACTGACTTGTCCTAGTAAAAAGCCTATAAGTGCTGTTGTTCAATTTTTCTACTTTCAATGTTTAAGTTTATCAAAGTACTTCTGATGTTTCATCTAGAGCATAAGGAGAAAAACAAATACTGAGCACATGAATTACATGTCATTTACAAAAAGTTCTTGGACAAAATCCAAATGGTCCTATTCAAGGACATGATACATTACGTATGTGTATCCGTGTGCCAGAAATGAGATACTAACAATGATAGAATAAAAATAACCAATGAGCAATTAAAGATACTAAACAATCGAAACGACGAGACTTATGTACAATATCTAGGAAAGAAAATACTTTTTGAGCAGACATAAATGCAAACATGCAAATCAGATAGGTAGACAAACGACAGTCATATCATAATAACTCGAAAATGAAAAACTAATTTCGGACTAAAACAAGTACATTAACATATACGATAACCGACATTAGATAGAAGCCAGATATGTATATTTTGAAAAATGATTTTTTTTCTAATTCATCCGAAAAATAGGTTATGATTAAGTTGAATTGTGAATAGAATAAAAGAAGCTACTTTTTCATTATCGTCATATGGTATAATTTAAAGCCATGTCCCATAAGTAGTTTTCGTCAAAACTGACATTAGTGGAACTGGATAAATTAATAAGTGAAGTAAATCATTTCAAGAGAATTATGAAACGACTGGTGGAAAACTGTTAAAATCAAGTTGTAACGATTTATTGTATGTAGTTTATGTGTGTACGTGCGCACATGAAAACAAGAAACATGAAGATACAACTAGAAAAGATATACTATTAGTAACAGTCAGACATAATGAGCGTGGGACCTGGCATTGGTCCAAACAGTTACACTACAAATAAAGCAGGGTGAAATTAACAAGATAATCTAGAAGAAGTCGAAATAATAAATGGTATTATAGTAGTATTAATACCGACAATTTTGAAAAGATGAGAAAGGTAGGAAAAATATGAAATAGTATGGTGACTCAAAATTTTAGGAGAAAGAAAAAATGTATTTACTCCAGTGAGACAGATTTCGAGCCATGCCACCTGATGTCTAGAATAAGTTATCAGGACCAAAGTAAAGTAGTCCTTTAATTTCAATTAACTGCGTCAACCTGTTAATAGATGGATAGAATTAATTCAGTTCACTCGCTAAGATCCACCTTGTATACTCAACTTTGAGCTACACTTATGTTTGTGAGATAAATAGACAGCAAGCCGCCACTCAGTAACTGAAAGTCGATTATTTTAAAATTTCAATGGACGAAATTCTATATGTTATCCTAAATAGATATCTAACACATTGTACAAAGAAAAACTGTATCAATGTCTTTCTTGTCATTTTATCCTGTTGCCTTGATGATGTTTATGAGTGATAGACGGAACGCATAATATAATCAATGGATCATCAGAATCAGAAACAATCTACCGCATGTCAGCTGAAAATTTTTATCAAATTAATCAGGAATTTTCATACAGATCTTGAGTTTTTGTTAAATATTGTATTGTTTCAGTTAATAGTTTTAGTGGACAGGTCTTCAAGGATTGCGTATTATTCTACAGAAATCTAAATACCTAGGATGAAATTGCACTTTCACCCATACTACAGTATGCTGATAAGATGTCACTAGAAGACAATCTGTTAGCCTTTATTTAGCAAGCTTGTGTTTTACAGGATGGGAATACTAGCCCAATGCCCAACTCTTTTTCTTCACCCGGACTTGAAACCGGTAGTAACCCTAGAAGAGCTGCGTGCGGGGAACAAACCAACTTCCAGCCGAAGAGGAAATTAGGAAACGACGTTGGAAATGAATAGGACATACATTGCAGAAATCATCATCAGACAAGTACTAACTTGGAATCCTGTTGGGAAACGGAGAAGAGGAAGGTCAAAGAACACACTGCGTCAAGAATTGAAAGCAGATATTAAAAGGATGAACAGCAACTGGAAACAGCTGGAAAGGATTGCTCAGGACAGAGTTCAATGGAGAATACTGGTAAGCGGCCTATGCTCCTCTGAGAGGGGTAACGGGCGTAAAGGAAGAAGAAGCAGACAATGCATCCTAAGAATATTGTTATTCGACAATGAAAGGGTCTACCTTAAAAATCCCAAATGTCACCTTGTCATGTAGGTTTCCAAAAAAAGACTGTAAAATCTGAAGAGCGTGTAGTTAATATAAAAAACGGTACATTAAAAATCGTGTGCCTGTCCATAAGACAAAGCCTCATCGGTACTTAAATTACGCTTCTGGGTGGATAACACCATGACTAACAACCAAATCAGATTCACCTATATCTTAATAGGGAAATAATCCTTCAGGGTGTGTCACGTAACATCCAAACCACTGACCATGGTTACTGAGGTAGATTTAACAAGGAAACTAGCATCTCTATATATAGGTTCAAATCAACGGTAATTACCTTATTTCGTAGGTACTGTTATCAGCAGTTTATTTCATCTTAATTACTTTTGTGTGAACAAAGTTACGTGCAATTTTAGTTCGATTATTGACCTAATGACGACCACTAATTCTAGGTATTACAGCTTTATTGATGGCGATATACTTCTAAATCTGTCACAATGATGCATGCACATTCACTTTGTCTATCACACATATATGCGCTTATCGAAGACCCTATGGCACCAGTATGCGGTTCTGCTGATGATGGTAGTCGCAATAGGTACCATAATTATAAATAAATAACGTTGCTTATGAGTGATTGCTTAGTGTGAATACAGGTGATTATGATATTATAATACTGTGGAAATCGTTGAATTTGACATCACGAATTTACTTGGCTTAAGCAACCATTAAAAGCCAGGAAACACTGGACTGGTCTCGACTAAGCATGAGACTCCTAATTAATGTTCACCTATGCATCACTGGGGATCGAGACCAGGAACTTCAGGTCACTAAGCTGGGAACCAGTGATTAACATTTTCAGTCATTTGCTATGAACTTCACGACGTCACCCACTGTAACCGATGAGTGTCTGGTACACGCCCGACAGAATTGAAATTCACTGAATAAGTTTTCTCATTGGAGCTCAGAAATTACCTTCTGAACTCCCTATTGCTTAGCATGTTATTAGTCTACATCAAACACTGTATACTGACGCGTTTTTTTTTCAAGGTGAAATAAGCTTTTCAATCGAGGTATCCATATCAACTGCTTACGTTTCCAATATTATATCGTTATTATTATTTTCATCTATGCAGTGGATAAAAAGCACAGAAAACTTTTTGCTTATTAATTATAATCTCTAGACTAAATTATTAGCATTTCTATATCTCAAAGAATCAGTGTGCTGAAAACACGGGTAGGTGAGTGATTTGCAGATGGGTAAAGCAGTCGTAATAAGATGAAGTATCTGAATAAACTTACGCGTGTATTAAAAAAACAACAAACAGCAGTGGAAAACAATAAAATGATAAACAATAACTATTTATGATGACTAAGTGTGTATAAGCGAGGTGAAGGTGAATAATGCAGACATTCTAATGCCTTAGTGACTAAATATCTCGTATAAATCTATTTTGTGTACATTAGCTAGATTAGACTGACTCCAATTTCAGACGAGAAGCTCCATATATATTCTATTGTCAAGCAAACTATCACCCCTACTGACATCAATGTACACCCCCCCCCCCATACACACCATCACTGTACAAAAAGTGTGCTAGGTCACGGCTACTTCAGGTTAGAAAAAGAGAAGTTAGGTACTAACTAACCTTTATTAGAACAATTGAGTTTCTATCTAGTCTAACATATAATGAATGACCTGATGGATTGAATTGACACACAATGGTTGTGGTAGTATGGTCTGAATTGTCTATGACAAAAACTGACAATCTAGTATGGGGCATGAGGGAGATAAGCACACAGCAACAAAGAGTGTAAATACAATATTGTAAATATATAACCAATATCTGCGAAGTCTCGGGGTATAAATATGGTATTCATGACATATTAGCCTTAGTTGTGATAGGCACTGACAATTGCAGAATATCGGAGAGCTAATTCGCTTTAGTACAGGACTATTTGGCAGCTCACCTAAACGAAATGATTAAAGCTGGAGATAAGTATAACCGGATATCATTTTAGTAGTTTGATGAATTGGGGCTTGTCCCGAGATTTGGAGACCTAGGACACACTCTACTAGGGAGTATTGTACTAGTATGAAACAGCTGTTTCTGTCGGTACTCTGGACAAGATCCGAGAAAGGAGGAGCAAAACATTAGCAATTAATAACAGCCGGACAAGAACAGAGAAAGCCAAAGCACAGGCCGAATACACAGAAACCAACAAGCAAGTGAAGAGGAGCATCAGGTTGGATAAACGGAAACATGTTGAGGACCTAGTAATAACAGAGGAAAAAGCTGCAAGAGAAGGAAACATGAGACACCATAACGATATAACGAAGAAGTTGGTTAGGAAATTCAGTAAACCAGAACGGCCAATCAAGAACAAGACTGGTAAACTAATCACTGAAGTGAATGAACAACGAAACAGGTGGGTAGAACAATTCGAAGAGCTATTAAATCGACCAGCACCTACTGAACCCACCAGTCATCAAAGCAGCAGCGACGGATCTTTCCATAAACACCGATCCACCAACAGTTAAAGAAATCAAAATGACCATCCGACAAATCAAGAGTGGCAAGTCAGCAGGGCCAGACAACATACCAGCCTAGTGAGACACTGAAATCAGATAGAGAAGTAACTGCAAAGATACTCCACATTCTCTTCAGGAAGATTTGGGAGAAAAAAAAGTGCCAGCAGATAGGAAAGTAGGATACCTCATCAAGATACCAAATAAAGGAGATCTCAACAACTGCCAAAACTACAGAGGCAGCACTCTTCTTTCGATACCAGGAAACGTCTTCAACAGAGTGTTATTAAACCGAATGAAAGATCCAGTCGACGCTCAACTTCGAGATCAACAGTACGGATCCCGCAGGCATCGATCGTTTATCGACCAAATCGCTACTCCACACTTCATTGTTGAACAATCAATTGAATGGAATTCACCACTTTATATCAACTTCATCGACTACGAAAAAGCATTCGATAGCGTGAATAGAAGAACATTATGGAGACTTCTACGATACTATGGTGTACCCGAAAAGATAGTCAACATCATACGGAAGTTCCTACGACAGACTACACTGTAAAATCGTGCATAGAGGCCAGCTCATAGATTCATTCGAAGTGAAGACAGGTGTCAAACAAAGATGCTTACTCACGCCCTTCCACCTCTTTTTCAGCTGGTGGTTGACTAAATCATCAAGACTGCAAAATCATAAGGCAATCTCGGAATACAATGAAAAACATGGATGCAAATAGATGACTTGGACTTTTCAGATGACCTAGGTCTTCTATCCCACTCACACAGCAACAAATGCACATGAAGATTGATAAGTTGGCAGTAACCTCGGCAGCCAGCTGTAGGCTTTAACATACACATAGGGAAAAGCAAGATCCTCCGATACAAAACAACCAACACTAACCCAGTTTCACTTGACGGAGAAATTCTGCAAGATGTAGAATCCTTCACATACGTGGACTGCATCATTGATAAACAAGCCGGGTGTTGTCTGAGACAGATGTGAAGGCGCGGATTGGGAAGGCAAAATCAACATTTCTACAACAGAAAAACATCCGAAACTCAAACCAACTGTCAGCCAACATCAAAGTCACAATTTTCAATACAAATGTGAAGACAGTTCTGCTGTATGGAGCTGAAACTTGGAGAACTACGAAAAGCATCCTTCATAAGATGCAAGTATTGATAAACAATTGTCTGCGTAGGATACTTAGGATCCGTTGGCCGGATACCATCAACAACAACCTCCTATGGCAGAGAAGAAATCAACTTCCAGTAGAGGGAGAAATTAGGAAAAGACGCTGGAGGTGGGTAGGACACACATTGATGAAACCATCAAATTGTGTCACAAGACAAGCATTAACATGGAACCCTGAAGGTTAAAGGAAAAGGGGAAGACTCAAGGATACACTAGGTCGGGAACTGGAGACAGATAGAAGAGACTGAAGAGCACTTGAGAAAGACTAAAAAGTAAAGTTCAGGACAGAGTTGGTTGGAAAATACTGGTAGGCAGCCTATGCTCCACATGGGGTAACAGGCATTGATTGATTAATTGATAAAACAGCTATCCATTACCTACTGGTTTACAGTGGTGTGTTTTGGGACGGCTTTCATTAATCTAGACGAAGTAATCAGAAGCTCTAAAGGCATGCATATATGTACAGCACAGAACCTGGTACGTATGCAATGGTCCAAGTTGCCAGACCTCAGTAGCAGATCTCAGAAGAGGCTGGATGCATTACGTCTAATTAGTGCTTGAAATACTTTTCTAGAGGCTAGTATAGATTACTCTAATCGCTTAACAGTCAAAACTCATGCTCATGGAGTGGATAAAATATAATGGTGATTTTAGTTTACACCAAAACAACGAACTGCAAATATTTGTCACGTATGAGAATAAGTATTTAATCCTGATTACCTGAATACTTTGATTTGAGACTTAGAGAGTTCGAAGTTCATAAGTGTTGAAGTTGTACGCAATATTAACAGTAGATAAGTGAAACACAGCAGTATTACAAGTGAGATCAATCAGTAACGAAAAATACCAACAGGTGAGGTGATATTTATTGACGCAACACTAGTCACATTACTTCCAGAACTTACAAAGAAACATTTTATAATATAAGAATGTTGCAGGTCTTAAAAAGACATTATTCAAATAGTGTCAACTAGACATATACAGAATGCAGTTGATAACATACACAAAACAGTGTAACAGAAAATAACTTTAATATCAAACTATATGAGAGTTATTATTTTCGCTAAGCAACTAAAATTTTGGACAGACCAAAAACAAAACAGGTATATATGCCCAACAGATAATAATGAAGAGAAATGAAAGGATGGCAATTATAGTTTTAAAAAATTAACTAGAAATTATGTGAGATATATTTCACTTGAGATTACAACCAAGAAAAACTACATTTTATTCATTAATTTTATTTCACTTTCCTAAAGTGTATAATAGAAAACCGGAACTAGATTGTGACTGGCTTCTATTCTGAGCCAAATCTGATAAGGTATGAAGCTGCTCACTTGTACCATCTCTAGGATCCCATTCAAGAAATGGAGCTCAACTGACAGAGGTCAATCCTATGCAGACTCCCTTCACTATCTAACTTACGAGTCATTAGAGTAGGCAAATGTGCCACGAGGAGTTGTAAGGAATGTACAGAAACATAGTGCATGTAGGAGACGTGGTCTGTTATTTTCGTGGCGTCATTATAATGCAGCCAATATTCTTTTACGTTTTTAGCTGATTAGCAGTCAGCCATGAGCTTAAATCAGACTAATATTTGGTTGCAATGAAAGATGCAAACAATTTCTTAACATAAATCCGTTTAAGGAAAGGCGCCTGCTAGTCACCAAAACTCAAGCGTGGCGCAAACTAAACCACAACTAGAGTATACATAGGTATTCTAAAAGGAACAACTTTCTTGATCGTAACCGTGATAATGTTAACTAACTGCAACGAAGTGAATCAGTGTTCAGGTTTCGGATGCAGTGGTTGGACGGCGATCCTTATTCTCGTCTTTCGGAAAAGGTAATGCAATCAAATGTAATAACTATCAGGGGACAATAATTGGGTATTGTGGAGATCACTGAACATAAATCCGATATCTGAGTTAAACAACCACTGACCACTAGAAAGCACTGGACAGACGTTCTGTCCCAGTATGGGACACTTCGCCAGTGCGACCACACCATGGATGGAACCCAGGACCTCCTGATTCCGTAACAAACGCGCCGACCTTGGACCACTGAGCTGGCTTCCAAAAGTTAATACCTCCAACTCAATCGATTCGCGATCTAATTGTGCGACCTTATCTATTGACATAGGTGGGTAACTGCCTCACACACAACATGGTTGAACCTCACTGCTTACGCTTTCTCATTAGAATTCCAGGAATTACCTCGAGGATTTAGGCACTAATGAGCTGATATTAATTGTAATTGGGATAAGACTACACTCAACAGCTCCCAAATTATTCACTTCCATCATACTTCATATATTGCGCACAACGCAACTTCGACCTGGGGTATGAAGATGATATTGCCTACTGTGCGATAACTCTAGACTTGTGTAAACTGATCTTTCCAGTCTGAGGATGTTCGATGTCCCTCTGAATTCGATCATTGTTGTCACCGAAGGATTACTGATATTCGGTGACAACATAATGATGATAATACTGAGATTCAACATCGTATTTTCAGGTAATGATGACAACTCAATTGATTTCACCATCTTGATACATCGGATTCAGTGGATTGGCCATATTTTACGAATATCACCCCAGCGGCTCCCATACTGTGCATTACTTATCAACTCTCGGACTGGTTAGAAGAAGTGGAAATGTGGTCAGGTTATTACATGACGTCGTGGAATTGAAGGAAGCTGTATGGGACTGGCTTCTGTCGGTCCATCCCGACTTTCTGGTTGGGGCCAGTAGAGATGGTGTAAGTCAGTGGCTTGTTACCTTATCATATATAACACAAAATAGGAGTTGGTGAATATCATACTGCAGTTTCCTGTTGAAATCTTCATAAAAGTGTGATAACTTTCTTAATAGGAATGAAAACTTGTTTGTGATTCTATCAGAGTTATATCTCCTGTCTTGTAATTCTCTTGTCTTATTAAATTTTAACCTCTTTTCTCTTGTTCCCCTTCTGTCTCTAGTTTCTTCATAATATTATTTTTGTATTTGTGTGGTGCATATATCTTTGGTGCCGACTTGTACCAAATTTTGTGTATAAATAAATAAATATAACAAGGGGATTCTTCTATACATATTCCTCCAACTAACCCTGGGAGGTTTTTTATGAGAAATTTGTTCACTTCATTGACTAGGTTCGTGCTGGACTTTATTTAGTGTAGGTACAGGTTGCGACAAAATGTTACATCTCGTTCTAGTTATTTTTTACTCCAATCGAACCATCCACACTTGGTAACACACCGTTAATGACGATAATCGACTAGACGACATGGCTTTGGATCAAAATAACCTCTTAAATCTTCAATTCTAATATTATATCATATTTTTCATTTCGATTTCATTTGTCCTCCTCTGTTTGCTTAGTTTTGACTTTTACAACTTTGTTATTCGTAGCTGTACAGATGTGAAATATGGTAATATGGAACGATGGACATTTGTGCTAAGTCCTACGTTGTCTATAACTAACCGACAAGTCGACTAGTACAAACGACACGAATAAATAGCAATAATTAATTCGCATTAATAAATATATAGATTAAAAAAATATAATTGAAACACGATTGGCTAAACCGAATATTAATTATTTTAATAATACTTTGACTACAAGGATACAGTACAAACAAATTATCCGTTGCTAATAAAAACATTAGCGTAAAACTCACAAAAATAGGATGACATTAGAATGTGCCATAAACTGTCTGAGTATCTGAGTACAGCGATTAACAACAGAACTAAACATTAGTACCAATTATTCCAACAAAACGGTTTGATAAAGAACTAAACAAAATTATGCCTAGCTATAAGTCAGAAAATACTGACGGGAAAACAAAGTGAAGACAATTGATAGAAAAACTTACCGCCATATTTTAATTAAAGAATCACAACCACCAGAAACGAATCGTTTAATAGGATGATGTAGAGAACTATTTGTTGTTGTTGTTACCAAAGATGGATTGAATATAAATTCAGCATCGATGGAGGGCGCCCATGACACGCTATTAACACCAACCTTTAAAAAAAATTGTATCCTGATTTAGAATCCTTCGTAAGATAAATTAATAATGAAAAATTTACTTACTAAAGGTTTACGATGAGGAATTGCTTACAAACCGTCTAGAAGGTACTAAATATCATTATGATGTGATCAGAAACAAAGAAAAATATGCTCATCTAAACAGTAATGATAGATAGTTCAAATCAAATTATAACTATGTGGAGGGTTAATGGAAGAACAAATTGATTAGGAAATTAATTTTACTGAAGGTTGAGCTTCAGTGTTAAATAAACAAGAGAAAAATACTTTGCAATATATATATATATATATTGAGTAAGAGAACAATGATTACACTGAAGTCCCAAGCAAGCATCGAAGCGTTTTGTATAAATCGAATCAAACTGACTATGAGATCTTAGAGGTTTTGGATATTCGATATATTGAAATCTTTCTTCTCAAACTAGATTGCGTAATCCGAGTTGTTCAGAAGCTAAGAATTTGCATTTATCTAGGTGAATCATTCACACGCATAGTTCCTTATGTACTTAATTCATATCACTAAAGTATTACAAAACGTTAGACGATTAGCCTTCACTTAATTTGCAGACAAATTTATGAGATTGTAGATAAAAATTAGATTTAACTTCTACTAATATATTAAACAGCAACATATTTAATGGATGTAAACACTAAGTCAACAGGAAATCATGAATTAGTTTTTTAATGATCATAACCCCCAAATTGAACGACTTGTACAAGAGTAATAAACAAATTTCCTTTGAAAGTGTAGACAAGCAATCTAGTTCTATAACTTTAATACTCGCTTTTATTTAAAGACGATTCTAATTGCGATGAATTACTAATAGACGAAAACCTCTTTTAAAAATAAAGTTTTGTCAAGTATTAAAACAAATGAAAACGTTTTGTTCGCTAAATACTTTGACAGCGGCCATAATCATGTGGAGACAAATTATCTATAAAACAAGTAACTTCCTGTAATAAAAGCCTTTCGGAACTTGAAAGCAAGCAGGATTTATTGGATGCTTAAATAACAGCAGCTGTTATTGACACATCAATGCATTTTAACTAATTAAATAAAACCGTACAAAATTATTGTCTAGTTTTAGATTTTGCAAATTTACGTTCGTACGCTAGTTAAACGAAAAAGTTGTTTTCTAGGTGATTTCCTATTCTCGTTATGGAATACATGTGAATATCCTTAAATACAATGTGTATAGCAGTAAACTATTAGAGACTTGTGATTACGTAATGCAGAAGCAGTTGCATTTGATATCACAAATTCAACCTTCACTAGGCAACCAATGAAAACTAGGAAGGACTGAACAACTGTTTAGTAATAGTATGTGGGCTGCCACAACAGTTTATCCCATCAGAGAGTAAACTCAGATCCTTAAGGACTCGTGAAGGGGTAACTACCAAGTTTCTCAATTATGATAGATATGAGAGAGTTACTCAGCAATAGTAACAATGAAGTCGAGTCATATAGCGAATTAGCTAAATTTAGGAATGTAAACCCCTGAAAGTCAACTAGGTGGTTTAGTGTTAACCGCAAAATTTCAAGGTTCTGTAATGCATCCTCTTGGTGGGGACGTGCGTGCGCACCTCTTGGGAGTTGCATACCTATAGGAAAAGGCTGTTTAGTGCCTTTTGGCTTTTTGAGATTAATTCATAGTGTAACATTCAAATATCATAAATTTATTAGTGTTTTCGTTTACACTACTAACATGATTATTAGTAGCTTGCCGTATTTCCAGAAATTATCACCATACTTTTTTAAGCATTGACATACTACCAACACCCTGTAACCGGGTGAATTCAATTAAAATTCGATTGTCTATGAAACCACAGAACTGAGGCTATTACTTACGGAGTGTGCATCTGAAATTCGGAAGGCACGCCACGATTGTGTTTCATCTGACACAAGAATAGATATTGTCCCATCGGAACTTCCACATGCTAACATTAATCCGTAAGAATGGGGAGCCCAACAAACACAATTGACTAATAAATAGAAAACATAGAAAATTGTGCTGAAAAACAAATCCAAATAACATGAAGCTAAGCAGATTCGACTGTTCAGAAATTAAGAGTTTAATAGGATCTGGGCGCCCAGTGAACAGAATAAGTTTAAATAAAAGTTTTACTCAACAACAAGAACCAAGCATCTTAAGGGAAATAAGTGACAGAAATTGTCAAAGACAAATAAGGTCTGAAGCAATTCTGCACAAAACCCATATCTAATCATGTTCAAACACAGATTTTGTGTATAATAGAAAAATCCTCAATACTTTCATTCAAAGAATAGAATATATTCATAAATAACCTCAGTGAGTGAAATTAAAGAAACTCCAATGTTTCACTCGGCAAACTGGTCCTAGTTTATTGGAGCCAAAATATAGATTTATCGAATATAAATGTAAATAAGAGTTTAAATTTCACTACGAATGTCCAGTCGTATGCGGAGTATGAAAATACTGCATGAGTCATTATAAGGTAACTAATGTTGAAAATGTTGTGGATGAAGGAAGTTACATGCTGCAATCAATTGTGCACATATATCACTCTGAGCTATAATTATGGAAAGGGATAGATAATCCGAAGACTGACGTGTCAAATCATGTAAATGTGAGTAATAGTAAATAGACGTGGTGATAATTATGGGTCAATGGATGGATGTATATTTGCGACTGGTAACACGCTGAACTGTGTAATTAGACTAAATAATTCTCAACATGAATAAATAAATAATTAGAATGTGCTTAAATGTAGGAGTAGTAGATAATGCCTGAATTCATTTTTTAATTATTAGTTGCCATTGTGCAGCTAACAGTGCTCCATCTCGTCGGTCTATGTTAGTGGAATTCGCCCATATATGTAGAACTTCAGATGCTAGTCTTACTTTATAAGAATGGAAACCTTTTTGAAGAGTTTTAGATCCATTGAAATTGATGCTGTGCCTTGTTTCGATTGAATGTAACGCTACTATCAACTTATTTTCGAGTTTTCTTAAACCATCAGAGGATTTAAGAACATGATTTAAACAAAGTATATGCTCCATCACGCTTAAATTCAACTGTCGTGATGTTTTTTCTACGTGTGCAGCATTACATTCATTACATTTAATCTCATAGACACAGTTCATTTGTGCTTTTTTTGGTAGTTATATTTAACCTTTTAATTGCTTTTATATTCGATAATTCTACATTTTGGTTTGAATAAGCTCGGACCAGTTTGCCGAGTGAAACGTTGGAATTTCTTAAACTTCAATCACTGAAATTATTTACAAATATATTCAATTCATATGGCTTACATACGACCAGCGCCAGTTTTTGAATTTATTCGTTCTTTTTTAGAAAAAAGTTCCTATAAAATACCTTTCTTTAATGTTACGAAGTTAAATTTAAAGATATCTTTCAACAACGCAATTTACTAGTAGAAAAATTGGCAGTAAGGGGCGATGATTACATGGATTTTATTCGTCATCCCAGTAGTCTGTACATAAAAAAATGCTCCCAAAATGTTTTCTTGCTAGTCAGCGTCCTTTTCAAATACTAGTACAATGTCATATAGGTAATTATTATGCTTAACACTTATATGAGGACGAAAGAACAGAGAATACTACGGATTGTGGAGTATATATCTTATAACTTTTCACAACTTGTTATGAAGATGAAATAATGAACACCAATGAGTATGCCCAGCTGGCCCCTGTATGTCTGCCTGATGCCCACTCAAACCCAGGCCAGAAATAGGAAGAACACAAACCGATGAATCAACTAGCCGAATCCTATTGTATTTCAAATATTTCTTTACATAAACCAGACTACACAGCCAGTCAATTAGGGAATTAACATTAATACAAAACAAGGAAGACAGTGGTAGTGAATAGAGGTAACGTGTACACATTCGATTAGGTGAAGTTCATAAATGAGAGATGATATATCGACAGTAAATATGCTAAACGGGAGGATAGGGCAAGTGAAACGTAACAATCATAGGAATAGTGTTTACAACACACACGACTAAAATAATTGAACTAGTCTTCTAAAACATAGTTCTAAAAGCTTATTATCTTCAATCGCCAGCATAACACAGCTATAGCGTCGTTTGGAAGCATACACAAATCCAAAGTGAACATTAACTCATATAGCTGACTTCTAACTTGTTTCTAGTTGAAGTATCTCAGAGTTCCAGGAGCCTGCAATTTGTTATGATTACTAGTGCTTAACAACTTCCAACAAATGAAGGCAAAATCCTGAAAAAGGTCTGCTTGGGGAAATAGTAAATACTGTATTGTTATACACAAATAAAATTGATTGGCACTACTCTATAGTACTTGATCGATTTAATTACGATCGGGCATGTAATTAAGAGAAGTATATATATATATATATATATATATATATATATATATATATAAAATTATTAGTTATCTAACCTGAACTAGCATGTTCACAATATTCAAAAACCTTTCCCCATCGTCCACTTATTTGTTGCCAGATAATCACTTTACGATCGTAACCACAAGAGGCTAGTAAACTGCCATACATAGGATGAGACCAGCTTAAACTCCAGACAGGCCCTTGATGCCTACATAAAATTAATCGGCAAATGAAATAAATGCTAGTATATGTATTAAATATTCGCGGTGATAGGAAAGCCGTTTACACTAACGAATTTGCAAAAGTCATACAATAATATGGTTATGGAGTAATTAAGTAGGTTGCATTGAAACCAAGGAAAAACACTAAATATGACTCTTAATTACAGATGAATGGACCCAGAAAGCTGTGTGATTTGTGACACCTACGACCTGGAAAACAACTTAATAAGTCGAATTACAAACTACGAGGTTGATACAGACGAGTTGAGTTATTTCTTGTGTCTTGAATTTTAAAGTTTTCTGAAGTGATGCTTATCCTGTTACTATATTAGTTTAAAGTGGAGGTTAAAGCAAACAGAAGTGGCACTGAGATTTAGGAATCAGATGCTGCTATCTGTGAACTAAACATAACGAATATTAAATACTTAAAGGAAATACAAGTTTGGATTTGACAATAGTTGCAAAGGCTATCCGCTGGCCACATTTAAGTGGTGGTTAGGACATGTGTTACGTATGCCTGATCACCGTCCACCTCGACTAGCAATGTTGTCTGGTGTGGTAGTAGGCTTAAAGAAAGCTAGGGGCTACCTCGACGAGCTATGTTTTGCGGCGTAGGAATAGGTTGGAAGAAAGCTAGAGGCGGCCAAACCAAAACATGGCAGAAATCGATGAAGTCACTGACAAGTGGACTAAGTCATGTTGGTAGATGTAGGCTGCGTGGTTGGGGTCCGCGAGACGAAAGTCACCAATGGTTAGAGACCTTGAACGACATGGCTCAGAATCGTTTGCAATGGCGTACGTACATCCACTCTTTGTGTTCTCTCAAAATCTAACCTGAATTCTCTATCTTTCTCCTTTCAAATTTATCTCACTGAATTATACTTTTCGAATCATATCTTCGCTCCCTAATTTTCTGCATTACTGCTAATACTTCTACTATCGCTATCACTCTTAGATTTGAACTGACAGTTGCGTCTCTGTGCTGATGTGGTATGGCAACCTGAACTGATGTACGTACGTACGAAGTTCCACGTTGTATCTGTCTGTCTCTGTCTGTCTGTTACTACCTTCCCTACTCTGGGATCTGGTCAGACAATTTAATCTCTATCTACTAAATGAGGCATGGCAACTTGAACTGACGTACGCATGTACCAAGTTCTACGTTGTAACTGACTGACTGATATTGAAGTGAAAGGCCTAAACACATAACTTTGTGGTTGAGAAGGAAGTAATTAAATCATGGAGAACTGTGTCCATGGAATACTAGTGACGGCAAATATTCCCACAAATTCATATGGATAGTTTTAAGGGTAAATTTAACACGATTAGAAACACTCATACGCAACAAATAGAGATTAATTTTATCCAGATTTTAAATAAAACCCTACATATAAAACAAACTATTTCCCCAGATGATTTGGTGAGACAGTTCTAGTAGCCACGTAAAAACGCACTGTAAAGTTTAAAGTAATGCTACCGTAAAATCACATAAAACATACTCTCGTAGATGAGCTATGAGAACTTGTTTCTTGTTACGAATATCGAAGATTTTTACCGAGTGATCAGACGAGGCTGTAGCTAGTGTTGTGCCATAGTAGTCCAACTGAGCATCATGCTACAAATTTGGAGATATTTGAATTATAAAAAGCTTACGATCATATCTTCATGGTTTGTATCTATTGTCTGAATTCCGGAAACCTAAATGGAGAGGTGAATGATTATTGTAATAAAAGTATAATAGAAAAACATTGAATGATAACAAAATGTCATAAATTAGATTTGTAGAGCGGAAATAAACAATAATTAATTCATGCAATATTTCAAAACATGTGAAATGGACACATGGACTGACGTATACTTGTGCTAGACTTATTGACTAGAAAAAGAAAATTTAAAATCGTATTTAACAATCATTTCCTGCAATTGTCTAGTTTTCCTGACTGATATTATTTATTTATGAAAACAAAAAATTGGTACAAGTCGGTACCAAAAATATATGCGTCACATCAGTACAAATGTAACATTGCAAAGAAAACAGCAATAGGTTAGGTAGAAGAAAAAGGTAAGACTGAGTAGAACAACTAGGGAATTACAAGATAGGAGATATAACACTGATAGAATCACAAACAAGATTTCATTCCTATTAAGAAAGTTATCACACTTTTATGAAGATTTCAACAGGAAACTGCAGTATGATATTCACCAACTCCTATTTTGTGTTATATATGATAAGGTAACAAGCCACTGACTTACACCATCTCTATGGCCCCAACCAGAAAGTCGGGATGGACCGACAGAAGCCAGTCCCATACAGCTTCCTTCAATTCCACGACGTCATGTAATAACCTGACCA
This sequence comes from Schistosoma japonicum, assembly GCA_025215515.1. Taxonomy (NCBI): domain Eukaryota; kingdom Metazoa; phylum Platyhelminthes; class Trematoda; order Strigeidida; family Schistosomatidae; genus Schistosoma; species Schistosoma japonicum. The sequence goes on along the minus strand of CM046061.1, from coordinate 61,859,502 downwards.
CATTTCCACTTCTTCTAACCAGTCCGAGAGTTGATAAGTAATGCACAGTATGGGAGCCGCTGGGGTGATATTCGTAAAATATGGCTAATCCACTGAATCCGATGTATCAAGATGGTGAAATCAATTGAGTTGTCATCATTACCTGAAAATACGATGTTGAATCTCAGTATTATCATCATTATGTTGTCACCGAATATCAGTAATCCTTCGGTGACAACAATGATCGAATTCAGAGGGACATCGAACATCCTCAGACTGGAAAGATCAGTTTACACAAGTCTAGAGTTATCGCACAGTAGGCAATATCATCTTCATACCCCAGGTCGAAGTTGCGTTGTGCGCAATATATGAAGTATGATGGAAGTGAATAATTTGGGAGCTGTTGAGTGTAGTCTTATCCCAATTACAATTAATATCAGCTCATTAGTGCCTAAATCCTCGAGGTAATTCCTGGAATTCTAATGAGAAAGCGTAAGCAGTGAGGTTCAACCATGTTGTGTGTGAGGCAGTTACCCACCTATGTCAATAGATAAGGTCGCACAATTATATCGCGAATCGATTGAGTTGGAGGTATTAACTTTTGGAAGCCAGCTCAGTGGTCCAAGGTCGGCGCGTTTGTTACGGAATCAGGAGGTCCTGGGTTCCATCCACGGTGTGGTCGCACTGGCGAAGTGTCCCATACTGGGACAGAACGTCTGTCCAGTGCTTTCTAGTGGTCAGTGGTTGTTTAACTCAGATATCGGATTAATGTTCAGTGATCTCCACAATATTCAATTACTGTCCCCTGATAGTTATTACATTTGATCACATTACCTTTTCCGAAAGACGAGAATAAGGATCGCCGTCCAACCCCTGCATCCGAAACCTGAACACTGATTCACTTCGTTGCAGTTAGTTAACATTATCACGGTTACGGTCAAGACAGTTGTTTCTTTTAGAATACCTATGTATACTCTAGTTGTGGTTTAGTTTGCTCCACGCTTGAGTTTTGGTGACTAGCAGGCGCCTTTCCTTAAACGGATTTATGTTAAGAAATTGTTTGCATCTTTCATTGCAACCAAATATTAGTCTGATTTAAGCTCATGGCTGACTGCTAATCAGCTAAAAACGTAAAAGAATATTGGCTGCATTATAATGACGCCACGAAAATAACAGACCACGTCTCCTACATGCACTATGTTTCTGTACATTCCTTACAACTCCTCGTGGCACATTTGCCTACTCTAATGACTCGTAAGTTAGATAGTGAAGGGAGTCTGCATAGGATTGACCTCTGTCAGTTGAGCTCCATTTCTTGAATGGGATCCTAGAGATGGTACAAGTGAGCAGCTTCATACCTTATCAGATTTGGCTCAGAATAGAAGCCAGTCACAATCTAGTTCCGGTTTTCTATTATACACTTTAGGAAAGTGAAATAAAATTAATGAATAAAATGTAGTTTTTCTTGGTTGTAATCTCAAGTGAAATATATCTCACATAATTTCTAGTTAATTTTTTAAAACTATAATTGCCATCCTTTCATTTCTCTTCATTATTATCTGTTGGGCATATATACCTGTTTTGTTTTTGGTCTGTCCAAAATTTTAGTTGCTTAGCGAAAATAATAACTCTCATATAGTTTGATATTAAAGTTATTTTCTGTTACACTGTTTTGTGTATGTTATCAACTGCATTCTGTATATGTCTAGTTGACACTATTTGAATAATGTCTTTTTAAGACCTGCAACATTCTTATATTATAAAATGTTTCTTTGTAAGTTCTGGAAGTAATGTGACTAGTGTTGCGTCAATAAATATCACCTCACCTGTTGGTATTTTTCGTTACTGATTGATCTCACTTGTAATACTGCTGTGTTTCACTTATCTACTGTTAATATTGCGTACAACTTCAACACTTATGAACTTCGAACTCTCTAAGTCTCAAATCAAAGTATTCAGGTAATCAGGATTAAATACTTATTCTCATACGTGACAAATATTTGCAGTTCGTTGTTTTGGTGTAAACTAAAATCACCATTATATTTTATCCACTCCATGAGCATGAGTTTTGACTGTTAAGCGATTAGAGTAATCTATACTAGCCTCTAGAAAAGTATTTCAAGCACTAATTAGACGTAATGCATCCAGCCTCTTCTGAGATCTGCTACTGAGGTCTGGCAACTTGGACCATTGCATACGTACCAGGTTCTGTGCTGTACATATATGCATGCCTTTAGAGCTTCTGATTACTTCGTCTAGATTAATGAAAGCCGTCCCAAAACACACCACTGTAAACCAGTAGGTAATGGATAGCTGTTTTATCAATTAATCAATCAATGCCTGTTACCCCATGTGGAGCATAGGCTGCCTACCAGTATTTTCCAACCAACTCTGTCCTGAACTTTACTTTTCAGTCTTTCTCAAGTGCTCTTCAGACTTTTCTATCTGTCTCCAGTTACCGACCTAGTGTATTCTTGAGTCTTCCCCTTTTCCTTTAACCTTCAGGGTTCCATGTTAATGCTTGTCTTGTGACACAATTTGATGGTTTCATCAATGTGTGTCCTACCCACCTCCAGCGTCTTTTCCTAATTTCTCCCTCTACTGGAAGTTGATTTCTTCTCTGCCATAGGAGGTTGTTGTTGATGGTATCCGGCCAACGGATCCTAAGTATCCTACGCAGACAATTGTTTATCAATACTTGCATCTTATGAAGGATGCCGTTCGTAGTTCTCCAAGTTTCAGCTCCATACAGCAGAACTGTCTTCACATTTGTATTGAAAGTTGTGACTTTGATGTTGGCTGACAGTTGGTTTGAGTTTCGGATGTTTTTCTGTTGTAGAAATGCAGATCTTGCCTTCCCAATCCGCGCCTTCACATCTGTCTCAGACAACACCCTGCTTGTTTATCAATGATGCAGTCCACGTATGTGAAGGATTCTACATCTTGCAAAATTTCTCCGTCAAGTGAAACTGGGTTAGTGTTGGTTGTTTTGTATCGGAGGATCTTGCTTTTCCCTATGTGTATGTTAAAGCCTACAGCTGGCTGCCGAGGCTACTGCCAACTTATCAATCTTCATGTGCATTTGTTGCTGTGTGAGTGGGATAGAAGACCTAGGTCATCTGAAAAGTCCAAGTCATCTATTTGCATCCATGTTTTTCATTGTATTCCGAGATTGCCTTATGATTTTGCAGTCTTGATGATTTAGTCAACCACCAGCTGAAAAAGAGGTGGAAGGGCGTGAGTAAGCATCTTTGTTTGACACCTGTCTTCACTTCGAATGAATCTATGAGCTGGCCTCTATGCACGATTTTACAGTGTAGTCTGTCGTAGGAACTCCGTATGATGTTGACTATCTTTTCGGGTACACCATAGTGTCAAAGAAGTCTCCATAATGTTCTTCTATTCACGCTGTCGAATGCTTTTTCGTAGTCGATGAAGTTGATATAAAGTGGTGAATTCCATTCAATTGATTGTTCAACAATGAAGTGTGGAGTAGCGATTTGGTCGATAAACGGTTTTTGTTTACGGAATCCGGACTGTTGATCTCGAAGTTGAACATCGACTGGATCTTTCATTTGGTTTAATAACACTCTGTTGAGTGGCTTGATACCTTATCATATATAACACAAAATAGGAGTTAGTGATTATCATACTGCAGTTTCCTGTTGAAACTTTCATAAAAGTGTGATAACTTTCTTAATAGGAATGAAATCTTGTTTGTGATTCCATCAGTGTTATATCTTGTCTTGTAATTCTCTTGTTCTATTAAATTTTCCTCTTCCCTTTATTGCTATCTTTTCAGTTTCCTCCATGTTACTTTTATACTTATGTAGCGCAAATATTTTTGCTACCACGGGTACTAAACTTTATGTTCAAATAAACAATGAGAAAGTAGCAACGCAGTGGGGAAAATACTATTGTCCTGACTATTCCACTACAGTGTTTTTAATTTAAATTTGATCTCGTTATGCTGATGTAGCATACCAACTTGGACCTAGGCATACATATATCAGGTTCTACGTTATCTATGACTGACTAGAGTAAATTCGAACGCTGGATTCATAAAGCTCAAAATAACTCGAGCCTAGCAAAATTAACGAATTGGTTGAAGCAATCCCGAAGAAAAGTGCACAGAGCAGAGATATCACAGAGATCTGCTACTAAAGCTCGAGGAAACGCCTCAGGAATTACTAAACCCGATCTCTCAAACAGGTCAATCATTTTCCATAAACCAGAAATTCTTTAAAAAATGAAACCAAAGGTAGATGTGCACATGACTTAAGCTCTACTAAGCCCGTAAAATGCAAGCTACTAACGAAGAAAGCTACAAAAGTCAACATACACAAGCTCTATTGTGTTGGGTCAAAACCAGATCTTGAAAGCTAGGGTCAGGCGCGTTTTAAAGGTTACACTAGGATCACTTGATACTGAGAAACACACGTAAACATAAAGAATCTGCAATCAAGGTTTGAATAAATCTCAGTTTAGCTGATAGCATACAGTGACAGTCCACAGCAAATAAATAGGTGTTAAAATGAAGATAAAAATTTCCTACTCAGGAGTTTTCGTATTGCGAAAGTTTTGAGCCAAAAGATACCAAAACTACTGTGAGTCGGGTCGGAAAATATCAACTAAACTATCTGTTGCAACAACACCCGTGGCCCACTAAGCAAAAAGACGAAGCCTTTTAATATTATGGATCTCATAAACCCTTACAGTTGTTGTTACTGAAACATGGCTCATTTCGAAGACTAGTGAAACTGAAGTACAACTCTAGGGTTTCACGCTTCATAGTGACGGATTAGGTCATGAAGGGGGTGGAATTATGCTTGATAAAGAAGATAGCTTAATCATGGACTGCAGAAACGGATGTACATCATAGTGGGACATGTCAAATTAAAATATTTAGTTTGAAAAGTAAACGACAGATTATTGACCTCATCATTGATAAACTACAACCCTGGCGCACTGTGTGGATGCATAAGGTTTCTATTTAAAGGGCATCTCTGATGTCCTAGAAGGCGTACAAAGGACGGCTACCGCTCATTAGTGGAGTTGTGACCTACCGTACGAGACACGCTTCAGAAGTTAGACCTCTAAAATGTTTTATTAGAAATTAAAAGATGGTTATAATTTTTATGTACAGATCACAAGGAAGTAATTTGCTACCATCTCAAAATGACTTTGTTTTTGACCTATCCTCTTTTCTCTTAACACAAAGTACGTGAATTCAAAAGACAAGAACAAACAAGACTTCCTTGGCATATAAACTTTACATCGAGTAATCAACTCTTGGAACCCATTAAGGTTATAATTTATGCCTGCGCCTTAAATTGACTGGTCTCAGAACACAAATCCATATCTCGTCCTAATCAGCAAGGATAGCCAAGCATTTTTCACTAAAAGTCAATGGAACATATTAAAATTAGTGAGCTGGAATTCCAAGAAGTTCGACTTTACGACCGCTGTTATCCTTATCTTTAGGAATAATTCCCGACAAAAACTGTCCTCACTAGTCCTGATTTTAATATTATATAAGACATGTATGAGGTCTACAGGATGGCATTTGGTAAGACAATAATTATACAATCATAAATATATCCTGCAAGAGTTCACAGTTATATATTTTCAAACTACGTAACAACCACATTAAACTAAGCCTCTTACCATAACTACGAAAAAACAAACACGTCACAGGGTAGCGGCTATCTTAATAATACCGCCTTCAGTGACAGACGAATGCTCTTCGTTAAAAATATGCATCGTAATTGTTATATTTAATTCTAAAACCAAAGGACAAAATATTTAGGGAAAAGGAATGTACTCCGTCAGCAAAGATAAAGTAAAGCCTTATTCGGAAAGATTCAATGAAAGATGCCATAACTACTTCTTTAGGTGTTGGGCTTCACAGTTTACAGATCCTGACTAAATATATTAACATCAGTGTATGCGCCGACTCTTTTATATTCCATCTAAAAGAGTTTATTTTCAATGTAGAAAATTATGAGTGATTCATTAAACTAATAGAGGTCATCAGTTATATGATTCATGACCGAATCTCCATTAGTTTTCCTGTGCCGCACTAGGTTAAAACTCACTTCCGCTAAACGTAGTGAGTAAATTTAGGTCTTTAATTTGACCACTTTCCAATTTGCTTTTCTCGAACATGTTTATGATGAGCATTAACCCTTTAATGGTAGGGAAAATTATTCAGGAGTTTCTTTCTAGATGTGGTCATGAATACATACCTTAAGCTGAAGGCTGAAGCCACCACCTACGCACCAGAGACAGAGAGAGACTTATTTGTTGCAGAATGCCAATCGGAAAAGTAGGAATCCTATTTCACTTAGCAAACCCATGTTGGTTCCCGCCATCCAGAATCATTTAGGTTCAAAAGGGCTGAATTCAACGATTTAGTGGCAGCTATAAATTAGGGAGGAGTATCTGATAAGCACGTGTTAATTTTTGGGAAACTAGACTTAGAAAAACTTTTAAACCATTTCAACCCCTCCCTGGGGAACAGCGTGTTTTTATTTCTAGGAATTGTGATTACTTTAGGTGGTAGCCGCGTTTCTTTAAAAGTCAAGAGACTAATGCCCCTTCTGACAACCAGTGAAACAAATAATTTAGGTACATGGAAGGTGCGCACTATGTGGGAGACAGGGAGATGATGCGAATTGCAAGAGGTGAAAGATACCACCTGGACACCTGAGACAGTTGAATCACACTAGTTATTAGCTGGACACAAAAAGTAAACGTCGGGAGAGATACTGTTATACTCCGGTCATGAAGCAGGCGTTGCTTTGAGCACACAAAAAATTGCATTAATGCTGCCCTTATAAAATGGATATCTCATTAACCAATGATTATCAATGTATCCTTTAAGAAAAATAAGGAGAGAATTACAATGGATGTCATCTAGTGCTTTGTACCTAACAACGATAGTCATGAGGACGATAAAAGCCACTTTTCTGGAAAACCACAGTCAATCATCAAGAAATGCTCAGCCGAGGACTTAATCACTCTTACGTGAGATCTAAATGCTGAGGTTGTAATGAACAACACCGGATATGAAGATATCATGGGACAAAATGGACTTGAAGGAAAAAACGACAATGAGAGGTCCATAAATCGATGTGCTTTCAACAAAATGATTATAGGTTGGGTCTTATTCCGCCTCCCTACATACACATACACAAAGTCATATGTCTTTACCAGACCACACTACTTAGAACCAAATAAACCACATCTCCACTAAAAATAAATCCAGAAGGACCATGAAGGACATGAAAGCAAAGTGAAGGGTTGACATAACTTCCGATCACGACTTGGTAGTTTCAAAAATGAAACTGAACCTAAGGAAGCACTGGACGACTAGAGTAAAAGTATTATAAATGTTCAATACAGTCCCTTTTCAGAATACTAGCAAACTTGACGAATTCAACATAACTCACAACAAAATGTTCCAAACCTTTCAAGACCTACTAGAAGAAAATAAAACAACTATGCAGGAGAACTGGAAAGGGATTATGGACTCAATAACACATCACTGAGACCCAAGAACAGCGAAACGGGAGAGTAAAACACTTTTAAGATTTTTTAAATTTACCACATCCACTGAACACAACAGTCACCAGAGCAGCATCTACGGATCTCCTTGTTAATAAAAACCCACCAACAGCCGAAGAAATCAAAATGGCCACCCGACTGTCAAATCAAGATTGACTAGTTAGAGCGGTTAAATAACATACCAGTTAAGGAACTCGAAGTAAATATAAAAGTAACTGTAACGACGCGTCACATTTTCTACAGGTAGTTTAGGGATTAAGAACAGGTACCAACTAACTAGAAAGAAGGACACCTCATAAAGATACTAAATAAATGAGATTTCAGCAATTGTGAGAACTAAAGATACATTACTCTACTTTAAACTTTGGAAAAGGTCTTCAATATTTTCGTTGAATTGAGCAAAAAATTCATTTGACATTCAAATTCGAGATCAACAGGTTGGATTTCGTAAGCATCGATCGTATACCGACCAGATCCTTACTCTATGGTTAATTGTCGAACAATCAGTTGAACAGAATTCACCACTTTGCATCAACTGCGACTACGAAAACGCATTCGACAGCGTCATTAAGAAAATTTTATGGAGCCTTCTACAACATTTTGGCGTACTCGGTAAGATAGTCAACATCATACGAAGTTCATAAAACGGATTTCATCGTAAAATCATGCGTGGAGGTCAGCTCATAGATTCAGTCGAAGTAAAGACTGATGTTAGACGAGGCTGCATATTCTTCCTCTTTTACCTCCCTTTCTGATAGTGGTTGACTGGATCATGAAAACTGCAACATCTCAAGGCAATCTCGGAATACAATGAAAAACATGGATGCAAATAGATGACTTGGACTTTTCAGATGACCTAGGTCTTCTATCCCACTCACACAGCAACAAATGCACATGAAGATTGATAAGTTGGCAGTAGCCTCGGCAGCCAGCTGTAGGCTTTAACATACACATAGGGAAAAGCAAGATCCTCCGATACAAAACAACCAACACTAACCCAGTTTCACTTGACGGAGAAATTTTGCAAGATGTAGAATCCTTCACATACGTGGACTGCATCATTGATAAACAAGCAGGGTGTTGTCTGAGACAGATGTGAAGGCGTGGATTGGGAAGGCAAAATCAACATTTCTACAACTGGAAGACATCTGAAAGTCAAACCAACTGTCAGCCAACATCAAAGTCACAACTTTCAATACAAATGTGTAGACAGTTTGTTCTGTTGTATGGAGCCGAAACTTTCATGGAAAACTACGAACGGCATCCTTCATAAGATGCAAGTATTTATAAACAACTGTTTACGTAAGATACTTCGGATCCGTTGGCCGGATACCATCAACAACAACGTTCGGTGGCAGAGAATAAATCAACAGAATTCCAACCGAGGAAGAAATTAGGAAAAGACGCTGGAGGTGGGTAGGACACACACTGATGAAACCATCAAATTGTGTCACAAGACAAGCATTAACATGGAATCCTGAATGTCAACGGAAAAGAGAAAAACAATAGAAGACCATGCACCGGGAATCGGAAGGTATCTATGAAAAAGAGTGAGTAGCACTTGGGGATAATTGAAAAATGAAAGTACAGGACTGTGATTGAAAACTATAGTCATTGACTGACAGATCAGGATTCTTTGGTTCGTAATTCGCAACCTGAAATGCGGGCTAAATACCACCATGGAATTCTGTAACAACAAACCCGGGTTAGGGTTAGTATTCCTCTCTATGTGGCTTGTTAACAGCTTGTTACTGTGTACTACAGAAACTATAAAAGTAAACTGATGCCTTATCAAATCTCGGTAGTTTACATGTTACATATATTATGTTGTGTCACGCAAAGTGACAAAACGATCAAGTCATTGAAGACTGGCCATTCTCCTTAGTTGATGCATTTGTTCATGATGGTTTCCTTCATGAAGCACCTGAAGTCTGTAATCAGTTTCTTTTTTCGAAGGAGGATTTCTAAAGTATTGAGGTTACACACATCAGTAATAGCGTACACTGTGAGACAAGAATGGGGATAAGCAAGGATTTACTCCCCTCATAATGTGTCAGGTAAGGGAGTTCACGTTACAATTCATCACTACTATTTCAATTGAAGTCCAGGTTTCCAAGGTCTTTAGTACTTCAGAACATTGGTCGTGAAAGGGCTCTCTGATTTTAGGCAGTTTCAATTATAACAATGGTAATTAATGTAATCTTTAGTGGCAACCAAAGAACCAACTTTGTGGTGAATCAAAAGAGATAGAATACAAGTGGTGTATTGTATCCAAATTTTAACTAGCACTCCATCACTGTGTATGTTATTAGTGTCTTTTACACAGACATACCAGCCACTACAGCTTAAATGAAAGCGTGGATTTCTTAGACAATTCTACATTCGTTAAGAATAATCGTGTGTAGTAGATCGTAATTGACAGCACTCTTAGCACTATTTTAAGGGGGAAGTTTACTAAGTTGTAGAGTAACATCAGAATTAGGAATGCCCTCCTTAGTCCCACAAATTTATTGAATATACGTAGTGATCATACCCATAGTATCCAGAATACACACTATGGACCTACCGATCTCTCCCCCTTCTCAATGAATTTCTCGTAAGTGGTCACGAAACGTTTACATGACATAATATATAAATACGGCAAACCCTAAGAATATCAAATTCAATCGCGGGATTTATCCTTTCGATGAGTATGATCTTGAGTAGTGTGACCAGCTAAACTCAGGTAATCATGTGACTTGAGTGTACTTTATGGTGTTTTTATAACTAAACCGCTGTTTATAATTTGTATCCTTCCAGGTACATGAGTGCCTTTATATTTTCCAACACCTCTTCGTTTCACTTGCCTTCATATTCAACACATGACCTACCCCCATACTCCATTTAATGACCCACAGTCTGGACACAGCTTAATATTTGCGCCACCTCGTTTGCAATTCCAAATTTAATTTTGTACAACACAACTCATACCGCTGCCATGTTTTTACTGTGTTATTCCGTGAGTGCTATTTAGAATACTAAGCCCTAATAAGAATAGTTCAACAACTTAGCTAGTTTCTTTGTGGTGTCGTGATTAGCATTTTTGTGTTGTAGTAGAAAGTGTATGCTATCCCCACTCGAAATCAATTAATGTTTTGGTAGGAATAAAATAAATGGTAGCTTTGAAAGTCTTTAGTTTTATGCTTGATCATTAAACCAAGAATTCATAGATGTGAACAGGTGTTCGCAATCTATAACTCACCACCAAGTGGTAACTGATTGTGTTGCAACAGATGAACAATTGTTAGTCTCCGATATTGTCAGTGCACGCTTGCGACTAAAGTTTTTCCTATGTTTGTGTCATAGTAAAAAAAATCCCTGGAGGCTGCTTAAAAATCAATGATAGCAAGTACATAATATTTATTGAGAAATCAATAATCCACTTTCGACGTTAGCAACGTAGTCCACTTTCAGGGACAGCACTCAAATTCTGACAACTGTCTTGCTGTATGACATATCTCTCCATTTGTCTCTGACCGTCTATTTGTAAGTCTTGGGAAAGATTTAGTATTCCTAACATCAGAATGCCTACTATCTAAATCGTCAGGTACAAATTCGAGTTAATGCCATCTGGAGTAGCGTGTACCCGTAAAACCACTTTTGAACAGCTTAATGACAATGGTTATCAATGAATCGGAAAAATCATAAGCTTTATCTATTAATAAATGTTCAGAAATATATTCAAGGTTTTGGATTAGTTTAGAAATTCGGTATTGTATAGAATAGCTACAAGCTCTCAGAGCAACACATCAGAGTTTTAGCATAATACCTAAAAAACATGTTTGGGATTTTCTTGAATAAATAAACTACAATGTTTGGAAAATCTGTGGATTTCGTTTCAACCAGATGTTTGTGAGGACGTTTGACAGTCTAAAAGTCCGGAAACATGTCTATGCGTTTGAGAATAACTTTCTCAAGTGGGTTCTCGTGAAACGCAGATAGCCAGTCTAAATTCCTGCTCCGAAACTGAACCAATACCAACAGAAAATGCATTGGTACTAGGTGAATAATGCACACTAGGAAAACAAGTTCTAAGAAAGATAATTACTTAGTAGAAATTTCAAATAATTTCACAAAGACGGTTGTTGACTGTCACTTCGGGTAAGTGAATTAGATGATGAAACTTGTAGTAGATCGTTAATGTGATTAATTGGGCGGGGGTAAACAGTAAAGGTCATTTCAGGCCATCCATTAGTGAATCTAGTTTCGTAAAACTTTTCGGAAACAGTGCATCTATAAAACGAGGTAATTAATTTGGACCTTGTCTAGAATCATTATCATCAACTAGATATCCAAGAAAATCCAAACTATAAACATGGAGTAAACATTTCTTTGGATTTACAGCACTATCCTTTCGAATAAACTACACTAAAAATATCAACCCCTGTTGATGAGAACGCGAATAATTAGATCATTTTGATGAATCACTACACCTTGCAGATCATGAACGTTAGTGTTTATCACATCCTGGAAAATAGTTAGAAAAGTAGAGGAATGTAGTTGTATTTGAACAAAACAAACGGGGTGTTAATTGTTAGAGAAAACTGAAGTTTGACAAGAAGGAATTTTAATGTAAATATTTCTAAACCAAAGATGATTCAAGATATCTTCAACCTCAACATTAACGCACATTTGTTTTAACGAACATGCCTTAAATGGCAGATCATAATTACCACATCCGGAAGAGCTTCATTGTCAAAATTTAACTCAATAATCTTCTATGTAAACGGAGATCGGCATCACCAATTACTTTTCTGTCAAACTTTACTGATTGTTTTGAATCGCACACTTGATTCGTTCGATTTTCTGCAAATAAACACTTAGATTCAATCTAAGTTATCCGTGTATTAAATTTTAGAACAATTCAATTTATATGGGACGCTCCCGCAAATACTCCAGACGATATTATCAATACCCACAGGAGCACGGAGTTGATTATTCATCATGCTGAGAAACCGAATGGGAGGATTCTTTGAGTGGACATAAAAACTTTGTAAGAACTATTTATTGCCACGAGTGACAAGACGATTGCGGTAGCAACATCTATTAGTTCAAAATTTTCAGACACTGAAAATAAGAACTTGACTCAATGATATTATATCCCGATCTACTAGAGTCAACAGTGTCAATATAATGTAGCTCATAGGGCTCTATTACAAACGAACAATTCACGTCAATCTAGCTACATATTCAATTAATTGTTCAAATCCACCTACATAAGTACTTTGTAAGGAAGCAGTAAGCCGTTCTAAGTTTTTCAAACGGTATCTAGAAAAGAATAAAAATATTGAGTGAGAACGATCTATGTGTGTAAATAACTAGCACCTTAACATATCAACTAATCACAATTGACCCAATCATTGCTTTATCAGTGTATTATGAAATCTAGAGTTCATTACTGCATAAAAAACAGTAGAAAAAAAGTGAAAACTTTATCAAGATTGCATCGAAATAGATCATCAGGACCTGTCAAAAAAGGAATTTAACCAAACGACAAAGATAATTACTACTTGTATGCAAGTGCTGTATGTTGTTAAATAAAAATATCAACAAAGCAAATTACAACATATCTAAGTTTCAATAAAGTTAAAGTGGATAAAGAAATGTGTAAAGACCACTGGTAGTGAAACATGTGGCTCAAAGAATATCCTCTTAGGTGCATGAGATACAAAACATCATGCAAAAGCAAGGGGTCATATAATCCTGTATTTGATGAGTAATTTTAATATCTAAAGGGAAACAAAATAATTACCTGAAGCCAGAAGTTAAGTCAATATAAAGTAATCTAAATTAGTAAATAAATACATTGCTTATAAAATCTCAAAAACAGGACAGTGGGATAACAGAAACTCCAGATACTATCCCAGCGACAAGAAATGCACCAGACCAATTAATACTTTCGGCTAGTAGAGCAAAGGGGTAACCAGCCAGGATAGAACCAACTGAAATATATGAAAAAAATAATTCAGATGTCAGTGTGCAAAATTCAACACTTTCATATTATATAGTAATACATCTGATCCTTTAGAAAGTAAGATTGGGTGTAAGATAATAAAATATGAAATGAAGATAAATTATGGACAACAATGAGAGTCCATTACAAAATTTGAGTTGGATAGGTAAAAGAAAACCATCTGTTACTTCGGTTTACCCACCAAACAACGAGCATACAAACTGGAAATAAATCAAAAGATAGATAACGATCAAAAAGTTAAATGGCTAATTCCCTATTATATCAACAAACAACATCTTGGACGGTAATTAGCTTATTATTGTGAAGACTTCGGAGGCTATTTAAAGAAAACTTGATTTTCACTAAGAACTGGCATCAATAAAACGATCGGTGAAAACCAAAGAATATTAAGCAGCTGTTTCGATCGGATTCGGGATTCTTAGACAGAGTGCACCACCAATTCCACGAGGAACCGGGCTAGAGGTCTTTAACACAAGAATTCACGTTTAGATGTTTGGACCGCCATTTTTCCAGTCTGCAGTTAATACAGTTAATTATACTCCATTAGATTTGTTTGAGCGAAATAATTATGAACGCAGGTTGTGTGTACTTATGCGCCATTTCGAAAGGTTTATAAATTATTGCAACACTAAAGACTTGAGAAACATACCAGCTTTTGGTATATTATTTGCCTTGTCTATCCATTGAAAAAGTGAAAGAAGAACATACTGCAATGCATGCATGTATGGTGGATGGAAGAATAGTTATAACAGAACCGATAGCAAAAGTATTGCGATTGAAAATGAAGCACATACTATTACGATTCGACTTCACATTGAACAGACATTTTTTGCAATAATACTCAGTTGGAGATGAAAATTTTGTACAGTACTGAATAAAACGATTAGTATTATTATTAATTTTATAGTATGATAAATTGGTTTTATTTACGAACTTCTAGTCTGAAAAAATTTCACTACTAAATTTTGTTGTGTTAGATGATTTAATTACAGTTATAAGTGAAATAATTAGCATCCACTTAATGTGGAACCTAAGAAAATAACCAATCATGTACAAGTCAGTCAGAATAAACAAATTTTAAATATATAGAATAACTCGAAAATTCGTTCATATATGAGACTCAGAGGGGACAAACCACGAAAAGTATCTACCTGTGTCGCGAATGTCTCTAACCATTTTACTCAAAAATATATCAAGAGATACTATTCAATTATCCCAACAAGCACTCAAGTTAATTTAAATTAATTCAAACATGTAATAGATAGGATAAATTAAAATGAGGGCCACAATATAATCTGTGAAAAGCTAGTTAGTAAAGTGAAACAATTATTTGCATATCAATAATATATAAAATAGATCTAAATCATTCTGAATAAGGTTTTGTTGGGGAAGTAAGTAGGCGATTTCTTTTAACTGTCACAATCATAAGAGACAACGCCAGACTAATAGTAAAAGCCCTTAACTTTCCGCTGATGTGTTGCGAATTTGAGAAACGATTTGTCTATATCAGTTAAATTAGTTAGATCTAAAACTATTTTTACTTTTTGAGTCTGAATGATTAATCCAAAATTTAAGTGATTTATTGAAAAATAACCACTTACAGTTTGCCGTCAAAGCACTCAATGCATGTGCAGTACCGCTGAAACTGGGTGGAGCAAGTTCAACAGCAAGTACACCACATAAAGCAGTTGTTCCAATAACTGTAATACCCAGTACTAAGCTGATAAAGATAATTATAGTCTAAGACAAAAAAGTTAATAAAAAAATGTCACTTAATTATCAAATGAACTACTATGTATCAATAAACTTTAATAGATATGGTTAAATCTTCCATTAATTAAATAGCTTGAATAATCTGCATACCCCCCCACCTCCTCCCACATGCTACTACTAAAAATAAGAAGTATTATTTGCTCACTAGTGACTAAATTTAACAAACATCCTCGGAATTCTAATGAGAAGCCTTGATTGATAAAATTCAACCGTATAGGTAGTGAAAGTCTTCATCTGTGGGAATCTATGATGGCGAATAGGCTGAAATTAGAAATGTGAACTACTGGATGTTAACTTAGTGGTGCACCACTATAAAGCCCAGGTTCAATCTAAGACGGAATAATGGATGCTCACTGATGAGATGTTCCATAGTACGATGAAGAAGCAAACTATTTCCACATAGTTATAGATGGTTGTTCGTAGTCCGTGATGGTAATTACCAGTGAATTAGTGTTCATGGCTGTTGTTTTTTAAAAATTATTTTTGTAAGCTTCAAAAACTATGATTTCTAACAAATTTCTCATTGGGATATACGGTTGTAAATATATTATATATGTATGTAGATTATGATATGGTTTTACAATATGATATTTGGACTCTGTACTATTACATAAGTAGTCATCGATGAACTTTTAGAGAGATTCAATACGTATATAGATGTGTAGAGATAAGGACTGAGATAATTCAAAAGGTTCTTAATGTTCAATGAGTGTATTTTATTTAACGTTTTCAGTGAATATAGTGCGTGATCACTGTACCAAAGGCTTCATTTCAAAAATTATCCGCAAATGGTCTGTATAAACATATAAGTGCGGCTTAGTGAAGATAATAAGAGACAGGCGCCGTAAACATAGATGCTGAGGATAACGTTAGTCAAAGATAACGCAACAAAATCGAAATTATAATTTGAATGCATTTGAATCTTCCCGTTGATTTGTCATGGACTCAACTCGTTTATGTTATCATATATGCAATGGCGTCTGACACGAAACGAAGTGAATTCGAGTCCCGGTATGAACATCAACACTAAGATGAAGGTGCATCCGGCTGACGAGTCCCAAACAGAACGAAACGCACGTTCAAAATTCCGCTTTCCAATTACAATACAACACAAATAAAGATTGGAACAAGTTTAAAAAGTGATTGAAAGATATGAATTTCGTAGGTTATTCATTAGCTAATGTGAATGGGACCTGAATACTGAGTTTGTATATTGTCCACTGTGTCGAGTTACAATTTATGACATACTAAAAACAGAATAAACGATTTCACACTGAAAGGATACGCCTTTTAATCATTGAGTTCTATGTTCGAGTGTTTTAGTTTAAGCAGTTGAATGGTATCGCATCCTCACACAAAATTTGTGTTGTAACGCCAAGCATACAAACTTGTGACTGGTGAGTTATGGATAAAACTTTCCTATCCAAAAAAGATAAACTACAAACATGAATACAAACAAAAGGTGGGAGGAGGGAATAAATCTACACTTACCAATGAAGGATTATGATTTGCAATCCGACTGAAATAAATTAATGCACTACTAGCAATTAACATTTGTATAATTATTAATGGGATACGACGGCTAGGCCATAAAGAAATTCCCTAAGATAAAAACAGAATATGTAAATCAATCGGTTGATAGATAAGTAGTCTAGAGAAAAGCATAAAAACGAGCAAACGCGATACTTAAACCGCCGCGAAAAATCACCTTAGGAACCTATGAGAAACACGCTGCTGGCTTGAAGGTTGGCGTTTATTTGAACTTCGAAATGTATACTGTTGGTAAACTTCTCTGTTGTCTGGAGGAAGACGTAATACTACCTTACCTACAAAGTGTAGTATTGTTACGTAGAAGCCTGAAATGTGACTGTAGTAGATAAATAAAGATTAGAATTTGTGAAACGAAAACTTAATAATTTATTTTTCAAATGACACTACTACTGGTTTACCTTTACATACTTGGGCAACATCATCGATAAACAGGGAGGGTGTGGTCTGATGCAGATGTGAAAGCACGGATTGGAAAGGCAAGAGAAGCATTTTTACAACTGAAGGACATCTGGAACTCAAACCAAATGTGAGCCAACATTAAAGTTGGAATTTTCAATACAAATGTGAAGATAGTTTGTTCTGTTGGCCAGATACCATCAACAACAACCTCCTATAGCAGGGAACAAGTCAACGGAATTCCAGCCGAGGAGGAAATTAGGAAAATATACTGGAGGTGGATAGAACACACACTGAGGAAATCATCTGACTGTGTTACAAGACAAGCATTAACATGGAATCCTGAAGGAAAAGAGGAAGAGCTAAGAACACATTGAGTCGGGGACTGGAGAGAGACATGAGGAGCTGGAAAGGAAAGTACTAGGACAGAGTTAGGTTGGAGAAAGCTTGTCGGCGGCCTATGCTTTACATGAGGTAACAGGCATTGATTGACTGACTACTGGTTTAGTAAATCTATTGAAACGAATTCACTATTTCATGGTTCGAAGCTGGCTTTGAGACAAATTATGTTGATACTAGTGTAATGCCTCTTGACCCATTCAGCATTCAGTTAAACGGCTTTAATAAACGTTAGTAAAGTGACTGTTGTGCATTGGTATAGTTACTGTTGTGGCATATGTAAGGATATAATGGTAAATTTAAAAATGCTGATATGTGAAGTCGGCAAAATTATTGAAGTGGAGGAATATTGGTAAAGAAACGTAAATATAACAGGGGAAGAAGTGCAGTACATAAGAAGCACTTTGTGCATCCAGTGACTGGAGTTCATACCAATAACACTGAGTCTTTCCAGAGTTACCTGAGAAAGTACTTGCATTAATACAATGGTTCCAGAGGTCGGGAGCTGGATGAATTTCTTTAGTGTAGATTCTTTGCTTGAAAATGACACCAATCCAAAACTACGCATCATTTATCAATCATGTGAAGTCTTTATATCCTATGTAAAATATTTATACACCCTGTAATAGACACGCTTTTTACCCGATAACCAATCCAGTCATAAGTACTGTCTTCTCATCAGCGTAAAATAGTTGGTAAATCCAGATGCTAGTTTGAATTATAGCAACAATTAGCACTATGTTCAAGAATACAAATGAAACTTAAGGGTAGAAATAGCATTTATGGTATGGAGTTAATATTAGCAATACGATTAAAACAATCTATTTAAAACTAGCGTTCAGAATATGGCTTGGGATCAGCATATAATTAAAAGGAATTGTCGTAAGGTTGCAATTTAGCTAGAATTAGGAATATAACCCGATTCACGTAGAAAGTAGTACTTACGAATAAATGTATTGTTATATGAGAATAGGGTTTTGGATAGTTAGTGATGTAAGACTCATTATACAGTACCTCGTCCATGGAAACCTTGAATAAAATCATTCCTAGTGAGAACCACACATATAGTTTAAGGTTGAAACCAATGTGTGTAATCATCTGATGATAAATCATCGCTTTTTTAGAAAAGATTTTCGTAGAGGGGGAGGCAATTTGTAATGCCTTGACAACAAATTCTTTGAAAAATGACCTAACAGCTTTTCAGTCACATAAATGTACTTTTCTATTGACAGTTTTGTAGCTTAACAGCTACAACATCACTATGAAACTATGATTCATTTATCTACCATGTAAAATATTTATATCCTCTGTAATATAACTACCTTTTTCCCGATAAGTTATTCAGTCATAAATACTGTCTTCTCGTTTCCTTATCCGTAAACTGAGTGCGAATATTTCAAGTATTGCAACTGCTCGTGTCTATACTGTACTCTAGCCGATAACTTATAAAACAGAAAAAGAATAACGTAATTTGAATGATGAATTTAAAATATTAAAAAACCGACAAAGTTAAGTAATAACAATTTGGAACGATTTATACATTGTATTTATTAGTAGATTCCTAGCAAAAACATGTTCATATCATTAAGAACAACAGACCGACTTACGAGAAATTTAAAGAAAACGGTAGGGCAAAATTAAAATCAATACAGTTAACTAACTTTTCAAACAAGGCAATACATATACAATTCCAGTACGAGGTTCGTTAATAAAGAATGATTTTAAAATAGGTGTTTTATTGTCACGTAAAAAGAAAAGGACAATGAAGTGATAGGGAAGATTTATACATGAAAATGATTCTGTTGAATTTGCATTCTCTAAGCTAGATAGTTTAATCATGAAGCTTTCAACCAATGTTATACAACCCGAAAGACGAAATGACAAGGGAAAAAACTAACACTATCTACAAAAAATGTCGATTCGGATACAAATAAAACATTAGATGAGGAAAATTGGCTATTCTCTTCATCAGAATCTACATAAACAGCAATTATTTGTCAAATACTACAGAGTACATACGCTTATATTAACGCAGGCAGACGATAATAGACACACTTTCGACTGGGGAAACGTTCGTCTCGTACTAAGAAAATACAATAAATACCTAAGGATTTGTATAAGTTTAACACCAACATGATTCAGAAGTTAATAAGTAAAGTGAAATAGATTTAGTTGAACAAGAAACTAGAAGAATTATAAACACACCAAGAATTGGATCAAGGAACAAGATACTCTAAATAAATATGAAGACAATTTCAGAACTAATATTAAAAACAACCAATCGACTTCACAGGCGATAAAACAAGCTTATTTCTATGTAGTGTTCTTTCTGACAATTTTGTCAAGAAATACAGTGGAAGCTTCACTATGAAATCATCTAGCTCAATAAATGTAATTTCTGCGAGGAGCATAATGAATTCCAGGTAAAAGATAAATTACATACGCCTATAAGGTAATAATGGCATAGAAGTACATGTATAGGAAATTCATTCTAAGTCATCACCACTGACATGCGGTGCTGGAAAAAAATATATCAATTAATCACAACGTAGAACTTGATACATACGTATATAAGCTGAAGCTGCCATGCTCCAATTAACATAGAGAGATGAAATTGTCATGCTGAATCCCAGAGTAGTGAAGACAGTAACAGTATAAGTAGTAATTAAGAGGATCAGGGACCGAAGATAAGATTTAATAAAATATAAATCGGCGGAAATATAATGAATTCAGAAACAGAATTTGGTGGGAGTACAAATATTGGATGCACTTACACTATTGCGAAAGACTTTGAGCAATATAATTCAAAGTCTCTAACCAGTGACTACGATTATCAAGCGGACCCCAACCAGGTAGTCTGCACCTATCAACATAGATCACTCGAAATGTCAATGACTTCACAGATTGGTGACATGTTTTGGTTTGGCCGCCCCTAGCTATTTTCCAGCCTACTTCTACACCAGACTGCAAACTGTGATGAAGCGGACGGTGGTCAGGCATACACAACATATGTCCTAACCACCTCAGCTGCTGAAGATTCACTACTTCATCAATCGACTACTATCCTTACCTTACTGTTCCGAACTCACGTACTGATTAATCGGTCGTCCCAAAAATTAATTAGTTTTCTACTTGTTCCTGAAATGTATTTTTTGGTTTTTTATCATTAAGGTAAACTATGAAGGGGTTCCTTGCAGTGAATCTTTAACAATCAGTGAGACGTAGATTAATACGTCCTCTTACTAGATCATGATTTAAGTCAAGGTTTGTGCTTTAAAATGAGCTGCAGTCATCAATCGAGCCTCTTCAACGATGGCTGATGGCAATGAGGTCTGTTTGAGTCCGGCGTTGAGTCGATTGTGGAAGTCTCTATGTCAACCGATGTATTTTCTTATGTTTAAAGTTGGTGCTTGCTAGAAATAGACGGTTATCTAAGCATATTTTCAGCAGACGGTCTCCATTATCTTTTCGCTGACCTGTGACACTATAGGATCCACCTAGGCGCCTTCCAGTTTCATTGCGCATTAAAACCACTAGACACTATTATTACATGAGAACGCTTAGTTTTTGATGAAGGTCAGAAAGCTTTCTATAAAAAACACCTTTTACTTCATCTGAGGTGTAATCAGTGAGAACATAGGCAGAGACAACAAAGCGGTGACGGCGCGTATCGCTATCTTTTCGAGTTCTTACGGTCTCGTTTAGTCGGACAAGGCACAGGTGACTGCTTATTGGAACCCATCTTAGGGGACCCTGCTCCACTTTTGAACTCAATGCTATACCTACATCGGAGAGGTCTCGAGTAGTAGTAGCGAAGTCTTTGGATACACGAAGGGTAAGTAGGGTCGGTTCTTTATTTTGACAAGGTGGGGTCAAGTGAATGACTGTACTTGGATCCTGTATACAGTTTCATAGAAGCAGCGTACATCGATGGAGTGGGATTTTAGAGTCTTAGTTAAGGAAGCTTGTCGTCCTACTTCGTACAAGATTTGAACAATTTAAGCTCCAATGTGCAGTTTAGAACGAGATTTCAGAAGACCAGAAATAAAATTTAGTGAACCCGAATCAATGGTATTGGTGGCGCGAGGTGATAAAAGTATGCGACAAGAATCAAGTTGTAAGGATAAGAGAGTTATTAAGAGTTGAGGGTAGGATTCGATCTCGAACAAAATGATCTCGTGTACTGTTAGAGGTATGAGGGCAGTTGTCACTTTTTTCCTGTCCACATCATGGAAGAACATGGAAAAAGTATGAGCATAATAGGATGTATGTGTAAGCATATACGTACAACGAAGAACCTGTCACATATGTGTATCAGTCCATGTTGTTACACCTCATTCAGACATTAGGATGAACACCAAATTAGTAGAAGTAATAGTTACTTCAATGATAACAGAATATAGTTTAAAGAGAATTAGTTCCTTGAAAAGTATGAAACAATTTTAGGCTAACGATCAGAGAGAAGACAGAGTTAGTGCACCTGCATCGCTATGATCGATTCTGAGCCATGTCCCCCAGTGTCTCCAAACAGTGGTTACGACAATCGCATCTTTAAACATGGTTCAAACCAGCAGTCAAGGGCTGTAGGGATTGATGCCATGTTTCAGTATGGCATCATCTAGCATTCTTTCATCGTACTTCAATATTAACCAGGATTAAGCGTCGAGGTAGTTAGTGGTCGGGCTAATATAATACACGTCCCAACTACCTCAGTTGATGAAGATCGACAACCGCAACAACTGATTTCATATCTTTTCTCAGTACCTTAAGTCTACGTACACTGTTACTTACCTGGTGTTTCTGGCAAACGTGAGAGATGTTGAGAGATATCGGTGATCAAATTATCAATGACCTACAAATGTTATCTACTCTTTATAGCTATTTCACAACTATACAGTAAGATAAAATGAAACGCCATATCACAAGTATACCACAGGTGACTCAAGCTGGCAAGAACCATGCAAGCTCTCTGAATCCGAGCTGAGATTCAGTCAGACACCGATCCACACGGGCTAATGAGACTTCTAAAATAAGCGAAAGGTTTAAGAACTCAACTACTTTGCTCCTTATGGTCAATCTAGACAACAATCCAGATCAGTACTGAAGAACAATTTAGAGGAGGTGAAACACACCCTAAATATGCCTGCATTATTGTTCGATGCTATCGAAGTACTCTGCATTTTATCAGCGTCTTCGTCAAATAGGACAATGATATTTGCGCATTCTAAGTCAACAAATTGACCTACGATATAGTCCCATTCGGTGAAAACGCTGACAATATGCAGAGTAACCTTGAGTAACAATGCGAGCATATTTAGGATGTGCTTCTTTCCCTGTAGATGCAAGATGTCACTTCGGGATTGGTCTGCATCATTACTTAGATTAGTTATACGGAATGCAGTAGACGAGTGAGTAAACCACTTTGCTTATTTCAGAAGTTTAATTAGTCAGATTGTGTCTGGCGATATCTCAGCACGGATTCAGGAAGTTCGCTCGACCTTTGCCAACTTGCACCGCTTGCATTGGAGGCAAAATATCCATTTCTTAATGAAAGGCTGAGTGTACTGCACAGGAGTCTACTCTGTTTTAACATATGGACACGAAACATAGACCATAGAAATAAGAGATATGCGTAGTCTCCAGGTCTTTCATCATAAAAAACTTCAAATTATCGCCCGTATATCATGGAGTGACGGAGTAGGCAATATTAGATACTGAGTACAAGAAAAAAGGGGAAAACAAGTCAAAGACGTGGCAAACCTTCATCGACTGAGATGGTTAGGACATGTATTGTGTATGCCCGACCACCGCTTGCTATATCTTACGGTGTTGGCTGGTGTAAGAGTAGGATGGAAGAGAGGTATGGGCAACCAGACCAAAACGTGGAATCAGTCTATGAAATCTTTAAATGTTAGTCTAAGCCATGTTAAATGATGCAGACTAACAAGTTGGGGTCCGTGTGATAGTCACGATGAATAACTGAAGTCACTGGATGAGGTAGCTCAAAATTGGTAACAGTGGCACCGGTGTATTTACTCTTTGTGTTCTAGATCTTAATTTACATTAGTTTTTCGCACACACTTTAACTCTATTCTTCCCTGTTGTATTCTGTTGTCGTGCTATTGTCATATGATCTCGTCACGTTAATATGGTGTGGGAACTTGGACTTATGCGCATATGTGCCAGAGCCTACGTTGTTCATGACTGACTGGCTATCGTCATACTTTTGTATAGTCGACAGTACGACTTCATCCTCTAACCCTAGTTTAGTCTTATCGCTCTTCAACGGACCAACCTGGTATCGTAGAACCTTAAGGAACAATTGTTCTAGCCAGCATAACTCGATTTGGTTATCACGATTAAAAAAAACCCAACCTCAAAGTAGCAGCAGTTCGTTGAGTCATAGATTATTTGCTCGTGCAATAAGGGTGCTGAGGTCATACATCTGTGAACTAAAGACAGTTAGTAATCAATTAGTGATTTAATACAGCTTGGAAAATATTCTAGCCGCAAAACACGATAATCTATTTAAGTCATGTTGAAAATTTACACTTGACACAGTACCAAGAGACTGAAAATTTTCCTATGATTTTCGTAATCACGTGACAGTGTAGCATAAATAAACACATATGACATGGTGAAAATCAGTGCGGCCAGGAAAAAGTTGTGTACGACTAAAATGTGATACGAATGTGCGCACAAATAACAATGTAAATTGAACTTATCCTAACATAGAGAATAGATAGTGCCAGTTAGTTTTTAAACATTACTACACTGAAATGTTTCTATCACTTTTCATATCGATGATGTAAACATATATATATATATATATATATATATATATATATATATATATTAGCTGGCATGGTATGTAACAAATCTCATCTAGATATATCACCAAGCCATATATATTTGTGTCCTACGCTTTCAATTTTATGTATGTTGTATACTTAACTGTAAGCTTATGACGAACTGACTTAATGTCTTAATTGTGAAGATTTGATCTTTCCAAACGTTAATGTCTATTCATTTAGAGGAATAAGATCAATTTCTTTTGAATTATTAACATTTTAAAAATACTTAGTTATGGTTAGCAATTAAACGTTTATCTCAGAAAAGTACCCATCTAAAAAAAATGTGGAATTCTGTTATTCGCAATGCTTTCAATGCTAAATAAATGTATCAGACAAAGCACTCTCGTCATTATTCCATTCGTCTAGTGAGTGAGTGCAGCATATTAATTGCTTGTTACAAGTATCTGAAGTTATCTGCAACTGTCTGGTACAAATATGTCAATGTAGCACAGACGACATGGATGACGAAAAACAAAAATATAATGAAAGTCAAGGCTCAAAATAAAATCTTTAATGAAAATTACAATTTAGTGTGCACTACTCGTTCACTTCATCAGTAGAAAATTGTCCGAAAATGCTAAATACAATCCATTAAAGGTTGGAGAAGCACTACGCTTCAAAGTGAATGAAAAAGAGAAACGAAGCATAATGAGACCATATGAGAAGAACTCATATGTTTTAATCTCCATTGCTAGGTTGTTTGCTAATTAAGATAAAGCTTATGTAATCAATCAAACCTTACAATGAATATTAGTGATTAAATAGTGATTTTGAAGATAATATCATGAAATCAACAGATTCTGTACTTCACAACGAGTTACATAGTGATGTAACACCGGAAATTTAGTGCATAGTGTCGGACGATAGCATGTTATAATTTCAATATTTGGAAAACCAAAATCATTCTAAATGATAACTGCGAAAAATCAAGAACTTCAACTTTGAACATCACAAACTGGACGCGATATTTTCTCAAATGTTTACAAAAGTCTGATACATTTAAGTGAAATGATTTAGACAAACTCCAGTTATTTGAATCGAAGTTGTCATACATTAGTGTAAGTCTTCGCATACCAAATGTGGTGAGTGACTTGGTGGTTTGAAAAATGGATTCTTAATTATTATATGATAAGTTCAAACCTTATTCCACTAACTTCAGTTTGAACAGCTGAGAGTTAATTATCATACAATTTACCATATATTTATTTAGGTACAGAAATCTTAGTACAAGGTACTATGAAACACGCCACACTAATGAAGTGAACACATTGTGAAAAAATAAAAGAGAGGTAGGTACAATCGATACAGAAGTAAACAAGAATAGAATTAATAAGACTTCGTTTATTTTGTTTGTCACAGAATGATCTACGCTGGATACCATCGAAAATCCAGGAACACTGAGTAGCTGTTTCGTCCTATCACAAAGCTCTTTAGTAGTATGCACTCTCTACTTTGTAAGGGAATAGAACCTAGGACCTTTAGGTATCGAGGCGAACGCTTGACCATTAATGTTGATGGGCTGGTTTTATCTCAATTAAAAAAGCTTATCTCACTTTCACAAAAGATTTACTAGAAAATTACAATAGGATTACCGCTGGCTCCAACTTTATCCTCAACCAAAGGAGTGGCACCACTTTTAAAACTCCAACCTGGGAGTCATGATGAGCCGACAAATATCAGTGCTATGCAGCTGTATTCTACATCTCAACACCATGTCACAAACTGACCACTTCTCCACTTTTTCCACCCAGTCCCACTCACTGGTATGACAACCATAAGACATGAAGACATCGAGATTAGTGTTTCAAGACGATGCTATCAAGTAAATTATGGTCAGTAGGCCCGCAATAAGCTTCTCAAGGTTAATGGGGTTGTTGGTATATTGGAAGACTTTTTATGTTAGTTTAATAATAAGTAAAGTTCAGGGGGTGTCAGACAGTGATCACACGACCAAATGTAGCCAAAGTCAAACTTAATTACAAACTTTAAAAAAAACATGGACAGAACAATGAAAAATACTTTCAACTAAACGATAAAAACATGCCAACTCTAACTTACTGAAAATATCTTTAAGTCGGCTACTACTCCAATTAACATAGAACCAACTATTCCTCCGAATTCATAACTACTGGCAACTGAATATGCTAAAGTGAATAAATGAATAAAATAAGAGGCAGTGAACGAAACTGTTGAAGTAATACATTCACCGCAGATTTATACTAAGTATTCTTTTTAATTTGGATATTTATCATATTACTAAGTAATTTAAACACAATAGTGACACGCATGGACTAGAATTTAGGCACGTTGTAACACACACGAATGGCTTAGAAGAATGCTTGACAATCAAAACCTGCTTGGTGAGTTTTTCTGTGCTCCTTACTGGTGAATATAGGACAAGTAGGTTCTCATCACATCGACTACATTTATGCTAATAAACAAGAAAAAATTATACGACGAAAAACACGTAAACAAATGTGTGCATACCTGTATTTTTTGAATAACCATATTCATTACTTAAGAGCATAATTCCAATCCAATCGCCTATTGCATAGCGTAAAAATGTACTACACATGTGAACACTAGCAGAACTAACCAGTAATAAACGTTGTCTTGGGCTTAAAATATGAAACAATTTTGAAATTTGATTAATAATATTCACTTTAACAAACTGAACTGTCGCGTAACCACCTCGATTATTAATAGGATCTTTGCCTTGACGGTTGGACGACTGATTAATTTCTGACATGTAAAAAAAACAGAATGTTGATGATTCAAAACACTTTACTAAAACTTCGATAAACAATTTGACTTTAAAATTACTTTACTACCAGGATATGATTTATTAACCCAGAATTTAATTATGAGATTTTTTATGGGATTTGTGAACCTAGCTAACAGCCACTTTCTTTCTATGTGACGATTAGTGATATTACCGAGTTGATCAGATGGAGGTAGTTGGAGCAATTTGGAAACCATTTTTAAAATTCAAATGCTTTGATCACTAGTTCGCCACTCCTGAAAACACAAATTAATACTTTGAATTCCACTCTACCTACTTTATCTTGAGTAATCGAGTAGTACAGCTATTTCTTGCACAACTAAGGTGTCACTCAAAGCTGAGTATATAAACATGTACTTGGCACATTAATGAAGCAACTAATCTTCCACAAATCTAATTAACTATTCGTTTGGATTTAGATAAAAAGTATGTAATTAGTGTGAAACATAAGTATTTAGTTACTCAGAAATATTAATGCAATTTAGAAGTGAATATGTTTGTAACTACAATTCAATCATTACTAGTAGCATTATGATATGGTTGGATGTTTCGAATAATCTTTGCCCATATCTAGGATTTTAGTGAGACAACAGTTTCTATTCATGACTTATTTTTAAGAAAATACCAGATATTTTTAAAATTTAAATACATCTGTTGACAAGTGTGCCTGCTTAGATTTTTTTAACCATGAACTCCCATTTTGTTAAAAATGATTTTAATCATATTGTAGTTAGTATAAAGAGTTTATGAAAGCTGCTTTATTATAGTACGGAACTTCTAAGTAACGCCCATCTACAACCGTCAGGTTTCGAAAATAACTTCCACAAATTTGTGATATTGTGTAACTGTCGTCTAATGAAATTGTTCAATAACTGCTACACTACTAGAATAGTTGAACTCCATTGATCGTGGCTTCTTATTAAAACTCAGGGATTTAGCTCTTGAAATTAGTCACTTGTGACTATATGATGATTATTAGTAAATGGGGTTTGTGGAATATGTCTATATTGTAGATTGTGAGAAAGTAAGCACTCTTAGAACAAAAGGTTATCACTGAAAACAAAACGATGATCATGAGAATGAGTCTGTAAGTATTGCAATTGCAATTAGAAGATTGACAGAACAGGAGTGTTGGACGGCAGATCTAGTGGTTAGAGAACCTGACGTACGAAGAGTAGGTTCCAGGTTAAAATTTTAATCAGTTACTTAATGAGTCATAAGTAACAAACGGCATATTATATATGCGTGATAGCTGAAATTGGATACCTCATTAACACAATGAGATCAAATTAATACGATTGTTACAAGAACATACTACAATATAAAGGGATGATATAAAGACATATACGAAAGAATAGTAATAATAATCAACAACGTAGAACTGGGCACATACACCCATAGGTTCATGATGCCATACGACATTAGCACTACGAGATAACAGGTAACATAGTAACAGAATACAAAAGGGAAGAGGGAAGTAAAGAATAATGGAACTTCAGGCTCGGAATAAGATAATTAGTGAATACACCTGTGCTGCTAAGAGCGATTCCGAGCCATTTCACTACATATATAAATTACTATTATTATCACGGACCCCAGCCAGATAGTCTTCATCTACCAACACAGCTCAGATTATGGACTGATGTCACGTTTTGGTTTAGCTGCCTTACTTCCATTCTATCCCTACTCAAGCAAACATAGTATAACGAGGTAGGCGGTGATTGGGTATACATAATATATGTCCAGATAACCTCAATCAGTTCACATAAAAATGTATGGATCGCAATAAGTAATATAAGTTTTTATTTGGTTACTGAGTTGCATAACAGATATTTTTGGAGAATACTATGGTGTTAGTAACAGCTGAATTTTAAGAAATGCTCTATCGCACATTGTAACTAAGAAGAAAATATGCTAAAATAATTTGTATTATGAAGTCAAAAGTAAACCTTCATAAGTTACATAGTTCACATTCATTCCGGATATTATAATATCTCATCAAGTAATTTAATGGAAGAAAGCACCCTTTTTAACTCTACTAGCATAGCGTATTAAGAAGTTTCTAGCATAAATTTGGTGAGCTACAGAACACTAAGCTAAAATGGACGTGACTCATTCTTAACAATCTCATAAACCTTGGACACTATACTTCAGTCGACAAAACTGATTAGGATTAAATGTGTTTCAATCAATTGGAAGAAAGCATAAGGGATCATATTTAACTTATGAGACTTTCGGTATGTTCTCAGTTTATCTATTAACACCGACTGGTTGAAAACGAACCAATCGGTGCGTCCCGAAGTAAGCCAGATATGAGTGTGCAATATCCAAAACATTATCTTTCCAATACAGCATGAAGTGGGCTCAACACAACTTAGTGACTATTGGGGTTGGAAACTTAGTGTACATGACGTGTATGGAATAAACTGAAGGACGGGTTAGGTGTTTCAATGTCTACCATCAAAACACAACATAGACCTTTCGTTTAACAAAAAGCAAAATGTTAGACAGTGTATATCAATTTACATCACCAAAATTACCTTCCAAAATATGTAGAGCATCAAAGGATATAATATACAAAGCGACAGTTTTTATATATGGCGTTTAAAGTCGTCGAAAATGTTACTAAGGACGCAAACACATATACATCATTTAATATTTCTTATCTATTGGTTAAATAAAAGGTCTGCATGGTACTTTGGTGGCAAACACACAAACATCTAATCTGCCCTTTAACAAATGCCGAGAACTTTCTGCAAACAACGTTGACTGTTAGAACCTTATGTGGTTGTTTCCAGCTTGATTTATTCTCGTTCGTGTGAAATACAATACTCCCAAACTTTTCGTATTTCAATGTCTGTTTTCACATCATTGAAAGTCGGTGAAGCAATCATCTTCTATTCGTTTAGTGATACAAGGTAAAACAAAATTACTTCATAATGACGTTAGATCAAGGTACTAAACTATACAAAAATCTTACAATCATCAATTCAAGGGTGATTCATGTTAGAATTGTCTACTTTGGTACTAGCGACAAACTAATACTACTTAGGATCTCGATACATGACTCAATACTATACAAAGTTAGATTTCATTAATTGAATTACGTTTCTTACAGATAAATAAAGCATCAGTTTTGCGATTTTAAAAAAAATCCTAAAATGGTAGTTGTAAAAACTAAATAATAAGGTCTCACTTTCGTTACGACATTCTTGTTCACTTCTAAGAGAACCAATCTGACTCATTTTTAAGGTGGACATTAGACTATAACAGTCATCATCATACGGTTTATGTTTTGAACCAGAGTTGAGATACTTCAATGACAATTGGTCACGTTTCGATATTTCAGTAGGTAAAGGTTCGGAGGGATCCAAATCCTTAGTTGGCATAGTTTTAGAGGAGATTTCATTCGGTATACTAATTGTTACAAAACGTTGATAAGCAATGAGAAGTAAGGCAGATAATGTGCAACACACTCCTGGGAAAGTAAATGAGTCCATAAATTTCAGATAGATATTAGCATAAAAGTAATGACAATGACAATAATAATAAGCATTATCATTAGAAATAAAAAAAGTTGTATTTCGTTAGTAATAGGTTTCGAAAGCTATTACAATTAATAACTTAAGTAATTGTACTGATCAACTAGTAATGCTTACCACAAACTGATATCAGCTGACATGCACATAAAGGAACAGTTGGATATGATTCCGTTCAATTGCTTTAAAATGCTATATACTTTTAAATTTTTACTAAACATTGATAGGATCTTATCGAGTCAAAGTAACTCGAGATTGCGTGTACCATATTTTGACGTGAAGTGGCTGGAGACAGTTTGTAGGCAACCATAAACCTAGATTTCGTGCTAGTTGGCACTTGTCATTAGAGTGTATATAATCGTATGAGAACTGATTCTCCAAACGTGACTCGAACGCGCACAATTAAAAACTAGATAAGTATGATATTAATCACTACTTAGTGACTAATCAGTGTAAACATACTAGTCTATGGAAGGTTGATCGTGGCCTGGATAACTCGGTTGTAACGGCCATAGACTATGAAGCTGAATGATAGGGATAAAATGACCTCATAGACCAATTACTTTCCATGACGTTGAATAGGCAACAACTATTGATAACAGGGTTAACAATAATAATC
Organism: Schistosoma japonicum; assembly: GCA_025215515.1. Classification (NCBI taxonomy): domain Eukaryota; kingdom Metazoa; phylum Platyhelminthes; class Trematoda; order Strigeidida; family Schistosomatidae; genus Schistosoma; species Schistosoma japonicum. Next base: position 61,828,028 of record CM046061.1, on the reverse strand, counting down.
TGAGTACATTTTCTTTGAGAAAAACTGAAGCAGTGTAATATGTAGACAATTAAAAAGTGCGTATTTACCGACAAAAATGAACGGAGCCCTCCATGCTAAATCCCCGAGAAATATATTTGAAAATGAAGCAACAGCAATAGATATCCAAGCACCCGAACATCCGGCAAGATTAGAAGAAGATGATATTAATCCCCACCAAGTGGCTAATTCTTGGGGAGCCACAGACTAAAAAGAATTTATATAAAAAACAATTGTCTTCCCAGTTTAAAACAATGACTAGGTTATTGATACTAAGTAAATACATGTATTTTAAACTGATACTAAAATATTACATGATATACACTATATATATATATCACTAAATTTCCTGCAAATCAAATATGTGTAGTTAAAAAGGGAAAATATCATTTACATTTTCTTTAAAAAGCAATTAGATTTACTAATGCACAGAGTCAATGATAGCAACTAAAGAAAACTAGAAAAATAATACTAACGGTTACTACATCGCGATATAGATTGCATAAAATCTAGTGAGACATTTTAAATTAACAGTAGCTTAATGGCTTAACAAGTGGGCTTCAATCATTGAGTCATTAGGCCGAATCCCATTTATTTGATTTGAGAAGCCGGATAATTTAATACCTTACACATAAGCGATATGATTCTGCGCTAAGAATATAAGCTCGTAAGTGGTGAATAAGTTGAATTAAACTAATATTCTTTGACCAGCACTATCCTGCCTGATAGAGTATAATTCACTCTCATGATTCTCTGTTTAATAGTCGGGTGACTAAAAATAAAAATTCGCAGCTTTATACACATTCACACAATGTTATGGATAGTTATCTAAGGGTCACTGTGGTCCTAGTGGCGGTTTCCGTGCATGCCAAAGTAACTGATATATATATATATATGCTCGCAGTGTGTGAATGCAGTTTTTTTTACTATGGCATGCTTTCTGTACCATGCTTATTTTGTTGTGGAAAGGGGGGAAATGCTTATTATTACAAATAACAGGTTTGTATGACGCATCTCGTTTTTTTGCACCACATCAGATTATGAAGTTACTGACTGCTGGTTCGGGCCGTGTCAATAGATGCAGACTATCTGGTTGAGTTCCGCGTGAATGCCGTTACCAGTGGTTGGAAACTGGGTGACATGGCTAAGAATTGGTCACAGCGGCACAGCTGTATTCACTCTTTGTACTCATTTAAATCATGAGCTTAAAATTATTTCATAGCACTATTTCCACGCACCAATTATTTTTCCTTGAACCATATTCCATATATCTACTCATTTTTATTCGATTTCGTCATTATTTACTGATTTGGTGTTAATCTTGCTTTGCAATTGAGGTATAGCAACTTGGACAGATGCACATATATGTCAGGTTCTATGTTATTCATACATACATGCATACTTTAAACACAGGAAAGTGAAATTATTCGTTTAGAAGAAACTTTATATGTACATGCCATCATATTCATATAGTGTGAATCAACATACGACTTTCCACAAACGGATTTTATTACTTAATTTGATAAGGTTTCATTTATTTATGATAAAAAGAATACTATTCAAATAAAATCATGAGTAGCGCAATTGAAAAATATTCATGTAAATATATCAAACCATAGGATTTGTGCAAACTTACTATACGGAGTATCTTAGATATAGGCCGGCCAACTAGAACCAAGCGTTAAACCAGTTAATCCATATGCTATTGACCAAACTATCCGATGAGACGAGACTAAAGTAATTAGCAATACATTTACTCAATAACAGTACGGAATATATATATATATATATATATATATATATATATATATACTTGTCTTAGGAATTTAATATTACTTACAAGTTGACACCAAAAGAATGTGCCACAACAAGTACAGATAAAACAAATAAGTGACGAGTAAAGAAACATTTACTTACCGGATAAGAGAAGAAGTGAACCAGAAACCGAAATAAGCGAATACGTGAAAACTTGAAGTGGATTTAAACGGTCCATAAGAATTCCGCCAATTAATTTGGTAACTGTATAACCCAATGTTTGAACAGTAATTATAGAACCTATAACAAAATTAAAAAGGTGATGTGCAATTTCGTTTAAAGGTAAATGAATATAACATATCAATGTCCATCAAAGTAATCAGACTATTTGGCTAGGGACTGCACAGTGATTAGTGGTTAGGGATACTGAGAGACAGACTAAAAATGATCGGAGTGGTCTAAATGCATACACTCTTTACCTTCCTCTAGATACTGACCTACACTATTCTTCCATTAATACCTTATCATTCTGTATTTTTGAACCAATTCTCAATGTTTAGTGATTGTCGTTATCACTGTTCCTACGTTATGGATGTGACATGGTAACTAGTAAATTCACACATTTTGGCAGGTTTTATGTTTATTATGACTGAGACTAAATTAACTAGATATATAGAACAGGTGATATCTTAATAATTAAAATAAACCTAAAAGTTAAAGATTTAGTAGCAATCATATTATAGCAACACTATCATATTCCAACATCGTAATTTCTAATAAGAATATTTACGAGATGAATATATGAATGACAGCTTTAATAAAAGATTATAAGTAGTTAACAAGAAATTCAGTGAAAATGGATGAATCAGTCACTTCAAAAAAAAATGTTCTCTAATAAAAAGGGGAGGAAGTAACCAGTAACCGATAGGATGGATTTCGAGAAGTTATGCAGCAAAGCTGTAATTCTATTTAAACAGCGACATGCAACTTTTATAACATTGCTTACCTAGATGTGTGTTTTCTCTAGTTCCTTTAAATTCCATTGGAATTACAGAATACACATTTTGTATAGCCCTTCGAGCTAGTGAGGTGAAGAAGTAACTCCAAAATAATAAGATCAGAAGGCCAAGTGGCCTTTTAACAGTTACGTTCATGATTCTATAAATGCAATACAAGTATAATACGAATCAAAGGTGATAAAGAATAAAGGATGTTGGTCTTCCGAAAGGATGGACAGAAGGCATATTACCAGTCATGATACCTTAATGTTGAGTTTTAGATAATGAATATTTATTAGGTCATCTCCAATGGACGAACAACCTTGCTCGTTCTCACATTTGCAGGATGGGGATAACAAAGGTTGGTTTTGAAAAGAAACAAATGTTCTTGCCACATAGCTTTCAGATGTAGTGTAAGAAAACACTATCAAAAGATACAATGTGACCGACCACGGGTAGTTAGCCTTTGGTTTTTGTACTTGCGTCTCCAAATAAAGGGGATGACTAGAAGTATACCAGATATTTTCACCGATTCCTCTAGAAGAGATAATCTTTAAGTGTGGGTAGCCAGAAAGTCACTGTCAACAACACACCTAGAGCAGCACTAAAGTCTATTCACTAAGTTGTCAATTTCATCTCTCATTTTCAGTATTCTCGAAATACTTCTTTGCCAACCTAAGGACTAGTTTTGTCGAGAACTACTTAATCGTGTATAAAAAACTATAGACTTAAACGTAATGATAGTAGAACACACAAGTCATAAATCTAAAGAATAAACGGATAGCGTGAATGACTCACCTTAAACGGTAGTCACGCCTAATTATTGGGGAAATGTTAAATTGGAAAGCAAATAACTGAAAATAAAGTACCAACAAATGCAGAGGTCAAAAGAGCAAATAATAGATGCGCACACGTCACTGCATCTGATTTAGATTCATTCCACATGAAACTACATAACACTAGTAACAACCGTTTTGCAGACTAATTAATTTGTCACTAAACACAAACTAAATTTGGAAACTCTAGCTACTAGGAATTAATTCCCAACGTTCTGAGAAAATATAATGACGTCAAACAGCAAGATTTTTATCACTACATTTATTAATGCATCACACTATCATTGTTTTCTTATATGAAGCTATTTAGAACATTTCATGGCAACATGATGGAATGAATGAGCAAGATGCTCTTGTTTCCTCTGATGTAAAACTCTTAAGGGACAATTTTATGCAGCTCCGTACCTTTTCACTCAATTTGGAACTAACTAAAAATCAAGTCACGTGTTCGTCAACGCATTGAACGGAAGGCATTTTCAGGTCGTACTAAGTACTCAAGAAGGATCAAAAATCTAGTCTAGACTACTCTTATATCACAGAGCAGTTTAGGAATACAGAGAAGCTTAGTTAATTTATGATAATATTGAGAAATTCTATCAATCAGAAAATAATTGGTGTGAATGATTTGTAATCTGAAATAAAAAATTTACAGCGAATAGATAATCTTAATATCGTTAAGAAACCTCTCGAAATTTCCCAGAGGTTTGTCTGCTTTGAATGCAAGAAATTTTCGGTAAAAATATTCGTCTTTATCGACTTTTCGTTTCCATAATTTACTATGATTCGTCTTCGGTACCGACGCCTCATAGAATTCTGTAGTTTTACCACCACTCCCAAGTGACGATGATTCTCGTAGTAACACAGCGGAACAAACATCTTTACAGTAATCATACCACTGAATAGCAGCTATGATTGACACATCTGTTAAAGCGACTGCTGTTGTGACCTGAATGCCTAGTACCCAGTACAGTACAAGCAGCATAATTTGCCTTAGATTCAATCTGGAACGGGCGAAAAAAGAGCCGTTTCTAACCGACTTCTTACACCAACAGACATTACAACGAAAAATCACTCCATCTCGCGAATCGTTGCTTTTATTAAAGGCCATTTCTGTGCCACAACCACATTGAAATGCATTCCTTAACAACCCAATACTTTGTAAATAATTTGTGATATTTTCTTCACTGAGATTGTCCATGAGACGATAGATGGTCAACATCACTTATATACCTCATGAACGACTGTTAAAGATGTGTGACCAATCATAGACTTGTCTTTGGACTCAAGGTCATTTCTGCTGTTTCGATCAAGGACGGGAGATGCTCGAAGAAGTGTCTGATTCACAATTTTGATCCTGAAAAAATTGTAGGGTTAGGGTTCAAAGGGTGACCTTTATATTTAGTTTACGTTAAAGGATTACGGGGTTACAATTAGGCTGGAGTTTGCGTTTAGTTGTTACTTTTAGGGCTAGTTAAGGTTGTTAGGGAAAGTTAACAACATAGGTATGCATTGTTCCACAGATATTACGATTTCTGCTCCCTTTTTATTATTCTTAATTTATTAATGAAGCCTTCTTATACTAGCGAAGCAATTAATGTGTTACAACTTTATTTATTTGATTATGAAAGACGGTTATTCTAATTCGTCCTCTTTACATTAGCTCATTTTCTCGGAGTAACTTCCTACGTTCGTTCGTGTGAAGCATAAGTCACATTTTCCAAATCTCTCGTCAGCATCCCTACTTGATAAATGCCATGCGACTTTATGGTGCTTCGCAATACTTCGATTGACTTGACTGAATTGTCAGTGGCAGACAGCTGCTACTGAGGAACACTACTTCTGTGTCTGTTAAAAGCATATTGCACACAAAAAGCATCACATCTGTTGTGGAGAATTTATTGGAAGATTGGTAACTTGTTAAAGAACACACGAATAAATATTCAAAAGAACAGACATACTGTTTGGAATTGAAGGCCGAATATGTGGGTTGGAAAAATTACGAACTGCTTTAACACAGCATCAGAACTTTATCTTCGGTGGTTTCAAACAGCAGATCATTGCTTTCGTTTGATGTATGCCGTTGAAATTTAGCCTAGAAGTCCTTCGGGCCCTGATCACAACCAGGTGACCTTGACGGAATGATGTCCGTCTTTGGAAAATCGGAAATTTCATGAAAAATACAACAAGCATGCAAGTCATGCAGCTTTTCGTTATGTTTGTACCATACAGCAATATCTTCGCATGCTGTTATAATTGCTGACTAAATTTCAGTGCACATCACCTTTACTAATGTTAAGTATCGAGTGAAAAAGTGTTTCGTGTTGATGATCTCGCTTTTATGTATATTCGATTCGCCGCATCTAACAGTATTTGTTCGTTCATTGATTAGGCTTCGAATTTTATGAATTTATTTTCAGATAGGTTTCTAATTAATACCTGATACTTAATGATATTTACGATTTTAAATTTTTATATTATTGTACTGCATGACATGTAATAGCCAGCAAGAACTTAGTTATTAACCTGAAAGCAAGCGCAGTAGGGTTTTGTGTAAGTCATTTGTAACCTAAGTAGGGTTTAAAAACATGTAAATGGAAATTTCCATCGGTTAGCCATGTTCAGTACACATATCGATTCGACATTGCTAATAAACGCATTTTTTGGGTTTTCAGGTGAGTACTCCAGTACTTTAGAACTTTTACATAAAGAATGCCTGTTAGCTAAAATTAATAATGAAAGACAAAAAGTGACTTTGGAAAATATTACAAACACTTTTGTATGTGTGATTGTATTAAGACAAACTCATGATCTAATTTGCATTATTGGATTTATCCAACAGTAGACACTTTCCAGAATTTGATTTAATGCTCCACACACGAACAATATGTTGTGATTATTCCACTCGCTTTCAAGATTCTACCTTTTCAGATTTCGATGACCGGTTGTTGCCTATGGTCTTGCTGTGTGTATTGTGAAAATATTACACATTTTCATTCGGATTCGACTGTACAATTATCATTGACCTGACTACTGATAATTCACTTCCATCCAGTTGTACTGATGTGTAAATCCGATCAGTGACACACAATGAGTGAACTCCGCTCCATACTGATAATAATAATAACAATAATGATAATGGTAATTCCCACTTTCACATTTTGACCAGTAGGTTTGCTCTAATTTCTTTTAATCAAACACGAAAACAAAGACAGTAAATTGATATCACAACCTAGGCCGTCCCTCATTCGCCTTCAGTTCTCCAGTTATGTAGTTATCTACGAGTGCCATGAAAATACTAAACTAACTCTCCCCATTAATCCTAAGGCTACTCAAAACCATATTTCTTGTGGCTAGGTTTTACATGACTCTGTAGCGACTTAAGTTAACTAGCTAAAAATTGATTTCACAACTTATGTATACACGTAGATAGGAAAGCTTAAGTAATCATTTACTTCCTTATTCTTTATAGGGATTATATTTCCTATTATCTTATATTGAATGTTGAGAGACATTGTGTGTTTAAATGATTAGAATCCAGCTCCAACTGTCTCCTGCCCACGATACGAAATAAAGATCTATTACCAAAGATTATTGTTTCTTCTGTTAAAATAGAACGGAACGTACTTAATTACTGAAACTCTCTCTATGGCACCAAAAAGAATAGTAAACCACATATATATTTTCTACTGAGTTTTTATAGTTCTGTAAGCAGTGTGAGCTTTCAACAATTTCGATGGTCCTTCACGTTCATCAGACTTGAACACCAAGCAAAATAAGTATCCCAACTTGTAAAGAAAGAGGATTCGGGTCAAAGCAATTTCTACAATCTGAAACATGGAATTCAAGTAAATGCATTAGGTTATGTAAAGGTAAATGCATTTATTACCAAATATACATAAAAAACCTCACTACTAAATTGATAAAACAACCATTTGATAACTGAATGCTAAAAACATAGTAATAAATGAGCAATGAGCAGGCATTAGAAACACTAAAATACAGTGACCAACTATAAAATCACTGAAAGAGACTTTGCAAGTGACAGAATGAAGAACGGTAACCATTAGGGCTAACGCCTACCGAATAACTGACGTGTTTCCAACTAAGGATGTGGCTCTGATTGATTGCAAAGATAAAGGATGCAGCCTGCAACAAACCTTTGGAGTCCTATGAATTATTTTTGAGCTATTATTTGTGCAAGGATTAAACATCTTAACGATCATTAGATTGTTGTGCAATATAGTTAGGTCTAAGGTATTTAAATATCGAATCCCGTCCAAATATAATCGAAGTCTGCGTAAAAAGAACAAAATATGTTGTTAAAAAATAACATTATATCGCTTTTGATCATAGTCATTAGAAAATTCATCCACAGGTTTGTCAAATGTCTTGGCTCCCTTTGATTTTTGATTTCATTGACTTACGAAAAACTCTGAGAAATGTTTTTTATGTCGGAGTGAATACTTTTTTGATGCTGATTCAATTGAAGGTATTCTGGAAAGACGATGCAGAAGCCTTGATAACTCCTCTGAGGTCAGTAACTTTTGAGTTGTGCTTGCTCACGGCATAGTTAGGTTACTTCCTTCCGGAATGCGTGGCCTTAATCGGTAGATGAATTACTTTAGTCCCAGATACTCCTTTATTTAGTTCTCCCTTTGTAGGTATGGATCTGATCAACTGTATGTGCAGGAGAAATTAATAATTATACGAGAATCATATGTTCATAGGATTTATTTTTAACGTTACTTCACTCGAGTACTGACATCTCATTATTATCTAACTAACAAATGGTCTAATATTTCTTCTTCAATCTTGAGTTGTTAGAGACTGTATTAATAAAGAGACTCTAATTAAACTATTGAATATTTTTATGTGTGACTGCAAATGTTTTCAGGGAAAAACACAACGAAGTAGCAGTGTTATAGTCACGTTTTTAGGTATATATATGTAGCAACTTAGGTTGATTAATCAAGAGTTGACTTCAAACCTTAAACATACGCCAGAACAATAAAGCTCAAGTATTTATTGACTTCCATATTCTTCATAGAGATTATATTTCCTATTATCTTATACTGAATGTTGAGAAGCATTGTCTGTTTGAATCACTAGAATCGTGCTCAACTGTTTCCTGCTCACGATAATAAAATAAGGACCTATTCCCTAACAATCTAGGTTTTTTCTGTCATTTATAACCGGATGTACCAAGGTGTTAAGCTGTTGAGCTCTGTATTGCACGCATTATTTAATTTATGTTGTAGGTATGCCTTTTGTTTCGTATTCAGTCGTAAAAATAAGCCTTCTGTTTCGCAATAATTAATATTACATATGTATATTTTTTATACATATTATTTCGTTTTTTACGCTAGGTACCATTAATAGAATAATTCTTTTTCCATTTCTATTACATTATTATGTCAGTCATCTAACATGTCAGACTCAATCCCAACCAAAAGCCTAGAGAATGTGTTGTCGACAGACATAAACACCGTTATGACTACGAAAATCCGACTCTCAGAATTCGATTATAGTAACCTTGAGTTGTGATTTGCTTAGCTAGAACATTATTTTACGAGACACAATATTAAATCTGAAGGAGTTCGCTATCGAGACCTATGTTCAGTCCTACCCCCGTCAATAGCCAAAAAAGTTTGCCAGCACCACAACCATACACCATCTTAAGACAGGAAATAATGAATCGTCTATCATTATCAGACGGAAAAAGAATCCGAAGGCTTTTCCAAGGAGAAACATTAGTTGATAGGCCAGCGTCACAGTTTTCGCATCATCTCCAGGTTTTAGTTAGTGACAACACAGTGGGTAAAGCAGTCCTAAAGCAAGGATGAATACAAGCTCTTCCATGCTACGTTTGACACTGTTTGGATGCACAAGATTCTGACAACTCTTTTCTCACTTAGCACGTATTTTAGATAGAATACTGGAAAGAGATCCCCCAACCGCATCACGTATGATACATCATACTTAAAAAGAAAAATCAGAAAATGATCTGGTCATAGCGCAACTCACTGTGAGTGTTAAAAGTTTCACAGAGGCTGTCAGCGAAATGCAAATGGGTCATAGAGACAGGAGCAGGTCACCATGACGACCGAGATCCAAGTAACGTAGCAGGTCACAAGGGATCGAACAATTTGAATAATTTTGTTGGTATCACTGGAAATTCGGTGTCCAATCGACCAAATGCAGCTGATCATGCGCCTGGCCCAAACAGACCCCAAAGAATATGGGGAAACGAATAACCCCTCCCCAGGTTGGGACGACTGAGGAGGGGTGCCAAAATGGCCACTTGTTTTACGTTAGAGACAGAAATTCAGGGTTAAAAGTTTTGACGGATACTGGTGCTGCACTTAGTATCATTTATCAGAATAAAACCGAGCTGCGTGGAAAAACTTCTTCAATTACACTTCAAACTCTCAGTAAGTCTAGAATTGCGACGTGTGAGCAGAAAACTTTGACGCCAGATTCGGGGTTTAAAAGACAATTTCCTTGGGTTTTCACTGTAACCGATCTAGATCTGGCAATATTAGAAATCGATTTCTTAGAGAGATATGAATTTCTAGTTGACACAAAAAAATCAACATTTGACTTTAAAAGGAACTTCGGAATATACAAAAGATACAGCACGTCATACCACATCTCTTAATTTAATACGAACTCCGCTAATAACAACGGGGAAATTCCAAGATATACTCGCGGAATTTCCAAACCTAAAAAACCGAACCCTCAACCTTCCAAAAGTAAGTTAAAAGTATGTCATGTAATCAAAACGTAAGGGGCACATATTTTCGCAGAACCCAGGAGACTAGCACCTTACTTACTTACGCCTGTTACCAATCTCGGAGGACAATAGGCCGCTTACCAGTATTCTCCATTCAACTCTGTCTTGAGCAATCCTCTCCAGCTGTCTCCAGTTACTGTTCATCCTTTTTATGTCTGCTTCCAGTTCTCGACGCAGGGTGTTCTTTGGCCTTCCTCTTTACCGTTTTCCAACAGGATTCCAAGTTAGTGCTTGTCGTGTGATACAGTCTGATGATTTGCGCAATGTATGTCCTATCTATTTCCAACGTCGTTTCCTGATTTCCTCTTCAGCTGGAAGTTGGTTTGTCCTCTTCCATAGTAGGCTGTTATTGATGGTTTCCGGCCAACAGACATTCAATATTCTACGTAGACAGTTAGTTGATAAATACCTGTACTCTCCTGATGATGTTTGAAGTAGTTCTCCACGTTTCAGATTCATATAAAAGAACTCTCTTGACGTTCGAATTGAAGAGTCTAACTTTGAGGTTGGTAGACAGTTGTTTGGAGTCCCATATATTTTTCAACTGTAGGAATGCTGCCCTGGCTTTGCCGATCCTTGCCCTTACATCTGCATTGGATCCTCTTTGTTCATCGATGATGCTCCCAGGTATGTGAAGGTATCCACTTCTTCCAGAGTTTCACCATCAAGTTCAATAAAGTCGCTGCTCTCTGTGTTGAATTTGAGGATCTTGCTCTTTCCCTTATGTATGTTTAGGCCTATTGATGCTGAGGTTGCTGCTACTTTGGCTGTCTTCACTTGCATTTGCTGTTGTGTATGGGATAGAAGTGCTAGATCATCCGCGAAGTCCAGACCATCAAGTTGCATCCTACTTGTCCATTGAATTCCGTGCCTTCCCTGAGATGTAGAGATTTTCATGATCCAATCGACCACTAGGAGGAAGAGGAAAGGCGAGAGCAGACAGCCTTGTCTGACACCGGTTCTTACTGAGAATGCATTTGTCAGCTGTCCTCCATGCATGATTTTGCACTGTAATCCGTCGTAAGAATTCTGGATGATGTTGACGAGTTTCTCCGGTATACCGTAGTGTCGAAGAAGTTTCCATAGTGATCTCCTGTCTACGCTGTTAAACGTCTTCTCATAGTCGATGAAGTTGATGTACAGTGACGAGTTCCATTCAATTGATTGTTCAACGATGATGCATAGTGTTGCGATTTGGTCTGTGCATGACCGATCCTTACAGAAACCAGCCTGTTGATCTCGAAGTTGAACATCCACTGAATCTTTCATTCTATTCAACAACACTCTGTTGAAGACTTTCCCTGGTACTGACAATAGTGTGATTCCTCTGTAGTTCTCACATTTGCTCAAATCTCCTTCCTTTGGTATCTTGATAAGGTATCCTTCTTTCCAGTTTGCCGGCACTTGTTCTTCCTCCCAGATCCTCCTGAATAAAACGTGAAGCATCCTTGCCGTTATGTCTATGTCTGACTTGAGTGCTTCAGCTGGTATATTGTCAGGTCCTGCTGCTTTCCCACTTTTGTTCTATCTGATGGCAGTTTTAATTTCTTCCATCGTTGGTGGATTTGCATTCATCGAGAGGTCCGTAGACGTCGCTCTTCGTTCCTCAATTGTTGAACTTTGCTCAGGGTCTCACTAGAGATCTATACCTTATAATGGTGCTTCTTACGGCCTAGATTCCCTGTCACGTTGAAGTTAGTGCCTCTTTGATTCCTTTCCAGTTGTCCTCCATAGTGGCTTCTTCCTCGTTCAGCAGGTCTTGTAAGGCTTGAAACCTGTTGTTGAGAGTTATTTTGAATTCCTTGAGTTTATCATTATCTTGGAGAGAGGCTGTATTGAACCGCTGTATTGCTGTTACTCCAGTTATTCCCTTGCTTCTTTAGCTTCAGTTTCATTTTGGCAACCACTAGGCTGGTGATCTGAAGCTATATCAGCTCCTCTCCTGTTTCTCACATCTTCTATTGATATTCTGAATTTTTTATTGATGCATATATGATCGATTTGATTCTCTGTGGTATGTTTCAGTGAGACCCATGTAATCTTGTGTTTGCATTTGTGGGGGAATATTGTACCACCTATAACCATTTTGTTGAAAGTACATAGATTTGTAAATCTTTCACCATTCTCATTCCTTTCTCCCAGTCCCTGCCGTCCCATGATGTCTTCGTAACCGGTGTTGTCCATTTCGACTTTGGCATTCAGGTCCTCCATTAGGATTGTCAGATCCTTTCCTGGACACTTCGCTATAATTGGCTGCAGCCTATCATAAAACTGATCTTTGTCCTCGTCGTTGCCTGGCGTTGGTGTGTGCATAACATTGGATGATGTTCATTGTAATCCCCTTCTTCATTGTCTTGAAAGATGCTTTGATGATCCTGGGTCCATGTGGTTCCCATCCTACAAGTGCATTGTGCGCTTTCTTGAACAGCAGATAACAACTCCTTGGGTGTGTGGAGCATTTTTCCTCTTTGTGCCGGGAGTATAGTAGCATTTCTCCCGTAATTAATGTTTTCTGTCTAGTTTGAGTCCAATGCGTTTCGCTGATCCCGAGCACAGTCAAGTTGTATCTCTTCATTTCTGCTGCTATCTGGGTGATCTTCCCGGTCTCCCACATTGTCCGAACATCCCATGTACCTATAAAAATGTTTGTTCTGGTCGTTAAAAGCGGGGGGGGGGGGAATATACGGCCTCATGACTTCTGAGGAATCTCGGCTTTCATCGTGAAGCGTCATAAACATTCCCTCCACTCCCAGGGCAGAGTTTAAATGGTTTAGTTTGTTTAATCTGGTTAGCGTCTTTCTGCAAGCTAGTGTTTTACGGGATGGGGATGATAGCCCTATGCCCAACCCTCCTACTTTACCCGGGCTTGGAACTGGCAGCAACCCTAGAAGAACTGCAGGCGGAGTAGACCAGCACCTGATAAGCTCGAAATAGCTAGAGTGGAATTCGATAACATCCTACAGCTGGGCATAATACATTCATCTGATAGCCAATGGGCATCTCCTTTGCATATGGTCATAAAGAAAAATGAAAACGATTGAAGACCGTGTCGGGATTACAGAGCCCTGAACAGTTAAATTTTACCAGGTAGGTACCCAATACCACATATCCAAGACTTAATGAATGGCTTACAAGATATAAAGGTATTAAATAAAATCGATTTAGTCAGGGCATATCACAATATTCCATTAGCTGAGAAAGATATTCCGAAGACAGCTGTCACAACACCTTTCGGACTATTCGAGTTTGTACGCATGCCATTCGGCCTAGGGAACGCGGCACAAACATTCCAAAGGTTTATGGATAATCTACTTCGAGATATGCCAATTACACAAGGTAACATATATGACTTATTGATTGCCAGCCCGGACTTAAAATCACATGAACAACATATAAGGGCAGTGTTAAAACGACTAAACAAAAGTGGTATGAACATACATCACAGTAAATGTGTTTTCGATGGGGAAACACTAGAATTCCTTGGATATGCCATAAGCCCTAAGATAATCGCGCCGATCAAACAAGAGATGGACACTATTAAACAATACCCCATACCACGCTCTCTAACACAACTTATAAGTTTTCTTAATTCAACAAACTTTTATTGCAGTTTCATACCCAGTTGCGCATAACTAATGCAACCATTGACGGATTCCCCTAAAGGAAAACCAAAAGAATTCAAGCTGATATTTGATGTTGTCGAAACTATTAACTAATTAAAGGATGAACCTTGTTCAAGCATTTACATTAACTTATCCGAATTCTCACTACCCACTTATTTTGATGGTAGATGCTTCGGATAAGTCGTTGACGGCACTCTTAACTAACTAATTAAAAATGCCTGGAAACCGAGTGCATTCTTCTCAAAGAAACTCGCTCCAACAGAGACGAGACATTCTACCTTCGGTCGAGGACAGCTTGAGATCTACCTAACCATCAAGCATTTCCAACACATGCTCGAAGGCAGGGAATTGGTACTTTTAACTGATCGTAAACCTTTAACTCATGCATGTAACATACATACATGTAACGAATAATTACAAATGCAAAGTCAGTGAGGGATGGAGGGGGGGGAGTTATGTTCGATCGTGAGTGGAGCTCTAATAGAACAGCAACTTCTAGGCTTGCTAACTAGAGAGTTAGCTGCTTTCAACGTTGTGTTGTGTCGTAATCTAGTGATGGTGCTTGACAGAACGTTTCAGGCAGGTTTCGCAAACTTTGTGGAAGACTGTCGACGTGAATCGTATTTAGTTTTTGGGTTGGTGTTGTTTGGAGTTTGTGATCTCGTTGATATCCTATTACTATTACTGATCAAGCTTTTATACACCCAACAATGTACATACTTCACATGCTTAAAGTTCGACAGTTTATGTGATTGTGAGTTTATGTTATAGTCAGAGATTAGGGTAGAAGTTTCTTAGGAGTAATCAGACATTTTAAGATATCTGAAGTTCGACACTAACTGTTGAGCACTATAAATTTTCAAAGGCGGAAATTACTATGATTCTAGACTGGCTAAAGTGGTTGGATGCTTAACTGATGTCCTTGCTGCACTTATTCACTTTAAAATAATCAGTGTTCACAGTTCTCGAGTATTTTAACTTGTTATCAAAGACGGTGGTAGTAACTTGATTAAAATGAAACTTCTTAACTAACCAAGTTTCAATTACTTTTCCTACTCATTTCTCTGAAACAACAAGAATTAGACCAAAAGTGACAGTCTATCACAAGATGGTGACCTACCTACAAGTGGTTAGGTATCATTCGAAATTCGGCTGGCAAACAAAATATGCTCCAAGCTTAAACACCTGGACAGGTTTATGATGAGACAAATCTAACTAAACATGGAATTTGTGCCATTAAAAAACTGAAATAGAAGACCTAACAGGTGGTGAGATAGCTGACACATTTACTTACTTTTTCGCTCAGCAACCCAACTAAATTCACTCCAAAGCAGACTGCACTTGCAGAGCGATACTAATCGTGGGCATGGGTGTGCAGATATATATAAATCCCTAAATAGACAGTTGTGTAGGCTCTCAGTCGTTGATACTGACCATGTTCGTTTAAGTGGTGATGACTAGTTGAATACTGTCGGTTAAGCATTACCGCCAGATCACAATACGATACATCATATGAAGCCACCTATTCCTCTGATCGGTCAGCATAGACGTCCAATTCCCTTTGCGCTTTACATTCAATCAAATATATTTTATCCGCTTATAACTGATCTCAGAATTCTACCTATTTATATGTATGGTTTTAATAATTCAAAGCTACTCAGGATACACCGCAAGCGTAACTTGGTCACATACGGAAAATACCTCAGGTGTAATCACACTGACTCTGACAATGGCACTCCAGAGATGTAGGTTTCGAAATAAGGGAAGTTGCCATAATGGGACATCGTCCGTTTATAAATCCTCAAGCTACGCACAGAAGCTGTCTTTTACTTAGTGTGGAACCTATCCAAGCAATTTTTAGAATGCCATCAACCATCACTGAAAGAAAAAAGTTTGTACTCTCCAAGATACTTAAAGAAGGCTACGGAAATAATTCAATCTGCAGTAGGCCAGGAGCAACAGTTCCCATACTGTCGACAACCCCGACCACAAAAGCAAAGTTTAATAACGTTAGCGTATCAAGCTTGGAATGCCTTGGTAACCTTCATAACAACAATCTCATCGGTGTAGAGCTTTATAGCAGACTCTAGAAGCTTATATCACTCAGGCTACAATCTTAGACCACCTCCGATTACCAACACTCGTAAATCAGTCCACACTAACTTATTCTAAAAGAAACTTTTGATAGTCTTAATAAATCTTTTTCTTCTACTGTGTTAACGTAAGCATAACAATTCATTAATCAAGCAGCTCACTACTAGGTGTCGTACTAAAGATAGCAACGGTAACTTCCACCGTCCAGAAATAGATGAAAAGGCTGAAATAATAACGATATAGAAGATCGGCGCAACCGCAAGCATAAGATAGATTCAATCAATTTTATATCTCTTTTTAGAACATCAAGATCGGGGATCATAATTCAATTTATTTTAGCTTGTCGTGTGGATATTAGATAGTGAACAAATCGCCCGTCAGTTCAAACATTGCTAAACGGCGCACACGTGAATTAAAAGATGACGCTAGCGGCTTTTTCAGAGGATGCAGAGGCGTTTAAAGAAGAAGCTAACAAATTCTTCAAGGGTAATTGACTTGCAAACTACGTGAATGCAATTTTGAACACTTTATTACCAATATTTTTTGACTAATAGATGGGGACTATGACAAAGCTATCGAAGCATACACGAAAGCAATAGAAATTCAAGAGACTGCTGTATATTTGGCCAATAGGAGTCTCGCTTATCTTCGTACAGAATGCTTTGGTTATGCCTTAGATGATGCCTCTAAGGCTATATCATTGGACAGTTCGTATGTGAAGGTTAGTTGCTTGCATCCTGACTCAACCTAATCAGGGTTACTATCGCCGGGCATCTGCACATATGGCATTGGGTCAGTATAAAGAAGCGTTGGCAGATTATGAAACCGTAAGTGCGTTGGGTATTCTATAGACCTAATATTTGAATATTTTGCACTTAGGGATGTATGTAAACTGTGTGTTTTGCATTATAAACTTCCTTTATGTTTAATGTAGAATGTCACTTAAAACAAGTTTGTCTGACATTTAGAAGTAATTAGTTGACTGCAAGGACATTTCAGAACCACTCCTAAGCTCTGAGTATAAAGGTTTACATTTACGTTAAACATGATAATGAATCGTTTACGGATCTGTATTGGATGTAATATACTTTGAGAAGCTACGGACGCCAATCGTACCCTTGCTAATAATTCAATAAACCTTTAGATGTTCTACATTGTTTTAATATCGTCCACTGCTTTCTAGCTAAGTATCCATTGTGTAAATTTTAGTCATTTTGGCAAAGCACCTTTATTGCAAAGGCTATCATGGATTGTATATTAAAATAATCGTTTTAACTTGATATTAATTTTATTGTACACTGATGGCATATGTGTGACTGCTATTACTCCTTTTCAAACTGACTGTTTAGATACTGAACAACTTCACTTTATTTAATGCAAAGTTGGCTTGAGCTATCGAATCCTACACTTCATGAAAGTAAAATCCCTACACACTTTATGTAATGGCATACAGGCTACTGGGATAATGCTAGACCTAAATGTGGCCTTCCGAACCAACGATACTTAACGGAGCATTCTACACAGCATCTTTGGAATCATAACTGATTCACTTAAGTCTTCTGCTGAATGCATAGTTTGATCATTCAGTGAATGTTAGGAAACATCAAATGCAGCAGGCAAATTATCATTCCTCCTTTAGAAACAAAAGCCGTTTTGAAGGGTTATCAAACTCTTAATATTGAAATTAATTTTATTTGTTATGCACTTCAAATTCAGTGATTGTGCAGATGAAGCAGCTGTTCCTTTGATAAACATTTTTGTGTCAGCAGTGCTTTGAACGGATTAAAAAATTGTATTTGCACTCTGTCGTGGTTCATTCATCTTAACATTTATTATATAATGTAGTGCCTCCGTTGTGTTGCAGCTGACAGCTTCAATAGTTCATATGTACTTGTTCCGTATTTAGGCTACACAGAGTGGTTGAATAACATACATCAAATTCTTTTGAATACAAAAATGTTACATATAAACATTTTACACTAATTGAATAATTTTCTAATCATTTTATTATCTCTATAGTTGCATTTTTATGGATATGTAATTATTTATTTATCTAAACTGTTAACATTAAATTACTAATCTGTTTCATCGGTAGATAACTTCGCGTCATGGATCATTTATAAATTTGTTTTGAATTTAGAGCAGTGACTTGTGGACTACAGTCAGCGTCTAGTTTCAGTTACATCGCATTCCTACTTAAGCGATGTATGCATATACCTTACCGTTTATTAGGCTTTCAAATTGTACTTGATCATACTGATACACTGTAACCACATCCTCATAGTGATGTTTTAATTGTCAGTTCATTTTCATTAGAGCATTCAGTTTCCAACCACTGGGTTCGAGTTCCATCTACTTTGATCTTGGTAACTAAGATCATATAATATTCGTGTATAGAGTTAACAAGAATGTCCAATCTGATGTTATGTTAGCTACTGTTATAAGATGATGTAAGCTTTCATCTTTCTATCTAGGTTATTCGAGTCGCACCTAGTGACAAAATGGCTCGTGAAAAATTGACCGAATGTCGAAAAATAATTCGTCGCAAGGCGTTTGAAAAAGCAATTGCGATAGAAGATCAACCATCTCCATTGGAATCTTTTGATGTATCAACAATCACCGTTGAATCCAGTTACGACGGCCCTCATTTAGAACAGGATGGTAGTGGGAAATACTTTGTTACGGAGTCGTTTATGTTGGCTTTAATGGAATATTACAAGTCTCAAAAAGTATTGCACAAAAAGTATGCCCTAATAGTAAGTTAATTTCAACATAGCTTTTGTCCACTTTGGTAATTTAACGGCATTACAGCATTCAGTGTCTAAAGTTATGTTGTATAAAGTATTGGTAGAATTGTTGCAATCTGAAGTACATACGGCAAATTTCACCATATAACTGCGCGAGTTAAACGTGGTACTTGATTCTTCATCCTTTTTGAAATAGAAGTTCCGAAAACACGTTGAAATTGGATCTCGAATAATTTGGTCTTGAATTATCGCCTATTACTTTAGTTTTTTTTCTTTATCGTGTTGTGGTTTATCACGTTAGATATGTGCAAATAACGATTCATATATGTAGTCTAGGTATTCATGTAAAAAGGTTACACGTATATTCTATAATTTCCCACTTTATTACTAAACCAAACCCGTCAGTTTTAGTTAATGCTTAGATAATGCAGAAGTTAAAGGAAGTGGCGTAGGCGAGATATCCATCACTTAACAAAAGGCTGTGTGTACTGCACAGCAGTCCGCTGTTTTAACTTATGAATGGGCTATGAAAACAAAAGGTATGCGTAGGCTCCAGATTTGTGATCATAAAAATCTTCGTAGCATCGCCTATCTATCATGGAATTGAGTTGCTAGGCACAAAGTACTAGGAAAACATAAAAAATCAGTCAAAGAGGTGGTAAACCCTCATCGATTGAGCTGGTGGGGGAATGTGCTGTGTATGGCCGACCACCGCCTGCCTCGTCTCACGGTGTTGGCCTGGTGTAAGAGTAGGATGAAAGAGAGGTATGGGCAACCAGACCAAAACGGGGAATCAGTCTATGAAATCTCTAAATGTTATTCTAAGCCATGTTGGATGATGCAGACTAACAATTTGGGGTCCGTGTGATAATCACGATGAATGACTGAAGTTACTGGATGACGTAGCTCAAAATTGGTGACAGTAGCACCGGTGTATTTACTCTTTGTGTTCTAGATCTTAATTTACATTAGTTTTTCGCACACACTTAAACTCTATTCCTCCCTGTTGTATTGTACTATCGTGTTATTGTCATAAATGTGATCTCGTCACATTAATGTGGTATGGGAACTTTGATGTGTGCGCGCATGTACCAGGTTTTACGTTGTTCGTGACTAACTTATGTTGAGAGCAATTTTTGTAATACTGCTGAGATTTTATTTACTTCCGACTCACCAAGATTAGTGAGGTTCCAAAGAAAATAGGATTTAGCTAACGAGTTTAACTGCCTTATTCCTTTTGTCATACTAAGGGTTGGTATAGACCAGTTTTGAAGTATCAGTGCACTCACTTGGCTTGAAAGCATCTCTAACAATCTTATATTACCACTCAAGGAAGTGTTTTGACAAAACATTTTAGTACTTTACTCCTCTGATGGAATCTCCAGGAAGGATGAACGGGTTATGTCTATGAATGAAGTTTGCACCTGCAGCCCATATGTTAGCGGAGGTCAATCAGTCGGGTTTGCTAAACTAACGACTAAAAACTGGAAAGTAATCACGTCTCATGTATGTAGCACAGATTATATCTGTTGTGACTAGTATTCGGTTTTATGACTTATCCCCATAATTGCTATCCATATACTCATGTATTGGTGCATCAGGTTGTCAGTGCTCACAGAGGTTGCATACTATCTACCACCAAGCAACTGACATTATGCTATACAGTTGCAACAAACTTTTATCAACAATATTTTCACTTGAAACCAGATACTACAGCTCCGTTTCTTTCCCAAACCTCTCTAAAATTCCAAACTTATAAGGTTTTTTTTGGAAAGCTAGATGAACATCAATTATTTGATTGCATTCATTTATATGTCAGTTAATTTGAAACAGTTATTAGCGAAGTTATCAACCAAAATAAACTTATGGTAATTAACATAAATTATTATTATTATTATTATTGAGTACATATTTGCAATTAAATTAACTAATGCAATCAAATGTTATATAAACTTACTCTGGAAGGTAATGCATAATGAATTAAATTAATCTAATGAGTTTGATAAAACAGACTTGCCGAAAATCAATACAAATTGTTTTACTTGACTTTTTGAATTATTGTATCTTTTTGGCGATGTAAAATCCTTAATAATCACATGTTCGGCATGTTATTTGTGATTTCTTGTTTGTAGATAATGAAAGATACTTACTTATTTCTTCGTAATTTACCAAGCTTGGTGGATATTAAAGTTCCAGAGGGATCTAAGTTTACCGTTTGTGGTGATATACATGGTCAGTTCTACGATCTTATGAATATATTTGAAATTAATGGACTTCCAAGCAAAGATAATCCTTACGTAAGCAATATAAATCTTTCGATTGTTTCCCTAGTTGTTCAACGGTGATTTTGTCGATCGGGGGTCGTTTTCAGTGGAATGTATTTTCACTTTGTTCGGGTTTAAGCTTCTTTATCCAGATAAATTTTATCTTTCCAGAGGTACGTGGTTGTTAGCAAATCATGCGTTTTTGTTATTATCATTTTTTGTATCATCTGTTTATGCTTACGTTTAATTCTCGTTATAGGTAATCACGAATCGGAACATATGAATAGACTCTATGGCTTTGAAGGTGAGGTAAAGTCAAAGTATTCAGCTGAAGTGGCTAATATGTTCACGGATATATTCAACTGGCTGCCTTTGTGTCATCTTATTAATGAGAGAATTCTTGTAAGTTTTCACGAATTTTCACTAAATGAACCCTTTTAACTTAAATGGATGTTTTAATGGCGATTTTAATTGTGTTGACGACAACTAACAGTTTGTTAATTGAAAATTTAGTGGGATTACTTTTGCATTTATTTTTGTTGATATACAATATAAAAATCTGTATATATGTTAGTAGTTCGATTAAAAGTTGCAGATTAACTGAACTTATCACTCGAATTTCCAGAAAACTGTGCTCGTAAACACTTATTAATGAATTGTTAGAAATAGTCCAGAAGTCAATGTAAACGCACAGATAAAACTACATCATTACATTCTAGTACTGATTAAATGTGATTTCGATGCTTAGTTCGTATGTTTGTAGGAGGCTGATTGCTCAATTTTGTAATATAAAGTTATATTTAACCCCTCGAATTATGGTTGAAGTAGATACCTTATGTGAATAATTTTCTATTTCTATCCTCATTTTCATACCTTACTATTGTACTGCAGTGTTGATTTACCATGCTTGTCACTTTTATATTTTGAGGAAATAAGGATATATAGGTATAATAATATCGCTAGTGATCAACAAATTGGTTTTGGACCTGAAATAATTGTTTAGTACGAACTTTTATATTAGCCTAAAATGTAATCAGTTTGGAAAGTACAGGCTTATGTACTCAGTTCTGAGTCACATTATTTAAAGTCTTGTAGTACTGTCTGGATATCAATGTAGATGGGACAGAGTTCTAATCAATGAACCTGTTAGTTTTAAACAGACTCATACTAGGTTATACTTGATTCCGCTGTGCCTTATTATTTTCTTTACAGTTCTCCAGCATTAAGAGTTAGATGTTCATACCTTTCGTATCAGTTTTTAGTACACAAATAACATTTCCATACAAACTAGCCTTGTTTTCTAGCTCTGTGATTTTCTACGATCTTGCTACCTAGTTATTTCTTGTCATAATATTTTATTTAATAATCTGCCAACGTTCTTCATTTTCAATGTTTACTAATTTAATTAGGTTATGCATGGTGGATTGTTTGAGCGTGACAATGTTACGTTAGATGAGATAAAGAAGGTGTCTCGAAATCGTCAACCTGATGAAGGCACTATAATGTGTGAACTTTTGTGGTCTGACCCAATGGAAGCTGAAGGTCGGGCTCATTCTAAACGTGGAGTTGGATGTCAGTTCGGTCCTGATATCACTGAAAGTTTCTGTAAGCAAAATGGTCTAGACTATATTATCAGAAGCCATGAAGTAAGTTTGTAAATAACTGATGGGTCCGTTTAAAAATATTTTCAAGTTGTCTAATTTAGCTCAAAGTTACTTCGTGTGACTTTCGGATTCACACTAAAGGTTTAGTCTTTTAGTGCCCAGAATCTCAGTGTTCATACAATTAATCAATATTGATTTCGAACACCGTATGTTGAGACACAATAACCTCTGACAGTCTTGCCGGAATAGGTATATCTTTAAGTTCGACGTCAGAATAAATTCCTTCTTGACTAAATTCCTTTAGAACCATTTATATAGTATCAAACTAAATGGTTTTTAGTAAAAACATGAGAAGATAGGGATGTTTGTCCTCATCTCTTCGTCGTTTTTGCCTACACTCTCATTAACTTCAGCATATATGAAGTAAAGGATGGATCTTACTGAAGACATTGTACCCAATACAGGAACCCAAGTGCTCATGTACGGTAATCATAGCATCTGGTTTTAACTTCTCAACATCTGGGCTAAGTTTGAAGTACACGTATCCGGTCTTCTGGAGTTACAGCTCAAAGGACAGATAACGGTGAATATCTGTTACAACTATGCTCAAATGATCATTTACTTTTAACAAACATCACCTTTAATTCTGAAGAAAAACTTCCTTACCTGCCAGGTGCTGGTATCGTCACAAAGATGAGTAAAAATTACATTTCTATCAGTCATCATTTGTGAGTTTTGATTGTAGAGCACATATTAAAATTTCGAAGACAATCGATCACTGTACAACGTAGAACCTGGGACAATTATACATCGGCCTAAGTTGCCACATCTCGTTAACGCAACCAAATCATATTAACAAAATTAACATCACAAAATGGTTCAACAAGAAGGAATAAAAGAATAATAGAATTAGCGATCTAAAAGATGAGTAAATACACCTGCGCCACTAACCGGCCCAGTATCATAATTTGAGGTAGGCAGTCGTTGGGAATACGGAGTACATGTCCAAAGCACTTCAGTCAATCAAGGTTCACAACCCGATTGACTGATTTACTACTTTTCATTAGTACTGTGTGCGTAACGTCAATATTGCTTGCTCAGTCATCCCATTATATGTGATCGATGCTCCGAGGATATCTACGATCCAAGATCTTTAGGCTACTCATGTCTTCTATTTCTGGACCCTATGTTTTGCACTCATAGATTAATACAAAGCCAGACTGCTACACAGTATGCTCAATCTTTTGTTGACAGTTGGATATCCTACTCGCATCACATTCCATGCAATTTGCCAAAAGGCAAGCGGGCTTTTTAATTTACATCCGAGGTTTCGTCAAACACATCCACCAGGACTGGTTTATGACACTTCCAAGACAAATAAAGTAGTCAACACTCATCTACTTCACTCCTTATGACCAATCCATGGGATAACACGGATCAGACTTAAAGTAACATTTCGCATTTACCGGTAAAGAAGCACATCCCAAATATGTTTTCTTTGCTACTTAAGACACTCAGGAAACTGTATATTATCAACGTGTTCATCTATGTATTATTTATTGATATGTGGACTTCTTGGTGGAAAATCAATTTTTAGAAGGTTATAAGTGGATGCAATTCCTCGGAGGATGTCTCTGACTATATTGAGTAAAACGGGTGTACTTTTGAGGCTCGAGTTTTAGTGGCAAACATTTCCACAGGGCCTCTCAGTCTACTGAGTTGAATGCTGCTTTCATTTCAAAGAATACTACGATTGTTGAATATCATAAAGTATACGTACGTTATAGAACCTAACGAGTGTTTGGTGAATATTTGCTCAATGCATCAACGTCCACATCTAAACCCAGCATAGTTTTCCCGATTTTGCTATTCTTTAGCTTCAGATAGACATCAGGTGATTGTACAGACCAATAGTTTAAACACTTAATCAAGGTAATTCCACTGTGGTATCAAAAAAGACACAGACCAAATTGTGACATGAGGTCGTATTGGAAACAAAATATTAAAATCCTCTCTGAGCGTAGTTTGGCAATGAGAAGGGGAAGAGTATGCATCAAGTGAGACTTAATAAACGCAGCCGTCTGCAAAAATAGGAATAGCCTCTGTTAGCATACCAACAGATTTTAGAAAACCTATAGATCTCATGAGTTTCTAATAATTTCATAGATAATAGGGGACTTATCTCAGCAGGTTTAGAGAAAGATAACATCGAAGGCAACATAGACGCATACTGAAAGTCTACGTAAAGTCCATGAACGATGACAAGGAACGAAGAATATATAGGAACGACAGTGACTAGGGACGACACTCGACAATTGTTCATACTCACCAAGGAAAGGCTGTTAGTGAAACTATTTCGGGAAAAAAAATGAGACTGACCCTTTCTGTGTCTAGATGAATGGGACGATGGACAGCTCACTTAATAATAAACATTGTCTTGATTTCAGTTTAAAACATTACATATATAAGTGAAATTTTCATAGTACATTCTAGTCACTAAAACATTTTTGCGATGTTTTTCAAGGTGAAAGATGAAGGTTACGAAGTTGCTCACAATGGTCGCTGTATCACTGTTTTTTCAGCCCCAAATTATTGTGACACAATGCATAATCGAGGGGCTTTTATTACATTGAAAGGTAGTGAAAAACCCGGTGAAATGTTACCAAAGTTTACCAGCTTCAAGGAAGTACCTCACCCAGATGTGCGCCCAATGGCTTACGTAAATCCACTCCTTTCTATGTTTATGTGATTTGTACATTGCTTTTTTTATTTTGTGCCTTAGATTGGTTACCGAATATACATACATACTTAAACATATAATTGACTTGACCAGTATATCAGCTGTTTATTGTACACATTATATTGCTAGAATCTTCACTTACCATTTTCTTACTGGCTTACTTTTAAGCCACTGATGATCATATATGCATTTTTATTTCCACTGTAATAAAGTTACTCTGGGGTAATGTAAAAATTGTTATTCATATTCTTAATACTGTTACTATTATTATTATTACTAACACCGATTTTTTTTTTGGATTTATGAGAGTTATTTTCCCATTTAGTTGGACCATCAGTTGTCATTTATTTAATGGTGAATTTCGCAAGTATTTTAAATGAAATCACTAAACTCATTTTTTCCATCTTAGTGTGTCGTGTTGGAATAACGAATGTGAAAAATTATTATTAAATGTATACATGACATCATCCTGATCTAGTTCTTATAAACTGGTATTCGCAGATCAACGTAAATATGTAGTTTGGAATTTAATTAATTTTCTTATTTTATTTTCCTAGTCATTGTGGGCACTTTATAGTGTGTGGCGTTTTGATATGAAAAGCGATTCTATTGATTTGCTTGCTCGTTGTATGTCGCGTAGTTTTTGGGAGATCGAATTTAAATAAGTGTGTTGCCCCGCTGTTTAAGATATATTACCAGATGAGTCTCAGAATCGGAGAAGGTAGTGATAAATTGATGACTACTTACTGTTCATGTACAAGGATAAATGTATAAAAATACAGGAGTATAACGAAAACGTTTTCTGAATGTATTTCACGAGACTTACATTTGTCTATGTTTACTTTTCCGTTCTCATGCCCGAAACTTAATTTTGTATGGTAATCATCACTACTCACTTATGCTGAATGAATTTATACTTATTTGTAATGTTAGAAAGGATTTTTAGCTCAGATGGATGATATTAGTAATGTTTGGTTCTCTGAACTAGATGGTTTGATTGCGAAACTTTCGTTGTCCAGAATATCAACTAAAAGCCAAACCATACATCTCATAGAACCCAATGCTATCAATATAACTATTTATTTATAGTATTGTCTACTTGCAAGAAATTCCAACTTCTGAACTAAAACAAATCCCCAATCCCAGGCAACTTACCTCCAGCTCTTCTCTATGTTGGTGGTGAACTCTTTGTTAGAAAACTGACAGAATTGTTTGGGAAGGTTTGGAAGACAATGTTCCAGGATTTTAAAATAGTCGTTAACATATAAAGTGCTTACGTAATCTATGTAATAACTAGCAGGGATCAATTCTACTTTAAACTGGTTACAAGCTGTTGGCTTCTGTCATATTTCGCAAGTTGTGGAAAACATGAGAGATTGACTGGCAAGATGCAGGCCGATTTTCTTTCAGGTCATGGGTGTATTAATCGCGATGACAATCCAATTGGTGTCAGTATCTTGGGACACTGGTCTGAGTAGATCGGTCATACTTTATGTATGTCATTCTAGCAGCTTCCAAGTTTTTCAATATTTACTGACTCAGACTGAAAGTTGGAGAAGTGATGACTGTATGACACCGCTCCGGGAAATGAAAGACAGCTGTATAGGACTAACTTCTGTCTCTCCATTCCTAGTCCCTGGTTAGAGTTCTCGACGGTGCAAACTCAGTTGCTTTAAGTATTGTCAGATTCGTCTCACAGTTGAAGCCAGTAGGGACTCCGCTTCTATTTTTTACGAAACTCTATAAAGTTAGATAAGCTTCCTCACCTGAAGAAAATCATTCTTGATTATATTTCTACTTGGACTTTATTTCCTATCGTATAGCTTTCTTGTTCTCATAGCTAAATTGTACTTTCTTAATTATAATCACCTTTCCTCTTTAATTTCCTTACAATATTATATTTCTAGTTGTGATGTGTATACACTTTGTTGCTCAGTTTTATCAAATATTATGTTTCAACAATTGAATGTTGTCTACATAATGTAACTATCATGTTAGAAGCACCGTTCTAATGGTGTAATCGGATTAGCTTTAATTAATTAGGTTTTCGTGCTCTTATCATTTGTCCTGAAGAGAACATTATGGATTGTTCTACATACCAATCGTTAAGGTATGAGTAAATGGGGAATGTTTGTCAAGTCAATTTTTGTAACCCACTGAAGGCTGATCCAAAATCCGATGAGCTTAAAGATTGATTTTATCACTTATGTTAACTGAAAAAACGAATAAAAACAGGCAGGAGTAGGTAGTGGTAATTTTTTTAAAATATTAAGATGCTCATCGTGTAAATTAAAACAACCTGAACAACTTAGCCGGTGAATACTTCCATAGTTTGGGGAGAATCAGCACTCAGCACCATTCTGTTACACTTTGTCATATAGTAGATGAAGTCAAACTACCAATAGTGATTTTCCTAATACTTTAGAATTTTTCCTATTTTCAGAAGGTATGGGGATTCTAACTAGCAACTTCTAGTCACTGTTCAAAATAAGTCTGATATTCCTATATTCCGTTTTTCCAGAATACATTTAACAGCTTATATTACCAATTTTTCCTACCATTTGTTTTTTTTTTCTCTTTTTTACTACTTGTATACTTAAACTAGTTTTTTGCATACTTCTCACCACGTTAGAAAGGTAGAGGCGTCCAGATCAAAGCATGTAATCAGTCTATGAAATCTCTAAATGTTATTCCAAGCCATGTTGGATGATGCAGACTGACGGACTGAGGTCCATGTGATAATCACAATGAATGACTGAAGTCACTGGATGACGTAGCTCAAAATTGGTGACAGTGGCACCAGTGTATTGACTCTGTGTTCTAGATCTTAAATTACATTAGTTTTTCGTACACACTTCCACTCTATTCCTCTCTGTTGTATTGTATTATCGTGTTATTGTCATAAATGTGATCTCGTCACATTAATGTGGTATGGTAACTTTGACGTGTGCGCGTATGTGCCAGAGTCTACGTTGCTCATTACTGACTGACTAATTAAATAGAATGTAGGAGTCAGACTTTATGGGCATTAAAATTCACATGTATGGACGTTCTGTCTTTGTAGTCTTTCAAGTCTGCTTCCAGAAATATAATTTCCATCATTTAAAAAAGGTAGGAATATTAAGTAATGAAATGTCGAGCACTTTTATTACGTGTCCTTATTATAAGTAGAGGGAGGATATTTAGAAGTAATTTAACATTTAATAGTGACGGCGCCTCAAGATCATTATGTTTATAATTTCAGCAGTTTCTTCATTGTACCATCCAATTTGACATGCATAAACTGATTTTATGTGTCTAGCCACCATTATATTAAGTATCGCAAAGATTTTAGTGAAGGGAAATCAAATAAACAGCCTGTTCAGGAGTCTCAACTCTTTAAATACCTTCAGTTTTTGGTAGTGTGTATATGTATGTATTACTTTATTGAAGGACATCAAGGAAGTTGACTGCATCGAGTCGTTCGTAAATTTTATTTGATTATTATTGATCTATTTGATACAATAATTTAAGCATACAAAAGAGACTTCTAGTGACTTAGATTAGTGACCACCTTGCAACTTGATTGATAGAATTCCGTCAGCACTATAGAGCTAAATAAACACTACAATAGTCTCTATTCATTACTCAATTAATGCACACATCATTTTATTCTCGAGTGACGTTATATGAAGAAGGTCAACGTTGTATGTGGAATGTCCTGTCATAGATTAATAGGTTTACATACTCTAAACAGTGTATCTACCTAGATACTTGATAGCAAATGGTAATTATTTTGCTTGTATAACACTAGAAAATATCACTTTAAATACATGCTCATACCATTTGGGGATTTCAAACTAGTCTTGATTCGTATGAACTTCTATCTATGATAAGGGAATTGTATGATTTGTCGTTGGTGTTATGTATTTGAAAATACACAGTGCTCTTGATGATTACTAATCACTGTACAGACACTTCCCCCCCGCGACTACCAGTCCCCCAAGCCGGAATATAGAAAACAACGATTGATGAGCCAACAAGCAGAACCAGAAAAACGAATTATGTTCCAATCATGCGTTTATATATACACAAAATCAGACCACACAGCGAACCAATTAGGAAACTAACATTAATACAGAACTAATGAAATAGTGGTAGTGAATAAGGACAACTTGTATACAACTGATTAACTGTAGTCCATAATAAGAGAATATAATAACAGTAAATATGCTATACGAGAGGATAGAGTAAGAGGAACGTAACAATAATGGAAATGTAATGTTTACACTACTCACGACCAGAATAAATGAATCAGTTCTCTAAAATACAGTTCTGGAAGTTTCTCACTCTTCTTTAGTGGTCCGACATAACATTTGGGATTGATGCTAATAGTCCAACCAATGGATAACTACAAAGTCACATTGTTTGCCTAGCGAATGAATGTCAATAGACAGTAATTTGTTAGCAAATAGATGACATTTCATACATAAAAAGAAAGTTTACATGCAGCCGGATTCATTATACAGAAATGATTATTATTCAGATTTATTTGAAACGTAAGATAATCAAAGCAATTAGATATCAGGATATTTATATTTCTGTCCAATGGGTCTGCGTATACGACTAGCTTTATTAATGTTTGCTTATTTAGATGAAGCCATTTTTGTCCTCCTTAGAAGCATTTATTGTTATAGCTATTCATTGTCACGTTATATATTTAAAACACAAAGCATATCTTGTATAATTAAAATAAGTCTTCTTTTGCAGCATCAGTTCGTGGTGTCACTATAGCAACACAGAAACATACACTGTATAGACTGCATGTTTCACTTGCTTACTAATTATAACAATTTGATGTACCGATGTCATTTATATAAAATTATGCAATTTACTTATTTTAATAGTCCTGTATTAGAAGTGGACCATTTATATTTAGTTAATAAATGACAACTTAAATCTCAAAACATTCACTAAACTAAACAAATGTTTTTTTAGTTATTGCCAAGAAAATAAAAATAAGTTTATATGCTAATGAATAAGTTGTGTTTTGAAGTCGGAAAATTCCTATGGTTATTTATAAAAATGAAAGCATAAATAATTGGTTAGTCTCTTGTGACTATAAAAAAATGTTACTGAATAAGCTATGTTTACAATATTATCTGTATCATAAAAATACCCTCACCCTCAAAAAAGAAAACAAGGCAATGGGTCTAAACATACATATGAACAATATAGACAACATAGACCACTCTTTACACTAATCTATCCATCCTTCCCTCTATAGGTTTATGTTTCTATTTATTTAATGCTTACATCACTTGTGATTTTTTCTTGTTTATTCTATTTACAAACTTATTTCCAGTTGATTCTTATCGAAATTGATCAGTTCTTACATAGTATTTATATTTACTCGATGAATTAATTATGCTAACGAGTAACTTGTTAAGTAATGAAAAAGAATTCAAACGAAAAAAAAATAGATTAGTTGAACCTGGCCCATGTGCTCATTGGTTCAAGTTACCATATCACATTAATACTACGAAATTACAAAGGTAACACAACAACAGAATACAAAATGGGTGAGTAAAGTAAAGGTGTGTAGCAAAGAATAGTAGAATTTAAGATCTAGATGAAGGTAAAGAGTGAATACACTTGCCCTACTGTGACCGATTCTGGGCATAGTTCGAAATGTAGAAAATGTCTATGAATCTAGTTCACACTGACAAATGTTTAAAGTGTAACAGGAATTTAGTGCTTCTAACGTAATATTTATCAATTAATAAGAATTTTTAGGAATTACATGGTTATTAGTTAACTTCAAATTTGTTAACTTAGTACATATCCATCTTGATCTATTTTGTATTTAGAAAATAATTCACTTGTTCCAGTACTTATCATATTTAGATTTGTTCAATTTTGTAGATTAGCATTTTCCAGGAAATTTGACTTATTATGAATAAGTGTTGTAGATGATCAAAGAAGTAGATTGTTCCGTGATACAGACTGTAAGTTATATATCAGTTCACCATAGAATAACTGTTAAGATTTAAAAGCATGTTTAAGTGAATTGTCATAAATTCATTATATAAATAATACATGTAAGTAAACCTATATTTAATAAGAATTTGTCATAAGTAATTAAGAGAGATTATGCTGCCTTTAAGAAGGAAAACAAAGTATTTCTTGGACTCACTAGATCCCCAAAATTCTTCCGGCTAACCTAATTTTTTTCCGATTCACGTGTGGAATTTTGAATTTTTCGCGCCAAAAGGCACCCATTTCACTTTCAGTTTGTGTTTTCCACCTAGTAGGACGTTAAATTTCATTGGTCCGTTGTTTATTTTACTACGTTATTTAGGACACTTTGAAGGACATACTCTCGTTTTCGTATATATATACAGGAGTTGAGCACTTGTATTCGTCTTCACTGGCTGCCTGTAGAATTAAGCACTTCTTGCCGACTTCGAGCTTCTTCCTCTAGTTAGCTGGGATGAGATGCAGAGGAATGGCTAGCCCCTTGGAAACATGACAATAATTAAGAATGTGAGGTTTTATTATACATAAATAAGGTAGAGAACAATGATTTGATCATGTCTATATGATGGATGTAGTCATTTGAAGTTTTGGTTGGATTCCAGAATTTATATTGAAAGTTAAGTGTCGGGTGTATATATATATTTTTTAATGCCGATAATAAGTATAAATGACGAAAACATAGATAAGATGTAATATCTCTTCTGTTATTCAGGCAGTTACGACATAGAACTTGGCACATACGTACGTCAGTTCAAGTCATCATGCCCTAATAAGCTGATAGAGATTAAATTGTCAGACCGAATCCCAGAGTAGGGGAGGCAGTAACAGAGTAAGTACTAATGGAAAGGCATAGAGATAGGAGATACGATTTGAGGAAATATGATTCATTAACAATAGAATTATGATAACCTCAAAAACTTAGAATTTAGAGGAAGACAAGGAGTGGATGCACCTGCGCCATTGCCAACGATTTTGAGCCATATCACCTAAAGTTTCTAACCAATTGTTACGATCATCGTGTGTTCACTACCAACCAAGTAGTCTGCATCTATTAACATGGCTAAGCCTAATCGTCAATGACTTACCGTATTTACCAAGTACTCTATTCCTAACCCACGTATTGCTTACTCGGTGGTCTCAGCAAACACGAGCAATGTTTCGGAGACATCTATGACCAAATACTAGGAGCCTACGAATATCCTCTATTCTTAGTGGCGATGTTTCACATCCATAAAGTAAAACAGATCGAACTTCTCCGCAGTAAATGCATCCTTTCGTCAATAAACGGATATCTCGCCTACGCCACAATTGACGCAAATTGGCAAAAGCCAATTGGGCCTTATGTTGCTGGCTTATGTCTTATCAATAAGTCATTTAATTGACATTTCAAAAACTTGTTCATCTTTTCTCCTCAGAAAATTGTTAAGTTTTACAAGTTTAGAATGTCATAAGGATAATCTAGATCAAATAGCTAGTAAATACAAACGCGTTTACATATGCAACTAAAAAAATATCTGAGGAGAGTAGGAACAAACATTTGAGCAGAATAAGACTAACTTACTCTATTTCGTCATGTTCTCATCAGTTGAATACAATCTATCACAGTTCATAATTAAAATTTGCAATATAGAGTTAACATAATTTTCAATGGTTACTGGTTATAGATACAAAAGAAAACATGAAAGTAGAGTGAAAAATCCGAGCAAAGTTGATGTAGTTTAAAAATTATGATCCATATAAAAGAATCTTAAAGAATTATTTGATGGAAAGGCAACATTAAATGAGATGAATTGTGAATGATTGATAAAGTGTAAGTTTCGATCAGTTAATCAAAAACATCATAAATGTGAAATTGCAAGAATTAAAGTGATGCAATAGGTGTGATCTTGCCAAAAAATGAGGAGGAAGATTGGAAACTGATGCGATAGAGTAGTCGAAACATTATCATAGTGAAGAGAGATTTACCACTGTTTCTTTTTGAGTGCATAGATTTGGTTTTTAACAGTGATATAGTGAAATAAATTATCCACAATCCTTGTTGCTGATTTGTTGACTAATTCAAGTGTTTCTCCTTCTCTAGCTCGAGCTAAAAATATTAAGCATACTCATAGTAGGCTGAGAATACCTGGTCGTTGTTAGTAGGTAGTAAGTTATTTCGTCAGTAACCTACGGTAAGCGGGGTTTCGTCAATCAGAAATTCACCAACGTTTTCAGTGTTAACTTTTTATTTAATTCGTGAGTAACTAATATATATTAAGGTGGTTATTTCATTAAAAGATTGTTCTCGTGTCCTACTTTTCGCTCTATTCATTATTTTTATTTAATATATTGAGCTTCACTGCATACCGATGTTCATATTAAACAGTTGAGGATAGGCCTGTACACCTTATTGAAAAGTGATCGAAAATACTGGACACAACAAACAGTACACATGTAAAAACATAATAAGAAAGGATCTGTGACATAAACGATTTTAACATTACTAGCTTATTATTATTTCATTTTTTATAATAATGACCTTGAATGCTTTTCATTTGGAGGCATAATACTATTTAAGCTAAATGATATTGCATTCTATGGTTATTTATGAATTCACTTACTTTTGTGGGGCAAGATACGATGGTTGTTCGAAGTTCACTTTGTCCAAGACAGCCTGAGAACATTATCCTGCCTGGATTACATATATGCAATAATGGTCACACTTGAAATGATTTTATAGAACATATAGATACTAATGACCATTTAGTCAAAAGAGATTCATCTTTTAAAGTCCGTCTACATAGTAAGTTGAAATCTACCAAATTTAGTAAGTTTCTATCACTTATATAATGCTGAAAACCTCACTATATACGTCAATGAAATCAGAACTGTGAGTACAAAAGAAACTTGTTTGAACTTCTGATTTCATCCACTGACTTAACAGGTACAATTTTAATTTGTTTAATTTAGAATATCATTTTACTTTTATTCTGCCTTGTTTATTTCAAGAAAATTCGTATTTGTTATATTTTTTCTCTACTGATAATCTTCTTGATAAAGACAGTTGTACTTATATCTCGATTCATTTCTCAAGTACTTTTCATTTTTTAATTTATCTTATTACATAACCCAACTCCAGAATGATTATCGATGTATTTCCAAATGTTGCTTAACGTATGTTACATAACCCATATGTGTGTGTGTGTGTTACGAAACTCAATGTTTACGTAACCCAGTTTTAAAATTCACTGTGAGATTTTAAATAAAAATACAATTGTTATTATTCTTTTTAGATTTTTGTTACTATGTTTGACAATTCCTTGTTGTCAAATTCAACTTACACACACATACAGACACCACTGCAGAACTTTGTAAATGGAACCACTGGAAAGAGATTCTCTTCGCTCAACTAATTCTTTTTGTGTGTGCGTTGCAGAATAAGTATTTGACTAGCGAATATGTGGAATTATTTGCGAAATCATTTCTAGGCCATAATGAAATATGAAGTACATGAATTTCCTATAGGTGACAGCGACGTTATGTTGTATTGATACTGGATACAAATCAAGCTACATGGAAATACCAGTGAGTAGTTTTAGTCTAGCTTTGAAAGCTTATTTGTCTTTAATTAAACATTATTTTCGATTATCCTTTATCTTCTGTGATAGAGTCTCTGAATAAAGTCATTTTCAGTATGTCCATGAAGTTGAAATGAGATTTCGTGACAGGTAAAGTTCCACTATTCTGGGTATTAAATAGTTGTGATCAATGACAATAACTTATCATTGTGCCATATCACGGATTGATGGAAGGGCGAATCCTACCATTGAGCTTCAACTGTACCGTCTAGATGGTTATGCTTTCGCTGTAGCCATCAAGGCTCTTAGTCAAATTCTCTGACGGAAGTCAAAAGTGCACTTCTACTCGGATGAAACATATTTCTAGTACTCCCTCGCTTTCTTTGGTACCCAACCGATATCAGTGTATGATGAATTCAAACAACTAGAATACATACTTATTATATACATAATATTACTGCTTGCACTCGATATTACTTAGTTGAACATTGTTTCCAATATTTTAAGGAAGGTTAGAAGTAACTTGTAACACAACAACACTATTGATTATGATATTTCCAAAGGGAAATTTCACTAGCAACAACAATAATTTAATATAGTCTCCTATTGTTAATACTATAATCATTTTCGTAAATTCCTCTATAATTTTGTATTAGATATTTTACTACTACTCAATAATAATATAGTAGTTATATTTCTTGTGTTTAATTTAACATAATGTTGATATATTGACAAAATAATAATTAAGCTAAAGAATATTATGCACATTCTTTTATCATACACTTTCACTGGGAAAAATCATGATAGACCTTCTAAAGATGATCTTAACAATTCCGCCTTGATTACGCATAAATGGATTCTGTTCAGATACTTTTTCTTGACACTATAAAACTTAATCATTTGTAAGAAGATGGATTAGGATATTCCGAAAATAAATTCTCTCAATCTTAGTAGATAATAGAAAAGACAGTATCATTTATTTGTTATTCATGACGATGTCTTGTCTAGGAACTTTTAATAAGTAATCATGCCATTTTAAATTTTAGGTATTCTATTTTAATGAAACAATACTACTAACAGATTTATGTGTTTATTCTCATAGAGATGATTCTATGTTTGTTCTGTGAATAAATGTAGTTTTGATGACTGTTATTGTTGTCGTTGTTATAGTAACCTGTCCATTTTTTTATTAGTAGGATTAGATGTCCATATATATATATATATATATATATATATATATATATATATATATATACAAGGCACTGAATGTTGACATGATGTGATAATGATATACCTACATAGTTTGACATTTTATAAAATTAATGAAGTCAATCAAAACTATTTTGAAAAGTATATGAATTTATTAGTCGACTAAAGTTGTTAATACACTTCATAGAATAAATTTATGCATAGATATGTGTTTGTTTGTTATTTTGTATTGAATGATTTAAGTAATTTACGTTAGTCTCAAAATAATGAGGATTGTGGTACATTTAAAAGGTATGATATTTTACATTTAGAAGTTCATATGGAGGTCTTTTAAAGTTTGGCAAAGTCGAATTATGTGAAATATACATTCTAAGCGTAAATTTCAATTAGAGATGAACTGTCAGAATTTTTTCGCAAGGTGTCTAACACTTTGTTTCATCGACAAGTGAATTTGATTGGATGTTGTTAATACATATACTGTGATTGTCTGTAGATTTCCTCCGGAGAAACCAAACTTTACTAGTAAACTATTGTAAAACCATTCATAATGAAAGTGATGATTTATAGGTTTTCTAGCAGGATTTAAAACGAGATGATGGGCAATTAATAGTTCTTCAAGACCTGATGGAAAATCTACTGGTATTTAGTCTCTGGAATTCATATAATTGATAAATATAACAGAATAAACAATTCTGGCAGGCTGGTATGATTCTTAAACCGACTTCACGTGAAAGCTTACAATGTTATGAAAGAATATCAGAAAAAGAATGAATAGCTTAATATGTAAGAGGAATTCAGTCAATCAATCAATGCCTGTTACCCCATATGTAGAATAGGCCGCCGACTAGCCTTCTCCAACCTAACTCTGTCCTGAGCTTACCTTTCCAGCTCTTCCAAAGTGCTCTCCATTCTCTTCATTTCTGTGTCCGATTCCCGACGCAATGTGTTCTTGGATCTTCTTCTTTTCCTTTGGCCTTCAGGATTCCATGTTAATGCTTGTCTTGTGACACAGCGTCTTTTCCCAATTTCTTCCTCGTCTGGAATTCCGTTGATTTATTCTCTGCCATAGGGGGTTGTTGTTGATGGTATCTGTCTGACGATTCCGAAGTATCCTATGCAGACAGTTGTTCATAAATACTTGTATCTTCTGGATGATGCTTTTGGTAGTTCTCTAAGTTTCAGCTCCATACAACAGAATAAACTGTCTTCACATTTGTATTGAAAATGTTGACTTTAATATTGACTGATAATTGGTTTGAGTTTCAGATGTCCTTCAGTTGTAGAAATGCCGCCCTTGCCTTCCCTTGCTAATCCGCGCCTTCATATCTGCATCAGATCACACCCTCCTTTTTATCCATGATGCTGTCCAAGTATGTAAAGGTTTCTACATCTTCCGGAAATTCTCCGTCAAGTGAAATTGAGTTAGTAACAAATTAGTGCTTTGCATCAATACAGAAATGAGACAAGATTTTCTGTACCGTGTGTCTCTCCAGAAAGCTTAACTAAAATGCCAGAAATGTTTCTACTGACTCTCAGTTTGGATGAACTGAAGCAACTTGCAGTCACTTGGGGCCTCTGACTGAGCCAAAACTAAAACGTCTTCTAATGAGGGTAACATCTAAATCAAAAGGAGGATCGATGTACAAATAAACAAGCCATAATCCCAACAGTAATCGCTGCCCTAGTTTCTAATTTTAATTCTAAACCTGCAGATTGACCGTCTTCTCATTTGATGATAACTTTTGTCGATTTACAAGAGATTTCTACGAATGTGAAAGATACAGAGAGTTTTACTTTTCTTTATAAGTTAAGTGACTGTAAAAAATATCTACAAACGTAATTTCTTGCCTATCCTTATGATTAAGTATTCACTTATATTACCTATATTTTGAGTTATAGATTAATTCCCAAGGTCAATCGTAGTCCAAGAAGTTTGCTAGCCAAAGTTTCGTTTAGTATTTACTTTGTCGTTCTTCTTTAGTGAACTGGTTTTCAGAACTGGAATTATCAGTGATGTTTTGAATTGTTCGATAAAGTGGATCTATTTCAGTATGCTTATTGATTGCCTGATTGACATGAGCACCGAAATGTAATAAATTCTCTGGTTTTATTTGTCCAGTATTTTAACATTTTCCGATCAAATGCACATCAACAATCGTCTATATTACACTTGATACAAGTGAAGATACTGACATAGAGTTTGATAATCGATTGATAAAGATGAGAGCTTTATTATCCGTTTTATTGTTTATTGTAGATAGGTCAGTTTACTTTGCAGTCTCTCCTGTTTAATTTTGTACTGATTGATAAGGTGCATTAGTATATTTGTATGAAACTGTACAGGTAATAGTTTTTGATAAATATTCATTAGATAGTCTTCTTTAGATGCGCTATGTATATATATTCGTTAGTCAGGAACTTCTGACATGTTTGTTTATATTACTCTATATAATAAGACTTATTTCATTCGTCAATGCCTTTCGGGAAGATTTTCTAACACTTATTATGTTTAAATTTTGAGATAGACTTTGTAAAATTATGGCTAGTGTCTTCAATCAAGTTGGTAGTATTGTAGCAACATACTGATAAGATAATTTAACTCACTTATTAAACTGTAATAGGATTGAAAAATTTTAGGCTTAACGTTCTGTAACTTCATAAATGTACACATAAGGGTATTCCACTATTAAAGTGAAATAACGATTCAGTGATATGTAGTTTACGAAATGAACCCTAAAACATTTATGTATTACCATTAATTTCTATTTGTGTTATTTAGCATAATGTTTAGCTTGATTTAACCCCAGTTATATAAAGTTCAATTGTATAACGTCTACCATTTATTATCTAATGTGATAGATTTTTATATCTTATTTAATAGTTAGTATTATTGTATGATGATGTCAAGGTCATGTTTGGTATGAGGTCATACTTTTCTAACTTGATATTTCACTGTTTATGTAATCACCATAGGAAAAACTTTTATACGAAGGGTAGGGTAGGGGGGGAGGGACGGAAAAAATATTATGTCATATTTTACATGATAACTTTGATATATGGTATTATTTATTTTGTTCTGTGATTCATTTACTAATGAATACAGTAATTTAGAAGAATATACACAGTCTATGCAAATCAGTGTTGAACTGCTGAAACGTGCAATAATTATTTTCGATTAATCATTATGTTACAAAAATGGAATGATTGTATTCACATAAAATTCATTGTGTTCATTTAAGATTAATGGTAACATATTAATCATTACTTATCAATATCGACTTATTGCTTTAATTATCTGACATGAATAATTTAACTAGTGACCATATTTCAAAGCGATTGATTGGCATTTCAGTCCTTCAGAGAGTTAATTGCCGCCAGAATTACTCAGTGTAAAGCTGGTTGATACTGGCTTTAATATTACATGAAGCAATAGTTTTATCAATATCGCGAGTTGACCTTGGTAACTAGTTTCAACTGGTACGAAACGTAGATCATAGAGCGCTTCCTGATGACTACATTTAAGTAACAAGTTGTGTGTGCAATGATACTTCACTTAGATCAGTGGTGGTCGAACTGCAGCGTCATCGATAGAATTTGAATGGCAGTCGAAAGAGAATGAATATGACATCAATCAATCATTGTTAATGAGAAATACATTTAGTATATTTAGCTAGGCTAATGTCATAATAACTAACGTTTTTTAGCAAGGTTGTTTTTAACGGAATGGTTTTACCAAACCAATGCCCAACCCTCCTCTTTTGTTCAGACTTGAGATCGGCGGAAACCCCAGAGAGATTCCAGGGGGAGTCACAAGGCATTTACTAACATGAAATCCTCAAGGTAAAAGAAAAAGAGGAAGACCAAAGAACACATTGCGTCGGGAATTGGAGGCAGACATTGATTGATTGATTGACTGAATGTCATGAAAGTGAGACTACTGGTTAAAGCACCTAACTATTATCCATCTTGAACGCTACCCTTCTAAGTTAAAGAAATAGCTGAAAATTTTAAATTTGGCTTCCCTTTTCTATGAATATTTTCAAATGAGAATATCATGTATATGGATACTTAAATATCAAAGTGATAACACTAAATTAACGAAAACACCGGTTAAAATTCATTGATTTTGTCTTGCCTATCAAACTAATGGTTAATTTATAGATCAGTGTTAATTGAAGAATAAGATAGCTGATTATAACGTAGAGTTTAACAAATGAAGTTTAGTGCTAGATAACTTTTTCGTGTTAGAATGGGACTTCTCATTGATGTCCACCTACAACCATAGCAGGTACAGAATTTAAAACTTTTAAGCTTCACATTGATCATCTAACTCATAAATCAATAAATTGTCATACAGTAATTTACACTTTTAACTTCAGTTAATTTGCTATATTTTACCACTATCATCCATTAGATTAGTTGCCATTCAATTTAGCTTCTTGGTTCTTATTACTTTTTCATATTTGTAATATTCATTACAAATTTATTGGTATAAAGTTTAGTTTTAAAGCCTAGTTGGTATGCATTATTTATGAAACTACCATATTAAAGGTGATTCATGCGAAATTACTTATCCATAAACATATGAAGTTATATTTTTTCTTATGTACAATTGGTAAAGAGAAAACTGGCAACACTATCCTATCTCAGTTGTTATCTTGTCTAGTATCATTAGTTTTATTATCATTAGAATATGAGAAATTAAATCAGTGTCTGGTAGGTAATTTAATTTCAATGATTACACTGAATGCCTTATATTATTCATTGTATTTAATAAAGTATTTTTTAGTGTTTAGCTTCAATATATTTAATTATATCTTATAAGAAACTACTTAAATTAATAGAAATTAGTAATAAAAATGCTATTTACTTATTTATAAGTTGATAGATGAATGATGATTATAAAAATGTCATTTAACTATTTGTCAAGTAGTTTTAAACTGATTCATGCTAATATCTTCTTTATCATTTGAACCATAAATAAATATGTCATTCATATATAATTCCAGATTTAGTCACATTTGATATTTCAAGTGTGTGCAACAAGTTCCACCTTCTTTATAGTTTGACATCAAATTTTTAACGACTACGAACATAGGGCGCGTTCTATGGAAGCTATATATATGAATAATACATTAGTAGTATGCAATAGAAATGTTGTAGGAACTGATTGTTTAAACAGGTTCACAAGTTACCGCCCAAAATTGTTATTTTTTCATGGGAAAGGATTTAATGTAGTTTTTTTGTGTATATTTGATAATATTTGTTAAGGAACAGAATGAAATGTTAACTAAGGCACATGATTACATATCCAAGAACATTAGTAGAATTTGTATCTGTCTTTTCTATGTAACTAACTACAATATATTTTCGAATTATAGACTACTTTGATTAGTAGATAATCTCTTTCAGAAAAAGCACTTATTGCGAATAATACAACATGAATGATGTTTGAAGTAGACGAGGTATAGACAAATGTTAGATTAAGTGAAATACAATC
Source organism: Schistosoma japonicum (assembly GCA_025215515.1). Taxonomy (NCBI): domain Eukaryota; kingdom Metazoa; phylum Platyhelminthes; class Trematoda; order Strigeidida; family Schistosomatidae; genus Schistosoma; species Schistosoma japonicum. The sequence goes on along the minus strand of CM046061.1, from coordinate 61,786,272 downwards.
TTAAGGTTTATCTATTTATGTCGACAGAAGGCATTTTTCAGAGAGATCTTCATTTGACCTTTCAGAACACAAACTAGTATAACGATAATCTTTTAATAGCATTACGTTAGTAATATTTATATGATAACATGCCTCTCTGAAGCATGTTAGATCTATTAATAGGTCATCTAGTCAATATTCATGATAAAATATCTTTCAGCGTATTATTGCAACAGTGAAATGAACACAGTTAAGAGGACTTTTATTCACTTCGTGATACATTTTATACATTTAACTAACCTAAATACTGATTTTATGTTTATCTTTGAAGTTTATGTAAATCTTCTTAGATATCTTCTCCAAGTTCCTAAGTACAACGTAACTGTTGCAATCTAGGGGGTTTTCAGTCTAGTTCTGATTGATGAATATCTCCTCTAAAGTGTTGGCACGAACTCTGGTTTGTGACCAAAATATGTACGACCTTTAGTATATCCAGGTATTATTAGTCTATGGTCAGTTTGCTTGGATCTCTAGCCCCAAACCGATGAAAAGAAGAAAGCTTGAATAATTAACCAAATAGTCGAACAATCCGGCACATCGCTTATTGAAACGCATTCATTGAAATATCATTGAATAAACTCTACAAAAGTTAACATGAATGATTATTTTATAAATTGATTAGAGAACTGCACTAAACTATCACAATTAAATGTTATAAAACTTACACTGGAGTACTTCATCAATTACATAGGAATAATTTACACTGAATCATTTAAATGCGATTACAGTTCAGTTTACAGATGAAATAACTGCAAACCTTTTACTTATTTATTTTCCCCAGTATTTGTAGTTCTGGGGAATCGACGTCCCCAGCAGTAACTCACAATACATTCGATTCATTATCTTTAGCCATAATCTGTTTTCTGTAATCATTTTTACGATATATCGAATAATAAAACTTTATATTTCTGTTATCTTTTGTCACCACTTTTTGTTGTATACTTTAATGCAGTGAATACCGTCTGTCAAATTAACTAAGCTAATTTTTTACAACTGTGCTGATAGTGAGGCCTCCAAACACTATGTAAGTCCTGTTCTAGACCAAGGGTGATTCTTGATCCACAGTTGACCGTAACCGTGTTATTTTTAACCAGCAGGTTGCAATAAAACACACGCCGTCACTATGCGATTTTTAATTCCGCAATAGGATCATACATAGTCTAAAACAGTACAGTAAATTATATGCAAAGCAGATAAAATTATACTTCTAGACAATATTTACTTCTAGCACCCACACAAGACGCTTCGCCCAGTCGATTTCGTAACTATTGTCAACTATTTATTTGTTATAGACTGAATCTGGTCAGTCTATGTTGCTATGTGTGCATCCTAAGCGGTAGTCTAGTGGTGAACGCGGTGGCATTTGACACGAAACGGACTGAGTTCGAATCTCACTATGAACATTAACATTGGGATGTAAGTATATCCAACCAACGAGTCCCAAATAAGAAGAAACACGCGTCCTGGATTCCACTTACCAGTCACAACCCAAATTAAATGATAATGTCGACTAGTAATAAAATTCAGTCTAACTAAACAACGTTTAATCATATCAACATCCTCTCTTCCTTGGCACCTACATTTTGAGAATAAAAGATATTCAGTTCAAATGAATGTTTTAACATTATTTAAAGCGTTTTTTTTTGTTTATTTCTACTAAACATAATGTAAACTACTTAATTTATTATGTAACATATTTTATGATTTGTAAAGTTTTATTACTTGTGATTACTTAACATGATGTTTACTATATTTATGACTATAAGTTAAGAAATGAATTCATTAGAACGTTATTTCCTCTGAATTTATTCTTCTTCTTTTCTTCAGTATTGTAATGTTAAATCATTACTGATGTTCTAGAAGGAATTTATAAGTTTGCTAAGAAAAATAAAACAATCTGTTTTAAGTTGCTATGTGAATAGTTAATAACTGTTGAAGAGAGTTTTTACACAACTTTATACTTACACTGAATGAACATAGAAAACTAACAAGTGATTTCTGATCGAGTTTTGTCAATCAAATTGTGAAACATGTTACTGAGTTAATTGATCAATTGTAATTTTGTTGATCAATAGACAGAAATTGGTCAGTACTGAGGAGAAAAACAAGAATGACATTGGCTGCTACTCAGGAGTTTCGATCATACAGGAGGTCAGTTATCACACGAATAATTCAGTAGAAATGCTTTTAGTTGTAACAGACAGTGAGTGGAGTGGATTTAAATCATACTAAGTACTTTGATCCACTCAAGAATACAGACAGGTCAGATATAAAAATAATGTCCAGAGTCTCATGTAGACTGATCAGATGTCTAACATTAACGTATATAAGATTTCATCCCTTATATAATCGTAGGTCCATCGTAGGTCAAGGAGTCCTGAATTAGAATGAAAAAGCTGATCAACATTACTTGATTTTTAATAGTTCTTCTGGTAACACAATTCATATGTAATGAAAACCACTCTAAGATTATACAAAGTCATAAAACAGATGTGGAAAATTGATAGGAAATTCTTTTAAACCGTTATAGATCTCGAGGTATTTTATAAATGAGTCCACTTAGAGTGGAAGACATAAGAACATAACAGAGTACTTGAAAGTACGGATAAACTTCTGGTACGAATCAGATTTAACAAACCTCAAAATATCAAACAAAAGAAAGACTGATATTGGTTATGCTGAAAAATTGGCATAATATGTTAGTTTGCAGAACGCAATGTAAATTTGTGATTCAGCCATCTAGGACTAACGTACTCAAAACCCTGTAGAGCTTTAGCCAGACAGTATTCAATATTTCTTACTATAAATATAATCTTTGTTGACTACATGTCTAAGCTGTCAGTCAGTGTATTCCGAGGCAGTCAGATAATGCAATATACATTAGACTATAAGGCGAATTATTCCTTTCCAGAAAGCAAAGGGTTGTGCTGAAAATGAATATTGTTTTCATTTAAAGCAGAGTTATAAATAGTCAACTTTTAACTTGAAGGTTTTCATATCTTCTCATCGATAATGTTGTGAACGCACTGACGTTACAAGCAACTGACCATGTTAGAGTTTCCGTGTGAACATCAGTAAATTCGGGTACTTTCAACTGATGATTCCGAAATAAGGTGTAAGATACTTCTTAGATTCCACCTAAGCAGCTGCAATCCAGCGTTAATCATAATCAACTTTTAAATCTCATCTGGATAATTTAGATTTTGAAACCATAGAATGTATATTTTGCAGTCTGTTATGTTGATTTGTCAAATGTGAAATGTAACTTTATGTATAAATAAATTTACATACATATAATATTAAAAAAGTGAGCTTGCAGAGATAACTCGAATTCAAGTTTAATTACTTTGCATCTGGACAACTATGAGAAACCAAGAAGCACTAACTTGTTGTTTCATCTTCTTACACTACTCATCAGCAATGAGTTCTATTGATTAACACAATGTTTGGTTACAGTAAACAATTTTCTGTACAAATGTTCATTATTGTAGGGAATTTTCACCTAATATACATTTATCTTGATAATAACTAAAACAAAATTGTGAAAAACCTTTTCAACAGTAACAGACAATCATTTCACGTCATTTTCAACAATACATTTTTCAAAATCAGTTTTACTTCCACGATATTTTTCCTTGTTAGATAGTATATTCAATGAATGGATTCCAATGCAATAGCTTTATCTTGTAAGGGATATTATAAATCATGTCGTTCATGTATGCATCATTAACCCGAAGTTAGGGATTTACTTAAATCCATGGGTATCATTAACATGATTGTAAATATAATCCATGGTGTAGAAATATTTTATAATCTACAGATAACTAGATTTCAGAAAAACCAACAATGTTACCGCCTTTATGTTTTAACACATTTCATGGTTGACAATAAAAAAGCAGAGTTGTTGTGAGTGCAAGTTCCTATCAAATAATTTAATGAGCCTGTATTCAATTCTAACATGAATAATATATGTAGTACTGTATAAATGGAGATAATGAATCCCAGTGAACATCAATGCTTAATAAGATCTTATTTATTCCTTACTTAAAAACAATATTGATAATCAACTTTACAATGTTTATTAAAACATGTAGTTAACGTTTATTAATAGAATGGCTAATAGTATGGATTGACACGAGGTAGATAAATAAGAGATCAACGAGTAAAAATTGATTAATTCACCTAAAACATCGTACTAGCTGTGAAATACAACGATCATGGATTCATTACCTAACAAGTGTATTTGTGCACTCAGTTAAAGAGTTTCCTATTATAGGAAAAACATTCATCGTAGTCTTCAATAGTAGGTGTTCAACTGATATTAACGCATTATGTAAAACTATTAAATAACATTTTAGAAATAACTTCCCAACATCTTAAAGTGAATCGATGAATTGAATGGACAATAGAAGAAGAATAGAGATTTTGATGAATGATAATATTTCATGTCATAAAATATTATTTTTCTCGTCTAAAAGTAAACACATTTTCTTTTTTCTGTTTTGTTCTTAGAGAGAAACAAGTTTGATCTGTGCAGTTCACGTTTACTCATCTAAAGATTAGAGATAGAGATGATAAATGTAAATTCAATTTACTGATTAAGAACTTATAAATTGAAATATATAGTGTATACGTCAAGTAGGAATTCGAATTCATTCAGTTAGTTATCGTTATGAGATTAAGTTAAAACAAACTACATATGACACTTTAGTTTTATTGTTTTATTCTAAACTGTATGGTTAAACTGTAGAGCTTTCATCATTTCCCTGGACGATCTCATTGACACAAACTTCTGGTAGAAGTTATCAAAACCATTCTACTGGGCTATAAATCTCCTTTGCTGTCTCAGTATATAACATTGTTAGTTAGTTTTTATGTACACATATGCCTAATTTGATGGACAAACTGCACTTGACAGTTGATATTAATGACTATAGGATTTAAAAAGAATATTGTTACATTGTTACAACAGTATACATAAATAGCATAATGATTATAAATATTATTCATTTGGAAAGCTTTACTGTAGACTGTTTTTTCACTAGCTAACATCAATAAAACGGAAGTATATAAATTGAAAAGAAAGTAATGGAGTGTAAAATAAGATTGAATGATATCAGAATGATTTCATTATTGTAAATAATGGAAAAAATCAACTCACAAGATTTGTCCATTTGATTGAATGTTTCTGAGTTTGTTGAGTTTGATATCATAGGTTATGCTGGGTTGGACAATTTTTTAAAACTGGGAAACACTAAAAATTTAGTTTGTCTTAGTATGGGACTCCCTAGAAATATTCCCGAAAGATCTTTAGGTTATGCAGAGAATGCTTAACCACTTAAATGATATTCAGTCAATGGATGACATAGCACGTAACTTCACATCGTCATTCGTGGGTAAATATATGAAACTTATTACTGGTTGAGTGCCACTGGTCGTGTTTTTTCACGATACGTCGAGGATTATCTTTCAATGCTAGTTATTGGTGAGGTAATAATGATTATCATTGAATGATGTGGACATTAATGAATTTAAAAAATTGATATATTGAATTGAAGTGGTTTATAGCGATTGATATTAAGTTTAGTTGATTGAATTTGTCACAGATTGATGTTAACCGGGTACCATTGAAAACCAGGGAGCACCGATAGATAGCTATTTCGTCCTAGTGCGAGACTTATCAGCAGTGCACACTCTAGATTCCACCTCAGGGGCTTCAAGTTAACGAACACCTAACCCTCTGCACTACTGGGCCGGTATTCAGCATCAATTTGGGACGAATTCAATCAGCTAAATTGATATACTGCGAAATGACCGAAGTTATAAATATCGGCCGTTAATTTACTGTTTGGTCTGATAGTGTAATTATGTATGTCGATTATTAAGGAGTTTCATACTAGGAAAAAACAACTACTCAGTGCTACCTAGTTTTCAATGATTGTGTTATCTAGGTCGTTTCATGATATTAACTACAAATACTATGTTTATAGATTAGTGGTACAACTGATTACTAGAGGGGTGCTCTAAAATTATTCTTTTCAAGTTGATATATATTTGGAGAAATCATCGAAATCATAAGAAAATTAGTTGTTGTCTAAATTGTCTGGTGTACTTTGTTGAGTGGACATCCTAGTAAATTTGAAAAAGACATAAACATCTGAAAAGACGAAACAGACGTGATATCAGAGACATGTAAGCAGCTTGAACAGTAGTATAACAAAAAAAGTAATTTATTAAAAGAATATTGATGCAAAAGGTACTTTAGTGAACAGACTGATATAGAATTTCTTGGTAACATTGAAAAGTGATGTCATCGAGTGACCAGTACTCAATGACACACATTTCTATTAATTTCTATTGTTAGCTTTATGACAATGAAAGGTTAAGCTCAAAATTCACTTAAGGTGAATAAATTTAGTGCAGCTTTTGTAACTAAATCAACTTAATCCTGAAATTATAGAAAAGTCTGGAAGTAATTAAGTCATTGTTCATCTAATTCTAAACATGAGCTATAAAGTAGACCAGACAGTTCAAAGTTTATTATTAATAGATCACGTTATAAAGAATTCAATATGCCAAGTTTTGAGTTTGAATGACACACTTGGGATTGTATGCAATCATTTCAAACTAATTATTTAATTGATTGGATTCGTCACAGATTAGTGTTAGCGGGGTAACATTGAAAATCGAAGAGCACTAGACATCTATTTTGTCCTACCATGGGACTCGTTGGCAGTGTTCATTATAGTCCAGTAATAGAATTCCTGTTTCTATTAAATTCATAAACTTAAAAGTTTAATTGTTTTATTTGAATATTGGATAAATCAGTATTTATTTATAAACTGTCGTATCGCTTACATTGGATCTTTAAATTGCTTAAGGTCAGTAGATAATCACTGAAATACTTTTTTTCAAATTATCCAATTCGTTACATTTGTACGAAGACCTAATCATGCATTCAACTGTAACTAGTCGAATTTATTGTTGGTTAAATGAACTACGAAATTAGAATATTTTATAATGTTTATTTTGTATATCAGTATGTTATTTAGTTGTATCAAAGGATTCCTACTTTATGCTGAAAACTTTCTTCTGATATTCTTCCAATAATGTTATTACATCAATAATTCAAAGTAATGATGAATCAGCATCAAACCATATATTTTTTCGCATCAATTTAGTAAGTTGATCACGCAATTAAAAATATAATACGTACTTTTATCCGTAGTAACAATGATCACATTGAATTTGTTATCAAAGTTATATTTTACTTTTGTTATGTTTTACAACTTATGACCAATGACTGCGTTAGTTGGATTCACTTTAAGCCCGTCGCCAATTGCTATGTGTTGTGAAAATACACAGTGCCCTTGATGATTGGTAATCACTGTACAGACACATCTTCTCCGCAACTACCTGTCCCCCAAGCCGGAATAGAGGAGAAACAACGATTGATGAGCCATGCAGACAGAATCGAATCGAATCGAATCGAATCGGATCGGATCGGATCGGATCATATTTCAATCATGCCTTTATATATACACAAAATCAGACCACACAGTGAACCAATTAGGAAACTAACATTAATATAGAACTAAGGAAATAGTGGTAGTGAATAAGGACAACTTGTATACAACTGATTAACTGTAGTCCCTAATAAGAGACAATGCGATAACAGTAAATATGCTAAACGGGAGAATAGGGTAAGAGGAACGTAACAATAATAGAAATGCAATGTTTACACTGCTCACGACCAGAATAAATGAATTAGTTCTCTAAAACACAGTTCTGGAAGTTTCTCACTCTTCTTTAGTGGTCCGATATAACAACTTTCTACTAGTAGCTTATAATTCAATGAAATCAATTTATTTTTCAATTTATTAGAAGACTATGAAAGTTGATCAGAGAGATTTACTTTTTACAAAATCAGAGAAAAGTTAACAACAACTGTATTTACCTGAATAAGATGAACTCATTATAATGTTTACTATTACATTAAAGGTTTCGATGTCTGAAATTTGTGAATGTCTAAATTCATTAACAGAATCATGGTGATTGTTCATGTGACCAAATGAAAAACTTCCTGATGAAATGATATTAATAATCAGATTATTAGCTTAGCTAGAAGAATAGATTTCTATTCTAATAAATTAACATGCTAGTCTACAATTGGAAAGATTCAATTTTTAGATCATCCACTCTCAAATATTGTTAAGATCTGATTGTTTTGGCCTTATTGTTAATTATTTTATCGTTATGAATTACAAAATATTATGACCTGGTTACTAAATATGCTATTATTAGCTAAAAGGTCTATCATCTATGGATATATTCTAAAAGTAAGTCATCAAATTAATGACATGATCTTAGATTATGGTAAAATGTATGAAATTAGTCTTTACAAAGGTCATACTGTTTATGATATTTTGGTGGTTCATTATGGCATTTACAAAAATTATTAGATACACAGTGAAACGAATTCCCAAAGCATTGGTACATTTTTATATAATTTTACATTCTCTAAACATTTAATTAAAGTAGAAAATATAGAGACTAAATGAAGGGTTAAAATAGTTACTGGTGACTAACTTAAAATTCTAGTGAGAAGTCGTAAATAGTAAAGTTCAGGTATATCAGGAATAAGTCAATTATTACCATTATTACTGGGTAATCTTCGAGCTGTATCACAAATTAGTTGGAGTGGATATTTCATCACTGAATACTAGCCAAGTGATGTTGATGATTAGATATTTTCTGTAAGACCTTGAAAGTACTGGATTTGATTCCCTGATGAGATTTAGAGGTTGCAGTTCTGATCAGTCTCATAGTAAAACAGAAAGATTGTATAGTATTTTTTGATTTATAATGATACCTAACCGGGATCTATAATGATTACAAATATGAGATTAGATAGTGAGTCAGTGTTTTCACGGACAAAATAACTATACTTAGCTAACATGATTAATTGTCATGCATTCATAAAATGATTTCCGCCTTTTTTAAACATTTCCTCCTTTTTATCTTAAAATATAAACGGTACATGTCTCAGTGAAAACAGTAATAAGTTTTGAATCAATATTTAATGTCTACTTTAGTCTTACCAACAAATCTCAATTAATCTTAAAAGTAATTATCTATTCATTCGTACATGATTTCAAAAAAAAAGACTAATAGCATTACAACGATTGATGCATTTTAATTTCTAACTGTTCTAACTGTTGCTAATGGTACAAAAAACAAGTTTAGATACTGTTCCATTCAAAGATCGAATCCATATTAAAAGTCATCAGGTAGGCAACCATTGAGTAAATAAAAGCAGTTAACTGTCATCTAAGGACTGAAAAAGGAATTAATTTTATTTACAGCCAAATGAAAGACTATTATATAACAAGGAGCATTGAACAAATTATTACACTATATTATGAAGCTTGCCGGTAGTGCATGATCTTAACGTGATAAACCTTTTACAACAATTATGTTAGATTTCAGTAGTCAACATTTCTTTTCTTAAGCATTTTATGATAATGTTCAACGTGATTGAACTAATCTTATGTTAACAATTTGATAAACTTACTTACTAGTAAAAGATTAAATCTTAGTCCAGACATCGGTAAAGTTTGATGCAACTTACTATTCAAACATGATAACTGTTTGTTTTTTTGCATTGAGAGGAGTTAAACAACTAAATTTATGCTTCGATACAGTAAAAATACCCACGACTGACAACAGTCACTTACGTCAGTGGTTAACTGATTAAAGATTGATTGACAAATAAGTAAAAATGTTCATACGTCTATTGTTACATGTATTTAACAGGTATGTAGCTAATATGATTTACCTAAAAGGTACAGTCACCATGATCTACATGAATTCATTTTATTTCAAAACATAATGTTAATCGAAAGTTAGACTAAATATTCAAAATTTTATACTTTTATGGAAACTGTTTCTAAAGTTAGTTTGTTTATCAGATATTAAAATTATGAAAAGACAAAATCATTTTTGAATTTAATATCATGAAGTAATCTGCAATGGATAACCTTTACATAAATATTAATAGAACTAGGCAACCGTTCTGTCCTAGTGTATGACTCCTCAGAAGTAAGCATCAACGAACCCGTTTGGAATTATGCTTAGGATATTAAGGTTTCGGAGTAAACACTTAATCGTTAGGCCACTGAAATAGTATCCAACGGTTGATATATCTAACTTTAGTCAACTCTCAATATATTACACGACCTCGTATATTATTATCGGGGGGGGGGTAAGTGTGCACTTGGAAAGGACTGGAAAGGAAAGCTCAGGACAGAATTGGTTGGAAGAATACTGTTCGGCGGCCTATGCTCTACATGGGGTAGCAGGCATTGATTGATTGAAGTGTGTAGTGTTCACTAATGGTTGAACTTCACTGGTCGCGTCTTTGCACTAGAGTCCGACAATTACCTTTCGATGTTGGTCACTAGTGAGATGATAATGAATGTAATCGAATCTGATGTAGATTGTTGAATTTAATGTTACAAATCGGCATAGGACAAACATTCAATGAAAGCCAAGAAGCAATAAAGAATAACAAATAGTATTGTTTATCGAAGAATACGAATATTTTTAATATTGAAAACATTATATTATAATTATGAGATAGTTTGCTGATGCAAAATTCGTTGTATCTTTTCCTAAATCTCTATGAAAATTAAGTATCTGAAAGAATTCATTACAACTTGACACGTTAAAACTCATAAAATAAGGAAAGCAGTACTGAACAAATGTAACTAATTGCGTCTAATGAGTTGACACTAAGTTTGTAACAGAACTCTTTAGCCTCCTTTACGAGAGGCGACTGAATCGTTTAGACTTATTTCATATATCTTCCGGTAAAACAAAAGGCGACCTCATACTAGCATTCCGTATTTTAAGCAATGACTTGAGCACTAAATTATCTTATATTTGCATCGGGAGAATTATTACAGACCACCCAACCTACTGTTCTCACGACTGAAACTGGAAGATATGGTCAGATGACACTGTACTACGGAAACGATTGAGATTGGATTTATTGATGTTATCATTGTACATCATTAATTATCTACTCAGTGATCTGTTTTTGACAAAATATAGAAGTGAGTGTCTAGAGGAGCTAGTTGTTTATACAGTTAAAGATAAAAATAAATAGTTTTCATGCACAAAGTTTTTTTTCATAATTATTTAATTACAATTAAGGGGGTTGTTATGGAGATAATTAATTTATCAATGCTGATATCACGAATTGATCTGAACTAGACAACCACTCATCATCTGGAAGCACTGGACAGCTGTTTCGTCCCAGTATGGGACTCAGCAGTGCGCATCCACGACCCTGTTAGGGATCGAACCCAGTACCCTCTGGTTCCGCGACGAGCGCTTTACCATTGGACCACTGAGCCGGCTCCTAACGGTTGATATTTCTAATTCAGTCAATTCGTGATACGTTTGCGTGACCTCATCTATTGTCATCGGTGAGTAACTGCCTCACACAGGACACGATTGAGCTCCACCAGTCACGTCTTCACACTAGAACTCCAGGAATTACCTCAAGGAGCTAGTCACTAGTGAGCAGGTATTTAGTTACAATTAAGGGGGTTATTGTGGACTCCCCGGAAATGATCATCCACAAGCTAACTTGTAAATCAAGCAGAGGAACTCCAGGGAAAAGCCTAACCCACAAACCATCGAGTCCTCATCCAACGGTTGATATTTTTAGCTTTAGTCAAATGTCAATCCATTGCTTGATCTCATTTATCGCCGTCGGTGAGTAAATGCTTCACCAACAACATTTTCTGAACCTCAGTGGTTACATAAAAAGTTAGAAATGCCAGCCATTTGATGCATGCTTGTCGTCTAACGGTTGGATGTTCTCCACAAAACCTAAAGATCCTGAGTTTGATTTTCTTGTCAAGTTGCTGATGTGTGTTTTGTTAGGAGTCGGGACAGCTACTCAGTGCTTCTTGGTTTATAATAGTTGTCCTAAGGTCAGGCCAAATCGTGATATCAAACTACATAAGATTGTTAAAGTAATCGGCAAGTTTTGTATATGCACATGAATACTCATTGTATGGCAATTATAGAGTAGAGTAGGAGGATTAAACAGCAAACAATGATGAAAAGCAGTACGTAAATAAGAATATGAACATACAAAAATACTGAGTAGACTAGCTTTACGACAAAGAAAGCGATCACACAAACTATTTTTGTACGTAAAGAATTGGCTTTATTTTACTTTGTCATCAGCAGATCTACAATACAAAGATGTTGAGCACGCTTTTCGGTAGATATGGTAATATTTCACAAATAACTTCAAACGCTGAGACCAATATTATATAAGCACAGTTAATGAAAGCTATAGAATAGCCAGTTTTCTACTTCTAATATATTCCTATTTTACCAGAACATGGTGACAAGTTACTATATTATTTCTTGATGTATGATTCATAAATCTAGCTGTATTGGATGAAGCAAATAAATATACACTAAATTGAGCAAAGGGAATAATTTGTCTCTAGGGCATGTGTACTTCAATGATTATCTGGTGTCGGATGCTCAAAATAATCTAATCACAAGATTGCCTAAGATTGTGTCAGTAATTTCGTCGCCAAATTGTAGATTAACGTGTATGTTCTTCTGTACATTTACGCATTTCGATGCACATTTCTGTAATATTACAGATATTAGGAGTTTAGAAATAACATTAATACAATAGATCATGGTTGGTTAAAAATAAGCAGATAATGAAGATTATTAGGACAGTTACTAAACAAAGTAGTTCAATGCTATTGAAACTACTTTACATTAAATTCTTCTTGAAAGGCGGCTAATAGCCATGTTCTTACGTTTCATCAATTATTATCATAATTCCCATTGAAAGAATTGAGAAACGAATTTGTGAAGAGATGAATAAACATAAAAATATAGTAGAAACATTTAAAGAGGAAACTTAATCACTCTTTATGCTACTGGATTAATAAGTTTACAGTTATGACATAAATTGTGGGAAAACTTGATTAGATAAAACACGAGCTGGAAATGGATGCCTATTGAGTTCCACAGATAGAGACATAAAAGGGAATCAGAATAAAGAGTTCAGGTGTTCCTTTCATAGGGACTTTCCTTATTTGAATATAGAATGTAAAGGAGATCACGTTCCAACTTACATAGAAACTGTTCATCTAAAGCAATTAGGGTAATGTTGTAAGCTGTTAAAATGAGATTCAGTTTCATCTGTTGGAAATGTTTCTATATATTCTTAAAGGATGAATTCCTATGTATGGTCTCCTCTACATGCATCTAACTACGTTACCTACAAAGTACTTAGACCATAGTCAACTTTCACTTACAGCTCGAATACGAGAATATATATCAGCATGATTCTATAAGATGAAAATAAAAATCAGTTAAATGTTCCATCACTGAACACAAAGTTGACAATGGTGATTAGTTAAAAACAAAGCGCATGTTGTTTATAAAATAATTTATATAATTATATATTTCTTTGTATTTATCTCTTTAATATAGAGGAACTCTGGCTATTCATGAAATGAACACCTTCAACCATTAATTATCAGTCATAGTGATTATGATTACTTTCAATTATGGTAACTAATAACAATTTTCATCATTCAATCAACTGTAAACATAGTAACTACTATACGTCATAACCCTTATCATTCATTCATACTTACTCAATTTAACTATTAAATGAAAAGAATAATTCAAATTAAAATAAATAAAATCATTTTAAATTCAAAAATTGTTTTTGTTTAAAATCATTAATTTTAAAGTTGCAAATTTTGAAATTTTGAATTACAAATAAAAAATGAGGGTGAGGATACTTAGACATAATTAATTAATTCATTAATCAAACAAAACTACTTTTCATTCTTTCATATGTACTTGTCACTTTAAATGTTTAAGTTAAAAGAAAATGAAAAGACAAATTCAATGAGAATGAGACAAAACCTCTATCAAAACACCAATTTTATTCAGTTTTATTGCATTACTTAATTAGTGAATTTAAATATTCTTTATTAATTATTTAAAATGAAGATCTAAATACTGTTACGTAATACCGACTATGAATTAATCTATTAATGTTTTATTAATCTTCATACTATGTGAACGTCCATGTAAGCACGTAGTTTGTTTATTTTCCAAAGAATATGTACATCAGGGATTATTAATTGCAGCAGTAAGTAGAATATTAAAGGAATGTTTTCCAGTTTATCTTATATAACTGTTGAGTCTTTAAAACATTTCATACAAAAGGTCATTAATTCCGATATATTTTCTTTTATTAAAGTGATTACGAGGTGTCGGTAATCGGAGAGAATTAAAACAAAAAGTTAGTTTCAATGATGTGAATAGTATTCAAATATAAGTACATAGTAACTGGCCAACCAATAAGTCACATAATAAATAGTCTGTATACTACATTATAACTTTGCAAATCCTATTTTTATGATTAATCATGCATGCATTTATGCATAGAAACGTACCATTTGTTTCTTCTATAAACAACATTACTATTTATTATGATACAATGTAATAAATAAACAAGGCGTCTTGTGAATAGACACTTGATGTGATAAAACCAATAAGGTAATGTAATGACTTTCTTTTCACTTAATGTTGGCGTCATACAATTTGGTCAACATTTGTATAATTAATGTGTAGAATTTCATATTTAAGATAAACATTATTTATGACTAAGAAATATGTGGAATGTGTTTTACTTTTACATTTTATAAAATGAAAACAAAATTCACTTCAAACGAATAAATAAATAAACACTGATGTTAACATAAATTGCTGAAATAAATTTTCAAAAACTAAGAAGAATGTTGAAGAAGACAATTGTTTTTGATGGATTATTCTTCATGCTCTTCACTTGTCTATTTATCAGCATCATTTTTACAAATACATATTTTCAGAGGGTTGGGACTGTGAGTGTTAACATCAAAATCGTCAATTGAAATTAGCGAATTACAAGTTGAGCTGATGTCTAAATGAGTAAAAAGATGACCTTAGACAAATATAATGGGTTGCGATATCAGTACACTTAAAAAAGTCATTTAACATTTCCAAGATTCAGTGAGTGTATCATGTTAAAGGATAATGATGATGATAGCCAATCAATAAGGTCAAAGTGATAGAGGTAAAATAATGGTTATAGTTGTGACAATAATACAATTAAAGATAAAGTTGTTGTAATGTAATGATGAATACAAAATAATATAGAATTAGAATAATTTGATGAGAAGTAAAAAGGTGTATGAATATCTTGTAAAGGGAAGGGGATAGGAGGAAGATAAACAAAAATGAAGGAATGTAACTAGAAAAATGCTGAAAGATAAAAACCCATTGTAGGCCAAGTTAACCAAAGCGATTGAATATATTCCTTCTGTATAGATAAGATCGATATCTTTGAGCTTGTTGGGGATAGTAAATCCTCAAAAAATACAATTGTTCATGAAATCAAGCGAAAGGCTTTGTACTGATGTTTTGTAAGTTTAATTTGTAAATTCATCACATTAATGTGAGTTATACTCACTGAGTATATTTGAATATATTTAATTGTATTAATAAAATGTTTATAATTTCAGTTTGATGAATAGTCACTATAAATATTCAACTATTTTGTACATAACTGACTCTCTATCTTACTGGAATAAAGTTTCTCTTCTAGATGTCTTCTAAATATGCGACTAGGAGGGTTCAAGGCATTCGAATGCTAAAGTTATCTGCAGTTCGTCAAGCTAACAAGTACGAGTCATAACAGAGGCTATACCTAATGCCTCCACTATGTAAAGAAGGTGTATTCTTACAACTGTATACAAAATTGTTCGATATTTCGTTTACAATGGAGAAAGTTTCATCTATCTTGTGATCACAGTCAATTATAAGTACGGCCTATGCAACTGAAACCAAAGAGGCAGTTAAATTGTTACATGCACATCATTGATTTGTTTTGTTAGTAATGGTTGTAAAAGATGCTCAGTATGTAATTTACTAATTTCAATTCACAACTTTGACATACTCAGTCATAATACTTATATACTTACCTACCTTGTGATATTGTTTAGTTGCAACATGATATTTATGGATTCACTAATGTAGGTCATGAAGTTGAATCTATCCTAAAACAATTGTTTTCTGTAACATAATTGACTATTGGGAATCTTCATAGTACTGAAACGGATTTCGTAAAATTAATTTACAAATAATGGTATTAGATGTTACTGTGGAATATTTTTATTGATCACTATGTTTCATTTGTACCTAATGCCATCCATTGTTTATAAAAATGATTTATTTAGTTGGACAACTATCACATTTTAAAGTGTAATAATCATTGGAGAATTCATGTGAATCATCTGGAGTTGTCTACAACTGTCAGCTTAGCGGATTCTAGCATATCAGATAAGAAAAAAAAACAATATAAAAACAATAAAAGTTAAAAATGCCAAATGTGATTCTTACTGAAAACTACATTTTCTGAATCAATGAAAAATTCTGAGTACAATCTACCTAATAATAATCTACTCTTGAAACTGTCTTGCATAATTCACTCCAGTTTACAGGCATAGTCCGTATTGATATTATAGTAGACACTGATAAACATAATTTATAGAAGGAATAACTGCATAAATGAAATTTACAAATGTTTGGCTTACAAGGTAATAGGAAGCATTATTTCAGCGATAATGTGTTCTGGACAATTTCATAAAATATACACCACCTACCGAATACACACAAGTTTGCAGTCTTGTTCAAGATATTACAGTAAAGTCAGTGTACATCATCCATAATGACGAATATCTCAAATAAACTGATTCGGACGACTAATTTATAGTTGTTAAAAACTACAAGCGATGACGGTGAATTTTAAGTGGTAAACATTTTTAGAAAATATGGCATCTTTGCATAAATGTTTTAGATAGATAACTTTAGTCCACCAATTTTCGAACTTTAACTTTTTCAAAAGTCCGTTCTCTTAAAAATGTGTGACAATGTGTATTTGCTACCCACTATTTTGATAGTTAAAAGTTCGTCTTGTGATGTGAAGATTTCTGGTTCGATTACCTGTTGAACTTCAAGGTGTGGAGCTTCTGAGAAGCCTTATAGTAGGATAAAACACGTACTAAATACTTCTTGTTATTCAGTGGTACCTAATCAAGTTCATTTTTTGGAGGAATACAAACAACGCCTATCATATTTTGTTCATAAGGGATTAGGGATTATTAGAAAAGATTGAATCAAACATCACAAATAGGCTGGTATGGAATACAGAGAAAGACGAAACCGACGAGTAAAGAAGTATCACAATTCAGTTAGTTTTCCATCACTCCTCCATACATGCGTTTACATATAGTTTGACAAGTCAATAACAATCAAGTTGTGCTGTGCTGCCTAATAATTATTAATGATCGACAAAGTAGTTAATGCATGAAGGTGGGCTAGTTAATTATAGTGCTCAAACGAATAAATAAATAGTGAACAGACGAATACATGACAGGATTACAGTATTACACTATACCAAATGATAGATCCAAGGCTATATGCTCTAAATCTACCACTGCTTTTCCAGTTGTTAGTGAAAGTATTCTCCTTCGTACTATGAAAGATTATGCTTCTAACAACTGTCGGAATATGGTGAATCAGAAAGAATTTCTTAACAGATGAAAAATCATTACGATATTCACAAATGTTTAATTTGACTTTTAAAAATAAATAGAAAGTTTTTAAAAAATCATACGTCGAAAAGACAATAACAATTTGATCGGGATATAAATACATTAAAGTTATGAATATTTAGATCAGAGTATTCTCTTGGAGTGAATTCCAGGAATTATTGGATTGATCTTTAAACAAGATATTATTACATATAAACATGTATTCCATGGAAGCGAAACTGCGGATACTGTAGCAATTATGAGTTCGGTTATTATGGATGCACAGTATTCAAAAATAGCTTATATTCTAGGATGATAGAAAATATTTGTATTCCAGGAGCAGAATTTCGGAGATTATTGTTTTGACTGTACTTGTTAGGGTTGTTAGATATTCTGATGCATGGATACTTTTTGGTATTTACTTTCAGCTACCCATGACTTACTGGTTTATGGGGACTATTTAGTGAGCATTAATATTTCCCATTTACACTATTAATGTTTTGTTCATCCTATTTGACAGTTGATTCATAGTCTGTATCTAAAACAACACATTGGGAATCTTCCCTTTTGTGAAAAGGTATTCTATTTCTATCATCTTGGCTATAATTTTACTTATCGAAAATTGAATGGACTTATAAAGTGCAATCATATCCATTCAAGTAGCTTATAGTTTTGAAGAAAACAGTACACAAACTTAAAATTTCTGTATTAAAGCAGCTAGATGAATTGACTTTTTTCATTTGGAATAGCGAATTTGTATTAACGAATGGTATAGTAAATTTAGTAGGATTTTATTTTATGGTTATTTTCTTCAATTATTTCATTGTTATGCCAATAAAAAAAGTAATTAAACTACTATTAGTTGAAGTAAGAGTAGTAGTTATGGTAGTAGTAGTAGTAGTAGAAGTAGTAGTAGTAGTATGACATAAAATAAGGCATTTTATCAGTTTGTTATAATGTTTATGGTTTTTTTTTGTTTCGAAAGTGTAATGTCATTACCTTAATTGGAATGACTAATACAATTCATATATTAAGTCACTTTTATAGAGATTTCGACAAGATTATAATTAGCATACCAACTGGAAATCTATTCAAATTCATGAACTATAGGGTGCCTGTGCAGTGGATCAGTATTAGGATGTTCATCTTATGTTTCAATGATAGCTTGGATAATTTCATACCAAATTGTAGCTGTTTCGGTGTCTCAGATCGAAGTTACTTGTATGCCTGATGATTCTGATATTAATGGGAGCGTTACGATGATAAATAGGTAACTTATATGAGGAATAACTTATTTGTGAAGTATTAACAACCGAGAAAACTTAATGCAAAGTCGTTTGAATTTCGTTATTTCTTCAAATCAGTTCCAAAGATGAGCTAATTAAATACATTCAATATTTTTCCTTGCTTAGTTTAATTATCTGTAATACATTATAACCTGAAGTAGTTTATTTACTTTCTAGTAATAATGAATCAGTTCTTAATCCTTGGTACTAATTTAGTTCTGATGATCAGTTTACGCTTTATTTTAATATTAAGTGGCCTGATGTAGTTGATAGAAAACCGTGTAAAGTTGTTGACTATAACACTGAGTGATTCAGCAGCTGATTTCACAAGAAACATCATTTCTATCATGATTACAAATATGGCTTGATAGTGAGTACTATGGTTTCTTAATGGCCACTTTCAATCACCTAGTATTAGAATAATGCAATCATAATTTATAAAAATTGATTCTATGGAAGAGTAATTGATAATCTAATGGAAGTGAATATAAACTTCAAACTGAAATATGAGAAAGAAAATTAAAATACGATAACACTTATGTTGGGTTTGTAAGGTAAATAAAATATTCAGACACCGTGAGCTTTATTAAAACACTTCGACACAGTTATACATATGATAATTTTCTATTGTCAACTTGATGAAACAGACATCTTGGTTCTTATCGATTATTGTACAGGTCGCCATACGATACAGTTAATAGATCAAGATTGGCCGAATGATATATATTATTCACTGTATAGTCAACATGGTTAATATGAAACGTTATCTCTGATAATTGTACTTCAATTAGATGCCATGCTTTGTTCCTTCTCAATCCACAATTATCCCAAAAGACTAGACACGTAGAAAGATTGTATTGTGGAGTAAAACTAAGACGAGACTAGTGAACAACATTTATATGAATACATTCATTTTTATATCAATTAATTTACAGTGATTATTAATTAGAGTGAAATCATGAACATGAAAGTTTACAATAACAACTTTACGAAAAAGTCAATACAACTTATTTTTTCTTGATCCTATGAACAATTGTATTTTTGGGAACTTTGAATCTCCAAGATAACTATAAGTTAGATACTTGATATAGCACCTTGTTATTTTGCATTATTCACAGACTATGTAGATGATATGAAAGAGGAATTTAAGGCTTCAATTAAAGCTATCACAAACACCATTACAAAATATTCTCAGTAGATAAGTAATATATAACTGCGTATTTTGCTTAAATTTCAAGCAATCGAAAGTATGAATAATCAACCATTTCACTTACTTTAATGAATCAGATTTCATCAATTGATTTTTCTAAGTTCATCAACTCTTTCTAGACAAGTTAAGTGATAGTGTTAGTATGTTAGTATTGATTTACCTTACGCACGTTACCCCTCACAGACGAGCATAGGCCACTCACCAGTATTCTTCATTGAACTCAGTTCTGAGAAATACTTTCCAGCTGTTTCAAGTCGCTGTTCATCCTTTGAATATCTGCTTTCGATTCTCGACACGGTGTGTATTTTTGGCCTTCCTCTTTTACGTTTTCCAACAGGATTCCAAGTTAGTACTTGTCTCGTGATGCAGCTTGATGATTTCCACAATGTATTTCCTATTCATTTCCAAAGTCGTTTCCTAATTTCCTCTTCGGCTGGAAGTTGGTTTGTTCTCTCCCATAGTAGGCTGTTGCTGATAGTGGTTAGTGATTACTATTATTTTCGCTTTCATCGCCCAAACAGTTCATTAGGCAAATTATTCACGTTCATAAGCCTAATATATTAAAAGTAATATGATTGCTTTGATTCGGCAGTACGATCACAAAGTAGCAGAAGTAATGACTATCATAGTTAAAAATCAAGACTACACATTTGGACAGTAGAATCAAACTAGTTTTTTTGCATTCATCAGTAACTGACTTCATAAGCCAGAAATTATTTTTATTAAAACGTGACCAAATAGTCTCAATATAAGTATTTCACTTTCCTCAACATTCCCACTAACTAAGCCTTTATTCCCTTAGCTTAAACTATACATATCCTTAATCTTATTATTTTACTAATATCACCTTCAATATCATAATAGTAACCATGTTTACAACATTTACAGAAAACAGGATGAATGCCTGGAAATCGACAACCGATTTTAATCATTAACTCAAATTTATAACATGAGGAGAGAAAGAACAAGGAATTGATTAGAATTCACTTGTTTTTATCGTATCAGCTTCACACAATCTACTAGTATTTCTGAGGATTAGGAAATCGGTACTTATAAACATGATGGAACAAAGATTCACTTAATGTTAATAAGATTGAAACTAAAAGTCAAGGATATTGGAATGAACAACCAATTAAGACAAATTTTTATACAGACTCTACACTCTATTTACGATTGGTCTTAAAGGGTGATATAACAAGGTGACATCCTGACAAGAAGATTAAACAGATCTACCAAAAGTACATTAAACGCTACCAAGTTATATGTCATCTTTTCAACTATGCCACTTTTAACACACTTAATCAAGATACCAGCAATCGCCTCGTCTATGTGCATTTATGAAATTAAACGTACCAGTGGAGCCTGTTACACAAGCTATATTTAAAAATCCTAATGCATGACATTATGCAGACTTGTTTCAGTTTGGTGCAACAAAATCTACCACCAAAGCGATTCTTGGTAACCTAATTGACTATGACTACAAAACCAAGATCGATGAAGCTTTCTCGATTATATATGAAGTACCGATTACTTTGAGTTAAGGTATTAGAATACACCTTCTTACATAGTGAAAGTATTAGGTACCAATACAAAGAGACCGAGCTCATGTGTACAGAAGAAATATAGTCAATTCATTTTTGTTTATCTTCTTCCACATCCATTCTATTTACAAAATATTCATACTCCTTTTTATTTCTTGTCAATTTATTCCGGTTTTATCTTATTTTCTATTCATCGTTAAGTTACAGTGATTTTGATTAATTTCTAATCGTACTACTGTTATTACTATTACCATTACTTTACTCCTGTCACTTTGACCTTATTGATTGACTGTCACCATCATCGCCTTTTAACAGGATACATTCAATCTCTTTGCATTGGATGACCTCTGTGGAGCATTGTTACATAACAGTTTCCTTATTGTCCAAGGACTATTTTTAATGATTAACACATCAGCTCAACAAGTAATTTCGCTAATTTTAATCGACAATTTGACATATTCAACCACAATGCTTACCCTGTTACATTATTTAATTGTAAAATTGATGCTAATGAATACATGGGTTTAGAACCTGAAGAAGAGTACATTGGAAACAATTGTTCGCTGAAATACTCTTGACTTTTGACTATCCATATGGGGATCCTTGAATTATTAAAATTACAAATGTGTTGTATATCAAGATAACATGAGCTAAGATTGTAAAACATCAAATTAGGTAACAAAGAATCATAGAGCTACATAATTAATCAATTACTTAACAGAATATCCAAGCAAAACCTTAGTAATCACTATTTAAGTTGAGACCTATAAGTCGGTGATTAAATAATGAAGTTATAAAAATTTAAATGGCATAATGAAAACAATTAACATATAGAAAAATGAAGTAGCGAAATAATTGAAACGTTACCGCGGCATGAAGAAACTCACCGGTTTCACTTTGAAAAAACGAAGCTTGATTAGAATATTTGAATGTAATTACTACAATATATTTAAGTAAACTAGAATTTGATTGATTCTTAATAATTCCTCAAGATTTCAACGAAATTTTGTGTCATAGGTATATTCGGGGACTTTGACTTGTTTGGTCGAGGAGCATCAAGAATTTGCTTTTCAAATCGAGCATAGACTATCGTTTCTGTTCTGCTTTGACGAATAAGTATAAATTTGTATTCGCAGTTGGCTATACCACAAAAGGGGTACTCATTAACTTTTCATTCAATTAAGGGTCATATTTTTTTATATTAGAAAGTTTAGCTTAACCTGGATACTCTAAACTTTGAGAAACTATTAGTAAATTGGATTATTACTGAAGGTTTATTGATGAAATTATTTTAATACTGTGGATTTCATGGAGCTGATATGAACCCAACGAAATGAAGTAAGCTGAACTTATTCTATTCAATTATTTGTGATTACTCTTCTTGAACTAATAATTGAAACTATGTGTATGTAACTCATGACTGCTAAATTTAATGGAAAGTTATTGCCGACTGAATCCTTTAGCAGTTATAAGCATGCATAGTGAGAACTCCTAAGCTAGGATAATTCCGTACAATCAATATTTATTTATTTATATAATGAGTTGTACAAGAATACACCCACGACAAAAAGATTCTTAGTAAAATTGATATGGATATCTGGAAATTGGTTTTTAATTTGTTATTTATATTCATCACTGATAGGACTCATTTGGGTATCACTTAAAGGCAGAAAACGATGGACGATTGGTTTGTCACAGTAAGTACTAGCTCCTATGTTAGGGATCAAGTATAGGATTTTTAGTTGAATCGAGATAGTTTTGCGGAGATTGGCATTAAGTTCAGGTGATTGAATTGCTGACGATAAATTTCCTACTTTCGACATAACTTTATTCATCTAGTCACGACTTTACAAAATGTTTTTAAAACATCTTTATGTTAATCACTAGTGAGTTGATCACTGTAGATGATCTGCGAAACTTAAAGGTCATTACTTTGGTCTCATAAAGAGTCATCAAAGCACATGGTTTCGGAGTTTTACACTTGATTAAAATATCTATTCAGTACTTTCTGGCTTTTAAAATTGTACCCAAATGAAATAATTCTGTAATGAATCAAAATACATCAAATACATTTTGTTGACTATAGTAGATCAAAAATAATTTCCTATCTTCATCTCATTTTCCCTCTAGTGTATTTATCCACTTATTCAAATGACTAATTTTCAGGTTATTTCAAAAAAAAATTGAAAGTTTTTGTTAGAATTATGAATTTGTAATAACGAAATAAATGACAATAACACTTTTACTAGTATACCTACTTATTTATATTTTCTTATTTCAGTAGTTAACTAACTACTGAAATATTTGCCGACAATCAAATGAAATAGTCATGATGTTATCATGTCAACATTCTTAGTGAATGTGATTTAAAATAAAAAGAAGGCTAAAAAAGAATAATTTAAACAAACAAAAAATGTTTCGATGTGACAGATATACACTAATTTATCTAAATTGACTATTGAAAACGTAGTAAAAATGTAGGTAGTTTACTCTTTATTGTTTTTTTGGGGGTAGGGGTGGGGGAGAGGGTGGAAATAATATTTAGTCAGTATTTATTATAGTTACATATCATACTGTAGTTACAGTAACTTTTTTTTTTATAGATTGTTTTAGTGAAGTTAAATTATGGTTATTTGGTTATATTTGGAACTTGTGAACGATTGGGAAGTACAATTCTTAATAAGAGAATTTATACTTTTGAAAAATGTCAATAGTCGCCTAGATAATGCAGTAGAATTTGAATGGGAAAACACTCAGCTAAAATCTATGTATGACTATTAACACTGATATATAACTAGATGCAGTTAGTAACTGAACATACAAAGAATGCTTATTTTCGGTTTCGCTGATAGTTGCAAATAAACATTAGAAAAAGACAATCTGCTCAGAACACATACATATGCCAATTATGGCTAACCAACTGTGAACCTTAAGAACAAACATGGAAAATATTAACCGTTATATTCTTTGTAGAATGAATTTGTACAAACGTGACTGTCTGGACTCAGTAGTCTAGTGGTATACTCGGTGGCGTATGACACGAACCGGACTGAGTTCGAATCCCACTGTGAACATCAACATTGGGATGCAGGTACATCCAGCCGATGAGTCCCAAATAGGACGAAACGCGCGTCCTGGATTCCACTTGCCAGTCACAATACAAATTAAATGACGTTATATTCTTTGTTATCTACTACTTAAGTAATGGTTGCTGAATGAATATAAACTACCTTTTGAAATGATTGATGTCAAACAGGATAAAGGGAAACTTTTATTACAGATTGACGTCAGCTTGAGAATCATAGTAAATCATAAAACGTCACAACACATTTTCAGCTGATGTCAGTGCATAATAGTAACTCTCCTTTTAATCTTTTCAACTAACTAAGTGAATAAATTTATTACAACATTACTAATAATTTGAAGCTTGTTAAGGACTTAATAATGTTATCTGTTTTTGTTGTAAACAGTCATTAGCTTATGCTGCTATTAAAGTTGATTAATTGAATATGCCACAGATTGATAATAGTTGGGTACTATTATAAACCAGGAAGCACTAAATAACTGTTTTATCCTAGTAGTGCTCACTCTCCATTTCATTGAGGTAATTGAACACAGGGCCTTCAGACTAGAGAACGTCTAACCCCTTGCACTATCGGGACGACATCAAGCAGTACAATTTTCGCTTCAATCAATTTGTGGCATAGTACGACGATCATCAATTGTCGTCGGTGATAACTGTTTCCCTCCCGGCAAATATGAACTCCAGGGTGGTTACTATCAAAGAGTCCAAAGCTGAGGCAAAACGGTTTTCTAGTACTTTCTGGTTTTCAGTGGTACTGTAACAACATCAATATTTGACGTATTCAATCAACTAAACTTAATTTCGATCTTCACAAAGACCACACCAATTCAATTATGTTATAATTGTTTACAAGTTGAGACGTATTTAATTGCATGTTACATCACAAGTCGCGATATTTAAAGTTAATAATGTAGTCACTTAATGATATCCGCCGATAGATAACAGTTTAACTAAGAACATATCAATGTTTATGGTAGTAGTAATACTTTGTGAATTGTTTTCTATCATCAGTAAAACCATAAGTTCAGCATCAGTAACTGAAATGTTAATATACTATAGACTTTCAAGAGGGAAATCTTAAGCTAAATTAACTTAGGTGAGTCATTGTCACTTCTATTTTCTAGGTGTAGATGTGTACTTTCATGACAATCATGCCAAATCATAACTACTGTTGTTTTTCGTTTAGAATTTCAGATGGAATCACTGAGCGTTCTTGCTACACTTCCGGACAAAATTTCTTTTCGAATTATTTGCCTACTCACTTTGTCGAATGAAGTATACATAACTGCACCGTATGCACTGATACTTGCATAGGAAATATACTGTTCCTTATATCATATACATGTCTGTGATTAAAAACGTGTATGATACACTGGCTGCGGGGTTTGGAATATACACTTCAATTGCCATTAGAATTTTAAACATAGAAGTGGAAGACTTAAAAGCGTCGTTGAGTTAATTAAATCTTTATCCATGAGTACGGTTTTAATATTAAGTGAATACAATGACTGAGTAGTATACTTTCTTCGATGAATGCATATCATGTTTTAGAGTGTTTTCAATAAACTAATCATGAAACATAACTCATTCTTATTATCTATATAGTGTTAATGATCACTGAAATGTAACTAATGGAATTTCGTAATCCACATGTTTTTCCGGCTGGCTTGGATGTTTTCTTTATCTAATCATATCTAAAGAAAAACAGGCATAATCCATAGAAGACTAAGTGATAGTTTATTAAAGTATGAACTTCTTCAGTGACTTAATCTTTTTGTATTTATTTTGATTACTACACTATTTTTCTGTTAATTACTTGAAAACAAATGTAATTCGATTTCCAGCTTTAATTAACTAAGCTTATACTATGAAAAATGATTAGACATATGCAAAGGTTAAAAGATAAGAGAATACGTTTGATTCTGGTAAATGTTCTACTAGATCAAGGTGGATATGGTCGAATAGAGCGTCAGAGATTGGGAAGGTACCAATAGGGCATTTATTCTGCTGAATCACCTTGCTCTTTTGGTAGGCCACACAGAAGCTAGTCCATTCTTTGTGTATAAATCGTCTGTAAAAACTTACCAATCCACTTAAAGCTTGTGGCTGCCTAATGATGATCGATTCCGAATATTTCACAATAGCAGCCACCTTGTGTTTTTGAGGTTGTATACCATTAGCATCAATATTATGTCCTAGGAAGTTCAATGAAGTTGTTCCTAATTGAAGTCTCTGTATATTTATTGTTATTCTATATTGTTGAAGTATTCTAAAGATTGTATCCAGATGTTTCATATGTGTTTCCTAGTCTATGCTTGATAATAAGCAGTCGTCGACATATGTATGGACATAGTCAAGTCCCAGGAACACGTCATCAATGAAACGCTTAATTGTCTGTGCTGAATTTCTTGAGCCAAAAGGCATTCAAAGGAATTCACAGAGACAGGTTGGGGTTATTACAGGAGTGTTGGCTATCGGTATTCGATTGTGAGCCCTAACAAGTTCAAAGCTTTCAAGGTGGCTGTTAGTTTGGGTATCTTTGGCAAAGTGTAACCATCTGGAATAGTTTTAGCGTTGAATTACTTGTATCCACCTATACGACGTAAATCATTTCTATCTTTCTTTGAGATCATATGCGATCAGATGACCATAGGCTACTGGATGGACGAAGTATTTCCAGGTTCATCGTATAATTGAATCAGCTTTAAACAATCCTCAATTTTCCTGCACAAGTTGACGTACTTTTGAGAATACAGGTTGACCGGAAGTTATTATACGATGTGTAGCATTGCTGGTTACAAATGATAAGTTTGACGTTGTCTTTTTCAAATCTGGATACTTGTCAAGTATTGGCTGATAATAAGTGTTCATTAAATGTTTAAAATGAAGAGGACATAAGCTACAACCTGGAGCAGTTGTTCCACAAACATATAGCTTTGTGCTGCTATCCATAAGCCTATTTGTGCTAGGGTCCACTAGTAAGTTGCGTTGGCTCGATGAATCTATGGCTATTATAAGTATTTTTCACATTGGCGATGATGAAAATCCAGTGTATGGACTATCGTAAATCCACATTTAAGTAGATACATATTTTGCCATACTTGGCTATTTCCTTACCGTCGTCCGCCTGTAGATCGAATACAGCTTTATGTTGGAGATCGGATAAAGGTTGCAAGCAGGACACTGACTTCTGCACCAGTATCGACAAGGTAGTGAATTTTCGTTACCATACAACTTGAATAAAATTGAAACATTCATTGTTTTATCCATAATTTGTTGGTCTCAAGGTAACATATTCGTCTCGATATCTCAAAGTTCTAAATCCTGTTTATAAAAAGAATAGTAGAGTAATGTATTGTCATGTTTTGCGAGGTTGTCAAACTTAAGTCGTTATGTGATTTTGTCTATCTTTAAATTAAAATGCGTTCACCAACATTCTATTTACCTATTTCAAAGAATTTAAACAAACAATCCCTCCTTTCATTTGGAATCATGTAGCTACGTAACCCATGAAATGACATCAGTTATTCTTTACAATTATGAATCAATATAGGGAACTATGTAACCGATATTTATGTGTGATAAGAAAAGTAAAGTTTATATACGTTTTCATTTTGGGAAATTTGCCCTACAGATTCTTACTGAAATAATAAGTTACTATGCATATATGCGTATATATTATAAGTAGTCAGACTAACATGTTCATGCACATAGATTGCATGTATTATATTCTATAATGAAATGAATGAATGAAACGTAACCGTTACCAATCTTCAATCATATCCATCAATAGTGTAGGTGATAAATCAATTTGATTGCATACAACAAGTAAACAGTATTGTATAATAATAATTCTATTATATGCAAACTATAGAGAATACTCTAGAAAATATTTTCTATTCGCTAGTTACATTTATCGTTTGCATACTAAGCAGAGCGTAAAGAATAAACAGAATACAGAACCATAATGAAACATTTCATCATTGTCACTTGCTTACTCACCTGCCGACATTATAAATCTAAACAAAAACAATCAAGACTAGAATAAATAACAATGTAGAATGTGTATTATGAGTATTTTGGAAATGAAATATTGAAAAATAATTGAAATAATTCAAATATGGGAAGAAGGCTATACAAAACGGAGAAAGGAAAAGTTTCTCTCATACTAACAAAAAGTGATACACTTATGTAAAAAGAGATCAAGCTGACTAATCTCTACGTCTATAGGTTGATATTTCTAATGAAAACAACTAACGGAGATGTCAAAATGATTCAGAAAAGAGAAGAAAGGTCACGAGTTAGATACATAATTGTAATGAATTAGTCTTTTGTATGAATCATAGTAGTTTAGATTGACTTACAAGAAAAGATCCGTCATGTAAAGTTGTTGATTCCATGTTAGTTGAAATTCTAACACTTCATGAATAGGAATCCTATATTTGTATGTTTGCATGTAATGAACATTTTTACTGTATAGGTCAGTTGTGATTTACTAGTTTTTCTAAAATATACAAACAATTTCCTCAATGTTTTGTTAGGTAACTTCTTGAATTTCATTGTTGTAAATCAATAATAAATTGACGATCTAGTTTTCCAGGAGAAGAATGATTAAGTTACATAAATGAAATAAATCAGATGCTTGGTTAGGAATGTCTACGAATGACTATGATAAAATCTAGGCAATTCTGTCTTTAAAGAACAAACCAAACCGGAAGAACAATTCATATCTGAATTGATCGATCATTCAGGAAAATACATGCAAAAATAATTTTTGAATAA
Source organism: Schistosoma japonicum (assembly GCA_025215515.1). Taxonomy (NCBI): domain Eukaryota; kingdom Metazoa; phylum Platyhelminthes; class Trematoda; order Strigeidida; family Schistosomatidae; genus Schistosoma; species Schistosoma japonicum. The sequence continues at coordinate 61,756,627 of CM046061.1, read as the reverse complement.
TACTCTTCTCAATAGCATCAATATCATAGTGACAACTAAAACATGACGATTATGAAGAAAATGAGGAGAGAAAAATTCAGTTCATTAAAAATCACTTCTGATTTAATTTCATTAGGAGATATAAACTGTAACAATGAAAATGTTGAATTATATCTTGGGACGAATTTGTATATTCATATTGATTTGTTATAGACTGAAGCTGGTCAGTCTCTGTTGCTATATGTACATCCTGAGCTGATTGCCTCGATACGGCGAATATTCACAAGTATCACTTAAGTTGGATTGCTACTGGCAAGTGGAATCCAGGACGCAGGTTTCTTGCTATCTGGGACTCGTTGGGTGGATTTACCTGCATCGTTGTTGATGTTCACAGTGGAATTCGAACTCAGTTCGTTTTGTGTCAAATGACACCACGTTCACCACTAGACTACTGAGTTCAGACAGTCACACTTGTACAGTCAACCCATTAATATTAGGATGAATTTATATATTCCCATTGATTTGTCATAGACTGAAGTCGGTCAGTCGAAATGTGCTTTCTAAATTCCACTTACCAGTCACAATCCAAATTAAATAATGCTTGTTGAATTATATCGTTTAAATGTAGAAATATGAAATTTATGTTAACATATGCTTATACAATGTGGATTATTATCTTTTAACTTAATCCATTTCAACTATGCGGAATACTTCAATTCCTTTGTATGTTTGCTTGTTGAATCGATTATTGTAATACATTTGTATTACAGTTTACAGACATCAAAGTGAATGATATTTCATGTAACTATGATTTAAAAAAAAAGATACATAAAATAGAAAAGAATATAGATTCATTGTTTACAGTATCTGTTCATATGTATTTTTCACAGTTGTGAATTCCTATCGACAATAAATATACACTGATAAACAGTAATTCGATAGATGTAAGTAGTTTAACCGAAATATATCCGATCTAGGAATGATTATTTTGTACTATTAAAAAAATTGGAAAAATACGGTATGTAACTTGATGATTTAAACTGGTTAAGAAAAAAAGTTAGATATTTTTTAACAATGACAACTAATTCGTTGGATTTTCTCAAATTTTTCTATCTTTCGAATAACTGTGAAAAGTTCAAAAGAAAATAGTTTAGTTATGTAGTTAAAGTGAACTAATGTATTCATTTTCGTTTGAAATGCTTACAAGTCTAACTACGAATGAGTATAGTGATGGATAATATTGGGATGTTTCCAAGTCTAGTTAATTGTATGATAAGTATCACATTCGTTAAGCATACAAATAACTGTAAACCACGATTTTATAAAATAAATACTACTTATGTATGTTTATCAATCCATAGTTTATATATTTCATGCTTAGTGTTATGCAACTGGGATCAAAAATCCAGCTGGCATATAACGTTGAGGTATTAATCGTTTCAATTTTGCCTACATTAATAAGATTAAATGAATAATTAATCAATGAAGTGTTAAATATACTGAAAGAATAACTAGTATTTTAATAAATAACCTATATGTTAAGTAGAATGAAAGAAGAAGTAATGAAAATGTATTTTGAAATCTAAATTGGAAACCCTTCTACAGAATGATGTATTTCATTGTTAGCAAACTCTTCATTTATATGATGTAGCTAAGAGTAGCTAATGTTTATGCAACATTCACGTTAAATGGTTAAGTTTGTTAATTGTGGTTAGCGTTTTTTTTAGCATCAAAAGTGGGAAAGCAGCAGGACCTAACAATACACCAGCCGAAGCACTCAAGTCAGACATAGACATAACGGCGAGGATTCTCCACTTTTTATTCAAGAGGATCTGAGAGGAAGAACAGGTGCCGGCAGACTGGAAAGAAGGATATCTTATCAAGATACCAAAGAAAGGAGATTTGAGCAAATGTGAGAACTACAGAGGAATCACACTGTTGTTGGTACCAGGGAAAATCTTTGACAGAGTGTTGTTGAACAGAATGAAAGATTCAGTGGATGCTCAACTTCGAGATCAACAGGCTGGTTTCCGTAAGGATCGGTTGTGCTCATACCGAATCATAACACTACGGACCACCGTTGAACAATCAATTGAATGGAACTCGTCATTGACTATGAGAAGGCGTTTGACAGCGTAGACAGGAGATCACTATGGAAACTTCTTCGACACTACGGTATACCAGAGAAACTCGTCAACATCATCCAGAATTCTTACGACGGACTACAGTGCAAAATTGTGCATGGAGGACAGCTGACAAATGCATTCCCAGTAAGAACCGGTGTCGGACAAGGCTGTCTGCTCTCGCCTTTCCTCTTCTTTCTAGTGGTCAATTAGATCATGAAAACCTCTACATCTGGGGAGAAGCACGGGATTCAATGGACAAGTAGGATGCAACTTGATGATCTGAACTTCGCGGATGATCTAGCTCTTTTGACCCATACACACCAACGAATGCAAGTGAAGACAACTAACGTAGCAGCATCCTCAGCATCAATAGGCCTGAACATACATAAGGGAAAGAGCAAGATCCTCAAATTCAACACAGAAAGCACCGACCTAATTGAACTTGATGGTGAAACTTTGGAAGAAGTAAATACCTTTACATACCTGGGGAGCATCATCGATGAACAAGGAGGATCCGATGCAGATGTGAAGGCAAGGATCGGCAAGCAAGGGCAGCATTTCTACAGCTGAAATATATATGGGACTCCAAACAACTGTCTACCAATCTCAAAGTTAGACTCTTCAACTCGGACGGCAAGTCAGTTCTTCTGTATGGAGCTGAAACGTGGAGAACTACTGCAAACATCCTCAGGAGAGTACAGGTATTTATCAGCAACTGTCTACTCAGAATATTGAATGTCTGTTGGCCGGAAACCGTCAGCAACAGCCTACTTTGGAAAAGAACAAACCAACTTCCAGCTGAAGAGGAAATTAGGAAACGACGTTGGAAATGGATAGGACACACATTACGGAAATCATCAGACTGTATCACGATACAAGCACTAACTTGGAATCCTGTTGGATAACGGAAAAGAGGAAGGCCGAAGAACACCCTGCGTCGAGAACTGGAAGCAGACATTGAGAGGATGAACAGTAACTGGAGAGAGCTGGAAAGGATTGCTCAGGACAGAGTTGAATGAAGAATACTGGTGAGCGGCCTATGCTCCTCCGAGAGGGGTAACAGGCGTAAGTAAGTAAGTAAGTATTCACGTAAAATGTTACCAAGTTTAATGAAATAACATAATATTATAAATATGTTCATATTATTAATAAGGGTTTGAATTATAGGATTAATAATATTCTAGACTAAATTTTGACTAATCTTTGTTGATATATATGCGATTCAGTGAACTCTCTTAATATTTTTACTTTGTGACAAGTTTTGGATAAATAGATTAAGGCTAGAAGTAGAATCTAGCACACTTGTCTCGTCCTACTTAAGACTAGTCGGCTAAACGTAGCCTTATCCCAGTGTTAGTATTTAAACCAAAACTTTAACGCATAATATTTCATCTTCAACTTCTAAACATTTTCATCTTATTCAGGTTAACATTTTATTGGCCTACAATTTTATCTTATTAATGTACACCGTAAGAGGTTTAACGCCTAAAGATTTATAGAGGGTTTATACAATTTGGAATTCTTTAAATTTATTTGTTATTAGGAAGAATCACATTTTCAAATTCATGAGTTAGAACAACGATGCTTTGATGAATAACTACGTTTTACGGAGACAGCGCATTTTCAGGATGTTTGACATTACGCGCCATCTTTAACTTGACAACCATAGAAAGCCAGGAAACTAGACAATGTATTTTGATAAGATGAATTTCTATCTGATTTCATGTGATTGTGGCACAGCTAAAAACTAGACAGTACTCCACGGATAAATATTCCCATAAGGATACACATTCATGATCTCACTTATTTTGATAATGCAGTAAGAAGACGAAGTTTATCAGAACTATGTAATACATTTGCGCAATAAATTTCTAAAAGTCTAATCATATATAAACTTGTTAAAGAATTCATATATCATAAACAAAGAAAAACTTATGTTAGAAACTTTGAGGATATCTAATTTTGGATCCACTTGCCAATATTGTCTAATTCAGTTAGTTCGTAATGTTATCTGATCATTATCGATCACCAAGAGTTATAACTTCTTCAGACTCTACGTGTTGTATTAATTCAACTAGAAGATGTTCCCCAATCGATGAAGTTCTAATCACAAGGACTAAAAGATATAAGTATGGTTCTGAACATAGATGTTGATTCTTACGAAATTTTACGCTTGAAAGAAAACAAACGTTGAACGACCCACTGATTGTTTACAAATATCCAATCCTTATTCAAACCACCTTTTGTAAAGTTGGAGAATAAAAAAATCTTAACATTATCTATTGAAGTTATAATCATTTGACAGATTATATTTAACACTGACACTTTTGATATAATTCACAATTTAACTGTCATATAGTTGACATTATTAGTAGTATAACGTCACTAACTGTTTATCTTATTTTAACACTGATATATACATATACAACTGATAAGTTATGACTTATATTAACAAGTGAAATAATATCAATTTATATAGAATTTGTAGAATCTATGTTATTATAAACAAATCATATTTTATCGTTTAAATATATTTCGAAATAAATTTTGATTATTGAAAAATGAATTTTCAACTTTTTTCAAATTTACCGCTTTTAATAGATTGATTAGTTTAAACTTGAATTTCAGTTTTAATTTTATGAAAAAAATAAAGTCGCAATAAAAATTTGTATAAAGTGAATGATTAAGATTCGATAAAAGTTTTGGTAACTAAAGCGAATTTCTAATTTAATTTGTATTGTGACTGGCAAGTGGAATCCAGGACGCGCGTTTCGTCCTATTTGGGACTCATCGGCTGAATGTACCTGCATCCCAATGTTGATGTTCACATTGGGATGCAGGTACATTCAGCCGATGAGTCCCAAATAGGACGAAACGCGCGTCCTGGATTCCACTTGCCAGTCACAATACAAATTAAATGATAATTATGAATAATCGCTATATCGAGGCGATCCGCACAGGATGCACATATAGCAACAGTGACTGACCAGCTTCAGTCTATAACAAATCAATGGGAATATACAAATTCATTCTACTACGAATTTCTAATATTTAAAGTGAATATCAAAGTTTACTTAAATGGTAACATTATTTGTAGTAAATCTGTCTGAATGACTGAGAAGAAAATGAATTCGAATTGAGTAGTATGGAGATTGTTGAATACAGAATTACGAATAGACATAGATTAGACGGTTAATGTAAACCAGGAAGTATTAGACAACTGTTTGTAGTAGTGCTCATCCATGTTGCCAGTGAAAACTGACACCAGGGACTTTATGCTTTTTGGCGAACTCTTGAGTACTAGATCACTGGATAGCCATCTGATCGTTGGTATTTCTAATTCTAGTTAATTTGTCACATATATTATGCAACTAAACCTACTGTCATTGATGAGTAATTGGCACACACCTGAAATTACTTAAACTCATTGACCACATCACCACACTAAAGCTTCAGAATCACCTTTTGAGTTTGGTCGTTGACGAACTCATGTTGGCTGTAACTGAATGCTACTGTGAATGCAGAGTTTTATATTATGAAGTGTGACATATGAAGGCGTAACCTGTTGAGTTTAACACTGTTGATTAAGTGATAGTTACCCACTAATGAAGCCAAGTTTTGTAATATGTATTGTTAACATTTGCATCCCGACTCAATGGCTTAGCGATAAAGTGTTCTCTAAAAATCCTAAAAGTATTGTTTTTGGTCCTCAGTGCGATATCCCTGTACTACTGAAGAGCTCCGTATTTAGTCCAAACAGCTTTCCAGTGCTTCTATGTTTTCAATAACTTCTGTAAGCCCTGAGGCTATAAAACACTTTAAGATGTGCCTTTAGTTTTCTAAGTTAATATAATATTTTTATTACAAATACTACTAACCATATTATAACCAAAACATAACATTTCCACTGTATTGTTTTACTTTCTGTATACAATTCTGATTGATTGATTGTACTTTTCTGTATGGTCTAAATTTCCCTGCCTCTTCTTATATGAACTTTTAACTTTGTAAATGATATAGTTTCTACGAATCTGTGACAGTTGACATAAAGTTCGTTAATTTCAGATTACAACACGGAGTACTCCAATCAGAACTATATGTGTGTCTCTTAATATACTGTTAAATACAAAACAATGTCTATGAATGTATACGTTAGAGGCTGAAGAAGTTCTTGAAGACAGTTATTCAGTGAAATATTGATCGATTCATATTATCATTTAAAGACTTTGAAACTATTAAATTTGTTCTATTAAGGTACCTAGTAAATAATGTTTATATTTAGTGGTTAATCAATTAAGAGATTTTTTATTTTAATAAAGTATTTCGCCTTTCATACTTGAACTGTTTTAACTCATAATAAAGTAAAGAAGACAGTTTTAGTTTTAACTTTTTCATCGTAATTTTACAATTGGATGTCTGTAGATGTGCAACATATGAAACAAACATTTCCTTTTACCAACAGAACCATATTGAGATAAGCGTGTTCTGCAGTGAATTACATACTTTATGTAGATGAAACGATATTCATGCTAGATAGATTGGAAATGTTTACAATTATATGTTAACTATTTATTAGAACACATAATGTTTTACACTTTTTTAGATAATTCACTTTAGTTTTACTTAGTTTCTTCTATCTTATATTCAAAGGTTGAAAATCATACAGAATAGAAATATATTGCTGTTATATCGGACAACTAAAGAAGAGTAACAAACTTTTGGGACTATGCACTAGAAGATTACTGAAATTATTTTAGTTGTGGGTAATGTAGACATTTTATTTCTATCATTGTTAAGTTCGTCTTACCCTATCATAACGTTTAGTAAATTTACTGTTAATAAATTGTCTCATATTTATGAACTACAGTCACTTAGTTGTGTACAAGTTGCTCCTATTCACTACCACTTTCTCCCTTGTTCTGTATTAATGTTAATTTCCTAATTGACTTCACTGTGTTATCTAGTTTTGAGTATGTATAAAGGATTGTGTAAAATATGATTTGATTTTGTTTGGTTGATTCATCAACTTGTGTGCTTTCTATTCTGAGCTGGGATCGAGTGGGCATTCAGCACACATACAGAAACTTGCGAATCAATAAAGTGGTGTTTGTCATTGTGATCTTGTACTCACTAAGGTCATATCCATTAATAGGCATCATGCATTAATCACAGCAGTGTTTTTTACGTCATAACAGTTGAGTACTAATACCTGATTTCAATAGACTTACTAATCTAATAAATCTTCAAGTAACGAAACAATATCACTAATAACAACTGTGTACTAATTGTATTATGAACTATTATAACGTTTTGGATCTTGTTGATTGTTATATCAATTGAATACTACAATTCAAGTCTTAAACATAAAATTCATTCCAATTTTTTCTGTTATGATTGTTTTATTTTTTCTAAAATTAATTCATATTGTAATGAATGAATCATTTTTGATAAAAATGACCTTTAAGCTGTTTCTATGAAAATGAAACTAATAGTAAACTATTCAACACAAACGACAAAAAAGAAACTTGTTCACTAGTCAATATAAACAGTGTAATTTTAAATATTCACATTAATCTTGATACAATTCAACACATAGAGACCACTTCTTCAATCTCACACTAACCCCCACCCCACCCCTACATCTACTTCATCTAGTTACTCATATTCATTACAGATAAACTTTTTAATACACTGATTGCTTAATTGAATATAAACATTTTGTTTAAATTAATTCTTTACACGCAAATTCAATACTATTCCAAGAAACAAAAAAAACCACAAACTAAGTTTACTTCTTCTTGTTTTCTTTTTCATTCAAAAAAAATATTCACTAAAGAAAAAAAGCGAAGTGATTTATTTTCCTTTCGGTTAAAATAGTTCAATTCTAATTTCTTGACATACATAAACCCCTTTTACATTGAAACAATTAAAAAATTATTGATTTTGTTTTCAGTAGAAAAAAAGGAAACTTAAAAATCTCTATCAAGATATCCCTAGAGACTAAATTGAGAAGCGAGAAAAAACAATTATCAAAAGTTAAATGAATAATTTAGTTTATTTCATAACTTTTGAGTAAATAGAAGAAATGATGTAATGAAAATGTAGAGAAAATGTCTCTTACGTCATCTAATTGAACATAAATTTTATTGATTATTATAGTATTTCATAAATTAGTTAGAATATTATTGGTTACTATTTAAATTCCGATGGTATACTGTAACCTATTTTGATATAAACATATGACAGTCAGCATAGTTAGAACCTTAACAGTAAGCCATAAATTTCCTAATGCCTTGTAATTGATTAGAATTAAAGTTGTGAGCTCTTTAAGTTGCATAAATAGATTTTAAAAAAAACATTGATGTATACTATAATGCTTATTGGTATTACCTTTAATCCTAATGATTAACAATAAACTATTTAGTTAATAATAGTAGTATAAATGGGATAAAATAGATGATAATCAATTTAGAAGAGTTGTCAAAATGAAAAGTAACATTGAATTTCCTTAATCAGCTGTTTTAAGAAACTCGAGTGATTTAGCATTTTATTTATTATTATATAAGAATAACACAAAATTATAATGAATCATCAGTTCAAATAGAATTAGGCTTATCATAATTTTCCACAGCTGATGTATCGACAATTGAAACTTGTGAGCCAACATTAAGCTTGTTTATGGAAAATATACATGTCTTTCCTTACAGTAGACTTACAAAATAGATGATATTAATTTTGTATTTATATTATTGTAAATTTTACAGTTATAAAGATTTTTACTGGTTAGCATTTTTTTTTCTCAGCAAGATTGTTATTTTACGAGGTGGGGTTGCTAACCCTATGCAAATCCCTCCTTCTTTATCCTGGTTTGGGATTGGCAGCAACCCTAGAGAGGCTTTCAGGCGCGGTTGGTTGGAGAATACTGATGGCAGCCTATGCTCCACATCGGGTAACAGGCATTGATTGATTGAATTTTACAGTTATTTATTTCAATATCCGACGATCATCGGTTTATTATGCACGTCATAAGATCTTGCTATAATAAATACACATCTCCATTATCTAATAAATTGTGATGCTTGATGTTTCATGATATTTAACTTATAGGACAGTGAAATTTGTGGAATATCACATAAATTTAAATTCAGAAGCAAATACTTAAATCCAGAGTATCGAAACACAGGTCACTTCTTCATGATTAATATTTTAAGAACTATCATAAGGCCTTTGAGACAATCACTGTATGCTATAATTTACACCGTAGATTGATTTTAGTTAGGCAACCATTTTCAACTGGAAGATGCTCATTATCGGTTTCTGCCTAGTATAAAACTCCCTGACAGAGCTCATATGTAACCTTCCCAGGGTGTTTCATAGTCATCATAGGTCATAGTTTTTGGAGTTAATTCTCGGAATCTTGGTGACATGACGGGATTAATTGAACTTGACCAGTATTAAATATAAAACGATTATCTAGAAATAGCATTAGATGCTTATCAAACAGTATCGATAAATAACTTATGTTAAAAAACCAAATCCCTGAAAACCAACTCAGTAGTCTGAAAACCAAGCGCATATTACAAGATATTTGGTCTCGGATTTGAAATCTGATGGGGTTGCAGATATGTGATTCTAAAACAAAACAACTGATCAATTTTTCGTGATTTGAGATAATTATCTGGCTGTAGTCATAGTCTATGGTGTGAACTACAAATACACAAATGAGTGTATCGTCAACTAGCTGGTTGAAAATGGAAATTACTAGGAAGAATTTTTCTCAAGTATATTTATTTTTACAAATATCACGAGGTTTAAAAAGCGTCGATGTAGATGGTAGAAAACGAGAAGTAGAACATATACACCTTGTTTCATAAATTTTTTATAAAACAGATTGAACAACATATTGGGGTTTAAAGTATTGAGTGTAGATTATTCCTTTAAAACAGAAATCAGATTTAACACGAATGAATATTATGAATGTTTTATCTAAGGTGACCATTGTTTTCAATTTTTCATTGGTTACATAACGTTTTTGACAGATCTTTTATTATGAATGAGAGTTGAAGACAGCAAAGTAATGCAGTGTCAATAATCATATCATTTTGGATACATTTAATCAATTTCGAAATCGTAATAGTTATAGCTCCTGCGAGATACACTTTATTTCACTAGGTGGTTATGTAGAGAACTTATAGTGTTAGTCTTATGTATACTGTTTAACAGACAGCTATAGAACTTATAAATTAATATCTAACGACCTTTAAGTAAAGGATCTTCCAAATATTGAAATCAGATTTCTCATTTCTACTCCTTAGCGTACAGGCTTAGAACATGTATCTGAATAATTATATATATTATTGGCATTGGTGAGCGAAACGGGAAAATTTTTCATATGAAAAAGAATTGTTATGAAGCATTTACCCAAAATTCTATCCGTCAAAAAAAGAGAAATTAAAGGCCTCTTTCTTGCACCAACAGACTATAACATACTAGAGAAACTACGCAAATGCTAATAAATCATCAGAATGACCTTATAAATCAGGTATTTAGGTTTCGTAATTTATAGAAACTTATTCGATAGTAAGCGCATATTAAAACGCTGAGAATGAAGTTATTATCAATAACTTTTTATCTAATTGGGGTCAGATAATGCGTTTTCCAATAAAAACGTATGTAAACAATGTGACAGTTGTCGGCTGAGAATTCACTGTATCCAGTTTACTGTTTATCAAAATAACAATGTAACTGCTTCAAACTTGCAAGATTATTAACTTTATATATAGTATTATGTATAATGAATAAGTCAAATAAGTAATGCAATTTTAACATTGAAAAAATAATTTTGTCCTTCTTTGACTTTTTAGTTATTAACCTTGATGATTTTTGTGTAATGCAATCCTTATCCATGAAAGTATGTCGACATTTTGCAGATTAGTTATCCAAGAGTCTAACGAAATATACCACCAGCGTGATTCATAGACACCTAATTGACTGTGACCACAATATTAAGATAGATGAAGCTTTCATGATTTTAACCGAAATGCCGAATAATTTGTGTAAAAGTGTTAGAATATCCCCTGTTTACATAGTGGAGGGATTAGGTATCAACTCAAGGAAACCGAACTTGTGTTCACAGAAGGAATATATTCAATCTCTCTGTTTAACTTGGCTCGCAATAGGGTCTCATCTTTCAGTTATCTTTCTTCATTTCCGTTCATATTCCCCTTTTTCCCTTCCTTCTATAAAATATATGCATGCAGCTTTTTATTTCTCACCAAGTTATTCCAGGTTTTGTATTATTTTGTATTCATCATTACATTACAATAACTTTATCTTTAATTTTACTATTGTCACTACTGTTACTATTATTTTACCTCTACCACTTTGACCTTAATGATAGGGTATCACCACCATTACCTTTTAACACAATAAACTTAATCTTGTTATATTTAATGACCTTTTAAATGTACAACCCTTTGTATTTGTCTAGGGCCATTTTCAATATTTGAAAGTCGGATCGCCATGTTATTTGCTAATTTCAATCGACGATTTTGACATATTCGTCCACAATGCTTATCTTGTTGCATTATGTAATTGTAAAAAATGATACTTATGGATTTATAAGTGTAGAGAGAGTATGAACAAGAATTTATCGGAAACAATTGTTCGCTTTAATATTTTTTACTTTTGAATGATTTATGTAGTTTAATCCAGAATCCAACCAATCAGAATACAGGAATTTGAAATTATTTTTTAACCAATAGAAACAATTCTCTAAGTAACATTCTAACTGACTTATGTTCCGAAAGTGCTTTTAGTAATTGTAATCGAAACTGTACTACAATTGTATAACGTTGTTAAGATCTATTGATGGAATATAATTAGTGCAAAATTTCTATGAGGAATTAAATTTAACTCATCAGTGAATTAAATTAATTAAGAAAATTGAATGTAAGTTATATTGCCTAAGTTATTTTGTTAATAAAAAAATAAACCATTTGCATAAAATGATTACTGTTGAAAGCTTACAAATTAGTCATCTAATATACTCAGACATTCTACCTAATGAGTCTCAGAACAGTCTGTCTAGTTAAGCAATCATATTTTAGCTTATTTTATTGATTGTGAATGTTGAAGAGTAATAATTTATTGTGTAGTTGAGTTCTTTCTGGTGAATACTTTTCTAAGAAACTAAAACAACATTAGAAATTCTGTTACTGGAATTTATTATTACGGTTTAAAAGATTCAATAGAAAAATAGTATGATTTAACAGGAATAATGATGTAAAATATCCTATATTGTGTGGTAGGTTGTTGAAATTTACTGTTATGTAAAAACTGAAAAGCTATCAATACTGATATAGGTGAACCTAAGTGTTGAATCTAGCTGTTAACTAGAATGTGTTTGACTTTCAGAATAGTTAGTAATGCAGCTATCCAGAGAGGTGATAATTTCAGTGGTATTATAGCAGTTATAATTACCGAAACCTATGGTAACGTGAGTACTCATTGAAACATCTAGTTCATTTAGAACGACTTTCTACTAGGTGTAAATACCTTTATTTCGTCGATCTAACAGTGGATCCCGACCTCCTCATTATTGATGTAAGCAACAACCGTTAACACTCACATATGCTCCAAATGCACGCCAGCAAATTAGCTGCATCATACATTGTGTGTAGATTTCCTACATTTGAATGAGCACTTGTATGCAATTCTCCAGAGAAGAACTTTGTAATCAGTGTGCTTTTAGAATGCATTAGTTATATGAATGAAATGCCGAGAATTGTTAATTTGATTTGTTTGTACAAAGGATTATGAACTACAGTATAATTACGTAAGATGATTGTTAATGGCTTTTCTAAAGTCGGATCAGTTAACTACCATGAATGTTTCAATTAGTTACCTATTCGGGTAACGCTGACAGCCGACACTTTAGAAGGAACAGGTCATTACATTGTTTAAAGAAAGTGATATTGATCAGTAGTATTATTCATTCAAAGCGTTTTTGGTTTTTGTGACTTTCTATGGGAATTGCATAAAACGTAGTTCAACATTGTTAGCTAGTAGAAGTACATTTAAAATTTTAGTATGTCTCATTGTAGGGTCTTGATATTTCACATATATGTGTCTTTGTTTGGGTGAATCAAGTTATTTGAGCAGAATTCTGGGATATCTTGAGCACTATCAGCTAAATTCGTGCTTGGATATGATACACTCAAGTGAACTACACAAAGAACAAGTAGTATTACCAAAATAAAAGATGAAGTAGATTCTTGCTTAAGAGACGTAAATGTATAGATAATGTAACTCACCACACTGTAACAGTTAGATCATGTATGGACATTAAATAAAATAAATCTGGACGGAATATCGTACTTTTGATAAGGTGGCAGTTGACTTGATAGAATCAGTTAGTTCCGTTTATGAAAATCGCAATTGTTGATAACATGTAAAGCATTCAGAGAATTGTCTGTATATTAATCATATGAGGGGGGAAAGAGTTAACTGCTTCCATAGTTTTATTACTGTAAGTAGCTACAATGAAACAGAATAAACTTTAAATTACATTTGATGGTGTACTGTGATAGACAGTTGAATTGATCACTAGAATTTTTAGTAATTAAGTTATGAGTAGTATGATTGGATAACAAAATAAACTTACAATAAGTTCTTCAAAACTAATCATATTAGGATAATGCAAGAACGCCAACATTTGCAGAATACTTTGAATTCAGTGTATTTCGTTGCATTCTCATCAGCTACATACATGCTATTGATTTCAGTATTTTTGAACTTAATGCACTAAAAACAATATAAGTCAGATGAAACTAGTGCCACAGCCGTGGTAACATAGTCAATAAATACGAATTTGATATGATAGCTGTAAGATGTAGGTAATGAGATTAAGTTGCAATTATAAAAGCTAAAATGAATAGAACATACTGTATTATATACTTATAGTTTTTATTTAACTTTTTTCAGTAAAATACCATTGACAATGCGATGTTCTCTGTCAAACACTCATTAAATCGTTGATAAGAAATCCTAGATAATGAATTTGTCCCAGTTTTCATTCGTCATGATTACGAACCTATAATTTTGAAGGAATTAATGCTACCTGTGAGATATAGCTTAAGCAGTTTCACAGTCTTTGGTGTTAAGATTAAGCGATTCGAGCAGTGATCTACTTCCTAGTAAGACGGAGTCATTTACATCGATTTATGAATTATGACATATATTTTGTATTAATTATCTAACTATCTATCTGTCCCTTATCTGTCTAACCAGGTAGATATCTTCGTAGATATGTTAGTATTAAGTTGTTGAAAATATCCAAGAAAGTCCTAAAACTGTATTGTGTGCCAGTTGGCCTACTTCTAGAATAATTACTCTTTAAACTTTAGGGTTATCTAGATGAAGTTGACTATTATACAACATATTTAATTATTATTAAATAAGTTATTCCCTTTTGTATATTTAAAGATCTGTTAAAGTGTTGCATAATATTTATAAAAGCATAAATAGTATAATTGTTTTCAAAAAAGAAAACCTACGTAAAACAAAAAAACTGTAACAAGTCATATATATTCATTATTGATAAAAATGACTATACTATTTATATTGTTCATTGTTTATTATTGTAAACATTGCACATATATCACATGTCTTTTGTTATTCTCATTGTCCTTTAATGATTACCATCTCAGAATATCCCTATTCATTGTATATAGATTAGGCAGTGAATGGAAAATGTCATATAGAATTTCTGTCTTGAAAGTGTTTTTTTCTAGTCCATTTGTTTAAGTGATTTCTAACATTAAAAAGTATAAGGGTATTACGATTTATTGTTCATATAATTCATGTAAAGTAAAGCAAATGCCAAAACTAATAATAATAATAATATGGAGTAATCAATAGTATGATTATGCAAGTAGTGACGCATTATTGTTTTTATATGAATTACATTACTTATATACTACTTAAATAAAAATTTATTCTTTAGTCAAAATTATTTTATTCTGAAACAGTCAGTATTTTGTATTAATATATACAATTTTATACAGTGAAATTTACTTAAACATTGTATTCATTATGCATGGATCTCAGTTAACGTGTTAATAAGAAGAAGGCAATAATCTGCATTTACTTCATATTAGTATGGAACTCATTGTAATGGTATTTAATTTTCACAGAAGCAGTTAGACAAATATCATTTAGGTTGTCAAGCAAAAGTACAGCATTAATGATTTTTTCCCAATAAAAACTTAGTAGTATATCAATACATCTTGTTAGTTAATTTCAAAGGTTACTGAATTCAGTAATATTCACCCCATTGTTGCCGTATATACATCGGTAAATATTTCGATGAAGTAATTATGAAATCTGTTTATCTTTTATTATCGAAATTCTGAAGTTTTGATACTTTCCATTTCCCATAAAAGGTAATCATGAAATGTACACTTACTTTTTAACTGGTTTTATTAAATAAGTAATTAAGTAGTAGATATTGTAGGAAGAGAAAATAATATGTGGATGATCTAAGTCCATGAATGTAGTAATGAGTGCTCTGTTGTTTAACTCTTTTACATTAAAATACAATAGAAAATCACTAGTCTAAACTATATTTAACATAAATTGACTAATCGGATGTTTAATAAATCATTTCGAATTTCTGTTATTGGATGCCTCCACATACTTTTCATCAGATTCTTTTAATCTTTATTTTATCAACTTAAGTGTTGAATACTTGAACTGATTTTGTTTTGAGACCATTCAACATTAAATTATTTAACACTGAAACCACTTTTATTATCTCTTTCTTTGTGTATATCATTTTTTGTATTTAGGAATATCTAATCAAACTGTCACTACCAGTAAATTAATACCTCACATAATCAATTCCCTTTTATCAATATAAAGAGAGTGAGAATAACTAGTTAAGAAAGAAATTGGATGGATTGATTCTGATTTGTTGGTTTCTTCGTTGATGCATATAGTTTTGAATGAAACGAAATCAAATTATGAGACGGAACGATATACTTGAAGTAATGTGTTCCGTTGGTAGTTATAGCAAGACAGATTCAAATAAATTTTAACGTACTAAATAAAGTCATTACATTAAGCCATATTACTACCTACTATTTCTCTATTTCATATCAATATTAAGTTTCTTACTGGCTGACTGTGTGATTTGGTTTTTCGAGTATATTTAAAGAGATGCCTGAAATACAATGGAATTTATCTGGTTGATTCATCGGCTTATGTTCTTCCTTTTTTATCGACTGGAATTGAGTGGGTATCAGGTAACCATACAGGGATCAGCTAAGCAATGATTGACCTTTGTTAAGTGTATACTCGTAGGCACAAGGCCACATCCAATAATTGGTCGTATACACCGAATCATAAGCAAATTTTTGTTGTCATTACAGTCCGGTCCATTCTTCTTTAATCGGGCAATATAACAAAATGTAGTTGTTACGATTGGTAGCAAGTGAGCTTGATATTCACATCTTTATTTTATAAGTGATCTACAGAAGTAATATTTAATAGTCCTTGATTATTTAAATGAGAATCAATCATGTTTACTTGAAGTAAAATGCTTCGCTTGTAAGCGTTTATATCATGAAGAACAACATATATTTTCTGTCTTCTGACATCTGTCCATCAGTAGTTGGTGGTGGATGGGAGGAGAGGCAGGTATTCGCTTCATTCAGTCAGCTTAGTTTTTATAACCCGGCTATAATCAATCACCTAACTTACAGTTAATACTTTCATACAATGTTCTTCTATTATAACAATTGCAAATATAAATATAATGTGTGAAAATAATTCAGTAGCAATGATATTAAGTAGTGACTGTGTAATAAGAAGCAAGTTAATGATATGCTGTCCGAGAAACGTGGCGTAATTAAAGCAATAAACTGAGCTCCAAAGTGTTATGATGTAGTGTAATGTTGACAAGTTACAAAGAAGATTGATAATAGCGTTTTCATAAGCAAATATATCAAGTTTGTTTAGCTTAATAGCTAAGCCACGAGCAAATTAAGAATGTCTGGGATTTCACTGTTTATTCATTACCTAAAGGAGTTAGTGTCCACCTGATGACTTTCTGTCAAAGATGCATTTTTAATTTGTTCTGCTAAGTGTTCTAATTTCGTTTTAACCAGAGGAATAATTTTCTTCCTGTCTGATTGATACTTCCGGTTTCTTTAATGTGAATTTAATAAATAGACACAAGTGACAGTATCATGTTTGGCGACTAACTGAATTTTTAATCATGTTGGCTTTAAACATTATGGTTAGTAGTGGAGTAATAAAGCTCTTTCCGATTATTACTCTAGTATCATCACCGTTAGAGCTTAAAAGGGATAAAGATGACTATGTTTACTGACAACAGTCAGTGTTGTCATTATATAATTATCCAGTTTATATTTTCCAACTAACCTGTGTGAATGACCACTAGTCTTTTAGGACTTTTGTTGACATTCACTAGTACTTTACCCAGTATCTCAGTGGTAATGTATATTTTCTACTGTATAAAATTGTGTATTTACTGAAGTTTTTATATGATTAATTAAAAAAAAAACAGTTTAGATTTCAACACTGTGGTGTTTGTCGTCTAAACTTAACTTTATCTTTGGTCATTAACCCTGCAATCTTTTTAAACAGACAATATGATGTATATTTCACTGCTTAGATTCTCATCTACAAATGATTATGAACTTATTTCTCTTACAGTTCTACATGAAGCTACAGATTTGAATTATGCGCATTACTATTGATCTTTAATTCGTAATAATAACAGTAGACGTTAAAAATTCAATTAATGAATACATTAACTTTTATTCATGTATTACATATGTTTGAATATACTAGAAGTTTTGTAAATGTATTCAAATGTAAATAGCATATAATCCAATTGCTTTTAATGTACTCTCTTTTGTATTACTGTTTATATCACTTCAGTAATATTTATTGTAATGATTCATTTGTTATAATTATACTACTTATTAAATAATAGTAATTATTATTTGTATTATTCTTTATAAATAGAATAGTTGTTTGTCAATTGATCATTAATGAATCAACATTACACTACTTAAATAACATTTGACATTTTCACAACTATGTCATGATGATAATGACTAAGTAAGGTAAAATATAAGGCTATACATTTATTGTATGACTAATATATAATTTACTATCTACATTATTTTCATTACTGATTTGATTGTTTGCAGTAAATTCAGTAGAGTAGATAGTCAGTATTATACAAAGTAAGTAAAAAGGGTAAATGCAAAAATGATATTTGAACATTAAATCAAATACTAACAATCTATAGTTTATCATAAAAACAAGTGGTAGACACAGATTTTATAGTACATTTTTAATTGTTTCTATACAAATAGTGATGTACAGTTTTACTACTAATAGAAAAAAAGTAGTAAATTACGACATGATGGCGTGTATTATAGATGTTAAGTAAATCATATGTTAATCATTCAATCAATCCCTGTTACTCCATGTGGAGCATAGGCTACCGATTAGCCTTCTCCAACCGAAAAACATATGTAATGCATATGCAATTTAGTCCATGACAAATCAACGGGAAGATCCAAATAAATTCTAAATAAATTGTGGCGGTAAATTTTATCCACTTATTGTTTTCATCATAAACTGATTACATCTAAATTGTTGATATAATAACGCGGTTTTCGGTTTCATATTTGGCGTAATTCGAAGTGAGGACGTAATCTTGCATTTAGGCTAACTACAAAACTATAAGATGCTACAAGTTTGTGTTCTGTTCTTGAATGTTGCAAATGTGATACCAAATATAATTGGAATAAAACAGATGGTAGATAGATACTTTACAGTATTTGAGTGTTTGCAAAGTACTGGTAGCACTGTAACATATAACTGAAATTTGGATAATTCACCAAAATACTTTTGAGTCTGTTTTCGAGATTGCATTGAACTACATTGAAGTTGTTGATCATCTATGCAATATATTAACCCACCGAATCTGATCTCATTTCACTCTGAATATTCTCAGTGGTTAAAATAAATTTATGAACATCTGTTAAACATCTGTATCTGTCATATAGTGCAGAATTCTTATAGTGGGAGAAATATAAATTTATTCACTTTTGAACCCTATTGATATTAGGTAGACAGAAGAACCTAGCAAGAAACCGTAAACCTATTTTTATTATCAGACGACATTTGCCATCAAGGTGTATATACAATTTCCATATAACTGACACTTCCTATGAGAGTCATCTGGTTTGGTATTCTGAGACTTTACCAGCACTGTGTTATATTCTTAAATATACCACAATGGATGGTAAATGTAGTTTATTATGCTTCTGTAAGGGCAGAGTGTTTCCACAATACAAAAATTTCAAATAGTGAAGAGTTGATCTAAAATATTCGTGTTGCAAAGAATAAGGTTTTTATTGAATAAATGAATTATCTTAAGAAGTGTACTGTTGACAAAGAAAAGGCTTTATACTATCAGTGTATAATCACTTTCTCTGGCTTGAAACTTCAATCAAATTCACTTGAAATAGATTTTGATCGTGATGATGCACTTATTTTCTCTGTGAAACTAAGAAAGAAAGACTATTTTATTTGTCTTCCCGACTTAACTCTTCATGTTTAAGATTCTTCGCCATAGACATTTTTGTTTTTTACTGATGATGTGAAGTGTAGTGAACTAGTTCAATATGCATTTATGTGTGGTAAGTTGATTGTTTAACATAATGACATTTTCCAGATCATGTCGTGTTCAATGTTTTCTGTTTAGTGAAAGGTTATGCCTGCAATTAATAAATAGTTTATATTTCTCATTTTCACGAATTAATCCGGTAGCAATTTACAATAAACTTGATAAAATACTAGAGTGTAAGGAAAAAGTCATTTTCTAGGCAAATTTGCAAGATTATCACTTCAAAGTATCATGAAAAATGAATCTTGTTGAACAAGTTTAGGTTAACATGTTATGAATAAAAAAGATGGATCAAGTAAGTCAAAGAAATTGACTGCTTGTCAACACTACTCTTCTAAAGATTATTTTATATGTTTCTACTGTATATGCATCGAACGTCTTATTTCTGTTATGTGCATATTACCTTTTCTAAAAACTCCCTTTTGTTCTATTAACTGTTGCTATGTTATTTAGCAGTCATGAACTATGGTTAATTAATTGTGTGCGCCTTACTCGAATTTTTGATAATCATTACTGTTGTTGTATATTGATGTCAATTTCTCAATTGGTTATCTGTGCGGTCATATTTTGCATATGCACATAAAGAAATGCCTGAAATATAAATTGACTTGACCGATCAGCTTGCCAACTATTTTGACTTGGGATTCTTAGTATTAGAACAGACTTCGAAGCATACAATAATAAGTTGTATTTATCTTCTGTCACTGTACTGGTTCTAAAGGAGTCATTGTTCATAGTAAGTTGAACAATCAGGACATAACAAAATCATTCGTTCGACGATCCAACACATGTATATCAATAATTGTTTAAATATTTACATATAGTTTAAAGGTACGAGGATGTAAGATAATCTACTAATTGTTCACAGCATAAAGATAGTAGATAGGTTAAAGGCATTCATTTAATGAACCAAACTAAACGTTCATTCTGTTAACGTCTTTGATTGAATGTATATTTTCTTATTTTCACTCAACAACAAAAACTATATCATCAGTTTCCAAGTAAAGATTCAATATTCATCTTCATATACAATTTTAAATGAACACTAGTATTCTACAATTTGATGAAGACGATTATGTGATTTCTTATTTGAATTTTTGTCAGATTACTTTCTGAATATGATTTACTTTTAATCAACCATTTGGTGATCTAAATTGCCGACTGATATACAGTTACAAATATCATGAACTTATTACGTTCGGTAGTACTGTCTACTCATTACCAGACATAAGTAAACTATGAACGTTTCTTTATCTCAGTAGATGTGATCCTATAGAATCACTAGTTTACTCTTTGTTTAAATTAATAAGATTTTTCAATTCAGCTAGATTTTAATCAATTGTCGTCAGTAGTAACTACTTTACTCCGAATTTAACTGTTCCACAGGTTACTGGGTTCCAAAGTGATCATGAAAAAACCTTTCTAAAATTTAATGGTTAGTGCAGATTCAATCAGTAATTTTGTAGTATACAAACCTTTTTTGTTGAATTAGTGACTTACAATCCGTTAAATATCATTCTAGTTACTCTTTCTTTGAGAAATTATGAATTGTAGGGCTTAAAATTGCTTGAGTCATCAAATAATAATAGTATTAACAGTATAACATGGTATTGTAAAAGTAAACAATAATAATATGTGACGTGTGTAGGCACTGGAGGCAGACACGAAAAGAATAATTGAAGAGGAAAGTCCAAGGACAGAGTTGGGTGGAAAATGCTGGTCGCCGGCCTGTGCTCCACGTGGGGCAACAGGTATTGACTGATTAAATGAATGATAAGTAAACTTTAAATAGCGAAATAAAAATGCATGATAATGGAAACAGTACAACTTATCAGTTGAATTAATGGGATTAATGTGTCCACGAGACCTCTGCTTACAACTTGAAGCTCTCAAATGTAGAAATATCAGATAGCAGAACAACTGACTAAACAGAATCTATTAATTTTATCCAGTTAAATAGTATGTACACGTGTACATACTATTTAATAGGAGGTCATCATTAATATGTCGGTTACTTATTAACGTTGTATTGCACACAACACAAACTCAGTGATTTGTTATACGATTCATAGGTCCTGTCGTTAATGTAACTTATTGACAACTTATCTTTACTTAAAAATAAAATAGTCATTGCACTTGTTGAATACTTCCACTAATGATGAAAGTTAGATCAACTCTTGATAACTATACATAGGTAATAATAATGTCATTTTAAAATGATTAATATTGAACTAAGTTAACATCCATTTACTTCCGTCATCTTTCAACGAACTTATACTGTATTGTTTCAATGTCTATTTCTTACAGAGATATTCTGATTTTATATAAATCCAATCATAGCTAATTAACCACACCCAATTCACTCCCCATATTAACATCATATTCATCTAATTATTATAAAGTGTAAAAATAACCAGTTGTTAATAGCATTGATATAACACTAAAATAATCATCCTTTCTGTATAGATATGATGGTTCAGTATACTACTGAATAACTCCGGGTAATGCAGTATATATATATATATATATATATATGTATATATATATATATAACTTTATATGAATTGTATTGGCATATATGACGCATATGTCTGATGGTTTCCTGCATAGACTTCATGAAGTAAGCAAGCATAACAAAGTGAATAAAAAAAATTTAAAAATTAAAATATTTCTAACGGAACGTAATTTGGTATGACAACTAATGACTGTTAAAGTCGTACAATAACTTTTTTAGACAAAAATATTTTTTACGTAATTTTTTAAGCAATAAAATGCTTATTGAGTTGAGATGGTTTGTTGGAATTGGTATTTAATTTAGTTGAATTGAATTTGTCAGAGATTAATGTTGGTAGGGAACTACTGAAAACCAGGGAGTACTAAATAGCTACTCGGCAGTAACTACCATAAATTCCACGCCGGGGTCTTCAAGTTGGTGAGCGCTTAACCCTCTGCACTAGTGGGCAAGCATCCAATCGTATAATTCACACTTCCACCCTAGGACGAAACACTTGTCCAGTGCTTCCTGGTTATCAGTGGTATCCCGCCAACATCAGTCTGTAATGAATTCAATCGACATTATAACACGTTTATGCAAAATGATGTTTTTTTTAAATTAGCTTAATTCAGAAAAGTATGAAACATGCATGTAATGAACTGAAAACAAATGCACAAAGTACTATTGCGACATAAGCCTTGAATAATTCGTAATATTAATATACATTTACATCAAGAATTGAAATGTTTAACAAATGATATTAAGAGATGAAGCTGGACTTTCTAGTATTTACATATAAATTAGTTGATGGTTTTGAAAGCTTATCGAAGACAGCTTAATTACGTAACATAATAAAGGTTCACAGCGATTACAGTTTTAGAGAATAGGAAAAAATATTTGACTTTGTAATTATGACATAGGTTTATTGTTAATAAGTAGTGAGCGTAAAAAAGAATTGAAATGTAATAAAACTAACTGGTATGTGGATATGGAATTGGAATGAAAGAAAGATAGTAAGTCTGATAAAGGTTAACCACAGATACTTTCTGAATGCACCAGACAGGTTTAAGCCTTTTGATTACACTTGGCTCAGCTGAAATATGATAACACTGGTTTTTCTAGTCTAGTGATTACTTCAAATGTATTCTTTTACCTACTTCATGTCCCATATCCAATAGATAGAATATAATTGAGTTTTTGTATTTATATACCTGCTATAGCAAGTATACGTAAAGTGGTAGATAGAATTCGTGGTGATAAGAAATAAACAATTTTTCACCTTTGTTTGAATTGTTGAGAATTGCATAGTATATTGTGTGGCTATTTTCGAGGTAGAAAATGCTTGACTCATGGTCTTTGTGAATTTTTGATAGACTTTTTGTAATTTCATGATCACATTCAATCATTAAGTGAGTGAATATATTTTCTTTTCGACTTTAATGACGTAGATTTTTGGAAGTGTTCATTTGCCGCGTTTTTTTGTTACGAATATTGTCTACAGAATACAAGACAAATAGTAATAATAAAACAAAAGTATGAGTAATAATAATGACAGTAATGATGATATTTGAAAAGTGGAATAGAGTTCAGAAGGTACAAATGGAAGGTAAGTGGGTGGAGGGGAGGATGGAGATCGATTTGTAAATTAAGTAAAATGGATTAATAGCTCAGTACTCTCTAATTTAACTGAAACGGGTTATACTGTAAACATTAATCAGTCATCGCCAGTTGTACACAATCTTAGTAACCATCTACGGAAGTCAATAAAACTCGGGTTCCTATAAACTGTAGGAGCGAGTTATTTATATTAAAATTACCAGAACTTTGCGTCTATAAGGAATTTATACAGCTCCTTTTTTAGCCATGGTCAACATTAGAACAAAGAAATCTTTAGTCTTTTAATATTAATAGTAAGTTAACCCAATTTACTTAATGTACATATAAATATCCACTTCCCGCTTACCTTCCATTTGTACCTTCTGAACTATATTTTCCATTTCTAATACCATTATTGCTATCATTATTACTACTGATATTTTTGTATTATTATTATTATTACTCATCCCATAATCACATGAATAGTTTTAACGGACACTCATTCCCTGTTTTGCCATTTTATATCATTTTGGACATTATACTTAGTCTTCATCTAAACATTTGTATTGATTTGTATTTAGATTATTTAATTATATTTCACTTCCCCTTTCATTATATTCCTTCTGATGTTGATCACGAACACCCTGACAAGTCTAAATAATGAAATAATGAAATAATGAAATGATCGAACTTGACATCATAAACTAGTCATTTTGACACTAACAACCCCGAATTCATCGATCGTAATTTTAAAAGATAATTCTACCATAAACTTGGTTATTCATTTAGGATTATTACCTAATTTTGATTTAGAGAAGTATGGAACCTGATAATGATTTATCGAAAAGAATACTTATTAAGAAGAACTTGTATCTTCTTGTTGACTTGTCATGGACTGAAAATGGTCAATCTCTGTTGCTATATGTCCATCCTGAGCGGATTACCCCAATATAACTATTAATTACAAGTATTATTTAAGTTGGATTGTAACTGGCAAGTGGAATCCAGTACGCGAGTTTTGTTCTGAACTCAGTAATCTAGTGGTGAAGACGGTGGTATTTGGGATGAAACGGATTGATTTTGAATTCGATTGTGAACATCAACATTGGGATGCAGGTACATTCACCCGACGAGTAGCAAACAGGACAGAAGGCGCGTCCTGAATTCTGCTTGCTACTCACAATTCAACTTAAGGAATACTTACTGCTTATAATTGGTTGGTTTGATGGAGAATGGGAATTTTTAGACAATAATCTGAGTTTATTTGAGTTTTATTGCCTCCCTTACCGAATCACAAGTGACTGTTTACTAAAAGTGCATAATAACGCCAGTCAACTCTCAAAATATATTCCATAATATAATTACTATATTACGGCATTATTATTATGGCAATTTTATTTTTAAAGATATTCGAACAGTTCAATGTTTTCGATCATCGCAGGCTGAGGTTAGAAAGGAAGTAAATACTGAGAGAAAAAAACAGAAGTCTTATTCCTTAAAACACTAAAGTATAAGGTACTAATTTGCCATCTATTGTCGAAACATTGGGATCTATGTGTGTCGAGTTAGATGGTGTGTTAAGTTGCGTTTATGTACTGATGCGTAGCTCCAGAATAGGATAAAATAACATTCCACTTTGCTTTTGTTTGCAATAAAACTATTTTATTCTTATTTCAAGGGTCTTGCCGTGTTGTACATATAGTCGTTTACCTGCCGAACGGAATTCTACTTTGTACGCTTACATATTGATATCCATACCAGACATGTTCTTATCATAATGTGTTTAATTTAGCACAAATCAAAGTATGAGGATTACGTTGACATCTTCCCTAACAAGTGTCTGTTGAACATTTTATAAAATATAACCATAGAATTTGACCTAATTTAAATCAAAAACATTCGGCCATTTGTATTTTGCATAAATTCCTATATGAATCGTTTTTGTCTTTTGTCCATTGCCTTGTTTAAATTTAATTGTTCCAACTGAGCACACATTGAGCTAATAGAATCGATCATGTTATCACAGTTGTCGTTTGAACTAAATTCATACGGAGTCTAAGTTAGTCATCAACAATCTTTAAATGTTTAAGTTAGATTGTGACTAGCAAGCGGAATCCAGGACGCGCGTTCAGTCCCGTTCGGGACTCGTCGGCTGGATGTACCTGCATCCTGCGGTTGATATTCATACTGAAATTCAAAGTCGTTTCTCTTTGTGCCAAAGCCAGCGCGTTAACCACTTAGCTACATCTAACATTGGGATACAGACACACCCGGCCGATGAGTCCCAAATAAAACGAAACGCGAGTACTGGATTCCGCTTGCCAGTCACAATCCAATTTAAACATTATTAAGGATTCATAGCTCTATTGAAGCAATCCACTTAAGGTGCACGGTATTACAACAGACGCTAACTAGTTTCAGTACATGAATTAATGGGAAGATACAAAGTCATCCTAATTAAACTTGAAATGTTATTTGACACTGTATAACTTTGAATGAATAATAAGGTCAGTTCTAAAGATAAAATCCCATCGCAAGTTTCACGTAGATATAATCTATATTGATTATTGCAAAAATTCACTTGTCCATGGTTATCAAATAGTTAACAAATAATATCTAAATAATTTAGTGGATCAGGATGTTGTTTATAATGTAATGATGCTTCTTTTAGAATAAATTGGTTTTATGCTGTAGATTGTTTATGTATATCTGGATTCAAGAAAACAGTGTCATGTTCATCATAACTCAAAACAAAAATAAACAAATTGTTTCCAACATACCACTTAACTTCGCTCTAGGCTAAAAAACATTTAGAATAATTTCCTATGCTTGTTTCTATAGAGATAAACACCTTTTGTTACTGTTTATGGCATTGTTACTGTAAGAAATTAACACTTCTTCACGTCTTTTAGATTATGATGCCTAAAGAACACCATAAGTAAAGCGAAGATATTAGTAGTCAACAGTGAAATATGTGTAAAAATGTATATTCACAATTGTAATAAATGCATGAGTTGAATAAGAGTATATATCAATGTTCCTGAATAACAACACATTAGCTACACATTCATACTTCTGGTATCCAAAATATTTTTAAGACGTTATAACGGGAAATATATGATTCAATAGATAACGTAGACGCATTACAATTCGGTCCTGTTGAATGACTGTAAACAGTAATAATTTTTAATCTTTAATATAGATGACAACATTAATAACTGAGTACGTGTAGTGTAAGAAGCTTTATAACAGAAAACCTGCCAGATAAGTACGAGTAATAAGTGACAGAAAACCGGATGGTTGCGCAACTTGTAACTATTACAATTAAAAAAAGTTGATATATATATATGTAATATTGACATTTTTTAATAGAAAATCAATGTTTCTATGTCAGTTTGTACAATACATTGAAATGTTTACTTGCTAATATAAAAGAATAAAAAGGCATATTTGAATGAAATTAGTTTGTTACATATTCAGTAACCAGCCATAGTGTACACATCATACAATAGCTATCTAAGGTACTTTTTGTCTATCTCGTTATAAACTCAAAGTAAGTAGAAATTAGGAAAGAAGTGTAAATAAAAACACTTTAAAATGTCAAGTTACGTTGTATAGACTTGATGAACTATTCTACGAAATGCTAAGGTTATAATAAATATAAGATGAATAACTTTTTAATTTATGAACTACGGTAATTAAAGAGATGAAATTCATCAGTTACGATCAATCAACAATGCAACAATCATTTACATGTAGTAATTAAAAGAAAAGTACTAATTAAGTAGCTTCACTTCCCGAATGCATAAATTAAATTTCTGTTTTGGTAACCGATGAAATTTACTTCTGTCGTGAATAGAACTATATAAGAGATTAAAAAGAAACTCATTAAATAAAGCTGGAATCATGGTGTTTTTATTGAATACGAATACAACAACCTTTACTAATTATCTACCGCAATTAATTGCTGACTACACGTTCTCTGCAGAAGCGTAAATAAAGGTCACTACACAAAACTATTGCCTCATATTTCATCAACCAGATTAAATCTTCCTACGAAATTCATCGTCGACAGTGTTATGATATTAAAAATATCGTCCATAACTTCCTTTTGATGCCTTTTACTACGGATAAATGAAACATTTGCATCTTTTAAGTTGTATTTTGTTCAATCTTATATGACGTCACAACTTATTAGTCTATTAAAGTTGTTAATGGAACTTTATAACAACTTGCTCTATACTAAGTACAAAAATGTAATGTTTTCAAACTAAGAAGCATATAGAGTAGTAAAACTTTTTTAAAGTGAACCTTGTAAGATAAAGTTATCATATTCGAATAAGAACATATCATATTTCACATCTAGACATTAAGGTATTACTTATAGTAAAGTTGTGTTTGCCATCATCATACTTCAATTCGTTTAAATTGACAAATATACAGTACTATATTCAATCATACGATCTCAACTTATTTCTTGGTAATCATTTAAGAAGCTTCAACTTCACTTTAAGTCTTTAGTATTTCAATTCAGTCAATTACCATGTTGTAATGTATACGTTTTCAGTAGTGTTACGTCCACGACAATTGAAATTATAGAAAAATTCTCAGATTTTTGATTTTTAATACTTTGTCATGTGTTTGTTAAGAAATGGCATAAACAATCCGATGTTAAAATTGGTTCCATTTTATAAAAAAATATTCCTTTTATTCACGGATGCATTTAAACATTACACCGTGTCAGACAGGAACTGTCATCTGTAGTAACAACTGTAATGACCATCAGTAATGTATTCTTTCGCATCATTCTAATCGTTACACAATCTAATTTATTGAACGTATGAGTTTGATAATAATTCCTTCTTGTTTTACTTTGTGTAATTGCTGTTCAATACAGTACTTGTCAATAGACAAGTTGAAATCAGTGACTATTAGTTTACTTTTAAAGCATGATTGATATTTCATGAATTTTTCATTACTATTCGACTACTACTAATGATTGTAATGTTCTGATCAAAACAGATTGCATTGAGAACACAACTAATAGCATGAAACTAATTGATAATTAGATGAACTTCCTTTTAATCAAAGTAAGCTTTAAACTTGTGTGACTATGAATTTCTGCAGAATTCGTCTTACATACTTGATCAGTTTACATAACTAAACTAGTTGAACAAGATAACCAACTACTTAATTAGTAGGCTCCGTATATAGTTTATAATTCGTTTTTTTCTCATTCTGAAAAAAATAAACTTAAAGCCAAGATGAACAGTTGATAGAAAGATTACTATTGGACAAGCGTTTGTAACATACAGTTGTTGATATTCACAACGAGATAAGAATCGGCTAAGTAGACTACATTTCGATAAATAAAATGATCAGTTCCACTATTAAATGTAAACTACCGTTGCCTAATTGCATGAACTATCAGTAACTTACAGTGGTAAGATTTAGATACAAGCAGGAACTTAATTAGCAAACAATAATCAAATGTACAGACAGCATGTTACTTTATATACTGAATTTTTCCAAGTTACTGAGCCATTGGGATGCTATCCAAAGTAGTTTGTTTTAGTGCGAGTAGATTATTTACCAGAATAATATATTTCCCTTCAGTGAATGTTTAATAGATTGACGTACTTAACTGGTTTCTAATGAACAAGTTGGTGCCAATTTGAACTCAGTAGGTGATGGTTACGATGTTAACACTGAAAGCGAAAGTTGCTGAGCTAGAGTTTTGTTATGAACATCTTCAGATGCAGATGTAATCAGCTAACGAGTTTTAATTAAAATGATTGGCGTTTCTGTTTTTTAATTTGATGGGTATCGTTACTACCATATTTTCCGACTTTTGATTGATTAGTTTTTGGTTCCTTACGACACGTAGACAAGTATGTTGAGTCCTATTGTTAAAATCTCAGTGTTTTTTTTGGAAAATATGGTAATTAATTTGCAGCAGTTTGTGGAGATTGGTATTCAGTTCCAGCTGATTGAATTCATTACAGATTGATATTGCTAGGATACCATTAAATCTAGGGTGTACATTGCGGAGGAGTCCCATACTAGGATGAAGCAGCTGTTCAGTGCTTTTGGTTTTTAATGGCACCCTGCTAACGTCGATCTGTGTTGAATTCAATCAATCAAATATAGTATTATAAAAAAGGTGTAAATGCAGTAGTTGCATAGAAACAACGCTGTACACAAATTTAGTCTCTAAAGTGTTCTTTTTGTGTAGGTGGAGGGGTGAGGAGTTGTTAACTGATTGTGTAGTAAAAATATTAAGAAAATACAAATACAGCTTTATTTACACTTTATTTGTTACCTTCTATATGAAAATTATGTTACTCTACAAAGAATATTCCTATACTTTAAAGTATGTGTTCCACAGAAATATATCGAAACGCATATGATTCTGTTGCTAAGTTAATTTTCTCAGGTTACTAATAAATTTTAGAAACAGTTTTAAGATGATCATTTCGTAAATTAGCCTAAATGAATCCCAACTATTCGCTGAATTAACCTAGAAATAACTTAGTAAAAATCTACCACTGCTAAATGAACTATTCTATAATGCTAGTAACCAATAAACAGTTAGTAAATAGTCATCTTAACAACCTTACATCATTTATTAATACAGATTTATAATAATTAATGTATTTTAGTTTATTAAATTCGTCACAGATTGATGCTTTACCACTATATGCCAACCCAGTGGTGCGGATAATTGAGCGCTTGCTAACTTGAAGCCCCTAGGACAGAATCTATGGTGTACGTTGCTAAGGAGTTCTGTGATATGAACGAGATAGCTGTCCAATGCTTCCTGGTTTTCAATAATACCTTGCGAACATCAGTCAGTGACGAATTCACTCAACTGAAACTTAATACCGATCCCTAAAAATCACCTCATTCTAATCTAACCTGATGCATTTGTGGAGAACCTTTAATTTTCAAACATTTCAAGAATAACTTCAAGTTACTACTTTAGAGAAGACATAACTGAATCAAGTTAATGTGAGTTTAAATAATACAGCAGGATAAATCATATATCACTTGTGAAGCTAAAATCAAGGAGCTGTTTGATAGTGTAAATCTCATGCATGCTAAAGACAAAATAAACGCGTATGTATTTATGTAAATAGATTTAAATAGAACAGGAGAATGATAAATATTGATAGTTTGGTCGGATAGAGTTAATTTGTGATTGTGTTTGTAGGGTGGGAACTTCGGTATGGGTTAATTGTATGATTGATGAGAAAAAATATTTACAACCTTGGTGAACTGTAAAGCATTGTTTTCTGTTTAAACATATTAAGCTTAGGGACTAGATCAGAGACCTCATCCGATTGTCCTTTCTTCGTAAGTTAAAAAATCCTTTTATGAATTAATTTGATGCCTGTAATATCAATTTGTTGGGTGCTGGGAATGGCGTGTACCACTGTTACTATTTGTGGCTTTTCAAGACCAGCAGAAATACTAAGTAGTCTTTTCGCTTGCTCTTTAATAAAAATCGAAAATACACGAGGTGAAATTTTAATGTAGAAAGCATTACAGTCAGCATGACAGTTTGTAAACGGAGTTGTATGTTGAGATGACAAACATTTCCCCTTTCACTTTAACCGAAACATTAAGGAATTCGTTTGTTGTTTTATGGCAGGCTTTCATTTTATATAATTCGAGAACTTGTAGTTCTTCAGTCGTCTCATAACTGTAGTATAGAACCATTAAACAATTCCATGAAGTTTCATACGAACTTCTCCTGTTTTCCAGAGAATTATGGCTTTTTGAATATTTTTATCAATGTTAATTCGGAAATTATTAATTTCTAAGATCTTCGTCATGTTTTTTATCTCTTTATTCCTATCGTCATTGAATGAGATAATTTCAGTTGATCTTCTGAATAAATTAAGAGCCCTAAATGAAAGTACAGAGTTAAAGTCTGATAAAAGTGATGAATGAAGCGTATTAGTTTACTTAAATTATAAAGTTAAACCATTCTATCAATACTTAATGAAAATTATACCGAGTAAAATGGTTATTTTACAGTTGCACAAGTACTAAACAAAACCTGTATGGTTCCACCACAAAAATGAGTTATGCTCTTCCTGTTATAATGAACTTAGATGGTTTCTGGTGCACTTGAAAACCAATGTGACATTAATCTCTTTTAAGGTATATTTATAATTGTGAATGTATAATTGATAATTAGTTTATGGCATCAAAATTACTAGTCTTTGAATTAGCATCTAAAAGATGTTTGTACACATTTACATGTATTAAGTAATCTCTGTATTACTAACAAAGTACATTAAGTAACAGAAGTTGTTTTTAAAAGAAATCAACTGTTTCAATCACCCCATCCCCCTTCTTCCTTCCCGCCTTAGAACATAACACAAAATGGACCATTCGTTCTATAGGATAATTGTTATCTTTTAAATATTTATATTGAAAAATTTACAATATTGAAAAGTACATATGTAACTTCAGTTGTTTGTCGATTAAATGACGTTCATCCAGTCATCATTATTATGCATTATATCATCCTATTCCTTTTTAGTTAAAAGTTATATAATGAATTAAATCTACAAATTACGCACACACACACATTAAACTATTACATAAAGATAATTCTAAGAATGTTAACAACTGACAAAAACACTTTTAAACATTTTAAAATAACATCGTTAGTTTTTTTTGTTTACAAATTTTGTACAATTAACACCTTGTAAATAATTTAATTGAAGCATAATAAATGATAATTAGGATGTTTAGAATAGGCTTGTATCCCAGTGTGAACATCAACATTGGGATGCAGGTACATTCAGCCGATGAGTCCCGTATAGGACGAAACGTGCGTCCTGGATTCCACTTGCCAGTCACAATCCAACTTAAACAATTAGGATGTATTTAAGTCTTCCTGTTGACTTATCATAGACAGAAATTGATCAATCTCTGTTGGTATATGTGCATCCTGAGCGGATTCCCTCAGTATACCAATGGTTCACATGTATTGTTTGGGTTGGACTATGGTTGGCAAGCGGAATCCAAAACGCGTGTTTAGTCTTATTTAGGGTTTGTACGTCGTGTTTGCCATCATATGAAACGACTGACTGAGTAACTTGTTTCAGTTGTTATAGAGAGAAATATACGAATAGTTCGTGGAATGGTTTTGTTAGAAAAAATGAGAACAACATTCCCGGACAATTGTTTTTGTCGTACAAACCTTTTTAAACTTCTGCAAGTGTATATATCTAACCTAATATTAGCACTTGGTCTCAGTTTTGTTGTGATTATCAACACCTGAATCCATGTAAATTTACCTGTTTAGTCCTAGTAGAAGTAAAACAAAACTTTCACTAATCTGTTAACAGTTTTAATTTAATTCTAATAAGACTCATTTTCCTTTAAAAATTCAATGCAGACAAATATGACTCAGAACAGTAATAAGCCCACTTTTTGAAAATAGAACTATGAATTAACACAACACTATGCACTATATTGAAAATATCTCATTTTATTCAAATATAGGTTTGTAATTGGGTACCTGGAATTATGCTTTTTAAGAGGTAGCAGATAAGGTCTAAAGTAAAGTGAAGTAAAACTGGATATAGTCAAATAAAACGAATCTCATGCCATTCACATTTGAGCTCGGTATATTAATTAGATATTATACGATGCTGAGTAAAATACAGATTTCATGTTGAACACAATTACATGGAGTGCATTTTAGGTAATTATAATGTGGTTAAATCAAATAGCTTGAACAATTCTTCGATGATGCACTGTCATTACATTTCAAACATTCATAGAATACAATTAAGTAATTAGATTATGTTCACAACTACAGGTTGTGATTTAACATTTACAGACAAAATCATCTATGCGTTTTAGTTAAGTTATGAGTCACCATGAGATTTCTATTACCCGTCAACTTAATCAATTTGGACTGCCCTATGAAAACAATTAATTATTGTGAAATGATTTTAATTTTGTGAATGGTCAGTGAACATACACTTTATAACTGTTTATTTCAACTGAATTGAGATGGTTTTTTGTGGAGATTGGTATTTATAGTTGATTGAATATATCACCAAGGTGATGTTGGCAGGGTGCCATTGAAACTGATGGGGGTGAGAATTCTACCATTGAATGTTAGGTCCAGTGGTGCAAAGGGTTAAGTGTTCGCCAACCTGAAACCCCTGAGATGGAATCTAGGGTGCACACTGCTGTGAAGTTCTACACCAGAGTGTAACAGCTGTTCAAGGCTCTCTGGTTTCCAATGATACCCCACTCGCATTAACCTGTGACGTATCCAGTCAATTAAACTGTTTATTTGATAATTTGAGGTAACATTAAGATAATTTTAGGTGATATTAAAAACATGGAATACTAACATTGAGATATATCATAATAAATTATTTTCCATGTAGTTTGCCCAAATTTCATTTGTGCCCGATAACTTAAACTTATTTC
Source organism: Schistosoma japonicum (assembly GCA_025215515.1). Lineage (NCBI taxonomy): Eukaryota > Metazoa > Platyhelminthes > Trematoda > Strigeidida > Schistosomatidae > Schistosoma > Schistosoma japonicum. Next base: position 61,722,228 of record CM046061.1, on the reverse strand, counting down.
ACATTCTTTCTCAGTGAATGGAGGACAGTAAGCAATTCGTTGTTGAATCAACAATAGGTGATTCCTTGTTTTAAGTGGTGACTTCCATACTATATACGGTCTGGTGACTTTTTGTGTTTAGCTTCCAAGGCATCCTAAACCGTTTCAATATAGTCTGGTTTGATTATTCTGTCTTTTGAAAACGTTTATATCTGTATATTTGATTTCCATACGTTTGGTCTCATCTGGTCTGGTTCTTTAAGTCTTGTCGTGTGGTTTAGTTTATCTTTACAGTTAAATCACTTAAAGTCTTAGTTATGTATATCTACTCTATTATTATTATTATTAATTAGAAATTCAGTGTGTGGTCGACTGATCATAATGTTCTAACTGTTCCTAATCAGGTTCCCGGAAAGTCATATGAATGAGTATATTTATAACCTAATAGGCCAAATGATAAGAGATGTATTTAGGTGTAAAATAAGTTGCTTACACATATTCATAGACTAAATTTCATCAAACAACTAAAGAAAATCGATTTATTGATAATCGTAAAATATGTCCGGCGATATTTCGCTACTACTTCGTCGAATTTTTCTGCCAGCTAAACTTATTTTGATAGGTTTTCGCTAGTCAGCTGTACTGTTACCAGATTTCATGTCCCAATATATTTGGATTTGATTCCTTTGCATCTGACTTACAGTTAAATATGAAATAAATGATGAACTGAAATGGTTTATGGAAACTATTATTAAATTTTGGTCAATTGAATTTGTCACAGGTTAATGTAGGTAAGGTACCACTAGAAACCAGTGATTACTAAACAGCTGTTTCGTCCTAGTATGGGACTTGTCAACATTGCGCACCGTAGGTTCTATTCCAGCGACTTCAAGTTAGCCAACACCTAACTCTCTACACTACTAAGTTGGCATCCAAGGGTAGAATTCCCACTTATATCTATTTTTAATATAGGTCAACGATCATTTATTATCATACCAGATTGTTTCGTACATTGTTATCAATCATTTGTTCATTGTGGTGTACATTTGATTATTCTATTAGTAATTTATTCTGGTGTATAAACATAAAAAATGTAATCAACCATAGATTGTACTTTATTCGTATATACCACCTACTTAAAATACAAGTTAATGATATCAGGTCAAAGATAAGTAAATTATGCATAAATATGTAAAATGCATATATTCCGTAAACAAGATAACTAGCGAATCTACCACTAGTCTAATACACAACAATCTGTACACATATACATCTACATAGGAAGGAATTATACTTACCATACATCTGGGTTTCTTTGGTTTCATTGTTTTCCACTTCCCCCCTTGCTCCTCTACGTTTTTTTTCTTTCTTATTCTAGTTTATTTTATAATTAAGACTAAAATTTTTCTGTATGAATCAAAAATATAGTAAATTATATTACAAGATGTGTATTAACCATATGCATGTAAGAAATGATTCATTCATTGTAGACCTACATTGTATTTCAATGTTGATTTTTGAATGAAATTAAACTTAGAAATTTTCTCAATGGAACAATTCATTCAATTGATGTTACTAAGTCATATTGTAAATAAATCAAATAAATCATTATTCTAGTTAATAACATCTGTTTCAAAAGCTTGATTCAATGCTATAAGTTAATTTATTTTAATTGTTTTAATATGCTAAGAAATATTTCAAGTGTCAACAATACAGTATTAAATACTTTTGTTAGTGAAATAAAATTAGCATGTGTTAATTATGTTAAATTGTTGAGTTCAGTGAAGAGTTTACTGTTGAATGTGATGATAATGCATAAAATAATCAATTGTTTTATGCAAAGAAGTTAAAGCTGGTTATAAAGGTTTTTACTTGTTAGCGTTTTTTTTATAGCAAGATTATTGTTTCACGAGATGGGTTTATTAACCCCATACCCAACTCTTCTACTTTATCGGGGTTGGGAACCGGTAGCAACCCTAGAGGAGTTTCCAAGTGGATAATACTGGTCAGGCGGTCTATACTCCACAATGGGGTAACAGGCATTGATTGATTGATTGATGCAAAGTCTATCCACTCTGATATAATTAGAAATTATTGTATCATCATGTTAATATTGTTATTCATTGAAATTGATCAATCACTGTCGGCATACTTGTATGCTTGACAGATTTCTTCAAAACAGCACTAATGCTATATATAGAAGTTAGAGTTCGCCTAGAAAGTAGGGTACAGAACGTGAATTTCATCTTATTTCGGTATCACTGTTCATATAGGGATTCAAACTCATTCTGTTGGTGTGAAATACTACAGAGTCCAGATAAACACATGAAACAAACTATAAAGTCTAATTAAATGTATTTGTAACAGTCTTCAAGCTTACCAATCATAACAGGTTTAGAAATGAAACTGTAGATAATAAGTCGAAGTTTATTTATCGGCTCATAAGTTTTTCTTGTAAGATTATTTCGATAGGTATGTTGTGTTTGGCTATTCTGAAAAGGCTAACTAAACAACAGCGATAAATAAGCTTTATATATCACATTGTATTGTAAGATGATGTTAACGAAACTTAGAAATCATCTCTTGATACTTAACTTTGAACAAACATGTTCAAATGATGTAAATATTTTGATGAAAATCACTTGAACCATAAACGAATTCATGACTTATCTAGGGAACTTTGAACTTCACTTTGTTCACTGTGCTACTTCATTCTGTCAGTCAAAATGTTTAGCAGCTGCGATTTAATTTACGTGTAACATGTGAATTGTCAGTCTTTAGTAAACATGGTATACAATAGAAGATAATAAACATGAAATTACACTGTGGTGAAATGATTTAGAGAACTTTGGCTATCATTTCTATAATTTATAATTTGTAGCTTTCAATAGTATGAAGCATTCCATTATCTCATATTTATTAACTGAAATAATTATTAATTTATTTAAGGCAATCAGACATAAAACATTGTCGCCTTAACTATCCGATAAAAAAAAGAAACAAACTACGCAATCGGTATAGAAGAGACATAAAATGTCTGAAAAAAAATTTTTTTCTTTTTGACATACCGATTCATCTGATATGAAACATTCACTGTCAAATGCTCTGTGGTAATAATCAATTCTGTCATATTACCGGGATAGTAATACAATAATAGAACTTTAGTAGAATATCATAAATAGAGACTAAACTGTTACTGTGAACACAATGAATTTATCGGTTAAGATAGATATTAACTTAATAAATTTATTATGTAACATAAAATCAAAGATATCAAAACGTATTCATGTATTTGTATAGGGAGATGATTTCATTTATAGAGTGGAATACATTCGGTGGTCATTATGTCGAGCTTTATGTTGTACAGTATTCAATCTTATTAAAATAACATTAGAGCTTAGCAATTTCTCGTTGGAAAAGTGGAGATTGTATTGCAAGTTTACGCATTACTTCAAATATTCTGTTGTCGCTCAGCAAAAAATGTTAAGATTATTGATATAATCAGCGCCGTATTACATCACAATAGCTATGAATCTTTGCACATAGTTGTGCTGTTTCTTTTAAAGCATCATTAGGTTAACTAAACGATAAACTTAATGGTAGATTATACGGACGGCATTTCACTGATCAAAACATTATCAGGTAATTAAAAGATTTTGAAGCTGGTTTAATATAAATCTGCATTGATAGACATTTATCGTTTTGAGAGGGTAGGGGATACTTGTAGTTCAGGAAGATAGTTTTAATTAAACTGAGTTTCCTTAGCTGGATGGTCTAGTCGCAGGTATTGTATATACGAAAAGTGACAGCGAAAGTGTTAACAACAACTAATCAAATTTCAGGTGGAATGAATAAGCTACTAGTTACATTATGGAAAAATTGTCATAACCCATTGTTGTCAGAAAGTTACACCGATGAAGTTGTCCATAATGACGATGAAAGCTTAAGATCTAAACCGTCCAGCTCAGTGGACGTAGTTGGACCGATCACTCAATCAATACCTGTTACTCTTCGTGGAGCATAGGCAGCTGACCTGGATTCTCCAAGTAACTTTATCGTGGACTTTCTTTTCCAGTTATTCCTGAGTGTTATTCATTCTTTTTATGTCTACTTTCGATTCCCTAAGCAATATGTCCATTGATCTTCCTCTTTTCTTTTGATCTTGAGTATTCTAAGTTAGCTCTTGTGATACAGTCTGATGATTTCCTCAGTATGTGTCCTATCCACTTTTAGTGTTATTTCATAATTTCTTCCTAGGCTGAAGGCCGGCTTATTCTCTTCCACAACAGGTTGTTACTAATGACGTCTGATCAACAGATCCAAAATATATCGTGTAGACAACTGTATATAAATACATATATCTTCTGAATATTAGTTTTCGTTGTTCTCCAGCTCCATACGATAAAAGTGTCTTCACGTTTGCATTGAAATTCTGACATTAACTTTGGTTGGCAGTTGGTTTAAGTCCCAGATGTTATTCATTTACAAGAATATTGCCTATTCATTTTCTTACTAATCAGTGTCTTTACACCTACATCAGATCAGATTCATTCTTTTTTATCAATAAAGACGCTGCTCAGATAAGTAAAAGTTTCCTTACCTTCCTGAGCCATTCTATCAGATTGAGTGTGATTTAGTTAGTGCTGTGTTGTATCTAAGGTTTTCGGTTATTCTTTTGTGTATATTGAGGTTTATTGATGCAAAGGCAGCTGATACACTGTTCGTTCTGATCTGCTTTTAAAACAGTACAGCTAGGTTGGTTAATCAGCGAAAGTCGAATCACCTAGCTTCGTCCCAACTGTCCACTGTATCCCGCATTTTACCTGAGATATTGAGATTTCCATAATCTATTCAACCACAAGGTGAAAGAGATAGAAAAGTTTGTGTAGGTAGCTCTGTCTTACACCGGTCTGCATTTTGAATAAATCCATGAGCTGCCTTCCTTGCACGACATTGCAGTATAATCCGTCGTAAAAAATTCAGTGTAATATTGACTATCCACTTTCTCATACATACCATAGTTACGTAAAAGTCTCCATAATATTATGCAGCTACCTCCTAGCTTGACATCGACACTTATAAACTTGAGAACAGTGTTACTAATACAGTGATATAAATATTGCCAAGAGGTATGCTCGGAGATGTTGTTGTAATCACAATTGTCGTTAGTAGGCATCAGCAAAATAGTTGAAGTTGGTGAAACAACCATAAAGAAAATAAAACATAATAGAGGAAGAAGAATGAAGGCGAAGTGGTAACTGCGAATTAATCATGTTAATTTTAAGTATTTAGGGTAAAACTTTAGATAAGGAACATTTCCAATACACCCTGAACAAAATGGCGGCATCACTATTCCTAGTTATCTAAACGTATGTTCTTCTGGGAGCAACTGTATATTCAGGTGACTGGGAAAGTTACTGAACTATGAACAAAACTTGATTACGAACAATTTTTCGTCTTTTATAAAATACATCTCAGTGATAGAACCACTGGGGTGCACACGTGAAATATAGGGATATATTTTTCTTGCATAAAAGAGTTCCTGACACTTTATGAAGGTTGCAGAAATAACATAGTTTAGAACCACATGGATAAGTTCTTAAACAGGACATACTATGATTCCGAAATGAATGAATCGATTCGCAACCTTACTAAAAGTTTTGAGCACGTTAAAATACTCCATCCCCTTTACTTTTCTGTTTTTAGCGATTTTTCATAAAATGTAACCACTTGCTTCTAAACTGATTTCTTATTGGCTGGGAAAAGTTTCAAGGTTCCCAGTAAAGTTTAGTTCAACCTCCATCAACGTTTTATTTGCATTTTAAATGTAAGGTAGATAAGTGTAGTTGGGAAATGAATAAATACATCCATGGTATTTTACTTAATAAGGTTTTAATTTCAGTTATATGTTACATTTTTAAGAGCTTACAATACTGTTGCATAATAAATCAATGCATGGAAAATGATTCGATTCATTAGGAAAGTGGTAACATTACATATTACTTGGATGACGTAATAACAGTTGTGTAATACATGAATGAACGGACGGTCTGTGTTGGAATTAAATTGTTTACAAGGAATATTACATCATTTATTACTTTTTGTTATACGCATATTAGTTATCTTGTCAACAGTCTGAAACTGTTGACAAGCAGGTATATGCCGTAAATGAAACATGAGGTATTTTGTAAGTTGTGAAGAAGAACAAACAATTGATGTTTAATTTAACGCATTTTCGATTTAACTACTGACTTGACGAAAATTTAGCGAATGTGAATGGAATTTTCCAATAAGCAGTTCATAATTCATCATTGCGCTGCTAAAGTTTAGTGGAATACGTTACTAGGTATCTGAAATTTTTGCTCTCATGATTTAATTATGTAATGAACACATACAGGATGGATAACACATGTAAAATGTAAGTAGTATGGAAGATTTGTATAAATTAAAGATTGTTTGCAACTAAAATAGATAATCATTTAAAGTCTGGAAGCTCTGAATTGCGGTTTTGAAAGTTTGGATCATCTCACCAGTGTATGCGCGTAATAATTCTAGGTGTTGGATCTAAGGTCAGTATGATTTGTAGTTAGTTGGTAAGTTAGTATTCACTCGAGTATTAGATTCATTAATAACCATCTCACACTCAACTTGGTCGAACTCAATTACAGTATTTAACACAATTTGTGAAAGGTAAGTCGAAACCGATCGCGGCTGTAAATCTGAATCATTGATATTATTTTGCTAATCTAGAAATAATACACAAATCTCTAATCTAACTATCTTTGGTGAGTAATACTGAGAAATCTTGTGGTAGATTACCTGTTATTGTCTTATTGCTGATTGTTGCCTTTCTAAAGTCAGCCTATGATAGAGTGCTTAATCACAAATATTTATAAATATTCTAACAATTGAATGCCAAACCGAGAACAAATTAGATAGGTCGTTGCTACTTTTAGAATCTTAGCTGAATACAGACTACTTCTTTGTCATAAATTGTGAGCATTTCAACTGTGAAGCAAATTTCTTCTACTATGTGGAAACAAAAGGCGTTTTCTGAATTACCTTAAATGACATAATCCATGACTGATTAATTAAGTAAATTTGACATACCCTGCCCATTTCTATGTTTATTTTAATATATCTATTTACAATTCGTAAGGATGAAGTAAATTTGTCAATTGTATTTTTGATATGCCTTAGTGACAAGCAATAAAGTATGAGTTTCTATTCTTCGTACAATACTGTCTACTAGAATTCACGATGAACATTTACGAGAATTATCAACTTGCTTTCATTCTTCAACAAATAAGTCAACAGTCGAATGTCAAGTTCATTTTTCTAGTCTATCAATGTTTGACAATCATGAGTTACTGTTGAATCTTGTCGTTTATTGTCGATGATAATTTATAAACTGAAAATAATATTTAATTATTGTTTCATATACATGAATATATTGTAGGTGATTGTTGTTATTGTTATTTCTATGACGTTAATAATATTAAGAAACAGGTTGACTCATAATATTATCAAACAAGAGTAGTAAAATTATTATTTAAGTTGGATTGTGACTGGCAAGTGGAATCCAGGACGTGAGTTTCATCCTATTTCGGACTCACCGGATACACATATGGCAACAGAGGCTGACCAGTTTCAATCCATTACAAATCAACGGGAAGATACAGGCTTATTCTAATTAGTGGAATTAGTTTATGGTTATCGACAAACATCATCAAAATTTAAGTGAACTTATTATCGAGGCTGCCAATGTATGGATATATTTCTAGATGATGATGACGTTTAACTATATTATTTAATAGGTTCACATCAAATCCAATATCTATCAGTTTGTGGTTGGAGCGGGTGGGGGGGGGGGAAAGAGTAAAGGTTAGTATTACTAGCTCTTTAACGTAAAGCATACCAAGCTTAAATTTGGGCATAAGATTACTTATCTAGTTGGTGAGTTACACTAATTTATAGTAATAAAGTATCAGTACATGTTTTATTCACAATCTATCAACTTTTCTAATGACTTCATTGTAAATGTCATAGAAGAAGCATAGAATCAACTTTAAAAGATGTAACTTATTGAATGTTTATTAGACAAGTTAGACATATGCCAGTCTAAAATATGAATAGACTGTATTGATCATTATTGTTATAATAAAAAGAAAAAAAGAAGCAACGAATATCGGATTAAAACAGCATGCATAATTATTTCTAATAGATTGAATTCTATTAACAGACAGAATATGCCACTGAAATCTTTAATTCATAAAAAAAATAAAGCAATACTATATTCTACTACTAATAAATAAGTTATACTCATATGCTTATTGGTAATGTTTAATTCGTACTTTATGGTAACAAATGAAATGATTTTAACTTATCATTATCATAGTATAGTATACACATTTTATAGAAATGAATTCAGTTCTTCATAAGTGTTGGTCAATTACATTTTATAAGTATGCAGTTAGAAACTGAATTACATTTATCAGATAATAACAACTACATATGGTAAGAGAAAACTATTCTATGGATTCTGGATAAATATAACCTTGTCAAGATTCTAGTAATGAACTTTATCAATCACTAGATTTTCACAAGAACTTCAATGAAACAATCTAAGGGAACTGTATAAATGATAAACTATTTTAGTGACGTTTATTCTATTTAGTTTGAAAAGGTGTTACACTGAAATTATTGCCTCTTCATTTTATTACCATGATTATTGTTGTTTCTCGAAAAATTTATGAACTTGTGTTAACTAATCAGTTTGTTTTCTTTTACTCAAAACTGTAAAATGCACTTAGGGAATTGATTCTTTAATTGATTGAATATATCACAGATTGATGTTGGCAGGATGCCGCTACAAACCAGGGAGTACTGGACAGGTGTTTCGTTCTAGTGTGGAACTTCTCAGCTGTGAATACCTGAGACACCCCACTCCAGGAGCTTCAGGTTGGAGAATACCTAACCGTCTGCACCACTCGATCAGCATCCAGCTGGAGAATTCCCATTTCTATCAATTTGTGATATCTAGTGTGATGAACATCCATTGTCATTAGTGATAACTATCTCACTCTCGAAAAATCTCAACAACACAAGTCATGGCTACTCACTAGAGCTTCAGGAATTCTACAGTTGAATGACGGTTAAGTGGTCCAGTGGGTCGGGTAATTGCCAACCTTAAGCCTTTGAAGCGAGATTTGGGATGCATACTACTGATGAGTCTCATACTAGAACGAAACAGCTGTCCACTGCTCCATGGTCTTCAATGGTACCCTGGCAACATCGATGTTTGACGTATGAAATCAATTGAAAGTACCAATCTTCACAAAAAACATCTCGATTCAGTTTCATTTTTATTTTCTTTTTTACGGAAGTCGGGTAAAAGTCGTTTTTTGTCAAATTGTACAAATTGACTGATGTACATTTAGCAATAGACTTCAGTCCAACACAGATCAATGAGAAGATGCATATACCTTTAAATTAACTTATTACAATTTCTTTTTTTGAAAAAGATATTTTTTCCCGGTCATGAAACGTTTATTTACCTTTTAAATAATGTATTGCATAGTCTTATTTTAGAAAGGCTAGTGGGATTTCGATGTATCGATGCGATTGTAGAGAGCTCTTAGTTTGAAAATCCTTAATACTGTAACATTTTCATAGTTTCTATGAATATGTCATACTCTGTTATATAGATTTAGGAAACATGTATGAATACGTTTCATAAGACAACAACTTAGAGAAGTAAACCTTCTAGATTCTCTGAAATTGTATAGTTGAGTCGATTCTTATATCTATTTTAATATCATTACTTTTTAGATATTTTGTATCGCTTTCTTCCTATGTATACTGCCTTAAGATCAGTATCATATTCATTGTATTACTCAGTATATTTGTACTATATGCACTGATTCTATTAGGTAAGTGACTAGAGAATCCTGATTCGACGGAACAAATAATATATATAATCTCAATAGAATTATATACACCAAGGTTACTAGGAAGTTTATTATCTTTTTATTAGTACATGAGTCATACGTCATAAAATAGTTAGTTAAGCAATGTAGAATATAAACACTTCTGTAAACAAATATGATTGACGTTACATAACTGAAGGAAAGAAACACAATTTGATTAATCAAATAAACTTCAATTTCATGTGCTATCATAGATGTTAGTACTTGTAGACATACAAAACATTAATTCAAATGTATTTTCATCTAAATGGTACACAATGATATACTTCATAAAAGTTAAGTTGTTATTTGAACGTATTTTTTTAATATTTCCTTGTATAATAACTGATATTTATCTTGTTACTATGATTATTTCATATGGTGTATTAATAAATAATAAAACTAAATGAAAACACAGTATGTTATTGTCGAGATTGTTGAATGTTGTTGTTTGTATGACTGATAAACGTTGGTTAGACAGTATGTGCTAATCGGAATGTGGTTAATTCAGTATGTGATTTTTCAGAGGTTTCTATTCAAAGGAACACATAAGATTGAATATAGTATTATCAAGTTTTACAGAGGACTATTACTAGCCGATGTGTATATAGCATATGCGGAAAACCTAACTAGAGATTCAGTAAATGGGATATGTCTTTACAGGCGGTTTGTTGACGACATTATAATCATCATTTATATTTATACTAATGATGCAGTTGAAGGAAACGAGAAACTGTTGACAGAAACGCTGATGATGAACGGATATCATCACCCATAGAAATCGATAAAAATATCGCCGTATCATTCGAAAGTGATTCAAATAGCCTTATGTTAAAACGAAGTTTAAAGTCAGTTATCATCAGGGAAATTTGTGCAGCTAAGGTAATTTTAATTGAAAAGTATGGGTCACTGATTTACAACAAACCTATACAGTATGTCAACGGATGCATCACTTCCCTTTTGAGTTCATCAGTTTACGTGCATATGTGGGCGCACATACATAAACAGGAGCAATGATAATTTGCCTGTAAAAATAGCTAAAATATACACCTAAAAGGCTCCGGAAACAAATGAACTTAAATGAATAAACAAAGAATACAAGGTAAACAACCTTCATTGTTTGTTGCTAAATATTTAGCCGAAACAGGCCACAAATTATTCTTTGTGACGTTATATAAGAGTAACTCAGAACGCCTTCTAAAGTTTGTTGAAGCCTTACCTATACGGAAGTCTAAATCTGTTTTTGCATTCTAAACCAATATGTGCTATTCACTAAATCTACCCTGGTAAAGTTTGATTTACAATATCCTCCTAATTACCTTTGTTTACTTACCTTATACTCAAATTTGTCTAGTTGGCATTTACTTTTCATATATAAACTGATTTAACAAGTTTATGCGTACTTAAAATGTATTGTGCAAATATACCACATACCTCTGATAAACGTTGTCCTCTTATTGTATTCTCAAAATATATCAAAGGAACTATTTGTTATAACTTTACAGTGAACTTCTAGCTTTAAGATCATTCAGTTAGAATTTATAAACATTTAATATTTGGAAAAAGACGAATGAAGAACAGAAGTACTCCTCTTCATTTAGTTTTTAACCATGACTCTTCTCTACATCGATAATATAACCAGTACTGATTAAGTAGCTGTCTGTTATGTAATTGTGTAATGGTGTTGTTATGGTGTATATATTATGTTATTGGAAATATTAACGGATGATTAATAATATGATTTCATGATGAGGACGAACATAGCAGAAGTCGCATTACAGTCATTAGTTGACAGAAGAATTGAAATAAATTTGTAAAATTATCAAACAGTGTAATAAATAATAAATGAGTTACGAAAGTGGTTGTCAAATAGTATAATGACATCAATTACACAATAAAGGGAAGACAGACATTGGAAAGAAACAACGGGAATATAGTAAGTTATTTGTAACTTTCTATTTTCTAGACCATACGAATAATCAAAATATTGCCTGTACACATTTCTTGTGAATGCAGTAGATCACTTAATTGTAATGAAATTTGATGCTTTCAACAGTGTACAGTAGATACATGTAAGCTAAGTTGAATGTGCATGAAAAGAGTAAGAATAAAGAAAAGGATGTGATGACATAGACTATTTGTTATTAAAGTATACGAAAATCTTATTGATGTGGTGATAAATCACCTATGAATGATAACATATGTTTATTGTTTTGTACTTATCATTTCAGGTTCTGTATGCTTTGAGTTCTATATCAACTAAACATGAAATGATGAACTGACTGAAAAAGAAAAGAAGAAATCATGAATTCTATTAATCAGTATCAACAAACAATTAGTTTAAATGCATCCTATGGAAAGCAGAATTCGGAACCAACTACAAATATTGCATTGAATCATTATCTAAATAAATCTGATCCGGTTAACAGAGGAGTTACTTGTAAAAATTCAACAATGTCTGTATTACAATCTATCCTGCAAGCTGGTTCAATTGATTCTATGCCATTATTAGTTACTCGATGTAATGCATGTCTGATGTGTTTAAGAGAATTAATACGACAAGTATATGATTTGATAATTCCTGGTTCACCATATTATTCAGTGATCTTAATGAAAGTAAGTTATTAAGACAGGGAATATCTAGGATAATTTTGTTTACAAATGATTACTATTTATTGAATAGTCCAATTTGTTTGATCTACGAGATGATGTTGAAAAGTCTAAATTAGTGTTTTGCTTTTTTGAAGATGAACAAAAATTGACGGTCTTGTAAACAGATCATTACGCTGGACATTTGAAGTTCATACATTTGAATGTAAGAAATCAGATTCATGATGTAACTTCAAGTAAATACAAAATAAAATCTTTGATGATAGTAGCAAATGTATTATATATTAATAAATATACAATAAGAGTTTAGAAAATTAAAAAAACAAAATTTTGTAGGACTCCTAAGTAGTTATCTAGGAATTAGTTTTCCTATAAAAAGGAGAGTATTCTAAGGTAATGAGTGCAGACTCCTCAGCATTTGAAACCAAAAGTCACACTTGCATTGTCATAATGTGATACTGTACACCCATGGGCATCCACGACCTCAATACGGATTAAAATCAGAAACTACAGTCTTCATAGTTGGTTTTAAATCATTAGACCATTGAGCTTGGCACTTAATTGTTGACATTTTTAGCTTCAGTCAGTTCGTTCTGCATTATGAGACCATATGCGGTTGAACGTTACAAGTCAAGTCTTCTTTCTACAAATCTTTAATTACCTCCTGATAGTGGCTGCTGGTGAACAGGTGTTAACGATTATTAGGTATTGTGAAGATCATCGAATATGAATTATGTCAGGGAAATACTACATTTTAGTACGTTTAATGTAGACATAATCCATTTTGTCTATCTGTTAATTAGAACAGTCAATAATTAGTTAGTAATTGCGCGGGTCAACATTTATGTAAATTTAGTCTTCTTATATTGTTCATACTTGTTGAAATTCAGTAATGATCTAAATTACATAACAAAGTTTCTTGAAATGATTCAGTTAGATTACACTTTCATTTATGTTTAGCAAATGAAACTGAATCTATTATTTTGTTTTAAGAAGTCAATTTTCAAAATGCTTGTTCCTAACGAAAAATACCAATGATACGTAGAATGAATCAAACAGTAGATTAACACTATCTGCAGTTTGTCAAGTATAAACAAATGCTCTTTGAAATTTATTAATACATGCATGCCACAGGCAAATGCAGAAATAAAAATCACAACAGTTCTAAGGAAACTTATACTTTTAAAACCTAACTTCACAATTTATGAGGAAGTTATAATACGTAGAAGACAAACTTCCTGAATTCGTTCCATTTATGTGTGTTTATTAGTTTAACGGCTCACATGAAGCGAATTGCATCAATCTCACTATCAAGCAAGTCTGTTATAAAATTTCTGGAAATCATTCTGTTTGATTTAAGAAGGAGGGGGGGGTTGTATTCAAAGACGATTATAAGCGCCACTATTGGTTATTTTACAGACATGGAGCAAATAGTAAATTCAAACAAGCTTTAATAGTTATTCACCATATCCCACTTAATCTACTGTTTAGTTCGTGTATAGGTCTTCTACATATAGCAACAAAGTATCCATAATTATCTCATTAAACACAACCTATTAATTCACAAGTAATCTGTCTGGCCGCTTTCATTATCCTGGCAATCATCACAGCCGAAAATAGCTTGTTTTGTAACTGTTCCATCACTTTTGTTTGTTTGTCTGTCACTAAGATTTGACGATAGTATTTTTTCAAGTATGAAATAATTCTCCAATGAGTTGTTGTATATTGTTCTGTCACTAACTGATTATCAATTTGATATCTCGAATTAGCCTGAATAAGACAACCATTGATCATTTGAAAGCACTGGAGATCTGTTTAGTCTTAGTATGGGACTCAGAAGAGTACATCAACAACCCCATAAGGGATTGAAACCAGGACCCTCTAGCGCCGCGGAGACAGAGATTGCAAATGGACACTACTGAGGAGTCCCATATTAGGACTATAACAACTGTACATTGCTTCCAGTTGATTAATGGTTGCCTTATTCAGATGAATTCGTAAAACCAAATTGACAGTCAATAATCTCCACAACACCCAATTACGATCTAATTGATTAGTTAAACTCATCAAAGTTTGAAGATATTATCACTAGTTTTCTTAACATCCTGATGCTGAATTCACTTAATATTAATGCATACTGATTCATTCATTCTAGTCCCGACCGTAGCTGCTACCTTGATGTGGTGGTCGGGCTTGTCTATCGTGATGACCCAAATGAGCTATATTGGCTAGAACGCATGTTACTGTAGGTCCTAACATGCCAAGCAGGTCTGTTGAAGAGCGATAAGAATTAAGGCAGCAACCTAAGATCTGAGGGCGAAGTCATACTGCTGACTGCAGCGAGGAGTGACAGCAGTAAGGTGTTTCCCTCGGATAACCAGCATCTGCAGCGATGCTGCCTTCTTAACTAAAGGAAGGGGTTAGTAAAGGTTGACCCTAAAAATGTCACATCTCACCTTACTTCAAGGATTTCCGTCTCCGGCAGTAAGGCCTTCTAAAATACAGAGCTAAAACTTCAAAATCTCCCCATAACAGGGCCGTGCGTGATCGGCCTCAAACAGTTGTCCCTTGGGCTCTGCGATCACGCTCTTAGGTCACTATGACCAACAATAACGCAGTTTCCCTTCCAGGTACCTCAAAAAGCAATATCCTTCCATGGTGTGGGCAGCCAGGAAGTGAAAATTTCCCTCATACCTCTAACGGCACACACGATTCATTCTATTTCTTATAATTACCGGTGTTATGATAAAGAATAATGGCATTAAATGCTTCATTACAACCTAAATTGTTAAGTGGAAAACAAATGTTAATTATTGTTTACTTTCTTTATCTCATGTATTTTTCATCTAATTTCAATCAGTCTTTAAGTAGTAATTTAGATCTTATTTATCATCTTAAGTTTAAATGGCTATTTTAATTATTTCGTATGATTTTAAATGTCACTGTTATGAAAACGAAAAATTGTTTTTGATAGGTTCTTCTTGTTATTCTACAATTATAAGTCCATCAACATCATTTTTACAAGTAGATAATGTTATAAGGTAAGCAATGTGACTGAGTATGTCAAAAGAGTGGATTTAAATTAGCAAATTACATGTCAATCTGATATTTTAATACCTAAAAATGGCCTTAGATAAATAAAAAAGGTTACGTAATAATGCACTGTAAAGGTCATTTTATGTAACAAAATAAAGTGTGTTATGCTAACAGGTGATGATGGTGTTATTTAGTCATTAAGGTCAAAGTGGTAGGTAAAATAATGCTAGTAGTGGTTTTGATAAAATACAATTAGCAATAAGAGAAGGGAAAAGGAGGAAAATAAACGAAGAGGATGAAAGTCAACCGGAAAAATATTTAGGGATAAGGCCAAATTGTGGGCCATGTTAAACAGAGAGAGTGAATAAAATGAGTTATATATATTTGTAAAATTCCAATGAGTAGAAATTAAAATTTCTGACGTTTCGCGGCTTAGTGTAAGTCGCTTCTTCAGAGAAATCAATAACCGAATTTATTTGAAATTATCAAAATTAACCTTGGTAATGATGTATACAGAGAGGGTGAATATATTTTTTCTGTATGCAGAAATTCGATTTTCTAGAGTTAGTGCCTAATACTTCCACTATGTAAAGAGGGCGTATTCTAACACCCTTAGGCAAATTATTCGGTACTTAGTATACAATGGAGAAGGCTTCGTCGGTCTTGATTTTATGGTCATAGTCCATTAGGTGGCCGAGACTAGATCTGGTAGTAGATGTCATTGGATTCTTTGATAACCAATCTGGAACATGCTCCCGTACTATCATGGATAAGAACCTCTGATTACGGCCTGTGTAACTAACTGGCTTCACTAAATCATTTAAATTCATAAACGCACATATATGAGATAATCGTTGGTATCTTACTCATGATTTGTTGTTTCAGTTGCAGCTTAGTCGAAAAGGTGACAGGTGACTTAGCAGCGTTGGGTGAACTTTTACTAGATCTGTTTAATCTTCCTTTTAAGATGTTGGTACTATTATTGACATTGATTTGTCTCTACTACTATGAACTTATTGACTAAATATAACCATCATCACCTCTGAACAAGTCAACTTATTTAATCTTGCTGATTTTAAATGACCGTTTCAGTGTATTGTTGAATAACCTTCTGTATTTGTCTAAGGCCATGTTCGACTTTGATACGGGGATCCTTGAATTTTTAAAGGAAGTCTTGTCACAAATAGATGATACATAAATGATGGCGAAAAATAGGCTCTCATTTTTATAGTGATCAGAAGTACTAACTTACAATTTAGCAATAAGGACATAATCCTGTACATTGTTGTCTTGTCATGAGTATATTACGTACAAGTCGCTTCTTGAATTTTGGCTGCTTGTATAATATATTATTCACCATATACGATATCTCAATCTAATGATGCTAATAATCAATCTAAGTATGCTCCTCTCAATAGAGTATTAACTATTATTCCTATTTACGGTATGTTGTCATGAAGTTACTCATTAGTCGGTAAATGAGGTATTTGTTTGTTTGTCATAAGATCTGTTGATTTTCAGCGTAAAATTGTATAAATTCTCGCACACATAGTGATAAAACTAACTAAATTAGAATAAAGCAGTTGTTCATTCTTTTTTGACTTTGAAGATTCCTTCGCTGACGTTAGTCTTTAATGCAAATAACCTTTAGAAAATAATTTTTCATCAAGTTATTTTTTCATCATTTAAAAATTATTCAGTCAAGATGATTCATTCTAAGAATTCTACACCAGGGATTGATTATATTACACATTATTTTTGTTAAACCGGTATATCGATCTGTTTCACATTTGCTTTCTTTTTCTTTATTCATCCATTTATACTACTTATTATTTTGATTACCATATTGTTTTTGTCATCCTATTTGTTTTATTTCATTACAACTATAAATTGTGTACAACAATGTAAAACAAAGGTTAATGAAACGATAACATAACGGGAAATTTATACACCTGTATCAATTTATATTTAGTGGTTAATATACTACTTTCAATCGATGTAATGGTTAACATGACTTGTAGTTCCGATGAACAAATGTGAGAAGTTTTGAACCAATCACAGGCGAGTTATTGGTTTCAAGGTTGTTGACCATAGTTGCATAAAGGATGGAAGTTGTTGGGAAGTGATATTGTTACTCTAGACCGATCGATGTGTAATTTTAATCCTAAAAGACCTATCCAGTACCCCAAGTTTGTACAGGATATGGGATTATTACATTAGATATTTGTATATGATTCTGTCAACAAAATGGGCCTTCAAAAATGCCGAAAATTGCTAGACGGTGTTATATTTCATTGTAATGTTTTCTGTAATAAGAAATCTACAAGAAAGGATTCGTCTATTTACTGTTCTAAGTTAAAACTTTGAGGATTAGCGTTCCTGATGATGCATTAGATTATAGAAGTGGGTTATGACTTAAGGTTAGGATTATTTACTTTTAAGGGTAATAGTAGGTTATGGATTAGGTCCAAGAGTTAGGTGTACGTTGGGGATTAGAAGTACGTTAAAAGATTTTAGGATTAAGTTTGTAATACAGGTATGCGTTGGGATATATCTATGACGATTTTTGTCCCTATTGGTATTCATAGTATGCTAATCTTATGAAGACACTATCTATCTTAGTGACCCAATTATTTTCTGCACAAACATCAGTTACTTCTCTTTACTGTGATATGATTGGTTAATTATTATCAAAGCCACATTTTACGTTTCGTTCGTTGGAACTACAAGTCATGTTTGCTGATGCAAATCTATTTTTCTTTTACTAATGATGTGGTTTTAACATGACTATACAATTCATGGATAACAGAATGCAAACAAATTGTTATATCGGATTGAAGTTGGGCGAAAATTGAATATTCATTAGCTTTCATGCTGTTTTTTAAGGATGAAGATATTTTATGACTCTAGAATGACAGCGATAATGATATACTGTGTAGTGCTTTTTTGCTCATTTTTTAAACTAATTGTATTATCAGTCTACCTAATTTGTCCTATTTCATAAATACTTCTTACATTTTAATCATTCACTATTTCAAAGTAAACACTTGACCAAGATTCACAGATTGATATCTTCACTTTTCAGTATACTACTGCATATAATTTTGCTTTGTGGAATTCTCCTTAGTCAGCAACCATATTCCACAGATATTCCTCTTTAATTTACATAACCATTGTGTTACTGTTCTTCTAGGGACTGATGAAGATTTGAGTAGATATTATAAAAGTGGAGATATGAAAGTCTGCTTTCATACATCGACTATATTGCATGAATAAATTATTAAATTTCTAGCCTAGGTGAGCCTACGGTTATCATGCGTCAGATATGCACTACATTCAGAATAACAGTTGTCAACCACCTGCATGTTCAACATGGAATATTAGATGATTTTTAATGACATTAAGTAAACTTGTACTTATTAAGCTTATTAGTAGTATATAACATACTAGTTAATTTCTCTGATACATCTTATGCATAAACGTTCTTGTCTATGCATTAAAAAATGATACAAATAAAGAAGAATATTCACTAGTAAATCAACTAATGAAGTAATCACCGATTGCTATCACCTTATTTTCAATGTTATGATATCGCGTTTATTATAATTATCTGCATTAAGATTTGTTGTAATTGGGTATTGTGGAGACCGTTGAATTTCGTTTTCATATTATGAATTCACTTGAGTTAGATGATTAGTGAAAATCAGGAAGACCTCAGAAGTTGTTTGTTGGTAGCATGAGACATAGGATATCATTGCCCTATTGATTAACTTGATGATTCGATTCCCAGAGATCCAGTAAAAGGATATGACCATTAGGATTCAGTCACACTGAGTTTAAGGCAGCTACCCAACGATGACAATGGATGAAGTCAGGCAATTATATCGGTAATTGTTTTAAGCTAAAAATATTAACCACTGCATGATGGGCTATTTGTATAATGCTTAAGCGTTTACAGGAAGTTTTGAGGGTCCATTCCATGATGGGGCAACTAATGCACCATGTTAAGTTCTGCGCTAGGTTGAAGCAGTTGTTCAGTGCTTCATTGTTTCCCAACGGATATTTAGCTCAGGTCAACTAGTAATGTCAGGCCACAATCACTTCCAAGCAAATATTGAATAGGTTAAAAATTGATAAAATATCGTAGCATCCGTTCTGTCCAACTTCACTGTAATCAACGTTTAAAGGATATAACAATGTAGTTGGTAGTTTCCTCGCCACATTGTAGTGATATGTATTACAATCACGTATTTGCTTTATATTTCTAAGTATATAATGATGAATATTTGATTATAAGACTTCCAAACATCAATAGACAAGTACAATTTATTTGGGCTAAGTTTGCATCCAGTAAATCATCTGAACAAGCTTCGTACAGCTGTTAATATTTAACTTAATTCCAAACATCTCATATTGAAATCAAATACATCCAAAAGTGTGAAGTAATTTATTTTACTTTAACTTCGCTTCAATATACCACTACATTTCATGGACTAAAACTGTTCCTCACAGATATGAATTCATTGTTTAAGTTGAATTTCGACTAGCAAGTGGAATCCAGGACACGCACTTCGTCCTATTTGCAACTCATCAACTGGATGTGCCTGTATACCTGTGTTAATATCCAAACTAGTACTTTAATTCATTTTGTTTCAATGCAGGTACATCTAGCTGATGTTTTTCAGATACGTTGGAACACGAGTCCTGGATTCCAATCACAATCCAACTTGATCAATTCTTGTAATCTATTGCTGTATTAAAGCGATTCATTCATGATGTACATATAGCAACAGAGACTGACCAATTCCAGTCCATGACAAATCAACAGGAAGATCTAAATACATCCAAATTATATGTGAATTTATTATTATTTTAGTAGTTATTTTTAATACAGACAGGGTGTAGTTATTTGTTTGTTTATATGTTGTTACATTTAATATCCAGGTGGTTAATATTTTCAATAGGAATGAATCATAACTTTAAACACAGAATTAAACATTTCCTCTGAGATAATGATGATAATGCAAACAGTGAAACGTCAATAATGAAACTGAAACAATTAATAAGCAACTGACCGAATAAAAAAAGGGATTTGTAATAAACACAAACTATTAGCACACCTCTTTTTGTTGCCATGTTTAATCAATTGTAGTTATACTACTGAAATCTTATCTATAAATAAGTTTGTATAGAACTGAAAATAACATCATCAAAAATGTTCCTTACTGTGCATTGTATTATCGTTCACTGTTGTCATTTCAATGGGAGTTTTCAGTTTAATACATTTTTTAAATAGAATAATACAACTAATATAAGAGGGATTAGGGATTTACTCCTATACTTTTCTATTAGATTGATAAAAATCATACTGTAGAAAATGATAAGATGTTATGAGATACCAATTTTGAGTAGACTAATAAGTGTAAAAGTTGATTATTAAGTTATGAGATCAGAATTCATTTAATTAAAATAAAGGTGGATTTCATTTCTATAGGATTGTTTAATTTGTAAATACAAATAACATGTACGCCCTACTGACTCATTGGTTTTTATCTTGAGGAGTAAAACAATGATGATTGTAAATTGTTATGTTGGGCGATTAAAGAAGAGTAACAAACTCTTAGAATTGTGTTTTAGAACACTATTTTAATTATTCTAACTGTGGGTAGTGTAAACATTTTGTTTCTATGATTGTTACGTTCCATTTACCTTATCCTTCCGATTAGTATATTTACTCTTAGTATATTGTTTCTTACTATGAACTACAGTTAACTGGTTGTGTACAAGTTGTCCCTATTCACTGCCACTGTTTCCTTCGTTCAGTATTAATGTTAGAATCTTAATTGGTTTTCTGTGCGGTCTGGTTTTATGTATATATAAAGGAATGTATGAAATATAGTTCGATTTTGTCAGATTGTGTTCATCTTATTCCGGCTTGGGACTAAGTGGGCATAGAGCGGATGCGCAGTTATCAACTAGGCACAACTAATTGGCATTCGATCCACCAACCAAAATTTCTAGCGTCATAACAGAATATACTATCCACTTAATTTCTAACTCCTTTTCAAATGAAATGTTTTAATTAAAAGTTGAAAGGAGGTAGTTTTGTAGAGATTGACATCAAGTTTAATTGATTAGATTTACCAGGGATTGATGCTGATAGGGTATCATCACATGATCAAATTAATTCACTTACACTAATCATCTCACTAGTGACTAACTTCATGATCTTTATAAAATTCTAGTGTGAAATTGTGACTGGTGAAGTTCATACTTGTCGGAAGAGGAAAAACTATCACTAGTGATAATGGATAATTGTCACGCTATATTACTGTTACGATGCACGAAATTTTTGTTTGGTTGACCGAATGCCAATTAGGTATGCCTAGTCAATAATTGCGCGTCTGCCCTATGTCCACTTTGTCCCAAGCCCGAATAAGAAGAACAAGAGCCGATAGACCAACCAGACAGAATCGAATCATATTTCATACATTCCTTTATATATACATAAAACCAGACCGCACAGTGAACCAGTTAGGAGACTAACATTAATACATAACTATGGAAATAGGGATAGTGAATAGGTACAACTTGTACACAACTAACTAACTGTAGTCCATAATAAGAAAAAAATATTGTAACCGCAAATATGTTAAACGGGAGGATAGGGTAAGAGGAACTTAACAATAATAGAAATGTAATGTTTACACTACTAACTACCAAAATAAATGAATTAGTTCCTAAAACACAGTTCTGGAAGGTTTCCACTTTTTTAAGTGGTCCGACATAACAATTATAAATTGTTGGAAGTATGAATTCTATTATTGGATAGAAGACAATGGTGTATAAAGTTAGGCGTTCGTCAACATATGAAGACTCTACGCTTGATTCCTTTGACGAAATTGAGAGTGTGCAGTGCTAAGAAGCCCCGTACTAGAATGAAACAGCTGTTTAATCCTCTCTGGTTTCCATTTGTACCCTACCAACGTCAATATATTACGAATCGAGTCAACTTAATTAAAAATTATCTTTAAGGTAACTTACAAATGATAAAAATCGTTACAAATAGTTATGCACTTTGTTTATTTACTTCTTAGTTTGTATCAGACAAAACAATGTCAATATGCTGTTTTCATAATCTATTAATTTTTTAATCATACTAAGCTACATGGAAACTACTTTACTCGTTATGAGTCCTGGTAAGTATTTTCAAACCTGATTATCAATTGGTACTTCTTACTGACTATGGTAATTTATGTAACCCGTCTATTTCATTATCACTACTATTTCATAAATTGGAATGACTGGCTTAACTTCATGCCATATTTTCATATTATTATTATTGTATGTTAGAGTTATGGGTCTAAAAAATTCTATGAACAGGAACGCATGACCAATCAATCGATATGTGTGCACGAAGTTCCAATAATAACGCCAGTGAGAGTGCTTAGTCCCTGTACATTTTTTTGATGCCCATTCAATTCCAGGCTGGAAACAGAATGAATATAAGCCGATAAATCAATCAGACAAGATCGTACTGTATTTCAAGCACTCTTCTATATGTACATAAAAACTGACTATGTTGTCAACCTATTATGAAACTAACTTCACTACAAAATAAGGGGGACATTGGTTGTAGTGAAGTTTGTATACCCAATTAAGTAACTATAATTCACAGACAGGAAATGATATACTAACAGTTATTAGATTAAAAGGGAGGATAGGGTGAGAAGGACATAATAGAAATAAAATTAAATGTTTTCTTCACACACAACTAAAGCGACTAAAATCATCTTTTAAAAGACAGTTCTGAAAGTTAGTTGTTCTTCCGAAATCACCCGATATATTACAATTAGTGCAAACATTAATCAAGATCTAATTGAGAAGAATATTGTTTCTTTAGATGTATTGTTCTAAATGATTATAAGCTTTCATTATGTGAATGTGTAACTCCTTTGAATAACTTATTACCTACTGATAGAATAAATCAATTTTGTTTATACCTCATTTCGTTATAACAAACTCATGTGATACAATTTGATTCGTATTATAATTTGTTAATGAGCATAAGTGTTCATTTCATAAAATACAACAGTCATCTGATATAATTAACACCTTTTGATTAAAACCATATTGTCATTTGATTTGTATGTTGTAATACGTATAGTTTATATTTATTCTGTTTTGTTCATTAGACTCCACTTTCACCAGCTGTTACATCACAAATTCTTGAAAGTTTAAAGTTACCAGATCATCCACTTGCAAAAATTGTTAATGATCGATGTGCATCATGTGCTACACGATTTATTCAATTAAAAATTGATGCACTTAGTTATGTTAGACGAAGTGTTCTATCAAGTACAACAGAAAAATTAACTCGTATTTCACCTAAACCCATAGGATCAATTGTTGATCAAATGAATAATCTACCTGATGCAAACTCATTTTGTCAATTAGTCGAAGCAAATAACACTAAAATGGATTGGATAAGGTAAGTCATGAAAATGTTTAGATAATAAAAATGTATCTCATTAAATAATTCATTAATCAGTATACTATGTATAAATGATTTCCATGAGTAATTTTAATAGTATTTAACCTTATTTGACCTATAAACCTACTACTACTACTACTACTACTGTGTTTTCTTAAATAGTCAATTGTCTGCATATAGTTTTTGTATGAATATTAACCCGATTTTTATTTCACTATAAAAGATTACACTACTGAATAACAATAAGTAGAATGAATCAAGCAATCAAATTTTCTTCAACCTAGATATTTTTCAATAAACATTTGAATTTCTATTCCTAGTTACAATATACAACTAGCATATGCAATTTCCAATCTACGACTGCGTCACAGTTTAAGGGTTTTAAGTAAGTACTGAGTGACGAATCCCAACCCCACCCTACTAGTCTATGGATATAAATTTGTAATTGACCGAATGTCAGAGTATTTTCAGCTTATGATCAGTTTGATCTGATCCTTACCTCCAAACCAGTGGAAAGATGAAAACTTGCATGATGATCCAGACATTCCAGAAATACAGAACAACTTTTATTTAAGCTCATTTATTTAATACCAATTTAAACACAGTAATCATTTCTTAGAGGAAAATCATGAATGAATAGATGACATTACAAAAGGTCGGCTTGATAATTTAAAATGAATTAAACATTGGTTCAAATATTTCATGATAAACAATGATCATTTGCAAAATTCCAATGATTAGAAAATTTTAGTCTTCTGACACTTTAAGGCTTTAAGTTAAGTCGTTTCTTCAGAGAATAACAAACTGACTCTAATTAACATGAATTTCGGCAGCACAGAAAGTCAAAACAAATCTGATACTAATTGCTAGACTAACCTGAAAAATCGGTTTGATTATATAATTGTCGTGTGTGCCAAAAAATAGATAAATGCGAGTATATTTATTTGAAAAGAGTGGAACATGTGTACGATAAATACTAATAATAAGTAAAAGGGTACAGTCAATTTGTATGTTTTTAGTATGCGATTGAATCTATAGGTTCGAAGTATGATTGTTTGGAAGAATCAGCCAACTTAGATGAATCATAAAACTTTCTTTTCTATTTAGCATAGTTCAGTTCTGCAAGACCTTATCGGCGAAAACTTCTGATAGAAGTTATACACCGTCATATATCGTATTTCTTTATTTAGTTATTAGTGAGTATTTTTATAGAGAGGGGAATTCTTCTTTTTCGAGGCCGATGTTTCATATGGATTTGATCAGAATGTTTAGTGGTATCTATATATCTATATCTGGTAACATCTTTCCCTATTCATTCAAGTCGTATTCTTCGATATGAATGATATGACCCAGTGACAAAGAAATGTTTAGGCATATGTTGAGAGGAATCTAATTGATTCACATAGAAATTTTTACCTATGCGTAAATTATTTAACATACTTAAATATTGATGAAAAAAGCACTTACAACGTCAGTGAAAAGTGTTAATGACTTTTCGATTCAATAAAATTTTATGTTTGAATGCTTCAGTGAATTCTACTTTTATATTGTATTAGTAGTAAAACTACCGCATTCATTGATGAATATCAACTCGATATTATAACACTTAAATGATATACATCAGTGGAGTTTATGGTGTTTTGTTAAATAATTATGACTTGTGTTTATTTCTATCTAACTTCGACTACAACTAAGTAATTTGGTTATCGGTAGTACATCTATTGATATTTAAAATAAGTAGTTTGAAATATTTCACAAAATTATTTAGCTTAGATGAAATACTTTTGGACGTATTTGCTGTTAGCGAAAAACATTATTTTTAACATATATAGACGATTTCAGTGTTTTCTACATCAGTTAAGAAGAAAAGCTTACATATATGTACATATTACTGAATAGTAGTAATGCTGCTGTTACAAAGACAATGACATTTGAACAACCTTGTTTAATGAAATTATATCAAATTTCCAACATTTACACTCTCCATACTGGATTCGAGGTTCACCAGGGAAATAGTTTTGACCCTTAGTTATTTTTCTGACGAGGCAAAGACCGATTTGCAAAGTGTAATATGAGAAATTTCGTTACTTTCATTCGTTGTGTTTTTAAAAATATTATTTGTCCAAATATCTTGCAAAATTCCCAGCGCCTAAATGTCAGTAATCTGTTCACTTTATTTTAAACAAAAATCCCTACAAAGCCGAAATACTAAGAAGTAGTAAGCAGATGTTGCATGCTGGTATTAACCTTCACTTATATTTAGAACTCAACGCGTTAAGTAAACAAAACTAAAGTTCGAATTTAAGTGACAATAAAAACCGAGAAATCAGTAAGTTTGATCCTATTAAATCACAGTTTAAGCTGTACTTTATCGTAAGAGGATATAAACAGAAGCTTTTTAATGAGCTTGGAAAAATTATTTTATTACCTAAAGGAATTTGTAGGTATCTTTTGTCATATTTAATGTGTGACTTAAAGTGAAAATCCACTAAGGAGTTGACCATTCCTAGTATGGAACACCACAGTAGTTTCATAAAAGTTGCATTTATGATATCAGTCAGCAAATATGCTAATAACAAAACTAATTAACATTAAAACAAAATGCATGATTCAATTCTAGGATTCATTTCATGCCTATAAACTTCACTGTAATCAGCATATCTAACCATTACACTATTTCAATGCTACTGAGTAGCTTTACTTGTAATCATTTAATAATATGTTGCATTCATGATGCATAATTGTAATTTAAAGTAAAATTACAAAAGTTTCTTTCCATTATACTAAACTTCATTATGTTTTACATAAAAAAATATGATTTCAATGTGTTTGCAAATTTATTTTTACTTAATAGACAAGAAAAAACCTAGTAAATAAAAGAGAATTTTTCCAGAAGAAACCAAAAGTAAGAAGAAAATCTCTGAAAACCTCGTGACTAATGCCAGATTATTTAGTCTGACGCCAAAAGAAACTACATTAAACTAAGTTATTTATTCTAATAACTACTTCCAAATGCAATATTAGTAGTAGTAGTAGTAGTAGTGGTTTTCTACGGAGGATATGTTTCCATAGATTCTTTTTCATAAGTACATAATAACTATTAGTTTCACTTATTTATGGATGTATTGATTAGATAATTATCAGTGAAAAACATTATTTATATATATTCCATACAATTATACATTATGACTAAGCTAATGTATATGTGTATAATACAGAATTACTGTAGTCTTAATCTTACTAGACTAAAATCTACAACAACTGTTATACACATTGAATACATGAAATGAATGCATGAAATATCAGTTATTAAACTGAATGTGAATGTTTATAACAAAAGTCATTTTCGTAGTTAAATTAGTCTGTTGCAATTAAACAAACCATCATCATCATCATCATCATCGTCAGTTGATTTGATTACAAAATTTAACTGAACTGACAATTCTACATGAAATTCTACGTAAACTTACTAAGCATGTTTCCTTTTTCTTTTGAAATTAAGTTAAGTTAACATTGAAGAAAATCAAAAACTATAAACAGTTGGTTACAATAAATTGAGATGGATGAAACAAAACTGAAGTTTTACATTGTTTCTTCTAATCATTAGATTTTGATAAACAACAGTAATTGACAAGAAAAAACTTAATCAATTCATAATGTGTCTGAAATATGTTGGATTAGTTAAATCTTTCGTTAAGTTCTAAAAGTTGATGCACATTTTGATGAATTTATATATTCCCATTGATCTGTTATAGACTGAAGCTGGTCATTCTCTATCGATATATATTCATCTTGTCTGAACTCAATAGTCTAGTGATGAACGTGATGGCTTTTGCCACGAATCAGATTGAGTTCGAATCCCACTGTGAACATCAACATTGGAATGCAGGTGCATCTAATCGGCTAGTCCCATACAGGACGAAACGTATGTCCTGGATTCCACTCGCCAGTCACAATCTAACTTAAAAATAATACTTGATGCATATCTGTTTCTTTTTTATGTTGCTATCAACTGTAGTAAATTTACGTAAGGTAACAATAATATCTGAAGTTAATAATAGCAAATACTAATAATTATGACAAAAGAAGATATTGTCATCTATCTGTTGAGTACGTTAAGAGCTATGATGATACTTTCATACGCACACAGAGTCCATAACTGTACTGCTCAAATGTTAAAAACTCTTTAGTACACAATTTTGTGAACTACGGATTATCTGAGGTTAATCTCTTGTAGCTTCCTGATGTTATCATAGCATTATATAAGCGATACTAATATTATTGTTTCATTTCCACACAACATTACTGACTACTGCATTATCATAATCACAGAATATGTACTTTAGAAAAAATATACACATACTACTTATATTAGTTATTAGTGTACATTGTTCGCAGAAATAATATATCTTCTACAATCAGTCAATCAATGCCTGTCAACACTTATAGAGTATACGCAGCTGACCAATAATCGCCAACCAACTCTGTCCTTGGGCCTTCTTGCTAGTTCTTCTCTAATACTATTTATTTTATTCATATCTTCCTTCAGTTCCTGATGCAATTTGTTCATGAGCCTTCCTCTTTTTATTTGGAATCCAAGATTTCAAGTTATTACTTGTCTTGTGATGTAGTTTGGTGATTTCCTCAATGTGTTGTATCCATTTCAAGGCTTTTTTCCAGTTTTCCCCCAGCTGGTAGTTGGTTTGTTCTCTGTCACACAAGGTTGTTATTGATAATATCTTTCCAATGGTTCCGAAGTATCTTATTCAGACTATTGTCTATAAATACTTGTATCTTGTGAATGATACTTTTCGTAGTTTTCCGTACAAGTTTCAGCTCCATACAACAGAATTATCTTCACATATCCATTGAAAAGTCTGACTTTAATGTTGGCTGACACTTTTAAGAAATCAACAGAAAAATCAGTATGTCAGTCTATTAATGACTGTAAAACATTTGAATGAAATGTATAGTAAGGAACCTAAGTAATACACTTGTTATTTAAAAAGTATGACACTGAACGAAAAACGATGTAAATAATGGTAATAAATGTTGCTGAATACACTGTACTTCACACTCCATAAATAAAATTATTTATTAGAAATATGGTAGCAGTCATGGGACGAAAACGTTTTGTGGAGGTAGTTGACAATTGTAATTTGTATCACATACTGGCTGTAGCTAGACAACCATTGGAAAAAGAAACAGGAATTGCTGGACAGTTGTTTCATTATATTATGAAACCCATTCAGTCTACATGTAGAGGTTTACATTCTAAACTTCAGTCAGTTTGTGTTTTTGATAAGTCTTTGCACCACAATGAACGCCTTTCGAATCTGTTGATTACAGCTTTCAATTAGGACTCCCAGCGTTCAAAAATCTATCACTAAGAAGCATGACTGAAAATCAGTAGCACCAGATAGCTGTTTAATCCTAGCAAGAGATTTCCCCGTGGAAATGCACGCCTTCGACTCCAACAAAGGAGTCTAACCCCGGTTGACGAAACCTTAACCCCCCTGCATCCTTGGAGTGACGTCCAGTGATAGAATTCCTGCTTTCATCAATTTGTGATATAGCATGACGACCACCTATTACCAACAGTGATAACTGTCTCATTTTCTGCAAGTTCCGACTCTACCGGTTGCGAATTCTTACCAAGACTTTAGGAATATCGTGAAGTTAGTCTCCACTGAGTCGATTACTGTAACTAAAACTAATGTGATTACTTAGACATTAGTTATTTAGTTTTCAAGAGTACCCCACCAACATCAATCTCTAACTAATTCAATCAATTTAACTTCATACCAGTCTTCACAAAACTATATCAATTCAATTACTAGGTAGTGCAGCACTTATTCAGTTCTTTAAAATCTTCAATAATTGTCTAGTCTATAATGTAAACTACAAATTATCAATTTCTTTGTATAGTAAATTGAATTATTTGCAAATGATATGCAAACTACAATCAGATAAACTATGAATTGTTGATTTAAAGTAGATTCATTTGAAGGAACACACGTATACAATGTAACACTTGAAGAGAATGTTATGAATGTAGATTGGAAATCTTTTAATTTTATCCCCATTTATGATGCTTGTTACAATATGGATACATTTTGAAATTAACTGAATTTGTAATTCATAATCTGGGTGGTTTAATTTCATGAGAGGTGATAGTTAAATCTTATGGGAAAACAGATGAAATATCTAATTGAAAGTTATTAGTTTATTCTGTATTACAAAATATTGTAATGATCACTGTGTTAGCTACATTGGTGTCCTACATTTTTTTTGTATAATTTCAACAGAATGATATACATACGTTAGATTAAAGGTATAAATTATACATCATGAATGTCACTTTTGAAGTGTTTCGGTAGTTCTATTAAACTAAGTCAGACTATAACATCAAGATACTGTTTTGAATAATAGAACTATGAGTTTATGTAATTTTTATATGTAATGTCTAGGAGATAATCTTGTTATCAAGTTCTAGTGATGATTTGTTCATGGAAACCTAAATACAACTAAGTTAATTTCATATACTACTAATTATGCACTGATGATCATGTTAAGGAGGATATTCCAAGCGAAATAGATAACATTAATAGCACAGATGAGAGATTCAGTTAAACAATTGCAGTAACTACTCTAAACTAGAGTAAACATCAATGCCGATAAAGGATAAACTTTTAGGTATTTAGGTTTATGCTTATTAATGATAAACATTTTCTTATCTATGTAGGCATTCAAATAGTAACCTTACTTTAAATTGTATCAGTTATGACTGAACTTCATTGTAAGTTTCATCTAACTTAAGGTTATTAAGTTAGGTCAATATCATACAATCCATCTGTCGTTTCATTCTCATTTATAACATAAACCATTAATAGCTTGTAATGTAAAAATGGCATTACATTAACTTATTTACATTGACTTTAGACAAAAGCCAACTAACAGTTGTCTGATTGTATGCAGTTGTGATGAGTTATGATGAGTAATGTCAAACTACAATAGCTTTCTTATCTTTGAAGTATATTAGTCTTTTAGAATTATGATGTCTCTGTGAAGTATTATCATTTCTTTTAAAACATATTTGAAACACTGCGAAGTCCATTGCATCCTGGCATTTAAAGAGTATTAATTCGAGAAATTAAAAATGTGTTTAAAAACAAAAAGACTGTGACGAGTGTCATTAATAATGCTTAAAGGATGGATTAGTTAGACAGTCTAGAGAATGAATTTTACTAACTGAAGAATCTAATTCTGTATTATAATTAGCTCCGGTAGGATACTAAGCAAGTTATGTTGAATCATATTTCTAGGCAATTAAGCAACCTCACAGTTATTTCCTGTATGTAAACACTAATAGCTCGAATGTTTTTACTAGTGAAATATAATTAAGGCTAGTAGATGCAATCTAAATGTATCAGCAGATCTTCTCCCTATACTAGAAAATATATTTAAGATATAGATAGTTGCCATGGAACAATATGTCCAGTAAAAAGTGTAATTTGACATTCATCTTCAATTTGTACTTACATGTAAACCTTTTAAAGACGTTGGTTTATAAAGTTTTCATGGAATAAAATCTTTGCATCTCTTTCCAGTGTAACTTCATACTATGAAAACTTAGTAAAATATTGAAAAAATGTTGCCATATACATCCATCTAAACTAAAACTGATGCATACATTATGGTTGCAAATGTAAAATGCGTTAACACAGTTCAGTAAAGTAAGTGTTGTCAGTAAACAGTTAAAATGTAATTGAATCTTTTCGTTGATTTGTCATGGACTGAAATTGATCCATCTCTGTTACCATATGTGCATCCTAAGCGAATTTTCTCGATATAGTGATAGTTCATAAATAGTCCTAAATAGGACCAAATGTACATTTTGGAATAGGTTTACTGGCCACAATTCAACTGAAACATAGCGTAACTTCCTTGCAAATCATGAAATTTAGGAATACTATTATGACATCATCACCATTTTTCATAGTTTACAAAATACACTATAAATATTATTTATATCACTATTTGATTAATGGACATAATCGAAAAGAAAATCTTCACTGAATGTAATGAACATTCAGGAAAAAGAGCTGGTGTATATTGGGGGGGGGGGCGGACGAAAATATTATGTCAAGAAGTCATATGACCATGGATCATGGTTTATTTAAGTGCATTTCTTTGTATATCAGATAAATTACAGTTAAATAAAATCATCAACTACAAAAAATTCACACCATTTCAAAACTAGACCTTAGGGAAGATTCTTTGGCGGAATCAAGAATGGTTGCTGTCTAGGAGTCCCATACTAGGATAAAACAGCTGCCCATTGTCCTAACCGAATTCAATCCAGTAACGAATACAAACAATAAAATTGAATTAGATGTGGATCCCTACAAAACTTACTCAAATAAACCTTAGAACAGTTAGTATTGGCGAGTACAAAATTTCAACTGAAGTTAATTTATACAATTGAAGATTATCCTATTTACACTGGTGAATAATTTACATACATTTTAATTAATATGAATGAAGTTGAATGAATGAGTTTAAGGTGAAGACTGGCACTTAATCCAATTTTATTTTTTGCATTCATCACAGACTTGATTTCTGTTATGTACCATTGTAAAGCAAAGAGAATCGGATAGCTGTTTCTTCCTAGTATAGAACTCCTTATAATCACCATCGAACTCTATGTCTCATGACAAACAATTAACCATCAGCAACACTAGATCAGCACTAATTGGTAGAATTCACAGATTGATCGTCTTCAATTATATCCAACCAAGATCAGCTTGTGATCAATATAAGTAGCAAAAGTAATTAAACTTTCAAACAAATGAATACAAAGTCTTATTGAGTATTTTTAGGCATTTGAATTCCCCCCTCCCCTAACAACAACAAGTCATAATTTATTTCTTCTCTAATGATATAACTCAAATTTTTCAGTAGTTTTATGGGTTACCTAGGTGAATTTCATAAAGTTCAGATATTACAAAAGTGTGGAAGTGTAATTACCAAAGATTTAACATAACTACTTATTATTACTAACTATATTACTGAAACTCTATACAATACCTAATGAAATAAACTTTCGTCAACATTAGAACTACTTATTTATGCTTAACATTAATTGAATTCAATGATAAAAATGTTTTTCTTATTTTTCCCTTTTTTTTTTAAAATAGAAACAAATTATGCAGTTTTATCTAACTAATTTATATACACATGAGAAATGAAATTTTTTTTATGTATCTTCAGGCAATTTTGTTAATCATATAGTTGATTTTAGACTATAACAGAAACAATAAGAAAAGTTAAAGTTAAATTACTTAATAAGTAATAATCATAATAAGTAGTATGGTAAAAGTATTTCTCAATAATTAGTAATTGTTCTTTTTTCCTTCTATTAAAACATTCAATTAACATGAAATAAATTGTTTAAAATTAATTTAATTTTAGTGCCTACTTATAATTTTAATTATTGCCATTAAAAAAAAAATATTAAAATTTATGTAAAATATATTTTTAAGTATAAAACTATTAAGTTAATTGAATATATTGCAGATTAATGTTAGCAAGATACAAATGAAAATCAAGGAGTACTGAACAGCTGTTTCATTCTAGTGTAGAACTTCACAGCAGTACGCACTTTAGATTCAATACTTGAAGCTTCAGGTTGACGGCGAGTGCCTAATCCTCTGCACTATTGGGTTGGCATCCGATAGTAAGAATTTTCACTTCTGCCAATTTGTGAAATATTTAGCGCAACGATCATTTATTGTCATTGATGATAACTGTCTCACTACTGATAAGGTTGAAATTCACTAGTCAAGACTTCTTACTAGAGATTCAGGAACATCCAGAAGTTAGTCACTAGTGAGCTCATTATTATAATTCAATTGATATGGTTATTTTTGTGGATAGTGGTACCCTGCCAACATCAATCTGTGATATATTCAATCAAGCAAATTACCAATATCCACAAAAATAATCATCTCAGTTGAACTAATTATAAAAAATTAATGTGGTCTTGTAATGGTTAGTAATAGGGTTAGTTATTTGAATTCATTACAAATTAATGTTGATATAGTATCAATGAAAAGGAAGGACTACTGGTAAGTAGGCAACTCCTTCCTAACAGTGTTCACCGTGAATTCCTCCTGGGGATTCAAATCCAGAGCTAACCACCCTACTGGTGAATATATTTTTGATGTTCAACTTAATCGGGAGTAATATAGGTTTCACAGATGAAAATGGATGATCGTCAACCTATATCACAAGTTAATGGAAGTGAGAATTCTAACGCTGAACATCGCCCCAGTGTTGTAGAGGATTCTGCGTTTTCAGAGCTGAAGGTGCTGCATTCGATTTGTCTGATGAAAGTAAGGATACACATTACTGGAGAGTTCCATGCTGATGCCCCACACTATCTGGCCAACGTTAATCTGCAATGAATCCAGGTGGCTATAAAGAGCCAATAGTTACAGAGGAAACATTTAATTAAACTACGGATAGCAGCAAGGCAAAAGTGAATTACCCTCACGTTTATATTTACTTCTTAATACTAGAGATATGGTGATCTTAGACTATGGAATCTGTTGCAAGAAATCAGTATACATACACTGATATGATAACCATAGAATAGTTTTCCTTCATATTAGTGATCAAGACGAGTTGCTTTGAATAATAATTGGCTCCTCAACAGAATCGACGAGAAATCTAAATTCCATTTTCTTGACGTTCTATTAAAACAAAGTTCAGATGGCTCCATGAACAGGTCGATTTATAGAAAACCAACTTGGAATGAACAGTTACACTAACTTTTACATTTGAGCGCAATTAAGTAGGAAAAGGAATTTAGATTCATTTTTTGTCATTAAAGGCAAAATGAATATAAGCGGAGGATACAACACATGATAAATTAGAAAAATCACACAAAGCAGCTATGGAGAATTGATTTCTCAAAACGACCAAAGGCCAAAGCAATAAGCCGGGAGCATTACCACTATGCTAAATAAAGTAATGTTTATGAACATCGATTTCAACAGAGACACGGCAGCAAAAATCCTTAAATATCGATTCTCAAAAATCTTTGAAGAAAATGCTTTATTTGGCAGAACTTTGAATTGTATCTTCCAGTAAAAACTTCATCCAAAGAAGTAAAAAGATAAGTTGTCTCTTTGGATTAGCTTAGTATGTGCTTTCTTACTCCTGTAAGGCAAGTTATATCCGTCACACAAATGCGTGCACTTGCTAAACGAATGTCTAAGCAGAATCCTGAATCATCGTCTAAAGAATGCTGTGAATCGGTCAACAATTTAGTTTTAATCAGTTCAAGTCACACTTTGCCATGGAATCAGTCTTCGAAATCATTTGTATCGTTACGAGAACTG
Source organism: Schistosoma japonicum (assembly GCA_025215515.1). Lineage (NCBI taxonomy): Eukaryota > Metazoa > Platyhelminthes > Trematoda > Strigeidida > Schistosomatidae > Schistosoma > Schistosoma japonicum. The sequence goes on along the minus strand of CM046061.1, from coordinate 61,686,733 downwards.
GTCCATAGAGAGTTCAACTCAAGAATTTGTGTACAGACGAGGCAATGACAGTACAATAATTATAGACTAATCTTTGTGTTTGAAAGAAATATGCTTGGTCTCTGATTCGCCATGATTTTAATACAGCACACTTACCGGCTTTCGTTTCCTTTTTCTTCCAGCGTTCTAAGTGATTCATAAGTCATCATAACCATTTATTCTTCATTGTCTTAATATCCATCATGTCGATAACTGCCATTTACAATCAGTATAAAAACTCTTAAATTAACAAATCCAAGAATATGCCGTACTTTGTAGATATATAGGTCTTAAGCTTCCGTAGTGGACTAATACACCATTCATTAAAGCAGAAAATAATTAGCCAGGTTCCTGAATGATATCAAAATAACACTGTTTTGTATTCATCATAAAATTGTCTCAGTTTGGTACTACTGAACACTACGGAAAATTGGATGGGTTTTTTTATGAGGCATAATAGCTGTGATGTATCACAGATTTATTGAAGTGAGAATCCTACAATTAGATTTCTGTCACCCTAGTTAGGCTTTCGATTAGGCTTTTTTGTGAAACGTGAAAGTTAAGTTTTTGAATAACTGATGTGGAGGGAGATTAGGCAACTCTGAAAAGCTTTACACAAGAACGAAACAGTGAGCTAATGATCCTTGATTTACAATAGTACTCAATTAAGATCAATCTGAGACAAACGCAAACAGATGAAAACCGATTTCAACAAAAGCATATCAACTCAAGATCAAATTTATTTAAACACGATACTAAAAACTTACTGCAAAATATTGTTAGCAACAAAGGCAATGAAACTTTCCAGATTTTCTTAGTTCACAATTTTAGGCATTACAACCAAATAAAATCACATACTTAGGTAATGCTTTTGAAAAAAATCTTTCTTACACGAAGAGACAGGAACTCAGGATCAACTGTTTATGCAGATGGGTGGGTCGAAGTAGTTGGTAGGGAAACCTGGGTTTTATGCCAGTGATATGTTTTCTCTTAGATGAGACAACGCGTTGCTTCTTATTATCTAGTACGGTTCGCGATACGATCTCTAGTGTAACAGGATTATATGACTGATCCCCTCGATAATCGATACGATTAATGCGAACGCTATCTCTGATACTTGTAATTCAGTTGGATAGCACAACTTATTCCTTCCCAGTATACAGCTATTCCAAAAGGCTAGACTTGTAGGAAGATTGTATTGTTGAGAGAACACAGAAACGAGACTGGAGAACAACGTTTACATAAATGAATTGATTTTCATATTAATTAATTTACAATGATTATTCATTAAAGTGAAATCATCAACATTTTATTAATACAATGAAACGTTGTCAAACTGTACTCCAAAGTAGGACTCACATTGAAATTAAATTAATTGATGATAGTCTACAAATCAATCTTACAGAAATATTATACAACTTCTTTCATTTAATTAAATCAACCACTGTACTATTGGGTTTATGAATACCCAACAGCCAGTTATTCCTTTTCAGCAGAGTATCTATCACCTTAAAGCGGGTTGATAATCCCTACTAAGTTTGAATTCCCTTCACATAGATTTATGTGTTTATGTCGTAATATACATCCTAATAACGAATGTCAATATTCTAAGTGTTAGTCAAATGAATCATTTATTTTTGTATGTTCAATGTAATTTGAAAATCATAGCATGGTTGACTTTATTTGGTATAAGTTATTAATACGTTAGAATTCCACATTTTTAGTAGAGATCATTTTAAATCAACAAGCAACGTGATTTTATTCATCAGTTTAAAGTGTACTCCTGATGCTATCAAAACTGTCATCACATAATAACAGTTCCTACAGTTATTATGAATCGATTTTGTTGAAATGAATCAACAGTGAATTATATGAATATTCTCTTCTAACTTATTCATCAACAGACACAATGTTTCAACGAACTTCTTTACAACTGTCTTATCATTGTGACGAACTTTGAATTAATTTGTGATATTAAGTAGTAACTTTATTTAGAATGATGAATTAATACCCTAGTGAGTGAAAAATTAAATTTATGAATTTTTATCACTTGATGTGTATAGATGCTTCAATGATTACATAATCAACATGAAATAATGCAAAATCATGATACCAAGAAACAAGTTTGATTATGTTAATTCTTTACTGTTTACATAAACGACTATACTATACAAAATATATTTGGGTATAGGCGGATGTATGGATGAGTAGTATACGAAATTTATTCATACAAGGGTGTCATATTTGAACAAGTTAAATATGATACTCTAAAAACAATAGTCCAAGATGCTCAGATAACTGAGCTGTTCTTTTCTGTTGAAGTTAATGGGGTTTACGATATAAATGAAATGATTTATCCACTCGACTTCATTAAAAGTTGAGAAAGCTTTGTAAATTACGAAATTTTAACATATATTTAGCGGTTATTGAAATGAGTATGTACTATTATTCTTGATTTTATTTATTAACCTTAAAGTTCTACACGATTATCCAACAGTTGTTTCGTATAGCTTAACTTATTCATTACAGGAATCAGTATCTCACAAGGTGATATCTAGGTCACGTTTAAACCTTTGACTTTTGTAAAGTGTAGAATAATCGAAAATTACGAAGTACTGGACATTCATTATTAATTAATAAAAGAACTATCGAAGGCTATTTGTTTTCAGTGGTTTTTCAGTTGATGTCATTCAATGATGATGAACAATCGTATTCTACTGAAATTTATTTGTTTTATTAGTAATAACTACAGGATATGGAAACTGATTGTAAAAGCTTATTATAGCATAATGATATTTCACATATTGATGATCGTATCGACATTTGTGATATGGACTGCCTGTTATCATTTGATAAATGACTAAAGAATGGCTAATTATGGTAATCACTTCGTCCTACTTTATTTCTATTACAACACGGAAGTATGCTATTAATGTTTAGTACACAATGAATTCAAAATAAAGTACACTCAGTTTACATTGATAAAATGTTAGTAGAACAGAATCAAAGCAATGTCAAACAATTACAAACAACTTTAACCTACTCATATTGTAGTTTATACACTAAATGTAATCATATCTAAATTCATTTAGTATTCTAACCGGATGTCAACTAAAAATGACTTTATTACAAGTTTCTATGCTTTCTGTAATTTTACTGAATATCCTACTTACAACTAAACCCGACAGCCTACTATTATTTATATCGTCATTACAAGTGTAGGTTTTTTTTTAGATAGATACTCTTTACAATAAACATTTTTGTTTTACTACAAAAAGCATTAAGTAGTCTTATTCAAGTTGGATTGTGACTGGCAAGTGGAATCCAGGACGCGCGTTTCGTCCTATTTAAGACTCATCAGCTGAATGCACCTGCATCCCAATGTTGATGTTTACACTAGGATTCAAAATCAGCCCGCTCCATGTCAAACGCCACCGCGTTCACCACCATGCTACTGTGTCCAGATAGTCACACTTATGCAATGGGTACACATGCAATTTAGAATAGGCCTGAATCATCATGGGATGATATAAGCCTATTCTAAATTAAGTTGTCTTATTTTCAAATTACAGTGAAACAATATGGTACAAGCTGTTCTGATATGTACCAATGTATACCCCTATTGTTTTCATACATCTTATTATTAAATCATATTCACAGAATAATAATTACATGGATGGCAAATGTAATTTATGCTTTCCTCTTATACTATATTCTTCCTACTCTCAAACTCTAATCATATTCATAGTTCTAAAAAAAAAACCATTTTAACAGTTTGTTTCATATGTAATGAGACTAGTAAAATTGTATGTTTAATGCATGATTTAAATGAAATGGAAATTTTTTTCTGATCAAATTATAATCATAAATGATTTAAATGTAACTTAGTAACTATATTTTATTAAATAACTTCTAATAATAAAATTAGTGAATATATCACTAGGTAATTAATTTGTTACTTGTTATCAAACATCCAATTTTGCATATTTTCTCTTTAAGTAAAATACATAGAAATGATAATGAAGCAATAAAAGTTACTTTTGATAATTCACCTACAATTAATCAGTAATTGATCATATGGATAACTAACATTCACAATAAAAGTAACAATTTATAAAGAATGTAAAGTGTTACATTACTAGCCAATAGAATATTTAGAGGCGTTTAGTAAAATCTAATAAAATACTGCTAAGAAACATTAATGTTATTGATTACTATAAGATTGAATAGATTAGAAAAACAATGTTATATCATGTTAAATAAGTTAATACTTTCATAAGTGTAACATTTATGATGATTTTATATTTTAGAATGTAATAGATAAAAAATAATTTTTTTAAATAATCAATATTATTAATGATATTTCAGTTTGACAACAATTACTTTTACTAGTTTTTGAATTGAAGAAAAACAATTCTCTTTCATCATTGTGGCATACATTAAATGTTACATAATACAACATTGTACATGTAGATAGTAAACGAACAACATTTAGAATTAATCAAGTAAAAAAATGTCTTAAACTTCAATTGTTCTTCGTAAAAAGTTGTCTTAGAGTAGTCGTCAGAAAACTCTGAACCTAAGTTTAATGACACTCATCAATAAGGCATATCATAGTGTAACTTTTGTTTCTAATGTGATCTCATGTTTCGAAAGTATCGCAAAATGATTTTTATCTGATTTATTATGTGAAATGGCAAAGGTTTTGGCGATATTCAATACACTCCTATGCACTTTAATAATTCGATCATATTGTCTAATGTTGTATACTGTTTCATATTATTTTACCTGGACTTCTGAGAAAGGAACTAAACCCATCTGCAGACAGCTGGTAATTTTTTTTCACTTATAAACCACTTATTTATTCAAATCTTCCTTCTTGTATTACTCTTTGGAGAATAACAAACATCTATATAAGAGTTCATGGACGAAATGAGTCGTATACGAACTCTACAGTTCAATAACTAGTATACATACTATGCAATGAGATGGTTATATATGGTGCCATGACCAGGAATCTATGCTTTTGGAGATAAATGTTATTGACTCCATTTCTTATGAAATTTCCATCTACCAATAAACATTAGTCGTTTTCTCCTTTTTCCTTTATATGTACATAGATATGTGAACTTTTAAGGTTTCTATGAATAAAAGGAGTGACATATTGATTAAGTTCATACTGAAATTTCTGCATTGTACTTAATGCACAATATTGAATTATGCACAGATTGTATGTCTAAGTAACCAAATCTAAGTTTCTTTAATTTTATGTTTTAACAGAAGACAAATTATACATCATTAGTTACAATTTCGGGGTTGTGGACATAGTTAGCTGTTAATCCTGATATCACGAATTGTTCCCCAACGGGGTCGTGGATGCGCACTGCTGAAGAGTCCCATACTAGGACGGAACAGCTGTCTAGTGCTTCCAGGTGATCAGTGGTTGTCTAATTCAGAACAATTCGTGACATCAGGATATACATTACTAGTCTTGAATTTCACCCAAAACACTATGAAATTGTATGCACAATCTGAAAAAAACTTAGCAAACAAGGTTATAATGTATAAGTATAAGACATTAATGAAATATTATTACATTAGGCATATCATATACTAATTAAATAAAACAGTAATATCTATACTTATCACAAAATTAAAAGAATTCTTTTCATACTCTACACATAGATGATTCTATGTTAATTTGAGAAACTTTCATATTATCAGAACTCCAATTATTGATTCCACATGTATATTTTCTTATCACTAAAATTAGTAAACAGTAAAACAAAGACCAGAACAATCCAGAAGGAAAGTGTATATTTGTATAACAAAATAAAACAATTTACATCTAAAAACTAAATAAATAAATTAAAAAATTAATTAATCATAGACGATATCTATAAGTTCTAAATAATGGTGACAATTATAACAAGACAAAATACCAATATCACCATTCATGTATTGCAATGCATAGATACAGGCATATTTACCTATTCATATTTAATTGTATATCATTAACTATGAATAGATCATGTCCATTATTAAAAACACCAATGACTCATTTAACAAATTAAATGAAACCATAGATAATAAGAAAACAAGGTAAACTAAGTTTTAGAGTTGAATAGATAAATTTTTAGTTGTTTATCATTTTCTTTTAGAAAAACTGTATTCTAATATCAAATAAAAACATTTAATTCAATCAATTTTTTCTACTTTGTAACTTTCAGTCACTAAATTACTGACATATCTACGACGTTATACATATAGATACACGTATACATATATATGTATATATATATATATGTACATATATATATATATGTATATGAATTGTAAAGTAGGTATAGATAGAATACTTGATTATATTAGTGAAGTGTTTTTCAATCAGTTTAATAAAAACCCTTTCTTCCCGGTTTCCCCCCCCCCTTCCTGCTCTAAAAAATGTATATGTTGCTATACAAAGTAACTGAAATGTTGACTTGAAATTAAAATAATTTTAATTAGATAAAAAGAAATGAAGCAAAATAGCATTAATTATCAAGAAAAAACATTCATTATTTAAATAATAAATAGCAAAGTATTAATAGAAGAAGATATTCTGGATAAAGAAAAACAATTTTTTCATTAACCCTGAATGGTAATTAATTTCATGATGATAGAAATGTTCATCTATTGATCAATAGAAAGAGACAAAAAGATCAAATTGAATCAATTGAATACTTGATCTGTTTAATCAATTATTCAATGATCTATTGGTTTTCAATAATTGAATAGATTAACATTTCAAAGAAGAAAATAAATTCTCTGTGGAAACATTGATACAAGTTTATGACAATTCTACTTTCCTTGATTGTAGATTAACTCATAAAGAGACAAGATTTCAATGAAGATAAAATAGATTCTAGTGAGTAAAGCATCCTAGCAAAAGTATGTAAATTGAAGACTTTAGTCAGTTAAAAAATAATAATAAAGTTTGCTTTATGTTTTTTGCTTTCCAAACTATTGAAAGAGAACTGTACTTTTACTTATTTGTGGAAAGTATGACATGATTGAGTCTAAGATCGTATCAATCATTTCTGTCCATCATACATTCATTGGGAATATGTAAAGCCAGTTTAGAATATGTAAGAACAATGGCGAAACGTTGTTTAAATTCTTGCCTTCCTATATCATAAAATCTGCTAGTTAGAGACTTTAAATGACTTTACATTCATGTATTCTTGTTATTATAAACAGGAAATGCTGGCAGACAAACATTTTCTTGTTGAAGCGTTATTTCACATTGATTAGGTAACTAAATAAATATTTCATTAAACAACCACTGGAGACCAAGAAGCACTAGACCAGTAACTTGTTTTAGGATAAGACCGTTTACCAGATGCTTAATCACTAGACCACTTAGCCGACTTCTAACGGTTGATATTTTTAATCACATCATTGCAGGATATATTTGTATTACCTTATTAATTGCCATTGATGAGTAACCAACTCGCTTTCAACATATTTAAAGTCCCCTAATCACATCTTACTAGAACACCGAGAATAAACTTCATAAGTCAGTCACTAGCTAGCTGATATTCATTGTAATTGGGTGTTTTGAAATTTAATTCTGTTGAGTGGGAGGCAGCCACCCACCGATGGAATTAAATGAAGCCGCAGAAATACATTGCGAATTGAATAAGGTAAAAATTATCATCTGTTGGAAGTTTGCTTATTGGTCTGCTGATCAAACATTCGGCAAAAAATTTAAAAGTTCTGGGCTTGATTCTCTGGTGGGATCGTAGGTGTGGGCAGGTAAACTATCTTTTGTTAGGATGAAATGGCTGTCCATTCCTTCTTGATTTTCACAGGTGACATCATGTTCATATTCAACAATCTGCTCAACACCCAATTATAATTCATTTATTCTAACTGATTCATTTCACATATGAACAGGCAGTATAACGTTAAACATGAGTGATATGATAAATGTAACTAGAATTAATTTGTCATTTCCCCAATTTAATTTACATTGATTTATGGTTAGATTTGCATTAATTCAATGTTTAATAGTTGTTTAAATATAAGTTTTCCTACTGATGTGTTGTTAATAATAAGCAGTTACTATTTTATGAATAAAGATTTGTGTACAATCATTCAAAATTACCTGTCAGTATTAAATAACAAATAATAAGCAATTGTTACAATAACGCTCAGTGACTCTAGGTGACGTGACTCAGAATCAAACACAGTAGCCTAAAAACATACAGTCATCAACAGCTGTTGGGTTCAGAATTTAGAATTATATTATGCCTTACTTTCCCCAAATTAATCCACTTTTCTTGCACCGTATTCTCTATGTCAACTCTTTTTTTATCACCACTGATGTTACTACTCTCTCTTTTATCTTAGTCTTAATTATTATGCGCTAATAGGGTATAGCAACCTGGACCAATTAGCATGAGTTTCAGATCTTACGATGTGCATGACTGACTGAATGATGAATATTAATTGTATTTTCAGACAAGATTTACATAGTTTATTTATCGCATTATAATAAAATCAAGTAAACAACTATTGACTGACTCTGTTTAGATTCATAATCGGGGATACTAATCTTAGATATAGAAGACGTAATTTAGTATGATGGATATTATAAAAGTGCGCCGTTTTGGAGTAAAGTTTTGGAGGAGGTAAATAGCTTAGAGTGAGATAGTATACTATAGTCTGAATGTTTAGAATAAACAACCACCTGAATTTTCAGTACTGCCAGTTTATAATGCAACAAATATTACTTTTACATAGTAAAAAGCCTAATAATCTCTAAAACAGATTTAATAATGAACAAGCATTCTGAAGTTCTACTAATACTGTATAACCAGGAATGTGTATAGTCAAGCAGGAAGGATTTTTCCAATAGTAGTGATCAGTTCTAATTTTCAATAAATGGTTTGTTGATTAGCATTAACTTATAGAGGAAATTTGTCATCGGTAACCCTTAAAAAACTAGCAATTACGATCATTATTCAACAGAGCTCCAAATAGTTTTCTACATCAATAACGTTATTTGAGAAACTGTCGAATATAGCATACCTCTTTGAGGCAATTTTATTTTCATTTGCTACGTCATTTGTTCATTTGGAACAAAATATGCTGGCCGCACTTTCAAAACGGACATTCAATCACTACACTGCAAAGATCACCTGTTTAATAACCGTCAAGTTGACATTGGCTGCTTGCATTTCATCTTTTACTTTTTATTATCTTAAAGACTATTATGGTGACTTATATTCAACACTAGATAATGTATGAATAATCTTGATAACTATGTCGCATCATACAGAACTTTTAAAGACAACCTTGTAAAAAAAATGATTATCTAGGGATCAACATTATATTCAGTATATGGAGATGCACCATTATATTTGATTTATGGCAGTATTTTACGGAGATCGGTATTTAATTTACTGTTCAAATTTGTCACTGATTGATTTTGGCTGAGTAACATTTAAAACCATTAAGCAATGAACAACTGTTTCATAATAGTTGATTAGGTAATCGTTTTGAGACCTAAAAGTTTTGGGTTACATTTTCTGAAGAAATCAAGGGTGCATACTTCTAAGGAGTCCCATACTAAAACAAAACACCTATTCATGCTTTTCGATTATTAATGGTACCCAACCAAGATTAACCAGTGATGAATAAGAAACAATAAACGTATAGCTAATTGTATTACCTTCATATATTATTATCAGCGATAATTTGCATGATTTACTATAAATTCTACTGTAAAACTTTTAGAGTTGATTTTATCAAAAAGATAATTTACTTCACTGGTACACTTAAATGAATTAGTTCCCACAGTACGGCAATCAAACGACTAATGAACATTTAATTAGTAACAGATGATTATAAATTTTCTTAATGTATATTCAAGAAAAAACTCATTATTATTTATATTGAAGTGACAGCTTTATAGTACAATATACTATAACTTCAGATGAATGTCTTTGAGTAGGTACTGATTGTAGATTCTAGTTTAGATAACCATTAGTTATCATTAGTTGACTAGTCATTTAATTACCAATGTTAGTGAATTTATAAACTGAGTACACGAAACCAAAAAATATCTATAATTGAAACGTTCTAGAAAATCTCCAATTAATAGACCAACATATAATTACAATTTAAACATCAACTTGTTTAGGTATCATATTGATTAAACTTCCTTGAAATATACAAAATTCAATTACTTATTTACTACAACGATACACTACTTAATAGTTAAAGGAAAGTCAAAACCTAAAATAAACACAATGTTATAAGTAGTTGAACTTTGCCATTTGTTCACATTTGTTTCATTATTATTGTTTATTTGACTTAAACTAGATAATATGTAATGTTACAAGATTTGATGATTGACAATCGGTTTCTATGAATTACTTTATTCTGAATATTCAATAGTCATTCATATATATAAATGCAAACATTGTATTAACCAATCATGATTAAGAATAGTATCTACTACTTTTAAATGATCAGAATGCTATACATGTCTGTATTTTATTTTATTTTTTTGGGGGGTTTGTTTCTCTTGGTGTATATGTCACCTTTAGAGATTAAACTATGCGCTGTAATTGAATTTCAGTCTTAAAATATGCTCTCATTATGATCATAGAAACAAAATTGAAGCTAAACAAAATAATAACTATCAATAACAGTAATAATAACAATACTAGTTGACAATATTGAATATGTAATGAATAATTATAAGAATAAACAAAAATGAAATAAGTTACTACTCTAAAAAATAGTGAATTGGAATTAAAATTAATGTTTTACAAATGTATTGAATGTTTACATGTTTCACTTATCTTATTGGATTAATGTAAAAAACAATCATTGAATGTTATGGAATTACCAAATGAAAACTAGTAATAATATGGAATTAAGTGAAATAACAAAACTCAACTGAAAACTGAAGAAATTTCAATTAGTCAGTAGTATGTGTTGTTAGCATAATAGATTATTTATAAGGTAAGTTAACATTAATAACCAGATTTTATTATAATGTAACGTGTTATTCAGACAAATTTCATAGTTTACATTCATTTAACAAGCCGTATACCCCTATACACGTGTACTACTTTAAAATTAATAAATGATCAATAAGTAGAAAAATTATGATCATTGTTATTTTCAGTAGATACTGCATACTGAAAATAAACACTTGTCAACTACTAAAAGATTTTATCTTAATTAAAACAAGCATTGTTTATATGTTACTAGATAATCAAATTTCTTTACTTTTAAATTACTTCAAGTGATATAATTGATGCGTTTTTGAAATATGATACAGTATGTTTTCATGATAGAATGCATGATAGGGAATAAAGATGTTGAGGAAGTCTTACGTAATAATTTAATTCTAAAGAGATTTAATAATGCAGTTAACAGTTGAATATATGAATTGACATTTCTAATCACATCAATTTCTACTTGGTTTAGATTTCTCAAGGAGTTACATTATACTGTAAAAACAAATAAAAGTTAATCAGTTCATTAATTTGGGTAGTTTGCATTTTTGAGTAACTATGGAAACTAATAGTGAAAATTATGATTATAATTCGCTGTCGTATTGGTATACTAAAGTCAATTAATTTATGCATATAAGTTTCTTTGAAACAAGAATGTTTGATGGCTATTCATTATACACTTTGATTTGTAGCGTTTCGACAATGATTAAACATTAACTAAATTGAGCCTGTAAAGTAATCAAGTCTAATTTCATTCCTAAACTTTTCATGAAATAATCTATAATTTCGATTCCATTTTAATGAACCACAGTCTCTAAATAAACAGTAGCCTAGAAACATATATAACTTATTCCTAGTGTCTTAACTGTCATTAATATGCAATCTATCTATACTAAAAGTATGAAGTTTGTAACAGGATGTGGTAGTTAAATTCCAAAACTGAAGGTTAGTTGAATGCTAACACATAATGCTAATTCCAGTATTTTAAATGTCATAGAATTACTTCATATTTACAGAGTAATATTCTTGGCTTGAATAGACAAGGATGATATTAAAAGAACTGATTAGATTACTTCAGAGAATTTCATAAATACATTTATCTGATGCATCATATTAATAGTAGATACTGTTACATTTTTTAGCTTTTGTCAAAGCTTTAGTGTACTTCAGTTATTGGTAGTCATTGTTTCTCCGAGAAGACATAGTTGAATGGAGTGGCACGTGATCTGGTAAAATTACATAACTCTGAAATCATTATTTAACGATATGAAAATCAAATTCTACAAGTCACGTCTCAAATTTCTAAGAGAAATGTTATCATTGACAGGAAAAAACACACTAGACTTGTGGAATTGGATAATACATGTTTTCACTTTAGAGGTAGCGACAATAAACATTATGTTATGGCTTGTGATACTCATTTAGCTAGTTTATTTTGTCTTTAAAATTAATATCAGTAATTAGTTTGGGTTAGATAGCTATTAAAAACTACAAAGCACTGGATAGTGGTTTAGTCTTAGTATAAAACCTCTTACCAGTGGACATCCATGACCCCTCCTGGGAGATCAAATATAGAACCTTCAGATCTTAAGGCTAATGCGCAACCAACAGACCACTAGGCTGTAAGTCGTCAACAAATGACATTTTAAACACCAACCATTTTGCCATACTCACCTTGTTACTTCATCGATTGAGATTGGTAGGTAAATGTCAAACACCGACAAGGTTTAACTCCAATGATCAGGTCTTCTAAATGAATTATATATTTCTCAATTAATCAGTGTTAGTAATTTTAATTTCTAATCTATAACATTTTGTATAATAGAATTTGTTTCTATGGATGAGATTTTCGGTGATAAAAAATAATATGAAAAGCTTATTTCAGTTTTCATTCATCGATTCATCGATTATTAAGCTAAACAGAATATAAGTAGAGGAGGTCGCTTTTAGATCAACACGTAAGATATAATATTTCCATTTCATTTCTAGTAGACTAATCTTTGTTTTTAGCATCTGTATTCTTTTTACATCGGTTTAAAACATTTCTAATGAAAAAAGGTAGGAAGAAAGTTCTATATCTTCTCTTTAGTGGTGACACATTTTTCATGGTAACCCTTTTCTTGGACTAATTATCATCTTGAATAGATAAAGAGGTAAACACTTTTTCTAGGTTCGATAAATTTTTTTACTATAATTTACAGAGGATATTTCTCATATTTTTCAGAATGTTGTTACCTACCATTATAATAACTAATCTAGTTGTTAATGATAAACAAGTAGTAATTTGATTGACTAAAGTCGATTGTCTATATATTTTATATCTATATGTAACTTTCATATACTTCTATGCAAACATAAACTGACTGATTAGTATAATTGTGTTATAAGTCAATGATGAATGACATATTTTCTAAATTCATCAATAATACACTTCTATAATTGGCTTTTAGATTTGATCTTACAAATCTGTATTCATGAATTATGAATCATATTATGATTTGTTCCCAGAGGGGTTTTACATTCATCTTGTAAATGTTTTCTTAAATATGAAAGTTTCACTATAGGATATAAACAGGAATGTAGTTTTCAGTTGGATATAATTTATGAATGATTATTATTACTAATCGAACAATAAACTATTTGTTTCATTCATACGTCCACATAGATTAATTAAGTACATAATAATGACAGGTCAAAGATGAATTGTTTTAAAGATATACTGTCTTTAACTGGTAGCTTGAAATTTAGAATGTATGTGGTTAGACATTTCTCAACCTTGTACATAATATCAATGTAATGGTTTGTGAATTTTAGGGTACTTAGTGAACTGATAAAAATGCTTATCCCACTTTAAACATGAATACATGGACAAATTTATTTAGATGTAACGATAAGACTATTTGTTAGTATATACCTTAAAAGAGTGACGGTCATCAGAAATGGTGATAAAAATATCCACTCCAGTAGAATTGAAAATGTTCTTATAGTTCGTCAGTTTCATTAAATAGTTTTTGTTTTCACTTATGTAGAGTATACATACCAAGTTGTTACAATCGATGATGTATAAAGTTGTCCTGTAGTGTACAACAATTTGTAGAAAATCTTTTAAGGATCAGAAACCAAAGGACTTTACATGAATTTGAAACTATCTCGAAACAACCTGCTCTTCTCCCCCCCCCTTAGATAAGAACATATTTTGTAGAATAACGTAAGCATTAATTGTAACATCTAATTTTGATGTAATTAAAGTCATCGGTTTCTATGTTAATTTTGGAAAACTTTCAACAAGGTTCCATTATAATTTCATTACTTTAAACTTATTGAAATTATCAAAATATCACATTAACTAGTCTTGTAAATCATATACTGCCAAGTTACATACATCATTATCTTTTGTTAATAAATATGTTATATCTGTCAAGATTTCAAAATATTCTACTAAGTATCCTCTTTCATTAGATTTTGTTAATTACTCTGAAATTATATGTGTGAATGAGTACAAACTTATGCTTGAATTATATTCATAGTCCATCTTGATATCTAATAATTAAACGAAAAGTCTAGGTCTTGAAAAGATCGGAAATGAAGAAACGTTTAATTTTATTTTATGATGAGTACAACCTTATCACATTAGTTACTAAGCACCTACATATGTAAACAGAATTTTGGACAAAATAGAAAGTATATGGTATCACAGCGTATTGAACATTTTACTTGTTTATAGTTACACAATATGCTTCTCCCCCCCTTAAGATTCATTCATACGTATATACTAGTATCATTTACAGGGTAGATAGTAGCTATTCATTTCATACTTTATGTTTCGACAAAATTGAAAGTACTTACAGTTTCAAGGAAATAGTGATATACTATTCAGTACAATACCGAGAGCATTAAAAATAATCCAGTGCTTCTTCCTATTTTTTAATATACTTGCATGTTAAGATTTGATTTGTATAGGTAAAACTATTATATTACCTGACGTTTATCACTCCATATTATTGACATTATTGGTTGCTATTGACGACATAATTTTGAACAATTTCTGTCTTTAGATGCACATTCTGAGTAGATTACCTCGATGGAGCTATTTTTATGCCACGATTTTAATAGTAAATGGATTTTGAATCAGCATCGAATTCAGGTGACACGCTTTATTCAGATATCTCATAATAACACAAACATTATACTCATTCTTAGCTTTTTGAACTAATTATCTTAATAGATAAGGCATTAAGAGTTTGAAACGGACTTCAAGTAAAAGTGTAAATATCAACATTGGGATGTAAACATATCTATTTGCAAAGACTTCAGCCTAAGGTATATTTTTCATCACGTGTAGATATTCTAGAATTCTTTCCAAATCTATCTACTTACTCATAACATTTAACTTTAGCATGTTTTATTCATATAACGAAAATCGAATAACAAAAACAGGAATATCACACGCTGTCTAGTGTGAATTGTGTATGCCGTGAATATAAGAAAAACAAAGATTGTTCATTTATTAAAAATTACTTTCGCCTTCCCCCACCTTCAGCAACTCATTTAGTGCTTATAAACAGTTATAATGTTCCGTCTCTTAGTTTGATTGTTTTCTTAATAATTAAGTCATGCGTACTTTAGTTCCTTTCATTGACAAGCAAGAAAATGTGATGGATATGCAAAACATAATAGACTTAAATTTTTCGTCGCACGAATATTAATGTTTTCAATATTTTTGAAACATAAATATTAGTAGTAATAATAATATGTATCCTCGTAAACAAACAAATAACTGGGTACTAATTCAGCAAGCTGAAATCCCTAATAAAACAATAATCTGGATTTTTCATGAAGATCTTTCAAAGTACTTCTAGTTTTACTGCTTTGATGATACATTTTAGACACACAACAAATTCTTCTTCATAGGAGATGCAAACTTATCATCTGTATAGTTTCATATTCTATTAGTTTAGAAAACTTTCTAGTTTGTTGGTATCAGTAACAAACTTAAGCTGGTTACTGAGCTTAAGCATTGGATAAGTAGTTTTCGAAATTAAGTAATATCTCTTTAATATTCCAATGAAAGAAGATTGAAATTTCTGATGTTTTGTTAATTAGTACAAGCTATTTCTTCAATTTGTTATTCATATTCCTTTTTTTAGATAAATAGTTACCTTTCCATTAAAAAAATGGCATGTTCTTAATTGATGCACATGGTTTCAATATCCTTGTTTACGTGTAATCAATATCCATGACTGATTTCTGCACACTTCAGACAACTTAGAATAGGGTAGAGTATTTTGAAAATAGAGGAGAAATAAAAATTACTGCTTACTTTCAATCAGGATGTTTTTTACCTTCAACTAATTCATATGTATATTAGTTAAGATATATAGTTTAGTATAATTGAACAGCTGTCTACTTATTTCAATGATTAGATAGGAAAACTCGAAAGAAAGTATTAAGTGAAATGAACTAACTCTCTTACTATGTCTACATTTCTTTCTTCAATTATAACAATTCATTCTATGCATTGGTGTTTATACACTGTTTACCTACAGAATTAAAATTAACACTTCATTAGTTTGTATACTTCTTTCAGTTAGTTAGATGAGATAATCTGAATATTTATAAAGAAAGTTTTGCTTTCAAGTAACTAGAATATTCATTTCTGTGTTACATGTAGACTTTTCATAAGTCCATAAGTACTACTAGACTATAAATTTGTTGAATCTTCAATAAAAACCAAATTTTTATAAGAGGAATATAGGAATATTTATATCATATAGTTCTAATTAGTGTATGTTATTGATATCACAGAATGCAACACCATTTAGTACAGAACATAGACGTTTAATAAATGGGTCAACTCGTATTTTCCTAACATTTATCATTGTTTATTCATTTAGAACAAAATATTAGAATGGTTAAATAGATAATGAGGTTAGTTTAAATATTAAATATCATTTTTGTAGGTGGCTGTAGAATTAAAACAATTAAACCATTAAGTTGTTTGTATTAATCAAAGATTGATATTGATTGCATACTATTGAAATTCAAGGAGAACTGGATTGCTGTTTGGTCCGAGTATGAGACTTCCCCCCCCTGGTGGACATTATATGCCTACGATTTTGCAGGGTAATTGAGCCAAGGCTTTTTATATGTCATAACTAACGCTAAGCTATTTTGCACCACTAAGCAGGTGTTCAATGGTAGAATTCTCATTTCCACCAATCCGTTTCAATAAGACTTTTTATTTTTGCCAGCCAACTCAAATGAGCATATTCTATGTTCCCTAACTTTAGAAATATCTCTTTGAAAAGTATTCATGATTACATTATTCAACTTTAAGTGATTATGTTACATTAGGAAAATGGAAAGTCACTGTTTATTTATCAGCGATATGGTTATCAAATTTCAATTTTGAGTTCATTAACTGTGTTACAAAACAAAATCAGTTCTCTCTCTTTATTTGACATTTTTCTGTTTATTGAATTATCTGGCACACAAAGTTTGTTATAGTTTGGTAGGTTGATATGCCTCTAAAACTGTTCAATTAGCTACTCTTCAATAACCGGTATGAAGTTGCATTAGTAAGAGTATTGAACGATAAAATTTACACTTTTCCGTTTACAATCTGAAACTTATTTACCAAGCAAATATTTCATATTATTAGATTCATTGGGGATACTTTAAACTTTTAAGTTTATTGGAATAATTTTAATGAAATTTAAGTTATAACAGTTCGCTGTGAAGATTGATGATTATCTTTTAAAAATCAGTAACTACTAAACGGCTATCCCTCTTTAATTGTTTCTCAGTACCATGTTTCACTACAGTACTAACTACTCCGATAGCATCAAGGCTTCGCAACGCTTAACCGTTGCACAACTGAGTCTGCATCCGATGTTTGATATTTTAAACTTCTATTTAGTCGCAGTTTCCGGTGAAGCTCAACCATGTAGGGTCTTATGCGGTTACCAACTTATGGAAATAGATGAGTTCTCATAAGTACATAGCGAAACAGACTAAAGTTAAATATATCGCTCTTTGGTATAATGGTTAAATGTTCACTTCGAAACCTGTTGGTGGTAGGCCTGATTATCTCATGGGGTCATGGGTGTTCATTGCTGATGAGTTCCATACTCTAATGAAACAGCTACCTAATGTTTCCTAGTTTCAATGAGTATCTAGGCTGAAATAACATTTTCAGATTTTCTCATTTTAAGTTTTCAGTTACTGCCTAATCTATGAATTGATATGTTAACGCAATCTAAAGTACGTAATTGTAAAAAGCATTAGAATACTTTATGTTTTAAAACATATATTTAGGTTATTTATAAAAATCACAAGTTTGTTCATATACGCTGAATACTAATTGCTGGAAAATTATTTTATTTTCATGATGCGTGTTAACATAACCAAGGCTGTCAATATGTTTGTCTTGAATCACTGCTATACGTTTAGCATGTTTCATTACTTGGAAGCTTATTGAAATAATTTGTATTAAAGTTAAGACTCAATAGCCTAAAAAGTAGGTATTGGAAAACCACCAGTTCATATATTTATAGAAATAAAATGAATACATATACTATCAGTGTCTCTCGACTATCAAATAACATGTGACAATACAAGTAGTTGACATTTCAAAATGCTATAATGCATTCAAACATCACTTACACACCAGAAAATAGGATTTTTTAATTAAGGAAATATTGCCAGATCCTGTCAAATTTACAAAAAAATGCACGGATTTTCTAACTTTTTAACAATTTGCAAGTAACTGCAAGACTGAATAATTATGTTATTGTTATAGTTCACAAAGGATGGTTCGTTTTGCTATTTATGTTATATATGAAGTTCAATAGTTTCACTTACTAGGTGAGAAGATATACTGAGCAACAATATGATTTTAATGTCTATATGCTAATAGCATTCATTATAAGTAAATACGTAATATTCGTACTTTATTGATAATCAATCGCAGATGTCTTTGAAAAATAGCTGACATTTATTGGAACACCTGGATAAATAATATTGAGGTGAGATCCAAGGTGTTGGTATTATATGGTAGATCAATTTATGTAGTTATTAGGCATTAATGACTGAGGTATTCGGAACATACATTACGTATGCTTAGACACCGCTTACGTTCATGGACGACTGCTGACTGATCTATGATTAGAGTGGAAGAAAAATAAGGCGAATAAACCTAAACGTAACACTACTTGATTAAATCATTGACAGTTGGCGTGATTCGTGTTTGGATATGTAGATTACTTGTCTGGTGTTTCCATGACTACTATGACCAATCAATGTGGATTACTGGATGTTATGAATCAGAATCTGTCACAGATTGTGTAAATTTGTTTAATTTTCGTCCTTGCCTTAAAATGTGAGCATAAAAATACTCATGCTTAATTTCTGCGGATTAATTCTTGTTACTTGTATCATATTCTATTTCTTCATTTGTACGTTTACCACTGAAATTCCTCCTGTGTTAATTGTTATTGGTAACTTTGACTGATCCTAGGTTCTATACTTCAAGTGACTATGTAACCACAAATCCATAGAATCCGTACAAGTATGCTCGATTAAGAAATACTATTTTCCCTATTGATGGAACAAAAGAGTTTTTAGTTTAGCTTTTAGTTATTGAGTAGATATTTATTAGTAACTAAGCATTACGTAGAATTAAAGGAAACACTGATAGAATAAAATTACAGTCAAATTTTGCAATAAATACTCATGTTTGAGCAAATATTGATGAATACATGCTTTTATATCTTTTGATGTAATAGAACTTCGAAATCAAATGATAATAGTGTTCAATCATCTCAACTACATACAAACTATATACCTGTTTCAGAAAATTCAAGACTACAGAATTCAACACAGCATATTTTTCGACTTGAAGGTTCATTACAAAATTCACAACAAAATTACAAAACATTAGGATTTAAATTAATAAACAGTCACTTCAAAGTTGAAAATCATACTACACACTATTCACATTGTCCTATTACTGAAGTAAGTAAATTTCAAGAACCATTATATCAAACGTCATTATCTAAAACTACATGTTCACCAGTAACATCAATTGTCTCTCATATTCAAGGAGTTAATAAACTATTAAATAATTTAACTTCATCTAATCAACAAGTTTTGCAAAGAACATATCTTCCAACACTTTATAATTATCCTACTACAGTAACTTTTCATCATACTGGAATACAAAGAAATATACAGACAAATTCAAATTATATTCGTACTCATACAAATCAGAAAATAGATGAAAGTCTACTTTATACAGAATTAAATTGTCGTAAAACTGAATTTCAACATTTTAATTCAACTGGTGAAATAATAAAAAATAAATCTCATTTATCTTGTCCTGATTATTCACGATCAATTCGGTGGGCTGCAGAAAAAGGTTTAATATCTGCTGCAAAACAGCAGCAAATTCTTTTGGAATCATCAAGAGAGAAAACCTCTCCATTACAGTTGGTAAGTTTTAAGTTTTGTCGGTTAGTTTATACTTTACACCATTTTTACTTAACGGTTAAAACTATTTTCTTAAAAATAATCTTGAAATAATCAGTGAATGCACAAATTATTCAGCCTAACTTTTGCTTTTATATTATCCACAAATTAAATGCCTCTGTAATAAGCAAATAACGCTAAAGTTCCAGTTCTAAACAGAAAACAACACAGTTAATCCTTTGAATCAATTAATGAAGAGAACCCAGTAGTTTCCATAAAGTTTCTCATATTTTTCCGGTCAACGGAACGATTCCTCTCCCCCCCCGAACAACTAAGAATCTGTACTAATGATTATTTGAGTCTCTTTCTGCATCAACTAGAGAACTGTTTAGTGTTTTGATTTTCTTCATTGAGAGTAGCAGTATCTGCAGGATATTCTGTTTAACGCAGACAGATTTCAGCTATACTGATCAACATGCTTCACTGAGTAATTTAACTAAATTGAAGTTTTTAATGGAATATAAATTTTTAATTTTTTTCATTCATGTAGATTCATTTATATTCATCTACATAACTTTACAGAATTTTTTATAATAGTAACTGGGTGTTTGTGGAGATTGTTGAATGTAAATTTAATATCACGAATAGGTTTGAGTCAGATAACCATTGATCACCTGGAAGCATTAGACAGCCTGTTTTGTCCTTAGTATGGGACTCCTCAGCATTGTGTATTCACAACCCTAACAGCAGTCGAAGCCTATGACCATCTGACTTCAGGGTAACAGCTTTACCATTAAGCCACCTAATCGTCTCCAAACGGTTGAAATATCTAGTTCAGTTTATTTGTGATACATCTATTGCTATCAGTGGGTTACTGCTTCATACCCAACATAGTTGAACTACACTGACTGCACCCCCTCACAAGAACTCCGGAAACTACCTCTTGGGATTAGTCACTAGTAAGCTGAATTAGAAATACGAACCTTTGAAAGCTGACTTAGTGGTCTATTGCTAAAGGGTTCGCCGCGAAGTCAGAGGGTACTGGGTCTGATCCCCAATCAGGTCATGGGAACGGACAGCCGAAGAGTCCCATAGCAAGACAAAACATGATATCTATTGCTTCCAGGTGATAAACGGTTGTGCGATTCAGACCAATGCGTGATAGGAAATCGCATTTTTTAGATACTCTGAGCATAAAACTTAATTGTGTAACATAATGAATGATTCCGTTGAATATATTTTCACACGAAGGTCCTATATATTGTATTCAAACTGACAAGTTAATCGGTATCCAGTAAAGTGGGAGTCAGTAAACATGTAACTTTTAACATCCTAACCAATTATAACACACATTTAATACATTAGTTTATGCCTTAACAGTATTCAGTGTATATTGCAACTGAGTAACTTCGTTATTTCAAAAAACGAAGGAACGACGTTGACGACAAAAAAATATGTTACTCATGAAACTATTCAATTTAAATCCAGAACTGTGATTACATCACTAGTCCAATTGTAGTTGTGTTGACGATAATATGAGAAAATATACTTTAATCTGTACAGAATTTATTTAGGCTACATCAATTTAAAGAATTTATATCCTTCAAAGAAATTGCCCCTGTTTAAGATCAGTAAAATTCCTAGTTGACTAAACGAAGTTAAAACCATTGATAAGGAGTGAGGATAAGATCTACAGAAACACTTCATCTTATATGATATCCGTCAATATAGCAAATTGTGTCTCAGATATTTCGTGTAGTCAAAATGTTAAACGTTATGAATGAAAACTTTATATTTACCCTTGGAGGTGCAATACATCTAGCTAACAAGCATATTTTCCACCATCATATTCTCTGCTATCTCTAAACAACATTTTAATGTCTTTTATAACTGTATATTTGAATAAAGGGAGATATTTCTGTTTTACTGTTCAAAATACCCATCACATTTAGCTAATTCATCATTACACATCAAAATTTTGTATAAATTAGGCTGGATTATAACTAACAATTATAATGTAGGAAGTGAGTTTTGTCTTATTTGAGACTCATCAGCTAGAGGTGTTCACATACTTCAGCTAAATCTCTGTAGAAAAGCAATTCATTTAGTCCTTAAATGTACTGAAGTACTAACTTCTCTTCTATTTTTAGTAATTGATTAGTATAAAGCCATTTTTCTCTTTTTTTCACTATTATTATTTATTAATTAACCATTATTACAACAGTGTATTATTGTTCTTCATATTCGATTAAGTACCGTAAATAAATTATGTTTATTAAAACAGTTTTTATCTCTAGTCATTTACTTCCTACATAACACCATCTTTATAAATGATATTCCTAAGTAATTCTGACACAATGCCACTTTATTTTAGTTTATTACATGTCAATGCTGATATCACTAACTGAACCGAACTAGACAATCAGTGATCACCTGGAAGCACTGGACAGCTGTTTCGTCCTAGTATGGGATTCGTCAGCAGTGCGCATCCACGACCCTGTTGGGGATCGAACTCAGGACCCTCTTGTTCATGTGTTAAGCTAACTTGTGATAATTGTTTTGATCAATGTATTTAGTGATACAAAACATGACTTCATTTAATAATAGACTATTCCATGAAAAAAAGTTACCTATATACTATGATTGTACTTTTTGAATAGATGACAATGTCATGAAGAATATATTCTTCGTTGAATATACATTACTATTCTGATGATGTGGCTTTTCTTAGTTGGATTATTTGATTATGGGAGTTTTTATGTTTTTTGTAGTAAACAGTTTATTAATTTGATCTGTTCTTGTAAAATTAGTTAAACACTCTTATAGAGTAAAGGTTCAAGCAGAAAAATCAAATTAAAATTTTCACATAAGATAATCAACTATTATAGGATCTAAGTAGAAGTAATTTAAGGGGGGTTGTTATGGAGATAGTTAATTTGTCAATGCTGATATCACGAATTGATCTGAACCAGACAACCATTGATCACTAGGACGAAACAGCTGTCCAGTGCTTTCAGGTGATCAATGATTGTCTAGTTCAGATCAATTCGTGATATCAGCATTGATAGAAGTAATTTGTTTACATGAACTCATTCATTAGTTAATAGTTATGTTTCTTTCTTTTTTTTTTCTTTTCATTTTGACATAACTACTTTACACCTGTAACTCTATTAGACATAGACACTTAGAAATACATTGAATACATGAGTATACAATTGAATTCTTTCTTTGAGATTAGATTACTTCAAAAACATTTTTCTTATTCTTAAAGTAACCTCATTTTCTCATTGACCTTGTTAACTACTAATAATAAAACATTTTTTTTTATTTCGAAAAAATATAATGAATTCAAATCCAAAAATAAATTTTTTTATTTTTATTATTTTTTTTTAAAGTGTAAAAAATATGAATTCAATTGATCAATTAATTGATCAATTCAATAATTTGTTACATAGAAACAGTTATACAAATCAAGTAACATTTTGATGATAATATTACATCATCTAATTTATTTATTCAATAATTTAAGCCGAATGAATATGAAACTAATAAAAAAATTTTAGTTATAAAATAGAATATTTTTTCTCTTCTTTGAATGAATAAACCACTCCAAACTATAAACATTCATGTGAGAAGATAAAAGAAGGACATCATTTTCCGACTTATTAAACAATGAAATGAAATGAAAGTGAACAAAAAAAAAAAGAAAATTGTTTTTGCCATTTACTTTTGAGTACATTCCTTTGGGATAATAACAATAATAATAATAATAATTCAAGTATATTGTAGAATAGATACTTCATAGAATGTTTTATGATGTTGTTATTGTATAGATATAATGTAACTTAATATTTTGTTACCATATGATATACGCTTTCAATTGAGTTCATTCATTTATTCGCCTGTTTTCCGTCATAGAGCTTAGGTTACCGATCAACATTTTCCAATCAACTTTATCCTGGGTTCTAATTTTCAGTTCATTCATTCTATGTCTGCCTCCGACTCTCAGTACAATGTGTACTTTGATATTCCTCTCCTCCTTTGACTTTGAGGATTTGCCTTGTAATATAGTTTAGTGATTTTCATAATGTGCTTCCTATTCATCTCTAGCACATTTTTCTAAATTCGTTCTTCAGCTGAAAGCTAATTGACACAGTAGGTTGTTGCTGACGATGGCTAGTCAACGGATTCAAAGTATCTTGATTAGACAACTGTATATAAATACATGCTATCTTCTGAATAATGGTTTTCGTAGTTCTCCAAGTTTTTTTGCCATACAACAAAACTGTCTTGACGTTTGTGTTGAAAATTGTGACTTTAGTGTTGACATGTGTTTGTTTTGAGTTTTAGACGTTCGCCAATTGTAGAAGTATTGCGATTACCGTATCAATCTGTTTATTTACATTGAAATCAGTTAAGATCCTGCTTTGTTTACCAATCATGCCGATGATATACGCATAAGTTTCTTTATCTTTCAGAACTTCTTCCTTAGATAATGTGATTTAGTTAGTGCTCACTGTATTGTTTCTAAAGATTTTGCTTGCTGATCGTAGAATAGAAGAACTAGGTTAACTACAATGTCTGAATCGTTTATTTGCATACAAACTGAATACTACATACTGTGCCTATCACTAGATGCTACGGTTTTAATAATGTGTAGCGAATAGAAAAACAAAAACATATTCTGTTCTTGTCTAGTTTATCAGTTTTGTTTAGTATAAAAACAATTAAACAACAGTATAAATTGTAAAGATATGGTGTATTAAACGTTTTATGACTACTTACTTACGCCAGTCAAGCCTCACAGAGGAGCATAAGCCGCTCACCAGTATTCGCCAATGAACTCTGTCCTGAGTAATCCTTTCCACCTGTTTCCAGTTGCTATTCATTCTTTTATTGTCTGATTACAATTCTCGACTCATTGTGTTCTTTGGCCTTTCTCTTCCGTTTCCCAACAGGATTCCAAGTTAGTGCTGGCCTCGTGATGCAGTATGATGATTTCCACAATGTATGTCCTATCCATTTCCAACGTCGTTTCCTGATTTCCTCTTTAGCTTAAATATAGTTTGTTCTCTTCCACAGTAGGCTGTTATTGATGGTTTCCGGTAAACGAACATTCATTATATTGCGTAGACAGCTGTTTATAAACACCTGTACCCTTCTGATGATGCTTGAAGTAGTTCTCCATGTTTCAGCTCCATACAGGAGAACTGTCTTGAAGTTCGAATTAAAGAGTCTGACTTTGAGGTTGGTTAACAGTTGTTCTGAGTTCCATATGTTCTTAAACTGTAGAATTGCTATCATCGCGTTGCCAATCCTTGCCTTTACATCTGCATCGGATCCTCTTTGCTCATCGATGATGCTCCCCAGGTACGTGGGAGTATCCACTTCATCCAGGGTCTCTCCATCAAGTTCGATTGGGTCTGTGTTCCCTGTGTTGTATTTGAGGATCTTGCTCTTTCCCTTATGTATGTTCAGGCCTTCTGATTCTAAGGTTGCTGATATATTGGTTGTCTTCACTTGCATTTGTTGGTGTGTATAGGCTAGAAGAGCTAAATCATCCGCAAAGTTCAAATCATCAAGTCACATACTACTACTTGTCCACTAAATTCCATGCTTTCCCTCAGATGTGGAGGTTTTCATGATCCAATCAACCACTAGAAGGAAGAAAACAGGCAAGAGTAGGCAGCCTTGTCTCACCTCGGTCCTCACTGGGAATGCATCTATCAACTGTCCTCCATGTGCGATTTTGCCTTGAGAATTCTGAATGATGTTGACTAGTTTCTCTAGTATGCCGTAATGTTGAAGAACTTTCCATAGTGTTCTCCTGTCTACACTGTCAAGCACGTTCTTATAATCAATGAAGTTGATGTACAGTGACAAGTTCCATCCATTTGATTGTTCGACGATGAGCTGTAGTGTTGTGATTTGATCTGTGCACGACTGATCCTTATGGAGACCACCTTGTTGATCTCGAAGTTGAGCATCCACGAAATCTTTCATTCTGTTCTTCTAAAGACTTTTCCTGGTACTGGCGATAGTGTGATTCCTCTGTAGTTCTCACATTTGCTCAAGTCTCCTTTCTTTGGTATATTGATAAGGTGTTCTTCTTTCTAGTCTGCTGGCACTTGTTCTTTCCACCCAGATCCTCCTGGAGAAAAGGTAGAGCACCCATGCCGCTACATCTATGTCTGACTTGAGTACTTCAGCTGGTATATTGTCAGGTCCTGCTAAGTCCCATTTTTGATCTGTCTGATAGCCATATAGATTTCTTCCATCGTTGGTGGAGTGACATCTATCGGAATAACTGTAGATGCTGCTTTGATGTCTGGTGGAATCGGTGGAGCTGGCCTATTCAAGAGTTCCTCAAAGTGTTCCATCCATCAGTTCGTTTGTCCTTGGATCTTGGTGATTGCTTTGCCATCTTTTTTCTTGACTGGTAATTCTGGTTTACTATATTTGCCTGCCAGTTTCTTTGTTGTCATATAGCTGTTTCATATTTTCTTCTCTTGCAAATTTTTCCGCTGTCGTTGCAAGTCGTTCAATATATTTCCATTTGTCAGCTCTAATGCTCTTCGTTACTTGCTTATTTGCTTCTGTAAATTCACTTTTTGCCTTGATTTTCTCTGCTCTTGTTCGGCTGTTGTTGATTTCTGACTTTTTGTCCCTCTTTTCTTGAGCTTCGCTCGGGGTCTCAGTGGAAATCCATTCCTTATAATGGTGTTTCTTGCCGCCTAGAGCCTCCTGACAAGTTGAAATCAGTGCCTCTTTGATTCCTTTCCAGTTTCCTCCATAGTGGTTTCTTTTGCGTTCAGTAGATCTTGTAAAGCTTGAAACATGTTGTTGAGAGTTATTTTGAATTCCATGAGTTTGTCAGTATCTCGAAGAAAGGCCGTATCGAATCGTTGTAATGCTGTTACTCCAGTTATCCATAGCTTCTTTAGCCTCAGTTTTATTTCGGCAACCATCAGGTGATGGTGTGAAGCTATATCAGCTTTTCTCCTGGGTCCCATATCTTTCACTGATATTCTGAATTTTTTATTGATGCATATATGATCTATTTGATTCTCCGTAGTATGATCTGGTGAGACCCATGTAGCCTTGTGTATGCGTCTGTGAAAGAATATGATACTGTAATGATATTTTATGACATTTTATATTTGCAACTTGATTTTGTTGTTAATCTACTTATAGCAACTTAAAAAAAATATTTATTTGCTTTTCTTATTTCTTTTCTAAACGCATTAATGAGAACTTTATTAGGTTGTCAACCGAATTAAAAACTACACAAGCTTAAACGTAACTTACATAAAAATGTTTATAGTGAAAAACTTCATCATGATTCTTTGCCTCCTTTTTGGCTGCGATAGTATATGAGCTCTCTTGAGTGTTAAATGTAGAGAGTTATTGAGTACATACATTTTACTGGCATTTCATATGAATTCACTATTACGCTATTTAGTTAAAGACTTCAAAAGACCCATTTCTTAAATTTTCTATCTTTTACTACTATTGCCCTATGATCACTGTATTTGTATTGAAGGTGGGGTTTATTTATGAACTCTGTTCTGTTAAGTTGATAATAATATTAGAATTACTCGTCGCATTAACTTTGGAAAATGTTTCGTTAAACCGTTTTCTGATATCTTTTTGAACTAACATCGGTTCTTTATTTCAATATACAATAGATAAGATGTGTAATTAATTGCATTAGGATCTGATTTATTCAGACAGTGTTTTCGAAATATTTCTACGAAATTTAACTGGGATTTGATAAACTAATTTTCTCTGAATTACACTATTGATTTGAATTTATCAAATGAAATTGACATTTTTATAAATTGCAAACTTAGATTACAAATGTTATAACTAAAGGAAAACTATATTGAATATAAAGTCATACATATATATTCAGCTGGGATGGTTGTGACTGGTGGAGTTCAGATTTGTCGAAAGTGAAACATTTATCACCAATGACAGTGGATGATTGTCTCTCCATATTTCACAAATTGATGGTAGTGGGAGTTCTACTACTAGATACCGACCCAGTGGTGCAGATGGTTAGGCATTCGCCGTCAACCTGAAGCCCCAGGTGTGGAATCTGGGGTGTCCACTGCTGAGGAGTTCGACACTAAATCAAAACGGCTGTCCAGAGCTCCCTGGTTTTCAATGGTACCCTGTCAACGTCAGTCTGTGACATTCAATCAACTTTATATATATATTAAAATGATGTAGCTTCGTGGACATAGGCATTAAGCTTAGTTGCTTATATTCGTCATTAATTAATTAATTGGGTTTCACTGTAAACCAGTAAGCATCAAACAAGACTCACTCATGACAGTAGGCACCCTCGATTCTGCCAGAGAAACGAGTTCAGGGTCTTCAGGTGTCACTATGAGCGCATAACACTAAATCCCAATAACAATCTGAAATCACCCCAACCACGACTCTCCACTAAAACTTAATAGATATCGTGTAGTCATTAGTGAGCTGATTATTGTGTTTGAATTGTAGGGGTTTTGTAGAGACAAATATATAGTTAAGTTGTCTGTATTCGATAAAGGTTGATGTTGGATAGGTACATTGGAACCTAAATGCTCTGGGTTCGGTCTTCTGGCAAAATCGAGGATGAATACTGAAACAGAGAAGTCCCATACTTGAAGGAAATGTATGTCCAGTAGTAGGCAACCAACATAACTTTATAACCAAAACAAACAGTAAAGTATTTTGCATAAAATAAGTGTTGTTAAAGTTTACTGAAACATCTATAATTTACTTGTTTTTATTCATTATATATTGTTCTTATTTGGGTTACATTTGGTACCATTCCCTGTCAAAACAGGTGTGCATACTCATGAAATGTCCTATACTGGGACAAAATGATTGTACAGTGTTCACTAGTGCTCACAATGTTAAACAGTACCGAGATCAATCTCTGACGATATAAACAATAAAATCAATTATCAAACTTGACGATACTATCTCAACTCAACACTAATCATTATTACGAAGCCCCTACGTAGGTCGCTTATCAATAAAATTATGACATTAGTATTAGGCTTACATAATTGTCCAATATGTTAGAGTATACTTTTGTTAAGGCGGAAGAAAAATATGAGATCACAATCTAATTCAACATGTAAATGAATATTTTTTTAAATATTTATGCTATTTGTATGATAGTTGGAATGATATTTCTTGGATTCACTTGATGATCTATTCATTCTGTAAAATATGAAACTTGGTTATGTATTTAGTTCGATTCGGTTTTTATTCAGTAAATAGTTAATTGTATGGATTCAATGTAAAGTCAACTATATTTTCCAATAAATTAATGATACATCCTAATTAGCATCTGTAAAGTAAGCCAAAGAATCTAATGTTTTCATGTATAGTTTTCATTTCTTATTGAAGATATTTAACTGTTTTCATTAGCTTCTGCTTTAAATCGACCATATTGTCACTTATTATTCAAATTACAACAACAGTCTTCTGTTACTTCTATGATCTATCGTTAAGAAACAATGTATTCTAGGAAATAAGTAATAAGTATTATTTTACATCATTTTATTCATTACACTTAATCTTCCTTCATCCGAATATTTGTTTTGTATTCATATAGTATAATTCACCTCAATATGTATTTATTCTTAGGATAATCAAGATCACCCTAACAATCAAAATTGATGCACAACCTGATAGAAGTTAACATCATAAACAATAACAACTCCAGATTCATAGACTATAATCTAATATCAAAGATATTTCTGCTTTGAACTTGGCTATTCACTTTGAATTATTCATAAATTTAGATTTATAAATGTAGAACTAAATGAGACTTTTTTCGGAACGAATATTTTTCGTTCATAATTGCTTTGTTTTAATACAAATGGGAATTTTTCGACTATTAATATTTAATACATTGTCTGAATGAATTTCATGATTATATATAAAGATAGGATGATGATAATAATAATTAACTACTATTCTAGACTACTTAAATATGACATTCCATGAACATAGATGTTGAAATAACTAAGAATGTTATTGACAGTGACTACGAGATCTTTGAATACATTTTGTGTTCATCATATTTGAAGTGTAGAAATCCCATAGAAAAGCAATCAATCGACTAAATGAATAGTTTTAATAAATATTGCAACTGGATATATATGTATTCAGACATTGTCGCATCTATGATTGTATCTCATATATGATATTTAGTCAAACATACCAATACGAAAACAACCTTACATCTCAATCTAACTGTAATATTTTTCATACAATAGCCAACGATTTTTCTCAGAATGTTTTCTTCATATTCAAAGTTTCGACTATTCCGATAAAATTTCATCATTTGCAATCACATCAGAATACTCGTCAAGTTATTGCATATAAATGAACCATGTAACGTAATGACCTAAATGACTGACTATTAAGTGATATTAATTTTGCTAACAAAGCATCATTTAAGTTATTTAAAAATAAGGAGACCCGTATTTATTTTATCACTTGTAATGTAGTCAACTACTAGACAGAGAAGAATGAAGTTAAATGAAATCTGAAATAAAACATGAACAATTTAGGTTTATGAACCTGACAAATGTTTGCAAGTAGCTTTTCCTTGTTCAGTTGACGAATTGTCAACAACATTACCGTAGTAATTAGGTGAATACAAAACGTACTGATGGTGCAAAATTAGTCAGTCACTTCTGAAGTATTGAATCATGAGGTTTTTGTTTACGGCTTTTAATGATAAATGTCCTTCATTAAATTATGAATAACAGTATTCATGACATTATTTGTAATTAAGTCATAAATATTCCTGAAAGTTATCAGAATTTCTGTTTTTTGTTTACTGTTACATAAACACTATATGACAACTGGAAATGAAAGAATTCGGGTCAATCAATCTATTCTTAGTTGTTGATTATATAACTGGCTATATTTTGATGACAAAGTAATCGCTAATGAATACGTCTTATACTATATTGTCTAAAGCATAATGAGTATTCGGTTAAACTCTACGTGTTATGCTAAAATTTTAAGGTATTGACATAAAGGTTAGCATAAATATTATTATTTTTTTCAATTGTACTGCATATAAAATAAAATCTTATATTTGAGTTGAATCGTGACTTGTAAGTGGAATCCATGATGCGCGCTTCGTCCTATTTGGGGCTCATCAGCTGGGTGTATTCGCATCCTAATGTTGATGTTCACACTGGGATTCAAACTCGATCCGCTTCTTGTTGAACGTCACCACGTTCACCACTAGGCTATTGTGTCGAGACA
Organism: Schistosoma japonicum; assembly: GCA_025215515.1. Classification (NCBI taxonomy): domain Eukaryota; kingdom Metazoa; phylum Platyhelminthes; class Trematoda; order Strigeidida; family Schistosomatidae; genus Schistosoma; species Schistosoma japonicum. The sequence continues at coordinate 61,654,934 of CM046061.1, read as the reverse complement.
GTCACACTTGTGCAATGGGTACATATATAATTTAGAATAAGCTTGTATTCTTCTGTTGATTTGTTATAGACTGAAACTAGTCAGCCACTGTTGCCATATATGCATCCTGATCACAAGTAGGACTGCTTTGACACAGTAGCCTAGTAGTGAACGCGGTGACGTTTGGCACGAAGCGGACTGAGTTCGAATCCCAGTGTGAACATCAACATTAGGATGCAGGTACATCCAGCTGATGAGCACAAATAAGACAAAACACGCATCATGGATTCCACTTACAAGTCACAACCCTACTTACATATAATTTGTGTACTATCGCTATACAAAGGCGATTTGCTCAGGATGGCAACAGAGACTGACCAATTTCAGTCCATTATAATACAACGGGAAGATACAAGCCTATTCTAAAATAAAATCTTATTTTTTGAACCAAATTAAGTGAACGTATCTATTTGTTAAATTATATCGTGTCGGCTAAATTTGTTTCATCAGATACTTAAGATGATGTCATAAAATTAAATTATGTTCATAGATTTTGTCTCATTATTACCAATACACAGAATTATCTTGAATTTCATGAATTATTACTACTTTCATTGATGCACTATAGCTGGAGGCTATAAGTATTCACTATGAATACTAACTATTTTGCATAGTTCATATAACTCTTCAGAATATAACTGTAAGTAAATACGGTACAGATTTTTTAACGATCAATGAAATTCCACTTATTTATGCCTACTACATACATCGTAAAAGAGGAATATGCTAATGAAAATCTTATGAAAAATAAAAAAAAAACAGTACAAATGTATGTAAATCTAAAATACATAATTGCTGTAAAAATTATGTTAGTAATGTATGCATGTTAATGTAAATTGCTTATATTTATTAATACTATTATAATACAAGTAAAGCACATTAGTTGCTGAGTCATCAGTAGTAGTGATACTGTAGTACTAAACAATGTTATTTCTTTGAATGTAAATGCGTAAATTGAAGAAATCCAAAAATTAATAATTCCTAATTCTGGAGCCAAGATTAATTATGTTACGTTGAAACATTGGAAGATAATTTTTTATCTGATATCTGTTACTTTTCTGTTTTCATATTATCACCTAATTATCTTTCAATCTCATTTCTCACGTTCAAGAAAACCTCTAAATGCATTTATGTACAGATGAATGAACCATAACTGAAGAATCAACAGTTCAGATTAAGAATAAATAGACCAAAGACTATAATCAGAATAATTTCTCGTTAATAATAATAATAATAATTTATTTCCTTAAATCAGAAGCAAGCCACTTTCAAAGGCAGGATCAACAAAAACATATGACAACAGTAGTGTTTAATTGTTGCGCAGACTGTTTATACTATGATACATAGAAATAATGGAATAATAAACACTGTTTTAAATTGGTTACTTATGTAGCGTCTATTACAAACTAGACCTTGAAATGACCTTGTGATACGCGGAAAATTGCAGGAGTAGGTTCAAGTTGCCATATAGAAGGATCGCATTATGACAGATGTAGATATTCAACGTTTTGAGTAGTATGAAACGACCACTGAGTGCTGAAATGAACAAAAGTAGCTTAAATTGACTTTCATACAAACTATAAACATCGAGTGAATTGCTCATACAATAATTATTTTCAAGCAGCTATCTCATTTGGACTTTTGATATTAAAAATAACTAATGATCATACTATGTTTCTATATATAAATCGTGAGTAGATTAAGGCAATATAATGCTTATGTCATTTAAATTTTATTAATGTTTTAGTGAATCTTGCAGCTGGCAATCATCCTTCGTCAAACTGAATCACCTTGAAGTACCTAAGCCCTAACTGCAATACAATTTTAGACACAGCTCTTTGTCCACATAATTCAATTAAGATCCACATATAACAGTAGAAACTGATCAATATCAGTCCTTAGTATCAGAAATAACGACATGTAACCTCATGAAAATAGATTCGACACGACACAAATAAGTGACTTTCTAGACTTAGTAGTTCTGCAAATGAAATGATAGAGTCTGCTACACTTGGATTTATTTCCATTCCCAGTATGAGCATTAATACTGAAATGCAAGTATATCCAGTTGTTGATTCCTAAAGCATTACAAAGTATGTATCCTTCTTTCAACTATTAGCCTTAATCTAACTTTGATAATAATTACTGTTCATGAAGTTTGTTAGTTATTAATTATCATTACATATATTGCTTATGATTACTCGATATCCCGTGCACCTAAAGAAGATTGATTATCTTCGAGAATTGTTCTTCTGTAGAATAATTCATTATTAATGCTTGTATTCAGGGTGAACATTTTATTCTTATTATTATAACGTTACCCTAGCCTTATCCTTCCATTCAACACATTAACTATCTGTGTATCATTTCTCAATGGTGAACTATGATTAATTGATTGAATGTACGTTACTCCACTTCACATTCACTATCACTTCTATTTTGTATAAATGTTAGTTATGTAAATGATTGACAGTGTGATCTAATTCTATGTATATATAAAGGATTGTATGAAAAACAATATGATTCTGTCTGGTTGGTTCGTCACTCTATGTTCTATCATTTCCGGCCTTGTACCGAGTGGGCATAGGGCAGACATACAGTGATCTACTAAGCACATATTGGCGCTGATGTTGCAGTTACAGTATTTTTTTTTCGCTATAACATTACTTTTAACAAACTGATTACTAGGCAAACTGTACTATAGTAAACATCGTACATTCTGTAATTTTTCAGTAGTCAGAAGAATAAATATTTGGCATTGCTTGGTATTAATCACTTCAAAAAGAGATCATCAAATTAAGAATAACGATGTCTCTCTACTAAAGTCACATAACTGATGATTACATGAACACCTTTTTTGATAACGTTTCGTTAAAAGTTAGTTGTAACCTCTTTTTCATTCTCCATTTAAACATTCTTAGTTACATAACAAATATATTTCAAAGTATCATATCATCTATGGTAGATGAATAACCAACTGAGATCGATCTCATGCTACCAAAGGGTCTAGACCTGAGTCCTCTAAAGTGTACGGATGATATCAATATACAATTAGGCTTCATATGAAGTCTACTATTAGGTGTTATTAATACATTTCTATTAATTCAAAGAAAAGAAAAATTGAATTTTTCACGTTTTACAACTAAAATGATTCTTTCTTTTTTAAATCAACAAATCAGTAATTTAATTAGACCACTAACACGAATTGTGGTTGTCGTTCATTATGCATATCATTATTAATTATACTTCAGCATTTACTATTCTTCTAGATGAAAATAGTTCTCTCAATAAAGAAATTTCTACTCATTAGATGGAGACTACCAAACATAAAATTGATGTATACAAGGAACATAAAAAACTATATGCCTAAACTGTGTAAATAATGTCTGAAATATGCTGCGTTAATCAATAGTTTCCATTATATTTTAATTCAGTCAACTTGTCCCAACATTTTCATCTTCCATCGTTTTATTCAAAAAAAAACATACTCACTAGACATGACAATACATATAAGTCGATTCTTATTCATTTTGATAAATTTCATCAATCTCCGGACTGATTAAAAACAGAGACTCTTTTAAATAATTTACAGAGGTAAATACAACTTTAAAGGGGGGGGGGAGCGTGGATAAGGGAATTCCCTTTTTACTATAGCCCCTATGAATTCGCATCTTATCCAGTCTAGTCAAAATAATCTTTACATGAATTTATGTGATATATTTTTATTTGATAGGAGTATATTTAGATTAATGGAATATACGAAATGTAGAGAAGTTAAGTTTTAAAAGCTTTCAGTTACCTTTAGATTATTTCATACTACTTAAATTATTCTACATGAAAACCAAGTAAATTTTTGTTAAAGTAGACACAATATATGACATATTTAAGTGTTATCTAATTTACATGCTAATTGAAACTAATTCATTTCACTTAAATTACATAATTGTAGTTAATATTTAAGGACAATTTACACTTTTGTATTACACTGAACAAATTTTCTACTTTTCAATCGAATATGATTCACTTACTTTTTTGTAAAGTTGACATTTTACTAGTGTATGAAACATGGTAACTAGAAAAAGTTAAAGTAGTAAAAATGAAGTCATACATACAATCTACTATTAGTTTCTGTCAGCCAGGTTTAATACATTAACATTAACTTAAGTAAACATACATACAAAAAATGTCGACAACTGCACCGATCATTTATAATCCAGCATTATATGATTTTGACCTCTTAAGGGTCACTTATTGTGCATGTTTGGTGTTATTTTTCATGAACTTAAATATTGTCTGAAGAATCAGAATATGCTGTTATAATGTTTCTTTTCAATGTTTATGTCATCATATTTTTGTTTTACATAATTGTCAAACAAAAAATTTTTACATTCACTTAGATCATATAACATACTATTCTATAGAATACAATATGAGAGAAAAACATTCAAAGTAGAAAATAAGTCAGTCTTTGAATGATTGTAAAAATAAATAGAATAGACAAAGAAGTTGAATTACCTTATAAATAACTGGGTGAAGTAACAGAAAAATAGCATAGGATACAACAGCTGATGCGATTGTCAACATGGTATGCTTTGTACAGAAATACAGTAGTTTTAATCAGGTTTGCCAGCAATATTTCTTTTCTCTGCACTGACAGTAAATAATTTCATTGTTTAAAATAACGGATTGTACTGAATATATCTTGTAAAGCCAATTTTGAATGAATGTATGATTACACATGTTTGAGAATATTACATGTATACACCTACTAAAGGATTAGATATATATTAGTATTAATGACTGATGGTGATGTTTACTATGTTTGCTGTTCTATATAATGTAAACAACAATCGTATTGCTCCTTTTTACATTTCATTTGAGCTACTATCCATATAAGAGAAGAGTATGAGATAATACATCCATATGAAACCTATTTTATTGCATTCTATTCATTTTATTCTGCTTGGTGATCTATGAAACCTCAAATAAAAAGTACTATCATAGAATTTGAATGCACCTAATCAGAATGACTAATGCAGATACCGAAGCTTCTACTTGAAGGATAACTCAAGGAAACATTTTCTGCTTTTAGCATTTAATGTTTGACAGGAAAATGCCTTAAAATATAAGAATAGTAAGTTTCAGATTATACTTTATCACGTACTGGTCATATATTTGTGCATGGTATGTAGAATAACAATTTGTTTTTCTGAACAAAAGTGATCAGGAATGACATTTAAGAAACTATCCACCGCTTGCGTAGTTTAATATTATTTCCACTTCTGAATCAAATATTACTAAGATATACGTATAGTTCATGAACATTGCTTCAGTACAATCTATAGAATTACATCTAATTACTGAATCTAATTTACAGTAATTAAGCATATCATCATTAGAATGAATTCTATTCTTTTAATATAACTTTGTTATTTCTTGTTTTACATAAAGAATTCATTTTTTTAGTCTTCAGTGAAACTATTACTAAAATAATCATTATAAGTAAACATTTTGGCAAACATTACAGTAATTACACAATATTAATATAAGCTTATGTAACATTATTCATTATATCATATCAGTAGCCTGCATGTAATGGTTTAGTTAGAAATGATACTAATGAACAACAGTTACCTTGTTACTATGTAAAATGACATTTATCTCGTTCTGATAAATGTTATCAATTAGTAATTGTTTAAAATGGCTTACATTGACATACTGATTGTTTCATAACAACTTTTAATAATCTATGAAGCACAAAATTATTACTCATAGTCATTTATTCTTTAATTTCTCAATGGTTTATGTATTTTAAAGTAGTTTACTTATAAAACTGGAATGACTAGATTATATAGACTTTTTATGAATCATGAATTCATATAATTTTCTATGCAACTGTTATATTTACATTTTTTTTCTCCAGTAAAACTATGATTATCAATATCCAGTAAAGTGTATCATTAATCAACAAGTTGTTTACAGACAGTTATTCTTTGTTGAATGTATGATTTTTCTCTTTATAAAATAGAAAGGAATCATTTGATTCCTTTCTATGATTGTCTACAATCCATTGATTTGAAAGATAACATCTTGGCAACCAAAGAAATAAACAACATTACTAGCAAATGTTTTAAGAATGTAAAAAAAAACTATCGTTTTGTTGATATTAACTAGAGTGTATATTTTCAAAAATAGTTATTGACATTGTTTCATTGAAATTTAAACAAAACATTTCCAAATCATCATCATCATCATCATTTTTCAATGAGACAGAGTAACATTTAAATATGATAAGCAACAATTCTGCTTCTAAATATACATAAAGTGATGATGTTCTGTCATTTTGTAATATTTCGTGTATTTGTGTAAGGAGATTAAACCAACAATTAGGTGATTGTAATTCTGTATTATAGAGATTGTTGAATTTGAACTTGATATCACGAATTTGTTCAAGTCAGATAACCGTTAAAAACCAAGAAGTAGAAGACAGCTGTTTTGGTATTAGTATTGAATTCCTTAATAATACGCCTTTAAGACTCCATTAGAGAAATAAAACCTGTGAATATCGGGTTTTGCATCAGACGATTAACCACTTGATAACTAAGCCAAGTGGTATCCGGTGGCTGATATTTCTAACTCAGTCAATTTACGATAAATCTGAGGGAACCCATTCATTCTTAATTATTGGTAACTGAACTCAGCTAGTCACATGTTTTACTAGAAGGCTAGGAATTACCAGTGTCAGAATTCAGTCACTAGTGGGCTGATATTGACTAACGCTATCAGTGGGGTTCAGCCGTTAAATTCCAGCCGGTTCAAGGATCTAGTGGACAAGTGTTCGTCGTAAAGCCTAAAGGTCATGGACTCAAAACCCTAGTGAGGTTGTAGAACCGCACTGCTAGAGGATCCAACACTAGAACAAAACATCTACCCAGTGGTTTATAGATTTTAATGGGTGTCTAACTCTTACCAATTCATGATGTCAAATTCAAATTTTGAGATCATTTGAGATGCATATTTTGTCTTATATATTTGTTCAATTCTCCTATGATGATAAACACTTGTTTATTTAGGTGAACTATTTATGTGTAATGAAAGATGCCTTAAATTACTGGTTTACGATTTCCAGTATGTATTTAGATTCGTATTTAGGCGGTCCCACACTATCTGGCTGCTAGAAACCAAGTGCACATTGAGGAGTTTAAATCTCCTATCAACCAGATACATGCTAAGTCACAACTATATTTATGATTTAATTCAAGATAAATGATATATGGAAGTAACTCCTGTGGCTATAAATTTTGAAGTAGTCTATGTTGAGAAAGAGAAGCATGAAATATAAAATTGAAATCACTATTTTTATTAGATATTAAAGTTATAGGCGCATCACTGTTAAATTTGAATTTGATATCACGAATTAGTCTGTGTTAGACAACTTTTTAAAACTACGAAATACTAGACAGCTGTTTCATTCTTATGTAGGGCTCCTCGGCAGTTCACATTTATGACCTCATCAAGGTATAGAGTCCAGGGCCTCCAGATTTCGAGGTTATCGCCTAATTACTGTTAATACATTGTATACAAAGTTATTAAGTAAATCTTATATTTTATTTGTAATTAATTTAAATTGATAAATCTCTTTGTACGTGATTCATACTTAGTTGAATGAGTAAGTATGAAACAACGCAAGGCATAATGGAACATCTACATGCAAAGTGTTATATTTTTGCTTATTACATACTTAAAGTACACTTTATTCTCAAGATCTTTACAGAAAATCTATGTTGTCATAAAACTTGTAAGAACTAATAATAGGACAATTGTGTTTTTGACTTCTTCTTACACTTAAACACTTTTAGATTAGTGTACCAGTTAGATGTTTGTTTGTATTTTTGGTACTTATTTAGTTGTCCGTTAGTAGCGTAGACATATTGGTGTGGTAAGATCAATAGATTTTTACTATTTCCTTAGATACCTTATTAAAAGTTACTTATGATGATGTTTCTAATCCCATGTCTTATGGTATTATATACTCAGGATTAGCTATTAAAAAGGAAATGTACTATGGTAAATTAAAATGTTAAGTATAATTCATTTGTTGATTATATTTGAAAAATCCTAAAGCTTAAAAAATAAATTTCATTGTGTTGCCAGGTAGGCTAGTTCACACTTATTCATGAGAATAAACCAGAAGATAAATATCAGAGTTTTCCTTGGGCAATTTGGCGGGTAAATTAATGGAACTTTATTTTTCAATCAATAAACTTATAATTTACATCGAATGTTTCTTACATACTTCCACTTCAATTTTTTGTCAAACTGTTCATTTAAATATGAACGATTGTTTATATAAGGCATAATTTCTTAGTAAAACTATCCTTAACGCTTTGTATTGCCAGTTCATTATTAATAAAAAGAAACATCGAAGTGTCATATACACATCATTAGCTTTATTAATTTTGCATAACAGTACAGTGAGGTAAGGCAAATGAATTTATCGATTTAACTTAATCTATCAATCATTGCCTGTTACCACACGTAGAACAAAGACCACCGACTAGCAGCCTCCGACCAACTCCGTCTTGTGTTTTCCTTTCCAGTTCTTCTTAAGTGCTATTCATTCTCGACAAAATGAGTTCTTGGGTCTTCCCCTTTTTCTTTAGCATTGAGGACTCCAACTTAGTGCTTATCTATGGATTTAACTTAGTGGTGCATAAAACGGCATGATTCGAAGGATTCATTGTAAAATTTTATTCAATTATTACTAGTTTCAGAAAAAATAGAAGGCAAAATGGTTTAGTGACAAAATATTGTTTTAAAACAAATTACACTAAACAATAAATAACTTGAAAAATATTTATCACTAGAGTCAACTGCACATTTGTAATGAGAAAATACTCATTTGATAGCATAAATTGACCTTAGTTTAACAACCATTGAAGACTACAGAATAACAGACAGCTGTTTCATCCAAGAAGAGGACTATTCAGCTGTGATCATTCAATTTCGCTCTTTTGGGAATAACAGCATATTTCATCCTTTTTTATTACCTCAGTTTACTTATCATATACGATGAATAATCAAGGAAACATTAAGATAAATACAAACAGAGCTATAAACAGTTTGCAAAGGTTTGTATGTACTTCGAATATTCAATAGCAATGAATTTATAATTCGGCAATCAATATGTTACGAACCAATGAAATTAATGTAAGCTTAAAGTTCGGAGATGAAATTTTTCAAATCAAACTAATCATTAATTCCTGTTTTGCTCTTTCGTTTACTCTCATTTTCTTATGAAATAAACCTTGAAAAAAAAACGCTGAAACATAATTCCTTCGATTATTATCTTTTCTTCTGTTATTGGTTTTTAAATTAATGTAGCCAATTCGATCAAGGACTTAATAAAAATCAAGTTGATTATTACACAGTAACCAACCAATGCATGTATTTCAGTCCGACAGCAAGCCAATCACGTCATGAGTAACTTCGTGGTAACAGTCTCAGATTATAAAGTTGGGTGACATGTGATCGATTTTTTGAGAGCAGGGAAAATACGTCGCTTTAAATATTTTAGATACACCTGGATGACTGGTGTCAAACAACACGAAATTCAGGTTCAGAGTATTCTGTCAACTTCCCTTAAACCACCTTCCATCTATACATAGTGCCAATGATGTTGAGTCACTTAGAGAAGTAGCCACATTATAACTCGATTAATTCAATTCGATCAGCACTATAAAGGACTCGATTAACATTAAATTGTTGACTTTACGGAGATGTTAAGGAATTTACCTTAATAACAGTTTTTGTTTAGATCTTTAATGCTGATGCTGATAACTGTTATCTATGTAAGGTTTCATAAATAATAATAATGATAATAAGAATTTTTAGTCAATTGAAAGTTAAAATTATTATGACAGACGAGTAATAAGTACAAACTTATTACAGTAGACTATTTCAGTGTTTCCTATTGAATGACCACATTTTGTTGTGAAAAAGGTATTTGTTAGTCATAGATTAGTCTCTAAGCTATTATATACTTGCTTATTATTAATCGTATCTAAGACATAATAGTGCTAAATAATTCGTATTGTTCTTAGTAACAAAATATGCGGTAATAAATCATGACGTTTCCATTTGTAAGTAGATTTTGGTGATATTTGTCTATATGAGGTTGTTTTAGTATAATCCTTTTTCACCCATGCTTTTAAACAGTTAGCTCCTTTGATAAAATTTCATAATGTGATACGACACTAGGTTCATCAGAGTTATATTATTATTCTTTATAGCGAAAGACTTACTTGAAATAGATCACAAAGTTGTTATCAAGTTAACCTTTGTGGTGTTGCATAGGAGTGGTTTAGGGTGAATATTAAGGTTTGCAACAACTTTAGCTATACGAAAGTTTAACTCGTCTAGTTTTTGTTCATGATCGATTTGTGGCTACATTAAACCTACCTATATAATATTGATGTTAACTGAAGAGTAGAGTGTAATTAACAATGTTTTCCTCGTTGTTTGTTTTCTTACCTTAACTTTTGGTTGTCTAGTTGGGCTTTATTTTTCACCTTTCAGTGTTTTGACAAGTTTATGTGTGATCAAAAAGTTCGATCTAATAAGCTTAATGTCATGCATTATCAACAAATACACAATAAGCCTTCTTAGCGTTTTCAAATCTGCAGTGGAGAATACATAATATGGAATTGACTTGAATGTTGTTTATAAAGCCTAACCAAATTACAAAACTCAGTGTTTCAAAATAGTAATGCAAGTTGAATTAGCTTCACAATTCTTGAATGCAAACTGTCAAATTAACATCTTATTACCACTAGATGTCAATATGTCGTCTAAGGTAATACAGAACTAATTAAACGTAACTAGTTTATTAATTAATGGTTATTTCTTAAGGTCATTAAGATTAGTATCTAAAAACGCTTAATCCACTTATGCCATTGAAACAGCTATTGACGTATTTCCTGAAATGAATCAAAATTAAGAGAACCAAATTATTCTATTTTCATCGAACTGTTTATCTCCGACCAACACACTGCTTACATTGTATAGAAATATTAATTGTCGTATATTTAATATGAGCTGCAAAAAAAGTTTACATAATCTGTACAAAGTATATGCACTGAAGACCATTAGAAATACACCATTCCTCCCTCTCTCTATCACTCTTTATGTCATCATCTTTACTGGTAGTATTTCACATCTCATAAGTTAAAACGCAGTTGGATATAATCTGTCAAAGAAATAAAACATTTTTTAGACAGTTTTCTTTTTAGCTTTCGTTCACGAAAAAGAATATCACATGTTTGAAGCATTGACATTTACTAACTGAAAGAATACTATCTAAATATCACTAGTTTGTCAACTACTTTGTAGCTTGTTAATAGTGATAAATACAAGAAATTGTATAGTAAGTCATGCTTGTATTCATATAAGTGTATGTGTGACTACTTGATCCTCCGTTTGTCTATCATATTATGTATGACAAATTTCTCAGTTGATAAGAGAATCCCATAATGTTTTTTTCATGATATACACTGTCATACTGAGATGGAATATCATATTTCAGAGTAAATAAATGAAAATAGATGATGGTCAATTTTAAAGGTGTTTTACTTTATTACACATTTAAGTAATCATTGCTGTACATAAATATTTTACATGAAATGAACATTTTACTAAACGTCTTCAACTTGAAATTTTTCTGATATATTAGTACCAAACTGTTTTATTATTTTCTGTTTAGAAAATGTAACATATTTCATGATCTTGGTTGTAAAATATTAAGAAGATTAGATTAAGATGTATTCATTTTCAAACATGGATCACATTTTCATGTCAAATTATAAGATTAACACTCACTAGTCATTGTACGTATATTTTAGTTAGTGCTGATATCACGAATTGATTTGAACCAGACAACCATTGACCACCTGGAAGCACTGGACAGCTGTTTCGTCCTAGTATGGGACTCCTCAGTAGTGCGCATCCACGACCCTGTTGGGGATCGAACTCAAGACCCTCTGGTTCCGCGACTAGCGGTTTACCATTGGACCACTGAGCTAGCTCCTAATGGTTGATATTTATAATTCAGTCAATTCGTGTTACGTTTGCACGACATCATCGATTGTCATCGGTGAGTTACTGTCTCATAGCCGACACGATTGGACTCTACCGGTCACGTCTTCACACTAGAACTCCAGGAATTACCTCAAGGAGCTTGTCACTAGTGAGCTGATAATTAGTTAAAATTAAGGGGGTTGTTGTGGAGATAGTTAATTTGTTAATGCTGATGTCACGAGTTCAATCGTGTCGGGTGTGAGACAGTAACTCACCGATGACAATGGATGAGGTCGTGCAAACGTAACACGAGTTGACTGAATTAGAAATATCAACCATTAGGAACTAGCTCAGTGGTCCAATGGTAAACCGCTAGTCGCGGAACCAGAGGGTCTTGGGTTCGATCCCCAACAGGGTCCTGGATGCGCACTGCTGAGGAGTCCCATACTAGGACAAAACAGCTGTCCAGTGCTTCCAGGTGATCAATGGTTGTGTGGTTCAGATCAATTCTTGATATCAGCATTGAAAAATTAACTGTCTCCACAACAACCCCCTTAATTGTATATTTTAGTGTTGATTTACAACAATGGAATTCTTCTGTCTACAAACCTAATCCATAAGATGCAAAAATTTAGTTAATTTACCTGGTCATAGCAGAACAGGACTTACAGTGAACAGCCTATCATAGTGTGTACAGAATAATGATGTTAACATGAAGGAAATTGAACAATCAGTTCATGATTAATTATGAATAACTTGAAGGTGAATAAACATTCAGGGGTATTTAATACGTTAAATAAAATCTGACAGTAATAAGTTACGTAACATTTCATAATGTAAAATGTTTAATAAACTCATACTGAAATTACACTCGTTAATACTCGAGAAATACAGCTTTCAAGTTTATTTATTACAAATATTCATCTATTTGTTGACAATGAATGACTGATATCATTTAGAAAATATAGAACATTGAACTAATTTCATTAAAATCTTTAGGTTAAAGCGTTTTTCAATGCTTTCATTGTATACTACCTAAGAATTTATATCATAGGTATTGTACCGTATGAATATACAAAGTTGGAACATTGTTCGTTTTTTGATTATTCCATTGAAAGTCTATTTGGTTAGATGGTGTGAGATCAATTTTCTTTCAAGAATGCGGATCTATTTTATTATTTAATACTAATATTACAGATATCTATCATTAATTAATGTGTATATAATGAAAAAAGAATCTGAATAGAAGCTCAACTATACTAGAAATGAAAAGTTTAACAATATTAATGAATTCACCTAATTCTACCAATTCTAGTTAATTCTTGCTTAACGTGTATATTCTATTAGGAAGCGGTTATTTTAAGTAAGTTATTAGATATGTCGACACTGTTATCTATAGTTTAAGACTAAATACTTAAATATGTTGTCTATTTCCAATAGATTATGCACTGCATAGATTAATAACTTAATTAGTACTTCATCTCGTAGTTACGAATAATGGAAGATGCTATGTCAGCATCTGTTTGTGATTGATGATTGTCTATGACAGTGTTCAATTGCATTTGCTGCAAGCTTTAATAAAAAGTTATGAAATTAATAATTGTCAATTGTCATGTTTTGGGGAAATTTATTATCAAAATTTTAGGTAACCGAATGGCGAATTTCAGAGGTTTTCTATAAAACAAATTGCATTTTAACTTTATCATCGGTGCCTATACTCATCAAATATTAATTGTAGCTGAGCACTACTGAGAACCAGAGATTACTAGAAATATGTTTTAGTCCGCGTAAAGGACTCTTCAGCTTAGAACACCGATTAAGCTAGGTCATTACACTCAGAACCCTTATGTCTCCTAGAGGTTTTACCATCGGACGCCAACCAAATTATATAGATGGTTAGGTGCTCGTCGCCAGACACAAAGATTTTAGGTTTAATCCCCTGGTGGACTAGACGGCATGTACTGTCGAGATACCCCACAATTAAACGAATCAGCTTTCTAGTGTTCGCTGGTTTTTATTGATACTCAATCGAACTAAATCTGTAATGAATATTTTAAAAAACAATTAAATAAAACGTCAAACTCTACGCAGCCAGCACAAATCAAAAATTACATTTCATTTAAAATAGGAGACATTTATCAAATAGATGTTAATTTTTTTTTAATTCCAAAAAGGAATGTGACAAATCACTATGTACTCGTTGATATCAAGCTAACACTTATATTCAGTGTTTTTGAATAAAATCCAGGAATAAGTTTAGTTTGTTAAAAAGATACATTTGTAAAATAAACATTTTTCGTTTACAGTCAATAAATAATATCAATAAAGCCTATAGTGTATGATGTTAGATCTAGAATAACTGAAATGTTCAGAAGACTTTTGCTTACTTAAAGAGCAGGCAGTGAACATTAAAGGTTATGAATCAGCTCAATTTTTATGCTAGTTTTTAATTTTGCTATATTAATGTTATGCATCTGGCATATCAAGCTGAGTAGCATTGATATATACATGTCAGAGAAACAGGTAGCAATAACAGGAGACACTCGAAATAAAGTCATGGGTGCAAAACTTTACATACTAAAATAATACAAAAATAACGGAAATTATTGATTACAACCCAGTAAACATTGAAGACCTTATAGAAGACCTCAACTGTGATGTACAGTAATAAACTATTAGACCCTTAAATCAGTAATTAATTTTACTTGTATGGCAAAATATTTCATAATTTTCACCATTTGATTATCCTAATCAATTTTCAATAATAAAAATACCAAGATTATCGTTAAGGTCAAATAATGTGAACTTTTCGTTATCATTCGAACACTGAACCATGCAAATGATTAATTTGTTTAAATCAACAACTCACTTGAAAAAAAAAAGAAAATGCTTCTTTCAAAATGTGATAGATAACTGATAGACAATAACAGAAAAATGCCTTAATTTATTAAAATTTCACATTTAAAGATTTTTTTGAAGTTGTCTATAATTGTCTTGAATAGAATAAATGCTGATAAATTAGCAATTAGATCTCTAATGTACAAAATGATTAATTAGTTAATTACTAGAAGTGTACACTTAGAAATAATAATGAAATATTAATTGTTAACTAAAAATGAAACACTTTAAATAGAGTCATTTTAGTGTATTTGTGAAATGTCAATTAGTTTACACTTTCCCATTTATTTATTGTTAA
The DNA here is from genome assembly GCA_025215515.1 of Schistosoma japonicum. Lineage (NCBI taxonomy): Eukaryota > Metazoa > Platyhelminthes > Trematoda > Strigeidida > Schistosomatidae > Schistosoma > Schistosoma japonicum. The sequence goes on along the minus strand of CM046061.1, from coordinate 61,639,624 downwards.
GTTGATAGAATAGATTGTTGAGGAAAAAGTTAATTTTCATTGGTATCTTTGATAACCTCATCAGTAGAAAGAATTTACCAATAAATGATAACCAGATTGTTCTCTGGACATGGATTTTGATTAGTTCCTGTTCAGAATATCATTGCCGATTGTGAATATACTTTTTTTTAATTTTCTTTTACTATGGTTAAACATCTAATCAATTCAATGTTTATCCTTCTTATTATTAACCGAAACATGTAGTTACTTGATTGATGCGTGACCGAAATGACTGAATTTCTAAACATTCACTAATTTTCTTCAAGTATATTCATTCTTCCAATATTTCGGCTTTTTTTAACACAAACCTATGCCTGTACTTGTTCACACAACTTAATAATAGGCTATCTCGACGTTTAACACATAAACTGTGTTTTCAGCAGATGTATACGGATAATGAATCGATAGTTTCTAACAATTTTTTTTGCTGCTTTAATTTATCATGAAGATAATAATAGTTTTGTCATCTCTGGTTGTCGTTTTTTGTTTGCACAACTAGTGACTGTAAAGTTATTCTGGGTTTATTAGAAACATCCAATTCAAGATGCTTGTATTATTTTTTGTGATCTCGGAGATAAACTTTCTCTGGAGTTTAATTGTCTAATTGTTGATTATTACTGTAATGCGTAATTGCTTTTGTAAACAGTTCTCCATAACCGAACGAATTAGTTATTAGAACTAAACGCCTTCAACATCCATCACTCAGTCAAATATGCAAAAAGGAATTATATTTGATTAATTAAATTAGGAAATTTATTTCTGAGAGAATAAATGACTAATATACAGTAGTATATGCAACCAGTTAGATATCTAATCATTAGGCAATCACATTCATCAGCTGCAATACTTTACTTTCCTTACATTTAAACTCAGAAACACATAGCTGAGTAGCAATAATCCTGAATTATCTCAAAAATTGATATGTAACAGTTTGAATCAATTATTCTTAATACTTAAGTTGCTGATGGAACATTGATAAACTCAGTGAATGAAGATTCCTCGATTTGAGAATTCTCTACGCTCTAGTTGGTATATACAACTTTAATTTTTGAAGTAACACATAAGAAAAGGACAGTTAATGATACATAAAATGAATAAATACTAATGTATATGAGAAATATTTGTCCATATAATTACACCGAAATACAGAGAGATACCATTATTTTGTTATCACACCTTTATCTCATTTCATGAATTCCGCAATTTTCAGACGGTCAAATTGATTAATGCTCTTAGAACAGACGTTACTTTATTGAGTACTGAATTTTATAGTTTATATGCTTAGTGGACGTGTAAAATCGAATAAAACACAGGCACCCCATTATAATAAGAATTCTTCAGCAGTAATTATTCATCAGTTTTCTGGAAAATAAAGTTGTGACTTTTAGACCGCTGAGGCTCCATTTAATGGTTTGCATTTTTCACTACAGTGAATACGAACTAATTAGCTAATATTATGCAACGTCAGCTACAGGTAATTGATTTAATTGTAAGTTGTCTACATTTTACTCGACACGGCTTCTCACTTGAACCCAGAGTTTTTGATTACACGCTTATATTTTATACTAGCTAAATTATGTTTATTAGTTACCCTATTAAATTCCTAAATTCATCAAAGTTGTCATAAACTTTATCAGCTTTCTTGTGAAGACTCTCTTAATCAGTTTGGTATTATTACAATGACAGTTTACTACTTTAATTGAGTATACTTTAACTCAGCTTACATGCATTATTGAGGAGATATCTACAGGAATTTCAAAAATATGTAACTGATTATAACTTATTTTCCACATTCGATGCGTTTCCATCATGAAACGCCACAGTGTTATGCGAAGAGATTTCTCGTTCTTACAGAAGAGGTTTTTCTGCTTCATACACACACTAAAAAGACATTTTATGAAACAACTGAATTAAATAAAGACAAAAGTAAGCTAAACAAGCAGGTTGTCCCACTTAATTCATATCATATTTATGTGACATCTCAGACATAAATCTCAGACATATTATGACAATTAATTTCTTTACAGAGACAAGGTACTCTAAATTTTATCTACTCTTATGCATATTTTCTTTTTGTGATTTGTATCTAGTATGTTATTATAGAAGGAAAGGGTTGTAATGAATATATATATTAACTGACATATAGATAAATAGAAGCTTGACTTAATTGTGGTTGATTGATAGTTACTTACAGATCCGACTGATCCATAAGAATATCACCAAATTAGACTAAAGAATAACCGATTAACATGCACGAATCCCTCATCATAACCAAGTTATACATTTTAATAAGACATCTTTTACACAAAATAAACATAGTCAAAGTTCATTTTGCTCAAATAGCAGTCTTATAGGTCACTTGCAGAACAATAAAACTAAGACATCAATATGAAGTTATTTTATGGCTACCCATAACAAAATGAATAACAGCTTCATATTCATAAGAGGTAATCCCGACTGTTATAAATCGTACTTGATAACTTGACTAACCACAGATTACCTTAGTATTCGAACGCTTGAACTCTTCAAGTTGGAAATTTAGAAGACAGAAGATGAGTAGACACCAACTTTATTCCAGTAAGATGGAGAATGAGAGAGTCATTTATGTACAACATATTCCTATATTTATAGTGATTATTCATCCAATTGAAATTATAATTACAAATGAAATGTTGTCAAATATGCTCTGTGAGTAAAACTTGCATTTATGTAATGAAAGTTTATAAATCAAGCTTACAACTAATCAATATTACTCCTTTTGCTTAATTATATGAACAATTGTATTTTTGGGGATTTTCAGTCCCCAACACCAACCATGTATGAAGATCTTAAACTTTCATGACAAAACCGGTTAAGATAGTCAATAAAATTTTAAATGTTCACCAAATTTATCTTATCTATCATTTTTAGCTAATTTTATTTCAATGATAGGGCAGATGTGGGATATTAGAATGTAATCACTAGTAAAAATTTTAAGTTAGTCATAACTCACTTCTATGAATATGACAGTTTAGAAAAGTACCACATACGAAACAGTGAACACAACGGTAAATAAAATTTACATCTGGATACGCTTTAAAATTCAGTACGGACTTACCAATTAATCATAAAAATGCTGTATACTACTAAACTCAATAAAAACTGAAAACGTTTAGAATAATCTGGTTTTTTCAAAGTCCTTAAAATTTTCACTCAAACGTATCATATAAAATTGAAAGTAAATACATGCATTAAGTTGTAATATGTTTAGCAACAAAATTTCGCAGTCACTATGGAACACAATCATTATGCAGAATAAGCAAAATGGTTTCACATAATACGAAAGGAATCATATATATATATATATATTACCCATAATGATAACGTAGTTTTTCACTCTTAGTTTCGAAGAGAGAATTATAGGTAGTTGCATAATCAGCACAACTCAATGTTCTATGAAACTCATTACAGTACACAAGTATATTTTTTATAAGGAAGATTAATTCTTTCATAATTAAATTCAAGGATTTACCTGATTTCGATCTGTGAAAAATGTATTAAAAATTATTATTAATTAATACAAAATTTCCAGTTCAATGGAAATTAATTTTAAAGTATCGATTTACTTCCAGTTCTTCTCTTTCTACCTCCATGGAATACTTAAAACCAATAGTTTATATCTTTGATATCACAATTAAAGTGTTTTTGAATATTTTAATCCCATTCTAATTACCTGAAACGGTTCATATAAATCAATTATCTTGCATTTATGATCACTCATGACTTGAGATAAAATAGATTGCTGGCTTTAAGATAAAGAAGAAAACTTTTATTTACATTGATTATAATTTAATGTAGTGTTCGTTATATAATGCAACGATTATCGATTATCACCGGTGATAACTGCCCTACTCCTGTCAAGTCTGAACTTTATCCGCCATGACTTCTCACTAGAATTTTAAGAACATCTCGGAAGTAGTTACCAGTGGCATGATTATTGTTACCAGGATGGTTTCATGGAAATAGGGGTACAGAGGGTCAAGCATTCTTCAACCTAAAGGATCTAGTTTTGATTCTTTGGTGGAACCCAAAGTAAGCAATTTCACTCAGAAGTTCTATTTTAGGACTAACCAAAATTCTAGTGCTTCCTAATTTTAAATGGTATCCAACCGACACCAGTCTGTAACGAATGCAAGCAACTAAATTTAATAGCTATTTCTACAGCACCACCTCAGTTGAATACAATGTTTTATTTGCCAAATATCTATCACTCTTTAATTATGCCGAAAAGGTTCTTTAGAATGATTTTATAATGATAAAGTTACGTTGTATAATCAATTAATAAACTCATTGATATTTACTAACAAGAGATTGCATTAGTTATTAATATAATTCTGTAATCACGTTGTTTTCATTCATTAAATTTGTTGTCAAGTTAACCTTAAAGTTTCCTTCTTCTTCTCTCTATCAATGTTTCCTGTCTTTAAAATATCCTTTCCCACTACACACACAGAGACATCCACTTCATTACATGTACATTACCTCTGTTTACATAAGAATAAATGAGCATAACAGTTTTTGATTGTTATACTTAACAATGACTAATACAAATCATAAAATAACTTAATAGCTGAGAATATCTATTTTAATTTTATTACTACTTACTTTATTTACTACTTAAATTATGTAAAACCAGAATCATTGTTGTCAAAGTAAGTTGAACTAAGTTTTATAAGTTATGAATAAAAAAAGGTGTTGTAACTTTTTTTTAATAAATTAAATATACAAAAAGAAGTAATCAATCAGTAACAAGTATTTCCACTTACAGCATTTTCATTCAATTTAAATAGGTACCGGGAAATCTAACTTAACATAAAATATATGGTTGTATATACACTTGGAATAATATGGTGTGAGTGTGTGTGTGCATTTTGAAAGTGTAAATCTGTATAAATAGAATCAGTAAATAAATAATTAACAAGTGACTGATAGTATTTTCGTTTTATTATTCAAAATAAGTAAACAAAAATATAGGAACTATGAGTAGGTGGGTGGCGGGGAATGGTAGTGATTAAATTAATTTATTTAATCAAGCTGATTCACTTAAGTTCGGTTATTTTATGAATATCTTGGAGATTAGCAGCAAGTAGATGTAACTGAATAATCTATACTTGAAATGTGGTATTAGGTATATTGGTCCAGTCGTTCTTATAATTATATAATAAACCTTAACATGATTTTTCACAGAAATTGACATACGAAAGATTGCCTTGATGAACTTTGTTTTTACTTTTTATAATAATATAACAAACATCTAAATGGAAAGTTAAATTTGGTCACAATATTCATATTAATCTAATATTAGTAGTATCTAAAATATACACAATTAATGTCATGTACGTGATTACTGATGATAGTGAATACAACTTCAGAAATCAAAAGCCTTGAACCCAACAAAATTGAATATCAAATGGCATAAGATAAGCAGAAAGAAATGCTTATTTCAGTAAGTGTCAAATATTTACATAATTTTAGGGTATCTATAGTTTTCTATGAAAATAAAATCATAATCCATCTAATCTGCAAGTGGTAGTTGTCAATAATTATTCATTTGGAATACTTCATGTCAAGATTTTGAAAGTTCTATTGAGTGGTAACTAATTGGAATATGTTTGGTTCCTTAGGAATTTTCGAAAGCTTCGTCGAGGTTTCTGGAAGCCATTTTAACAATGAAATATAATTAGTTGTATGAAAATGTTATACTTTGGCTCTATATGTAGTCTGCTTTCAACTACATCAGGTTCTTTAATAAGAAGCTTACCAAAGACTTGAAATGTAATGAGATTCTGACTTGAAATTGAGTTAATTCTTGTAAACCAAGTGTAATAATCCATTTTTTAGCTAAAATTAAACTAGTATAACATTATAAGGACATAACTAACCAAAAGGATTTGTTGCTGAATGCCAATAATTATTAAACGTCATCTTACCCTGTCATCAACTTTCGTAGAAGTAACGCATAACACAAACTTGTAGAACCAACAGGATGGTTTAACTAATTTCAAGCTCAACGGCATAACAACGGTTTACCTACTGAATATTTACATAATTATGATAATCAGATAATCGAATGAATTAAAAAATGTCTGAATAATTAACTTGCAAATATAAATATTAGATTGAAATAGGGAATGTTTTCATCCCTTTCCCCCCCACTGATCCATATATTGAGACTACATATCCTACAACATCACAAACCATTAGTTAAAAGTATGTTCAATTTAGAATTTTAATAAATAGTTCTGTTTAAACTCCTTTTATATCAGAAATACACAAAATACATCGTGAAAATCTTCTATGTAAAACGAATGATGAAATTTCTATTTACACGAATACAATGAAATTCAGTGGTATAGAACAAACTTAACACAACTTCTATGATTTATACAATCAGTGATACTTTTAAAAATTTTGTATGAAAATTAGAAAAAATGTTTATGTGATAATAAAAACGTTGTTTCCTGTCGGAACGTTTGTTATTCACTGGACTTTCATGATAAAGTATAAGAGGAAAGAATACCTGGTTTGTTCAATATTAATTTATTGTTTAAAATAGAATGATTGATTGAGTTTCTAGGCAAATTTTTAAAGTTGTCATGCGTACAATAAAACCCTAGAGATCATGGATAAAATGTTTGTGAAGTTGTCAGTATTCATTGGTGAAGGTATCCAGGCAAGATAATACAGCCGTCTTATAACTTACGACAAATGAAAAACTGAAAGTTGCATTATGTTTTACCAGAATGTCGAGTATGGAAAAATCCATTTTATAGTTTAATAAACAGAAGCCTCCGCTTTTACTGGATATTTATATATTGACTTTTATATGTCGTAGTTATATAAATATACGTCCAGTTGATTTCTTTATCATTTGATACAACTCCACTAACCATAGTATATGAATGTTCTCAATAAATTTCTCTACCTAAAATTTCACAAACATGACTTACAGTCTCTGTTAGTTATTTTAAAACTTCACATTTACGGTTTGTACCGAATGGTTTATTAAACGTACATTTAAATGTAATTTTTCATTCAGTTTCTATTCATAACTGTTAAGTAGAATCAAGTCTGGTCAAACTTTCTAATTAACTATCGGTTTCATTATTGTTAATAAGTAGAGACAAGGTTCATAGTAGATCTACAAAACAGAAAATGACTGGTTATGATAAGCCACTTATCATTATTTCTGCGATACTGATTAATCATGAATGGAATAGAAGACTAATCCTTCTTGTTTTTTTAAATGGTCACAAATAAAATTTAAATGAGAGACTATTGTGATTTATTACAGTAACAAGAAACACTATTCTTAATAATGATAAGTGTCATAAATGTTAACTTATTCAATTCCTTTTTTTTTATTTCGCTTAAGAATCAAAATGAGATAAAGTAGGTTGAAGTGAAAAGATAAAGTGTGTGTGTATGTGTATTTGTGTACAGATAGAAGGAGAAGGAGAGAAACAAAAAGAGGGTGGATAACATAGAAACTCATCTGAGAAAGACACAAACATTGAATTAAAGCCAATGAACCATGAAAAATTTCTTTAACTAAAATTAATTTTGAAGATATGATAATGAAGATGAATGAAGTTTAACTATCGTTTCTTTCAGAAAGTTTTAAAAGAAAAATAAAATGTTCCCATTTTGTGTGTGTGTGTGTTATTTTACTTATCGGTGAATCATACATCAAACATAAGTAAAAGAGAAATGCTTGTCACTATTTGTATACATGAAATTAATGAATGCACAGAGAAAGAATTCTACAAGAAACCATCATTAAGTATTTTCGAAAAAGAAAGTTATTTACCATGAAGATGTTTATCTTCTCAAAGAAACTATAATTTCTATAACAGTTTCTTTTACTTTCTCTCTTTATTAATTTATTTAGATGCAATCATATTCTGAAGATCCGTCATCTATTAGCAGGGGTGAGATAAATCCATCGATTGTAAATAATCGTCGACGATTGGATAGTGAATTCAATGAATCTGGAAAAGATGAAAATTGTGAACAGGATAACAACATAAATCAATTAATTCAATCAAATAATAAAGGAGGAATAATTAGTCAACAACCAACAGTAACACAAATTTCAGCAGCAGCATCATTTTTCACGAGGTAATTATAAAGCAGTTTACACTGCTTAGTAACATTTAGTCTAGATCTAATGTAAATGTTTAACTTGAATGATAAGAAAAGAAAACTTATATTTCTGTTGACATCAATAATTTGTTTAACATTTTTTTGAAAAACCTTCAAGTAGCTTGTCAATTCTATTATTCTTATATGACATAGTTTCCCAAACTACTTATGTACACATTTGAACACCAGATTCGACATGAATTACAAGAAAACTTACAATTTTGAATACTAAATAAGTATCTATAACATACTGTCACCACTACCAACTTTGAACAATTCTGACAATTGTCAAAGATTTCAGGGAGTTCTGTTAAAATTATTTGACCAGTGACTAGTAGAAACAGGCCCAGGAAATATCGCATTTTGTTATCTTTACACTATATATTATCTCTGATGTAAAAGTTAAGTGTATTTGAACAGAAAATATCGTAGGCCAACTTAATGATTTCCTATGATTAACATTGCAGAACACAAATGCTTAGTGTCCTTTAAAATGAATATCTTAGTATGCAACTAGATGATTCTTTTATTGTACTCTCAAACGATTCACATTCTGGTTGAGTAGAATAATGGAGAAGACTGATAAAACCTTTGTACAAAACTGACGCCAATTATTAATTAGATGCATATTTAACATTCAATGTTATCTACTGAATCTCATTCGATTTATCATATTTCTACCAGTGTCACATCCTGTAAACAGAGGAAAACATAAGAATTTACTAAAAGAATCCTAGCATATGTATCATTCTCTGGCCGCACTACTAACTTTAACCTTATTTTCTTATTTAATAATTTTCTGGTTTACAAATTCCTGCAGGAATATGTTTACGAGTTAGCCGGTTAGTGTAATCGTGTTCGTAGTCGACATCACAAGACTCCTGATAATATATATTCTGCTAGCTGACCATAAAATTCCACTAGTTCCTCAGAGTATATGGTTTGTTTAGTTATTCAGGGACTACTTATCATTTTCTCAATGATAACTAATGTTTCCCAAGAATTGATTGTTTTCACAGAAATTTAGTGCTAATTTAGTTAAATTACGTTGACAATTCTTGGTATTGATTAGCTTAATAAGGAGATCACCTCTAAGACGTTAGCTAAAGAAATTAATCCAGTAGTTCTTTATTGATAGTAAAAGCAGTTAATGTCTCTGGGAAATGGTTTTCCTTATATTAGATTCTCTTAACTGGAAGGTTCATTTACTGTCAATCGACTTACACGGCTTGGTATGGTCATAAAGAACAGTTCTTACAGCCAGTATGGCTCGACTAGTACCTCACTATTAAGAAGCTTAATTACCACATCCAGACAACAGCAACATTCAAAACGATTAAATATTTGTAACTCTAGACTTTATTAGTAACCACTGGCAAAAGTGTGACAATCAAATTATCCAGCTCACACAAAACAATGTAACCAAAACAATTCTTTTCCAATACACTGCGGTAAACTAAACTGCTTCAAAGTTGTATAATGTACTGGTAGAATATGATCTTCTTTCCTCCTATGATACCACCTGGCATAATTCAACATTCACGTAGGTAAGTGCGATTAATCAAGATAAGTAGTTACTTGAAAGTTTGTATAAAAATTTTAGGAACTGTGTGAAAACAATAATTGTAGATAAGTAGTTACAATCTACTAGAATAACACTCATGCATCTATAGTAAACGTCATTATATGCATAGTTCTTCTTTCATTAATTTGTCATACTGTCAACACATTTTACATGTCAATACCATGATTATTTCATCAATCATTATTGGTGTCCATGGGATTGTTTACATTGTTAAAAATGTAAAATACTCTTGTATTTTTATTCTAATCCAAATAGAAATAAGCCTACAGTTATTGTACATTAACTAGTCTAATGTTAACTAATTTATTAATGAAGAATATTGTCAGATATCACTAGAAATCCTGCTGTGATTGAAGGTTACATTCAATATTAATCATTATTTGTGTATGTTTTTATCGAATTATGTCAAATAATCAAATACTGATTACATAAACTATGAAACATATAAGGCTATGTTACTTTTAAGACTAGATAATAGTGAATTAGCATGCTTCTAAATGAGCCTAAACCTATGTCATATCACGTAGAGGATATTTGTTAGCCATTGAAATCTCATCCAACAGATTATTGTAAGTTAATCTTGTCACTGAATTCCACCGTTTCACATCTAGTTTGACTACATTAACAAACGACAGTTTCCTATGGAGAATTCGAAATTAGGATAAAAACATTAAAATATCTTCCAAATTTTAAGGTATACTGTTACATTTTATTCTAAAACTATCAAATTCCGAGCTCATTAATCTACTATAATACTAGATAGGACTTCATCTGCTTTATCCCATTTAAACTATATATATGACCTGCATATATTGCATATTGCTGAGAACTCTTTGAGACTTTTATCCAACTAGATTAACTAACAAAATATCAGTTTCGGGAACCCTTTATTACATTTATTATAAACTACTATTAATTTTTGCCCTCTATAAAGTTGGCCGTTTGTTTAGTGAAAAGTTTATTGAATAGTAAATAAATGACATGATTAGAAATTAAAGCTTTAGTTTATGCATACAATAAACTTGATTTCATGATATAAAAACCGAAAATCAATTTGATACTAAAACTAATGTCATTATTAGGTTAAGATGGTCTCGTTAATAATCGTCACAGATTGATATCATTTAAACACCATTAAAAGCAAGGAATCACTGAAATAGGATTTCTCAGTAATACACACCCACAATCGAACCAAGGAATCGTACCCAGGATCCTAAGGCTTTATAGAAAATGTTTAATTATAAGAATCACTAAACTAGCTTACTGTCATAAAATTTCCACACATGGAATCTAGACATGTCAGTAACAAGACAGATATCAACAATAACATTGATTAATCGTAAAGTTATATCACAAACTGATTGAAATCATTATTCTTAAATACGAAATCTACATGATCCTTTTTACTAGATATAAATAAAATCATTATTCAAGAGAACAATTAATCCACTTATTAACATTGTTTTACTGTTGCCTTTAGTCTAACTCGTGATTTCTTTTCTAAGATGAAATAAATTTAGCAATGCCTATACACTCTCTACTCATTACTTTCTCTCTCTCTCTCATTCATTACTATTCTTCATTAGACTGTCTCACATTCAATTATTTCATTGTCGATATATAAGTGTCTACAGATACTTGTAGGCATATAATTATATGCTAACTTTTCTTTGGTTTAAACTAACTTTAAGAAAAAAGTGTTGAAAATAAGTAGGATATGTATAAACACATATCTATGGGTAAAACTGTTAGAGATGTTCTTCTCTATGATTGAATACATCTTGTTTATCACCATTCTATTATTCTACGTTTTAATTCATTCCTTTGCATTTATTATCATAGAAATTGTCTTTATGAATAATGGCTAACATCTCTAGACAATTATACTTGAAATAGAATGAACCGGCTTTCTTTTTTTTTTTTTTGGTAATGAACAATATTTCACCTTAATTTATCTACCTTTCGAATTCATTTTATACAATAATTAATAAGAATTATTTTTGTTAATGATAGTTATTTTCATTTTTCCTATCTTATCATTACTTCGTTGTAGACTTATGTAATTTATAAGTCGCCATTTTATATGAAAATAGAAATAATATTGAATGCTTGTAGACTTTGTATATATTTAGTAGGATGTTTTAAACTAACTTTCCATTCTAACAGATATTCGTTGGTAACTATGAGGTAACTGATATGGATACTATAATTCAAATCTTGTTATCAGTAACTTATTCACTTCCCAACCCTCACTCCTCCCGCCCAATAACTTTCTATAGACAATACGATTTTGATTTTCGAGGCATACCATGACTTTTTCTGGTGAATGTCATTGAATATTTGAAGTTAGTAGAAGTTAAAGATTTTACAGAACAGTCTTATTTTGGGTCTAACAGCGAATGAGTTACTTTATTTTATTTTTGGAAGTTGTACAGACTTGTTAGATTTAATAAATTTCTACTGAAATCAGTTATAAAATTCCCGAATAATCGCCTAGAAAGCTATCGATTATAGGTTGAACAATCGTAAAATGTATGAGTTTTAGATGTTTCTTTCAAATTCTTACTTGTGATAAAAACACTCCTCTTGTGATCGTGAAGCATGGAAAATTGATTCCTGAATGCTATGGACAAAACAATATGATATATATTACTGCCTATAAAATCCTCTATGAAATATTGTGTAATTAAAAATGCAGAAATTAATAAAGTAAGTGTTTTTAGTCATGATTCATAACAACGGGATAGGAAGATTCTGGACCTAGGAAGGCATCCATTTTTATATAGAAATTTTTCTAAAAGTCTTAAGTCTTCATCTGCAACATCAGGACTACAAATTCTTTAGATTTCTGTAAATAAGAAACCATTTTATTTTTCTACTAACATGAATCTAACTATAGAAGCTAGATAATTGATCATCCCAAATGAATAAAGTACCTCAATGAATTATAAATGATTACAATACATTATGGATTACATTCTAAACACATAACACTATTAAGACGATGTTCAATTAAAATTCAAAGATAAGAAATAAGATCAATGACTAAGATTTTCTTTTTGTTTTCAAGAGAAAAAAGTTGTTTGCATGGGGCTTCAATTAATTTTTCATTTAATGCTTATTGCTACTATGATTAATCCATGTGTATCTGATCTTTTGAAAAATGTTTAATTATTATTTAATAATGAATTTCTAATTACTGATGTAATTAATTTACTATTTATTGAAATCACTGAACATCATTAAACATCGACAATGTTAAAATTCACTTGAGATGATTGTTTTTGTCGATATTAATAATTTAGTTGCTTGAATATATCATAGATTGATGTTGGCAAGGTAATATTGAAAACCAGGGAGTACTGGACAGCTGTTTCTTTGGAGTTCAGACTTGTTGATAGTAAGATAGTTATCATTAATGACAATAGATTAATGTCACGTTATGTATATGGAAGTGGGAAATCTACCACTGGATGCCGACTCAGTGGTGCAGAGAGTTTGGCCTAAGCCGTCAAGCTAAAGTCCTTTGTGCGGAATCTGGAGTGCACACTGCTGAAGAGCTCCACATTAGAACGAAACACCTATTCAGTGCTCCCTGGTTTTCAATGGTACCCTGCCTACATCAATCCCCTGATATATTCAATCAAATAAATGTTCATATTTTAAAATGTTTAAATGTAGAAGGTATGAATAGTAATGAATCAACAAAAGTAGTAAAGTGTTCATTTTGATTATATAACGACAGATTTTAATGGATGTGTTTTAGAAAACTGACTTACTAGTCAATCAAATGATAAACTTTATAAGTTTAGTAATCGGAAATTAGTATGATTATTGATTTATGTTGTATTAAAACAAAACAGACTAACTTTTAAACTGTCTGTTTGATTAGTAAATAAACATGATGATAAAGGTCATACAAAAAGCATTCAGTATTATTCATTTATGTCCGTTGCAATAATTCAATGTATACTTATCAGTGAGGTTATAATTGATTGACAAACACGAACTGTTATAAATGACTTTATCTTTGAAGCTAAAACGACTTCAGAGGTTCAGACACATGAAGATAAAATACACATAGTAGTTTCGAAATTCCTCCCTCCCCTTCTCAGTTCACTGTTTACTCTTAACTGTTCATATACAGTTGCATTCTTTTTACACATGGTTCTGATATCATTCTGTTAAAGAAATGCTATTACAAAACAAGAATTTATTATGGCGATAAAAGTAAGTTATAATGCATAATGGTCGAACACTGTTTATTGATTATAATTGAAGTATTCTGTATGCATGAAGTATGAAATGTTTTGAAAGTTTACTATTAGTGTAAGGTAATAGCGAACAGTTTTATATGACTTCAGAAGTTTTTTTCTGAGAGTAAGATATGCGCTTCATGGGTCAGTCATTATATTAAGTGTCAGTAGAATACTTAAGTCATCTTTCATTTATAATATTTAAGAATTTGAAATTTAGTGAATCTAATATTTTTGAATGTTTTCAGTTGAAGGAAGTTTACGAGATTTATTCAACTGAAAATTAGGTTTTTCATCACCCAGGAACCAGTTAGCATTAAGCGAACAACTCATTATCATGAAGTAGTGGCATCGCATAAGACTACAGTAACGGTTTTTAGAACAGTGATTGTTACAATATCAAATAACCTCGAAAACACGATAAATTCAAAATGTTTAGTACGGAAAGCCCATATTATAAAGAGGAAAGATCGTGCCTCGAAATTTATGACACTAGCAGATTTTTAGCTATTCAACGTCAATTCGATAGTCTAAATGCTATATCCTTACAAAAGAAATGAGACTTCTGCGCTCTACTTCGCAGTAACCTATGAATACTGACTGCTAATAACATATATAAGAGAAGTAAAGAAATATCTACAACTTTATTGGTTCTTCATCAATTTTTTTTATTAAAAATTAGTTTCTAAATCTATTGCTATCTAATTATTATGAATTGGCAACTTCAAATATCATTCTATCCTATTTTGTAATTCCTGTGACATTTAGTAATTTTTTTATGGTAATATAAATTGTAGAAGTAGTTACTACTTGAAAACATAATATTATGGCATGTTGCAACTTATAACTATCGTATGACGATGCGTCTAGAAATTGTAAATTTGTTCATACTTGGTTTTTCAGATGTAGTCCAAAAGTAACCTTTTAGAATGTGAGAGAAAGTTTCCATAATGTATCAAGCTATCAGCTAAGTACATGAAAAGTATATTCTGAATAAAACGAATATACTGTAATTGAATTGAGATGGTTTGTAGAAATTAGTATTGAGTTTAGTTGACTGAATTTGTCACACATCGATGTTGACAGGGTAGCACAAACCATCTTAATTTAATTACAGTAATCATCTTAATAGTGATTAACTTCATTATATTTCTGAAGCTTCAGTAAGCAGTCATTACTTGTGGAATTCAGACTTGTCGGAAGTGAGACAGATATTATCAATAACGACGGACTATCGTCAAATTAAATGTCACAAATTGATAGATGTGTGAATTCTACCACTGAATAACAACCCAGTGATGCAGAGGGTTAGGCTTTTGCAGTAAACCTGATGTTCCTGGTGCGGAATCTAGATTGTGAACTGCCGAGGAGTCACATACTAAAACGAAACGGTTGTTCAATGCTCTCTGTGACAAATTCAATGAACTAAAATGAATATACACTGGCTGTGCTTAGCATTGAAGACAATTATTGATAGATTTTTACCGAATTAAAATTAAAGTTTATAAAAATGAACAATTGATAATGAATATCTATTGAAAGGAAGGAAATGACAACACATTCAACAGAATAGATAATATTAATCCTTCAGTTCATGAATAGTCACTTGTTTATAAATAATTTAATACAAACTGATGAGTGACGGACATTGCTTTTTGACTCATTGTTTCATTCTTTTCTATTGTCTATTACTTCATACTCTATGTCCAGTAATCATCATATTCACAGCATACACAGTCCATTTGCCGGAAAGCGATTCTTATTCTATTCTGTTTGATGACATTTTATAAATAAATAATTAAACTGGAATAATGTGTTTTGTTAACGGTATTTCATCACTGTTACCATGACAGTGTATCTTGTAGAAAGTAGACACCGATTCAAAGTTATGAAATTATATTTGATTACAAACTATTTATCAGTAGTGTTAGGTAATGTATAATAGGTCAATTTGGTTTTATTTTTTTCAAGAAACTATGGTTAATAAATCATCGTGATTACTTAACAGTATGAGTTTGCATAGATCCTAAAAGATGTGAATAATTAACGGCAATCTTTTAAATCAGTTTAACAATATGACATTCTACAATGAATAAGGATGTCTAATTAAGACAGGTGTAGTAATTGGATTGGATGGTATATTATTGGAGGTATCTAAAAGTGAAAAAAACTGTAATGTAGAAAGTAATTTCATGAAGGATACTTTAAAAGATTTTGTTAACTATTAAAGGTCATTCAAGTGTTCAGGAACCGATAGCACTAATCGTTTTACTATTTTGATGATTATTAACGCTAACTTGAAATAATGTTTATTGGTTTGCTGGGCAAGCTAAAACGATAAGTGTATGCAAAGATAATTAAAAGAAAAAAAATTTTCATACAGTAAATCACGACTTTTCACTAGAACTTTAGGAACATCGTGAAGTTAGTCAAAAGTGAGCTGGTTAATATGATTGAATTGACGTGGTTTTGTGAAGACTAGCATTAAGTTTAGCTCCGTTGTAGAATCTAGGTCATGCTTGTGTAAGTTTAATGCTAGGATGACATGCTTGTTCAGTGTTCCTTGGTTTCCAGTGCTATCCTACCATCATTGTACGAGAAATCTAATCAACAAAACTTAATACCAATCTCCATAAAACCACTTTAATTCAATAAAAACGGTAAATAAAATTGTTAATTCTTTTCCAATAAATCACAGCTACAGAAATATGTCGGCTAATTACTCCTCGTTTATTTTCTATAGATGAATTATTTTAGAAATTGATCACCTCACTCAGTAAGCCAATTCTCTAGAGTTCAGAGAACTAATTACTCATAATATAAATTCATCACAAAATATAAACTTAGACTTTAGTGATTAGCAGAAAATCAGACAAAACGTAGATTAACAGTGTAACTAAAAATGGTCAATGTGTCCTCGATTTAAGTCAAAGCAACCGTAGAAATCTGTCATGTCACTCATAAAAATTAATAAAAGACTCAACCAAGAACACCTTATTTCACTTTAACCGTACGATAGTATCCTTAGCAAATTTTGTTCACATTGATTCAATTATTGACGAGGTCGCATAAACAAAATGAGAAGTTGTCAAAAGTTTTCAAAAATGAATAGTCAATTTTGTAATAATCTTGAACAAGTCGCAAGTAGATTGCGAAATAGTCAAAAAATTTAACGAAAAGAAGTGAGTAGGAGATATTTTTGATAGATAGTTTTCCGGGTGGCAAACGTCAGGAAACAACTGATTGGTGCAGTAGAGCCTAATCAATAAATACAAAAAATCCTGGAAGTAACTGTACCCCAGTACTTGATTTTCACCCGTTTACAGACAGTTAATTTTATATTAATGATGATCTAGAAAAGTAATCCCGATATGTAAACGTGACTGGAAATCGACATCTGTTAGCGAATAGCCTATTGATCTGATCGGATAATCATTTTAATAACCAAAAAGGAAAATGTTTGAAGATACTTTATGAAAGATCTCATTTTATGCATTTGGTGTTATCTGCATACTAACAACCAGTAAACCTGCTTATGAACACTAATGTGGTTCAAAGGGGTAGCCCATATTTGATGCATCCATGAATCACAGTTCATCTAAAAAAGATTATACGAAGCTGAGAAGAATGTCATGTTTAACGTGAAGCTTTCTAAAGTCTATTATTTCATAAAGAAGCTCATTGAAAATATGAGCAATCATTCAGCCGGAATATCTTTTCTCAACTTTCAGTCAATGAACCTCAGAGAATAATAATCACTGGCAAACATTCATCACATTTTGTTTAATTCATTTTTACTTGTGTTATTACTGTATGTACATGATGTAGTTGATGTCAGAAATTAAATCAAGTACCTTTACCTCATCAGAGAAATTCAACTATGAAAATACATGAATTGGGAATTTCATTTTGGCTATCGTATTGTACTGTCATTATATTTCACAGACTGTGTTAGATTAGAAGTTAAAACACTTTAATACAAAGCTAATCTAATAATCTTCAGTTTTATATGTTGTAATTAGATTAAGTGGAGAATGTTGAATGTTAGTTTGATACCATGAATAAGTCTGAATTAGACAACCGTTTACCACCAAGAATTACTGGACATCTTTTATTCTCTAGTACAGGTCACCCCGATAGAAAACGTTTGTGACCCCATCAAGGATCATACCCAAGACCTTCTGGTTCCACAGTGAAAGTTTTACCATAAAACCACTGAGTCGGCTCCAAACGGTTGGATTTATTTTAGTCAATTTGTTATATGTATGCGAAACCTCACGGTTTGCATCGGTAAATAACTGCTAAACGCCGGCCCTGGTTAAACTTCACTGATCACATCTCACGAAAACTTCATAAACTATCTCGAAATGTTAATCACTAATGAGCTAATATTATCTGTAACTAGGTGTTTTGAAGATTGACTACATAAAAATTTAAAGTTAACAATGTAAAACATCTATAGTTGTTTTCTTCTTTCCTCTACTTACTTTGCATTCTTTTGTAGAAATTTCTTATCTCACTTTTTTAAACAGTCATAGAAATAAGCGTCTCATAAATTTTATTGATTTAATATTGGAGAGAAGATAAAACAATTTTTACGGCCAACAATAAGAAACTATTGGATGTTGAATTTATAGGATTTTAAAATAATACACCGATTCGAATTTACTATTTTAAATTGAGCTAAAATAAGTTTTATGAAATGAGTTACATAAGTTTTCCATGAATTCCTGATCATCTGAATCCTTAAGAAATATCACTGTAGATGTTACATCACATTCAGTATACGATATATCATCATGGGAATGAAAATGTGTTTTTAAGTTCTACAATAAAGTTGACTGGTATTCAGGATAATCCATGCATGAATCTAATCCTTGAACATTATATGTACACCTTAGTGACAAACGTCACTCATCCTGAATTCTAAGTTCAGGGAACCTTAACTGTTGACTTCAACAAAGTAACATTTATAAATAACGCATATATACCTTAGTCACAAAAATTAGTGACAATATGTTAAGTTGATTGATATAACTCGATCGGTACTATGGAGGAGATAGATGTAATCACTATCGCTGTCGATTGTAAATATATAGACACATATATATCTGGTGACTTACTAGGTTCAGTAGACTGGAAAAGATGACATAAAGGTTGATTCGCATAAATTATTATTCTTAGCATGCTGATATTAATACAATTACTCTTAGAATAGGTATAAATTTTGCTAAGACTTCTATCATAGACGCAGATTTCAGTAGAAATGTAGTTTACAGTAAAGTTGCCATGAGTGGTTCACTATAACATAAATGTAAATAAATGACTAAAACAAATGTATGTAATTGAAAATTTTAATCTTATTCTTTAAAAAAATAGTAAGAAAGAAACAATTAGTTAATTGCATTTTTACAATCTACAAAACTTAGTCATCATGAATGTAGTTGAAAATAAAAGTTGGTTATTCTGTTTTGATAAAAGAAAACATTCTGTCATGTTATCAGCTAGCATTTAACAAATAGTCAGACATCTAGGCAATAACAATAGTAAATAAGATTTATTGTGAAGATATTCAGACACTATCGTAATTTAAACATAAGAAGAAGAACACAATCGATTCACTAACATTGTTTGCCTTGTCAGCTAACTGGTAAGTTAGTATTTGACTTGAAATAAGCTGAATCATGCCTTTAACAATAAGCATTTATATTTAAAAGTGGTGCATAAGAAACTATTCGTCTTATATTGGCTGTTTCTTCAAAAATCCCATTGTTATCCCACCTATATTACGTTTTAATTTCAATGTCATGTGTTTGTATAATCTGGTCTACGAATATATGCAGTTGTAGTTAATGCTTATTTCTAGTAATATTTTCTTTGAATTACTCAATAATGCAGGAAATCATTTAGTAATAAACTTGTTTTGTGATCAAACACCAGCCTACTATGACTTAGAACTAAGCAATCAGATCAGTAGGGAAAGCATCTTTGACTTCTATTGATCATTGTCTATTCCGATTTTTGATTTCTTTCTGTTAAAAAGAAAGTATTTTTGCTGCAATTATCACCTTATCTGTAGAAAATATATTGTATACTTCGATCCTTATCATATTTGTAAGTTCTGAACTATGACTTACAATTCTTGTTTAAACCTAAATACTATGTCACTTTTCCTGGTGTTATGCATGTGCTGCATTATGAATAACCTAAAGTAAGTATCATCACGTAATGTTAACACAAGAATACAAATTAAACCGGTCAGTTATAAGAGGTGTCAGAATCATTAAACTGATGAAACTGTATCATTTTTAATATTGCTCCTTATTTTCGAGACAATTTACTTAACAATCTGGATGAGTTGTTTACTTTACCGGAGACAGAACCTATGACATTCATATTTCTAAATGGTGTCTTTACATTTATGCTACAAAGTTGATGTCCAACTAATTTAATGTCGAACTCTAATTTACCCACAATATTTCTTGATTGTCTTCTATGCTTGATAGACAGAGCTCATTTGATGTAAACCATCACTGCTCTCCATCATTAATTGATTGTGAAGTAATAATCTTGACATATGACACTGGCCAGCTTTATTGTGTTGATGGTTAAGTGTTTATCATGAAATAATCAGGTCTTGGATTTGATCCCATAGTGGGCCGTCGATAGGTACTTTTGATGTCTCGTAGAAGTATGAAACAATTATCCAGGTTTTAGTGGTGCAAAACCGCGAGTGCTTCAACGCGAACATTAGCAAACCAAGATAAATCACATTATTCTGGTTGTTTAGATAATTTCAAAGTCCCTATATGGCAATAGAATCAATCAGCGTTCGTGTTTGATAAATGTAGTCAGACTTTACAGTTATAAACTCATAAATATTGTGTTACAATTACGGAATTCGCCTACGTGTGAATAAGTTACAAACAAATTAAACAACATTATACTTTGAAATAGTATACTTTACGTATCTAATGACTTTTTCATATTTAATATGTGCCATATAGAATTTCCAAAAGTCATTTAAGAAGAGAAATAAAAATTTAATGTAGGGGGATACCAAATTGCAAACAATGTAACGAAATGAATCTTGTAGATATAGTGCACAGTAATCAAAATGATATTTGGAGTATTTTAAATAATACTAATAATAATATGATAAACTCGTTTTACTATAATATACATTATGAAACTTGTCGTCAGGGTAATCATACAAACATTAAAAAGCGATGAAAGAGAACTACGTGAAATGAATGTATAGTTAATAAATCAATAGGGTAGAGATGAATACAAGCTGGAGGTTGTGGGATTGCAATTAACCGTCGAATGACTTATTTATAAGCCATAGTAGATAGACATGAAGAATGTATTTCTTTTCTCTAATACACAGAACCGGATTTTGTCCTGTTTTCGATAGTTTCAGCTAATCAATGAAGTCATATTCTTACTATGTATCATAAATTATTCAAAACTTGATAAAATACTTAGATTTCTTCTATGATGATTTGATAAACACTACTATCTAAATATGATAAAATGATGCTTTCAATTGATTTTTTGATTCATCTTCCAAGTTAGTCGGTGAGATAAAAGCACTACTTAATAAACCATTCATGCAAATTATACTACTATTCATCTATACAAAACATCATAGAATTTAAAGCTTAAAAATCAACCAAAAACCCGAGATACACTGAAAGTAATGAAAATGAAAGAGATTAAGAAATCGAGTGAAAGAAAAAACACCATCATGTTTCACATTTAATTTTTCTCGCCTTCCTCATATCCTCCATCTCCCCCCCCCCAACCCACTTCGAAAAATTTAAATCTAAATTTACATTCTTTATATTCATTCATTTTAAACAAATTTCTAATTTATCTCATTTATATCAAATTTAATTATTGATCAATATTTTGTCTGAAATATTCTTAAAATTAAAAAAAAAATAATGTTCTACTGAGCATATGCTTTAATTCTTGTTTCTTAAAAGAAAAAGAAATTGTTTTATTTTACAATTAATATTCATTTTTTCAAGAAAAAAATATTCACGAAAAAAAATCGATATAAAATTTTTAAAGAAAAAGAAAAATGATTATTTTTTTTCTTTTAGTTTTCATTGTACTCAAATAAAATTGTCTTAATGAACTGTTACTAAGTGATATGATCAATGTTAATGTTAATGTAATGAAAAAAATATTTCACAGAAAATTTTTTAAGTATTTTATGAAAATGTTTTCATTGTTAATTAACATTCATGAATATCGGAGTTTAGACAATATTGTAGAATGTGATAAAGTTTATATGTGTGTAGGGATTCTGTATCATCTAGCATCATATTGAATTATTCAAGCATTAACTAATTCACTGTAGAATTATAATATTTGCATAGATTAAATAGTGATCAATGATCAATTGTTAATTCAGTTCTAAGAATTAAGTTTTAGTGATGTGATTTCATATTCTATAAAGAGGTATTAGTTCCTCTCTGAAAGAGAATTTACTTTTCGGACGAGTAGTAAATAGCATATAATCCTAACCGATTGATTTTTATTTACGAAGTAAATTCAACCATCTAACATGAAGTTACAGTGCACATAGTATGGAGTTTCTTGAACTCATGGATACACTTAATCGCACAGTATTCGATTCACATAGATAGATATTATTACCATGTTGCTAATAATAATTGTGTCATCAGAAAGTGATGTAGGAGTAAGTGATTTTCTGTAGTGTTAAGTCTTTACATACTTAAACAATGCATTAGGTTATTTTGCTGCTTGTTAGAAATTAACAATTATTTGAAAGAGAAAAAACTCATAAAGCTATTCATCTGTATTTTAGAAAACATTTATGTCATAATTCTATTTGAAGTGATTAATTGCTGACATTATGAAGTCAGCATTAAAGGGAGTATATAGTGATTACTATTGATTTACTATATTTTATGGAAGCCATTTATCTTTTTCATTTTTATCATGTAAGTATAAAGTTGAAACATCACACTTCATTGGAGATAGTTCTGCTTTGCAATTGCAAAACTAAATCTTTGTAGGTTAAGTATGATCATTGTCTATTTATCTTCAGTTAATAATGACAGCAAAAATATAATTTTGTACTTGATTACAACAACATATAAGTATTACTGTGGTTTGACAACTTTTATTTCAACGTTCTTGGAAATCACTTATAAATTAATGAATCAATTCATTTGTTTTATCTAGTGGTTGGTTAATGAAATCTCATCCTAGATGCAAAAATGATACAGATAGATCGTTTCTATCATTTGGTAGATAAATCGCAGTCAATACATCTATTTACCGTAGGACAGTCTTCAATATTCTGTGTATTTTTATCATTGCAAGTTAAAAAGAATTACTGTTTTTTTGACTTACATCAAACAAATATCCCAACCCCTCACTATAACTTTCCACTTGAATGAATACAATACACACCCAGAAACTCATAATTAGTCTTATTAATTGTACTTTTATTAAAAGTTATCTTTGAGGAATTCTATATCCGAACGAAGATCCAGTTCAGTTAAGCTTATTATATGGTCATTTATAATATTTACAACAATATTTTTTCACAAATACCTTAACAGAACATATCATCTGTTTTCTTTTCAACAGAGCTGGTCAGAAGCTTACTGTTACAAGTAGTTCCAAGCGAAAGCGTAAACTATTATCCAGTGATATCTCTGATGTAAATAACGTATCCGGATATAATACATTACCTTCATATCGTCATAGTCAACAATCAAAATGTATAACAGGATTTGCTGAATCTATTCATCATCATCCACCACCAATTCCACCAACTCTTTTGAAGTGGGGTCGGAATAATACCAACAATTCTGTAATAAATAATAAAATTGGAAAAGTAAGTACTTTTCTAACGTGTACAACTTTTGATTTAGAAAGTTATAAATCGTATTATCAATTGGTATATCTTCCTAACGAATATTAGAATAGAATGGAACTTGTACTACTCAGGATTGTTGTTTAGCTAACTCCATTCACCCAACTAATCAATATGATAATGTTGTTAGTTTCTTCTTATTAGTAAAATAAATACTAATCTAATTATGTTATTGATTCAGTATATTGATTAAGTTTTACTAAAATGGTTGGTAGCTTATAATAAACTTATTGAATTAGATCATCTAAAAGAAATAAACGTTTGTATGTGAATATATATTAACATACACATACATGGTAGCTTACTTTACTCAATTCTATAGTTACAAAGTTACCAAGACTAATTGGATAATTGACTAAATGTTAATTAATTAGTTTTGGTAAATAGTTTTTGAATGGATGCCGATTTATGTTTGTTTTGAAAGTCTCCTAGTTAAAGTGGATGTTTCACTCAAACACTCAATCAGTAATCTACAGATAGCCATTAAGGTAATATTATAACCAGAACCTAAATAATCAATATATTTGTAAAAGGGGAGTTGGGGGGGGGAGGGTAAGTGGAAACAATCAGTATTGATGGCGATACGTGTTACGATGCGATAAGAGAGAAATGATTTATTCATTATTATTTCTACATTATTCCAAATCAACTCATAAATACTAAGCTAAAAATGAATTATCCTAAATACAAAGTCATTCACTGTTATCTTTGAATAGATAATGAAATGAATGATGATATCCTTTTTAACAAACTATAATCATGTTTATTAGCCTGTAAAGAGAATTTAGTATAATTGAAAAACATTATTAATAATTCAAATACACAAAGATTCCCATTTAGTCATTTAGCAAAAAAAATTAAAGAAACAAATAAACAATTTTTTTTACACTTAATTTATCATCATGAGGACGGTGAGGTGCCTTTTAGCTTAATGCAGAATACTTGCCAACAATTAGCATCGATTATCAACTAACGGATAACTAGAAAAATAATAAGCCTTTAATCTAGTTGGCGATTGTCAAAGCATCTCTTGGTCTTAAATGATCAAAAGTGTGACAAACAGAATTTGTAATAAATGAATTTTGCAACTATAGAAATCTATACCAAGATTCATAATCCTAGTCTATTGACCAAATAACTACTTAAATAGAAAAAGTATCTAACATGCTTAACTAAGAAACTTTAAGTCAATTACACATTGTGTTCAATCGATAAATACCCTTAGTTTTGTTGTTTGGGTTCTTCATAGCATAATTTAGGTAGAGCTCATTAATAACCTTGGATAATTGGTGAACTCATTTTGTTTTGGTAGAAGGCTTCCCATCAATCCAAACTCTTGACCTAGTCAACGGTTCAAGCCTGAGTCTTTCAGATATCACGCAAACACTAAATCATAGGCAACACCATGTTGGTTAAATTTGCGCCAGTTAGTTCACAGGGGAGGTATTAAGAATCACTAGTTAAAATAAATTTCATAAGCTTCCAATGTTTCGTTCTTATTATTTAGTGATTTCTTAAAACCCTACGTATGCCGACTTTTAATGATTATTATTATTCTGGGAATATAATTGAAATTATCTTACTGCAACGCCGATATCGTTGGATAGAAGATTTGGCTAAGGTACAGTATAGAAACGAGCAAACGCAATTCTTAATATGTCCGCGCTCAGTTTATGGATGGGCGAACCATCATTTCGATTCATTAACCACTATACTTAATCGGAAAATGGAATTTATATCTGAAACATTTATCAAGAAAATGCCATCGTATTACAGGAGGTAATAAAAATATTTAGTATAGTAAATAAGTAAATCATAGTTGTGTAGCGGCGTTGCCACTGTCAAACCACAGAAACGACGGTAAAGAAGTTGATCAACCAATAAAAAGCTATTAGATCATTTTTTAAGGAACATTAAGTGATGACTTACTACAATATGTCTCCATTATGAAAATATCTACCTATTATCAGCGATTTATGCACAGGTGAATGCATATCACAGTGATTTAAACCAGAAACTCTTTCTCTCTCCCTCTCTCTTTCTCTCTCTCTCTCTCTCTCTCTCTATATATATATATATATATATATATATATATATATATATGGCTGCTACTATAAATCTTGTTGTACTCATGGAGTCTAATTGTAAGTCGTGATATAATGAACCTTATTTCATCAACGATCAAATAAGCTATTTCCAAATAGTGACATAACTATTGGTAAACATTATTTACTTTGTCAATCTAGTTATGACCTTAAGCATTACTTCAACTCCTAGCTTGATAATAAATTCGTAACCCTAAGGACAATTTTAAGGAAATGCATAACGTTTTCTTAGTATTGCAGCATAACTTAAGTTAATTACAGGAATACGATTAAAACCAAAAGCCGAAAATAGTATTTATCGTATATTAGTAATACAATTACAACTAAGATTTGGCCTAACAGAGATGAGGTAAAGAATTCTACTATTTGATTATTCTTACTGTTAAACTTGTATCTCATTTCGAAACATGGAATAGATCCATTTTCTTAACCCTAAAAGCTTAGTTTTAACTAAAAATTCCTGATTTTCGGCCTAAATACTAATCCTACGTATGATATGTTTTCTATGGTATGCATTTTCTGTCTAAATTTGCGGTAACCTTAATTCCAGTGGCTCGCATCTCACTGATCAATATGGAACTTTGATTCAGCTATTTAAGAACACCATTTGATCCATCCTATAATTTACTATGGTTGAAGGTTTTGATATTGTCATTTATATTTTTGTTTCATGACAAAATCAGAATATATTTCAGGTTCTATTTCCGTAATAGTCATTCCTAATTTTCGATTGTAACTACCTTCTTATTAACTAAATTACATCTTTTATCCAGTTCAGAGCTTCGCTAGTCTAAATAAACAAACAAAACAACTAACTTAGGGTGAATTTGTATATCCCCATTGATTTGTTATAGACTGAAGCTGGTCACTCTCTGTTGCAATATGTGCATCATGGTCGGATTGCCTCGATTTAGCGATTATTCATAAGTATTATTTAAGCTGGTTTGTGACTGACATGTGGAATCCAGGATGCGAGTTTCGTCCTGTTTGGGACTCACTGTGAACATCAACATTGGGATGGAAGTACATTCAACCTGTGAGTCCCAAATAGGACGAAACGCGCGTTTTGGATTCCACTCGCCAGTCACAATCCAACGTAAATAAACCGATTAACTGTAATAAATTTTTTTTCTAATTTTTGTTGTCAACCGTGAAATTAATTTATAATGTTCCTTCAGTCCTAATTCTATGGTTTGTATGAGATATTACACAATAGGTTCGTTTACCTTAATGCATGTTGCTTACAATAACAAAGTACGTAAACAATAAATGGTAAAGTGTCAAATATTTCAGTATCCATCAGGATTGAAGTAAAATTACGAGTTTAAAACTGATAAATCTGTTAGCTACCAAATGCTACAATTTCACAATTAACCTAAATGATACACTTTAAGTAGCTGATATGCTTTAAAAATTGGGAAAGTGAATTACGAATTAGATTTTAATAATTATTGTATTATCAATGTTTGTATGCTTTATCTGTACGAAAATAGTGACAACTATCAAATTAACTATGTTCTATATGGGAACATTAAATTACTGCTGGGATACTAGACAATATTCGTTAAATAACTATATTAATTATTGCACATCCTAAATACATCATTAACACTTTGATTGTTTGTATGGGTGTATATTATGTGGTATAATACTCTATTGTTGACTTTGAACTTTTCCTTCATTTCTGGCTCTAGTTGGACATCGCATTTCTTATGGATCCTTGTAACCTTGGTTGTCTACCGATTAGTTCTTCATCTCATGAAATTAAAGACTATCCTGATTGTTTTAATGCTTAGTGCTTATCAATATTTAGAAAATTGATAATCCTATAATCATGTAAACTCGTAGTTAGAAACATTACTTCCTTGATTGATAGATTACTGGGTTGCTTAATTACTGGCCACTTGGTTGCTGAGTTCTGATTACCTAATACTTGTGATTCCATTGCTTGTTATTACAATACATTTCTACTACTACTACTTCCGAGTTTTTACTGTATTATTTGACAACTGCATTTCGAAATATTCAGTACTTATAAGAATACTGTGCACTATTCAGTCATCTCATTAATTTGTATGTTAAACACTTTTATACACCTGTGACAGTTTAACTTTCGAACTTCAAATTCGTGGTTGTCACATAAATAAACGTACCATTGACTCTTCGTTTTGATATTTACGTGTCATCTGTAATTTGTCAGCATACATCAATTAAATAATGAAGCAGATAACATGGGGTATATTTATTGAAGCGCTTAATCGTAGTTTGTTACTCAGTATTTTCATTATCCACGAACACATTGAAATATTCTAGATATAATACCAATTATAATTACATGCAGAAAATTTTTAAATACAAATATTGTGAGGAAACAAATCTATTTCTTTGAAATGGGTCGTCGTTGGCAATTGGATTTCGGAACAAGCGCTTCGTCCTATTTGAAACTAAGTAGCTTGGTGGTGGAGGCGTTGGTGTTTTGTATGAAACGAACTGAGTTCGAGTACTTGTGTGGACATCAACACTTGGATGTGGGTCCATCCCACTGACAAGTCCCAAACACAATGAAACACTAGTCTCGAATTCTGCCTACCAGGCACAATCCATTTCAAACAATACTTGTAAAATATTGAAAGAATCCTCTCAGGATACACAAATAGGCAACAGAGAGTGATAGATTTCAGTCCATGACAAATCAATGGAAAGATCCAAACATTCTAATTATATTAATCTATTTGTATTTCATTATTAACAGGTTAAGGTGATATTACACTTGCTATCCGATCATGACATTGAAAAAGGATCACAAAAAATTTCATACTTGACTGTGGAAAAACGCAAAAATCAAGTATGTCTGAATGATCCAAACAATATTCTAAATGAAGCAACTGCATCTCCAAAACGCACAAATAATCATGGTCCAAAATTGTTTGCTATGGATGGAATTTTCACAGAAGAAGATTCAATGGTAAGTTCGATAAGACACAAAGTTTGAATAATGCCTAGATAGAAATAGTAAGAGTTTGTATTATCTTGTTTCTGATATTCAGAACTCTGATCAGATCAGTTTTTATTACATTATATGCATCCTAACCGAATCACCTGAGTATTCATTTGTCAATGGTGATTACTGTCTCATTCCCGGCAAGTCTGAACTCTTCCAGTCATGACTTCTCAAATGAGCTTCAGGAAAATCCAAAGGTTAGTCAGTAGTCAGCTGATTATTGTAATTAAATTAAGATGAATTGTGATGATCGCTATAAAATTGAATTCGTCGCGGTTTAATGTTTTTAAAGTACCATCGGAAACCAGGAAGCACTGGACAACTGTTTTGTCAATCTAATTTTTTTCGATTCAAATACATTCTAATTAACAAAAAACACTTATTGAGACATAGAAACAAATATATAATTTAGCGTATAGATTCAATTCTATTTCTATGTCTTTCAATGGACTTAATTCATTCACAGTGAATATAGTTCATTCTCAAAATGTATAAGTGTTATTCAATGTTTTCTGTTCAGTTACTATGATTTTCATTTCTCAACTGTGATTAAAGCTCATCATAAGCTTAGTACTTTCTGTGCTACTTGTTATAGATTCAGTTACAATGTTTGATCAACTCTAACTCAATGAAATCATTATTTATCTATTCATAACATAAGATAACAAATTTATGGTAGTTGTTGCGAAGATAGTTAATTTGTTAATGCTAATATCACGAATTGATCTGAACCAGACAACCATTGATCACCTGGAAGCACTAGACAGCTGTTTCGTCCTAGTATGGGACTCCTCAGCAGTGCGTATCCACGACCCTGTTGGGGATCGAACCCAGGACTCTCTGGCTCCGTGACGAGTGCTTTACCATTGGACCACTGAGCTTGCTCCAGTGCTTCCAGGTGATCAATGGTTGTCTGGTTCAGATCAATTCGTGATATCAGCATTAACAAAATAACAAATTTAATTTATACATATACACGTTAGGATTAAATTAATTATTGTTATAATTTGAAATTAGTAGATTATATGCTAATTAAATTTTTATTTCAACATTTTAGGCGGAATTATGCGCATTTGCATTAACAGACATTATTCAATCTGTTGTGAATGGATCAGATGGTTGTTTAATATCGTTTGGTACACGTGATTCTAGTAAGTGAAATTTATGTTGATAACTATTAGTAAGAAGATAACAGAAGTTGATGTATTAGTTTTATATTAAAAGTAATTTCAATAGCATTGAATTTATGCGATAATTTCCTGGAATTGCAAGGATATATTATGAGTATGGTGTAGTATGATTAAACTGAGAGTTACAGTCAATAAGTTAGCATAGAAACAAAAGTAAATTGGAGTTAGTTAGGTTTGTATTTAATTGTACGAACTGACTTGAGTTAGGTGACTAGTGAAAACATAGAAGCACTGGGCAACTGTTACGCCACAACATGTAATTACAATCAATATCTACTCACTAATTAACAACTTCAGTAGGTGATTCAGAAGCTCTCATGAGAAGACGTGAGTAGTAGAGGTCAAACATATAGTGTGTGAGGTATTTATTTATAATTGATAACAAATGAAATCACTCAATTATGTCGTTCTTTAATTCCTTAACTTTGACTTAGTGGTCTAATGGTTAGTCGTTCGTTGTGAAACTTGGAAGTCTTAAGCTTTATTCTCATTTAATGTCGTTGATGCACATTGGTTATTAGTCCCATATTAGTAAAAAACAACTTACCAATGCGGCTTGATTTTTAATGATCATTTAATAAGAGTTTGTTTGTGGTGTTAACTTCAAATAACAAATTATCAGTTTATATTTTCTAGGAAGAATTTCATCACATCAAGATGAGTGAATTTTCATCATTCTGTAGTGATGACTAAATGACATGGTGAGCCAATAAAATGCCCATGAAACATCTAATTAAAGTTAAAGTATCTACTTCATATTGTAGACACTATTAAGAGACACTTGTAAATAGTTAACTCATTCAAACAGCTTGTTCTATATATTGATTTAAACAAAGTTAAAATACAATTGAAGTAGACTAATATGAATTGCTTAGTTCTCATCAGCTACTTGTAGTCATAAATGGTTTGAACGATTAAACTATAGTTCACAATTACAATTGGTTATGTTGACTAGTTTATTACAATTGGATTATGACCGCATATGTATGAATATCTTAAACAAAGTGAAACAGGATATGAAGGCTACGTAAAAAATGGTAAATTTTAGGAATCAAAAATGATATTTAGGTAAAGAAAGATAATGTATTTATCTCGAAATGATGTTGAACTGTATGAGATAGCAAACAACTGAACAAATGAGTTGAATAGTCATAGCACCCTCACCATCATAATAATGAAAAATAGATAATGTCAACTACTGTTACACAAACTTTATCAAATGCTTCTTGCCTACTTGTATATCATTTTAAATAACTGTAAAGATGTGAATTGAGGTTGATTGAATTCATCATAGATTAATGTTAGCAAGGTATCATCAAAAACTTCAAGATGTCGAAATTATGACTACTTATTAATGAAAGTTTAGAGACAAAAAATAGCTTGGAACTTGTAAGTTAGAATAATCACATTCTACTCTGATTTTTTCCATATTATAAGCCTACTTTTGAATCGTACACAGAAAAGTTTTAGTGAATTTTTATTTTGTGTTTTGTAATAGTTCTTCAGTAGTATGATAACAAGCCTAGTGGATATATTTTACAGTTTATCAATTCTAAGACTTAGGCATATTTATAGCAAAGTGTAAAACAAACGAATCGTATCTATTAATCCCAAACTTTATCGTCACGTGGATTTAGTTAATTATCTGTAAATGTACAAATTCATGTTACCATGTGATAAAAGGAGAAGTATCCCTAGCTAACTTTTGTCAACTCATTTAAAGTTGTCTGAATCAAGCAAAATTAATTTCACATTATTCCGCTTTAACATGTGTTACTACTCAATTACTGAGAATTTCTTTTGAGTATACACAACAAGTTGCTATGAAATTCAGTGAAGTTCCATTTCTACTGTCAAAACTAGTGTCACGTTTATATTAAATATTAAGCATCTTTAACTACTTATATAAGTAGATTGATACATTTTCTTTGTAACTATCAACTCGTTCATACTAATCACTTTAACAGTATATAAACTGATCAAAGTGAAGGCTTAGTGTTTCATCAATTATGATCATCTGATAAATATTGGTACTGGTTACTTTGTTTACAGGTCTTGTAGTGCTTTGTAAAATGCTTACATACATATGAACGCATTTCTACATCAAATAACACAGATTATTCAAGTGTGAAATACGTACATAGATAAGTATAGATGTTTTAAGGAAAATAATCTTTACTTTCTGATAGCAACAAACTAATTTTGTCTTCACATTTATGTGTATGCGCAACGTTTAACTGTATCATTAAAACAACATTTCATTTTGCATATTCTCTTACCAAAAGCTTATTCCATGTATATGGTTACCTGAAGTTAATTATGTTTTTATTATTTTTAGTTGTTCTTGTTAACTGATAAACAATGTGTTTGATTTATTGACAAGCATAAATGATAATGACAAGTTGTTCACAGGAAAGTAGAGTTCTAACGGTTATACTGGTTTTATTGTTAATATTACTTTGTAAAGGAAACGTAATAGATCTAGTCGGAACAGTTTGTTTCATCTTTATTGACAGCAACTGTTACTAATATATGCTTTTGTCTCATTCACAGGAAATGTCAGAAGCGGTTCAATGGCGGCACATATTACATATTACTTCATACTTTTAGAAACAAAAGTGACTTATAAGACAATTACTTCTTTCTAAATAAATATAATAAATATAACAGAATACTTCCGTATGTATACAATATTTCATATTCTAGAAAAGAGTCCACTAAAAATGTATAAGTAGTTTCATTGTACACGATGTAATAGAATTTCTTACATTTTATTAGTAGTAGATAAGTTAAACAATAGTAATTATTAATTTTAAAGACCAATTTTATCCACTTAATACCTATATTTAACACTAATTGAGATATAGTAACTGAATTATTTTGTACGGTGAAATCAGTCATAACATGAGGCATCGTCTAAGATGATTATGTTGTATTTTCATAGATGTACTGGGAAGTATTTGACTTTTTTCCATGATACAAATGTTTATTAGTAGAAAACCTAAAGTTAACCGTATTCTTATTACCTCAATTTTTTTTATACTCTCCTATATTGTTTCATATTTCAATTTTGTAACTGTTTGTTTCAGTGAGAAGCTGTTATTGACAGGCGGTTAAAATAATTTAACAAGAAAATGATTTAGTAAAGAGTATCAATTTTCAACAAATTCTCTCTTCATTGAATCAATTCCTTATTGTTCATGATTGAATGAATGTCTTTCAATTTATTCAAAATAGATTAAGTCTATTATTATCATACTGTGAAAAGTATAGTTTTTTAATTATTACTCAATGTGGTATATGTAACTTCTCGGTAGTACTATTAAATTTCGTATTTAATCTCTTCAACAGTAGAATACTTATATTCGGATGCTTGATTGTCTATTTGTACAACTAGAATATAGTTGTTACTAAGCTTCAACCAATGATTTATGATCATTTTAGTTTGGATTGTGACTGGCAAGTGAAATTCAGGACACGCGTTTCGTCCTATTTGGGACTCGTCGGCTGGATGTACCTACATCCGAATGTTGATGTTTTCACAGTGGAATTCGTTTCATGTCAAACTCCACCACGTTCACTACTAGACTACTGAGTTTAAACAGTCACACTTGTGCAATGGGCGCATTGGTATTAGGATGAATATGTACATTCCCATTGATTTGTTTTAGACTGAAACTGGTCAGTCTCTGTTGGTATATGTGCTTCATGGTCGGATTACCTTGATATAGCTATTATTCACAAGTATAATTTTAATTTAACCGACAAGTCCCAAATAGGACGAAATGCTCGTTTTGGATTCCACTTGCCAGTCACAATCCAACTTAAATAATACTTGTGAATAATCGCTATATCGAGGCAATCCGCTCAAGATGCACATATAGCAACAGAGACTGACCAGCTTTAGTTTATAAAATATCAATGGGAATATACAAATTCCTTCTAATGATTTATAATGTTTATCATTGATATACATAAAACATTAAATCAGATCTTCAGTAATATTACTTAGCTTTTGCAATTACTGTGAGAATACTTAAAAATGATCTTTTTCACAGACAATAACGATTAATTAGAATGATTCTAATGGGTTATTCTTGTTCAATGTGACTTCAACAAACTATTCACTATTAGGCTGTAAAAACCAACACGTAAGAGTCGCGTCACGTAATTTCGTTTTGCATTTAAGCTCCACTCAAACAACATGAAAACTGTAGTTAATACTCCATAAACAATAGTAAAGGCAATCGTTTTAGTCAGTATATTGTTGTAAATTGATTAATCCTAGAAACGGAACTAATAATTTCTGACATACTGACTTAAATGATTTGAAAAATACTATGAGAATTAAAAGTCGCTTGTCGTCTTTTATGATAACTAATCCAAAAGACAAATAGTCACATGTATAAGACTGAATCTGTTTTACTTGATGGAGATAATCAATTACATTCACAGAAGAATTAATTCCTCTAATATCATGAAAATTTCCATTGCTTGAAGAGACCGATATTCCATTTATAATGATGTAATATGTTACTTTTTTTATCCAGTCAGTGTAAGTATTTCTTCATTCCTTACTAACCTCAATATATTTAATTCTTACTGTCTGAACACTTACGTTGAAAAGCTTACCGACATAGACACTTTTAAAACTACTCATTATTCATCAATCAGTCATTCAGTAGTCCAATGTACAAATTAGAATATTACGTATTGAATACTTAATGAAATTCTGTGAAGTTCAAAGAAAACTTTTTATATCAAATAATGTCACTAATCAAAGCTATCAAAGATTCCAGACTATTCTCACGTTTTTACCATAAACTACAGCTGCCAAAAATATTTTCGAGTGATGATCAATCGACAAGATACATAGAAAGAAAACAACATCCCAAATTTAACAAATTTTACATTAGAGCTGAAAGTAGATACTACTTTTTTGATGTTCACTAAATGTGTTGCGTACAGCAATTTCAGTGACTTTCCTGTTTATTTAACAAGTGATAAGCATATAAACCATCTAACTAAAGATCTGATTTCAAACGCGAACTTTTATTATGTTTGTGATTTTTTCTTAGACATTTAAAGTAGAGTTACACTGAATTGCTGACAGCGTACAATTGACGATAAATTTGGTTAATTAGAATGATAACTGCTGTAAAAGTACATTTAACTTTAGCATCACTCGTCCACTGTATAAACGGAAG
Organism: Schistosoma japonicum; assembly: GCA_025215515.1. Lineage (NCBI taxonomy): Eukaryota > Metazoa > Platyhelminthes > Trematoda > Strigeidida > Schistosomatidae > Schistosoma > Schistosoma japonicum. The sequence continues at coordinate 61,604,135 of CM046061.1, read as the reverse complement.
AGCGATAGACGACTCTAGATGTAAACAGCTTCAATAAAGAAAAAAACAACAATGTCAAGAGGAAAAGGAATGAAAATTAAAGTGCAAACAGTAAAAGAAAACGTTTTAATAACAACTAATCAAATTCAAGACCTATGAAACAAGCTACTAGTCACTTGTACAGAAAATCCCTTATCTCACTTCTATCAAAAGTTTGCGTCAATGAATTTTTCCAGAATGTCGATGAAAGCTCTTCAATTAAACCATCCAGCTCTGTATAATCAAATCAGAACACTCTACATACTTTATGTTAAGAAGGCTTGATGTTAACATAAATGTAGAATGATGAAGTATAATAAATATGAAAAAGATTAAAATTAATTTAGACTGTTGTTTATTTAAACTTAAATCATACGAATTCGCTAGAAACCGAGAATTAGCTAACCATAGATACAAGACAATTTTTGAAAGTAAGCAGAAAAATATGTGACAGTTATGTAATACGTAGGAAGAATATTCAATAACTAATTAAAGCTGTCGGGGATCGCTAATCCCTCCAAAGCTACAATGGTTGATTTAATTAAACGAAAGAAATTGTATTGATTTTTTGTAAGCTTCATTTGTAAACTTTCATTACATTAAATTACTTTGAATGTGAGTCCTACTCCTGAGTACAGTCTGACAGTATTTCATTGTATGAATTAAATGTTGATGACTTCACTTGATGAATAATTACTGTAAATTAATTGATATAAAAATCGATGTATTTATGTAAATATAATTTGTAATTCTCTGATTCGCTAGTGTTGTCTGGTTGGCTTATGTTCTTCTTATTCCGACTTGGGACTCAGTGGTCATAGGGTAGACGCGCAATTATCGACTAGGCACACCATAACTGGCACTCGACTACCCAACCCCGAATTTCTCGCGTCATAACAAGCTAACATAAAAAAAATAGATTTATGAAACTATCGAGGCCACAGAGAGAAATACAATCATGCAGCCAAATCATCAGTCACCAATTGAATTACGTAACTATGACGTATTTTCCATTTGTCCCTAATAAAACTTTTGTACCTATGGTCCTATGAGTTTCTTCTTCTAGAACAATCACACATTTTAACGATAAATAAACAGCAGGACGAATTGTTTTCATTACTTTCATATTTATTAACGTCCACGCTGTTCTGCATTCATGTCGACTGCAAAACTATTTTGATTTAGTATATGCAAGATTGATTATTTGATGGTTGTAAAGCGGTTGAAGAGAATCCACGAAATTAATGAATTCATTTTATTCTACTACTGTTGTTCTTCTTCTTCTTGTATTTAAATTTCTAAATGAAAAAAGGTTTCATAATCTATTGCTCATTTATTGAACACTGTAAATGTTTCAAATAATCTTAACTATTAGCTAATTGAATTCGTCACAGATTGATGTTGATAGGGCGGCATTGAAAACTAGGAAGCACTGGAGAGCTGTTTCGTCCTAGTAAAGAACTTCTCGGCGATACGCACCCCAGTCTTTACCACGTAGCTGGTGAACATCTAACCATCTACATCACTGAGCCAGTATTCAATGATAGAATTTCTACTTTCATCTATTTGTGACAACACCTCAAGTATCCATTGTCATCGTTGATAACTATCTCACTCCTAACAAGTTTAAACTTCACCAGTCATTATTATTCAATCTCCTTCATAGTTTGTTTTTCGATATAATGTTTTAAAACCTTTCTTTTTCTTTCATTTTAACAAGAACACTGAATCACTACTTAAATTAAATTTAAAGAAAAAGTAGTCATTCAGTTGTATTTGGTTTAATGTACTCATATTGTTCACTATATACAACAATACAATATGAAACAATCATTACTTAGAAACAAATAAAGTAAATAGGCAAATAATATTCTCGCATTGATTTATTTGTTTATATTAAATAGAAATGAAATGAATGTTTATTATTATTAATAATAATAATACTGTATGTACAATTTTCAATGGTCTGTACACAGTCTCATTCAATAATGTCATGATTGTATACACACATCAACATGAAATAATCTAAAATAATTTTCTTTTTGTTTGTTTTGTTTTATTTTCATCTAATTTAACAGTACAATAAATCTTCTACTGATTACTTCATTGATACTACTTATTATTTGTATAGATTATTATTATTATTATTCTTTGTTTAATGATTACCGAAAATAAATAAACACATTAGATATATATCATTCCTAGATTTATCATTAAAGTAGTAATTATTATATTTGAGTTTAATGAGTTTTATAAAAATCGAATTTTAGTTAGATTATTGTCAAAGAATGTTCTAAGTTGAGTATAGGTGAAAATCAGGTAGGATTAGTTTGGTCTAATGTTCTAGCAGAAAACTCTTTAGATGTGTTTAATTCTACTAGGGAATTCAACTTTGAACCTTCCATTTTCATAGTGAATGCTTACACATCAGCATGATTTGGTTAATTTGTGATATAGAGCGGCAATCAATCACTGTCACTGATGATAATTGCTTTACTTCGGATATATATAAAATCCATTGGTCTCTGTATCTTACTTAAACTTCAGGAACATTTTAAAATTAGCTAATTATTATGTCTAATTTAAGGGTGTTGTATAGAGAATATTATTTAGCCTCATTGCCTTCACGTTTTTGTTGACCACGGATTTAACGCCATTTAAGGAAATATTAAGTACTGAATAGCGCTGCATACTTTTGTGTAATTTATGACTCTATGTAATTATTTAATAACACTGGTGGGTAAATATCACACCCTCAACATGAGTATGCTTCACTGATCATAGTTTGTATAGTTCGCACACAGTGATCATGGAGCATTTCTAGTCAATTGAAGCTAGAAATGCAAACCAATAAACGCCAACCGATGAAAAGTGTCCTACAAGAACGAAATGAATACTTATTATATACTAATCTCCAACAGTTGTCCGGTTACTTATAGCCAGTAATGTAAATCACAAACTTTAACAATCTCCACAATCTCCTACACTATTTGCATGTAGTTTACGGAAGGTCGACAACTAATACCTGAAATGCCAAGAGTGAAACCGACCCCGAAATATGGATTAAATGCTGTAAATTATGAAGTTAATTGTATTAGGAAAATAATAATCGAGTGATAATACTGAATACATTATTACATGGGCTTTCATTTAATATAAATTTGTAACCGATGTAAACCAACCAATAAAGTTAGAGATGTTAGCCTCTTTGGTTATCAAGCATTTCTACATATTGGACATCATATTAACTTAGCATGAAAAAACAGTGTGATCACAACTTACATTAAAGGTTCTTGAATCTTATCGTTGATTTGATATGGACATAAACTGACCAGCTTCCGTTGCTATTTATGCACTATATCGCTGAAGTTCAGTAACTTGGTGTTGAATCTGATGGCGTTTGACGAGAAACAAACTGAGTTTGAGTACCGGTGTGAGCATCAACTTTGAGATATAGGTACATCCAAATGACGAGTCTCAAATAGGATGAAAAGCACCTCATATATTCCGTTTGACAGTTACTTTCCAACTTGAATCATTATATATATATATATATATCATGCATCTACCGAAATTTCTCATTTAAATTATCATATACAACATGAGAGGTAACAAATCATATTCTGATCGATCATATGGCTCTAGTTTTGCATGATCTTAACATAATTGTGTCTACTTTATATGCCTTGATATGCAATCAACGTTGCTAACAATATCTGCCTACCCATCTAACTATTACTTCTTTTACCCGTCTACTGATTTATTACATTTTTTCCATCTTTGACAATCATACAAGTACTGAGTGTGCATCACGTTTGTTTTGTGCCAATTTTTACGAACGAAATTAACTCTTAAATCAGTATTTCGTGTGCTATCCACTTAAGCTTTCAAGTATTTAATACAAACTCTATTATAATAAATGATATAACTCTACAGCTTTACTAGTGGTTTGAGAAAACCCTGCACTCTATTTCATTTGTTTGCTACAAATAACGAATTAATAGTTGCACGTAGGATATAACAACACAAGGTTGATTAAAGGCGACTAGGAAATAGGAATATTAAGAGTTTATTCTCTAATATTTATATACAATCATTGGAATAAACACATTCGTTTATTTATTACAGAAAATGAATACGTCATGCTTCATTGATCAAATACAATTAATCATTTCAGGCAGAGATTCACAGTCAAATGTTTGTCTGATAGTAATTGATATTGCCACTTGAATTAATGATATGTAGATAACTGTCGACATATACCTACCTACCTATATGCATTATAATGTATATGTGTGCATAAGTCTATTTTTCACTCCTAAATAAAAATTCAATTGAAACCGTTTTATGGTTGCATAAGATAAGACAAATTTCAACAGTCTGTATACTCCACTTAATTGATTAGTCTATATGAAGATAGCATGACTTTGAAGTAAGAAATTTAGTGACATGTTAGTGAGTACATTTTTCAGTATACCTGGAAAACTAGTAGGTATGAACTGTTCAAGAGATAAATCGATTCAGTGACGCCAACACTTGTCAGTACACACTTCAAGCAGTTAAAATAATTTAATACATCTTTAATAAAAAGATATATCATCAGATCTGGTGAGTTGTATGGTGAAGATAATTGTAATCACTAACTGACGTCAAATAAGGCATGTTTCGATAACATGTAAAGCATTAAACAGAGCTGATAATTAATTGGTAACTAAAGTGTTATCCATCAATAAAGAGGAAATTATAATCTTCGAAAATGTAATCCCAATTAAAGTCTTGCATACTAGTTGTTAATTTTTAGCTATATAACATAATGGTTACCATGATTAGATTAGATATCAACAAACGGCATCATGTATGATCCATATAAAAACATACATTATATGACTGGTGGTTTACTAATTCATTTTATTGTAATGCAGAAATGCAACAAGAAAGTGAAATACAAGTTTCACTATAAATTCTTTGATCGAGTAATCTGTCATTTGTGTGATACCCATTCCATAAAAATGTGTGCTATGTCAATTAAATAAACTAAATTTCATTTATACACTTGTCGATAGAAGTTTAATTAGTACCAAATTATCTATAAAATTCCAATAAAAGATCAAACTGAACCATCTAGAAAGATTGAATGAAAATCAATTGGACTGGAAAAATGTTTCTTGTAAGTATAAACGGAGCTATAAAGGTACTTTTCAGTTAAACAGAACACACTTCATTCAACAAATAAAATCATGTACATTTGGTGTATAATTGTGTGTAAATTGAAATTTTACACATGACAGTCTATAATGTAAATCTAAAACAAATTTATTTAATCTCATTTATTGATATATTAATATTACCTTACTATTTGGATTTACTTCTTAACAACAAAACTTTTTCCTTCTATCCACTTCCCCAACCCCCACCCCCACTCCTCTACAGTAAAATCTAATTCAATGTTTGGTGATGATAAACAATCATCAGGTCTTGGTATTATTCCTTCAGCTATTTCTTGGTTATTTCGTTTAATTACTGAACAAAAAGAACGTACTGGTGCAAGATTTTCTGTTCGAATATCTGCAGTCGAAGTGTATGGTAAAGAAGAGATACTTAGAGATCTTCTCTCGTCTGTTTCTAACAGTAAGTTAATATATGTTATCTTTCTAAATTTATAAGATTTTTCACTAAAATATAACTAATCTATAGGTGGAAAGAATTCTTACTTCTCTATTTACTTTTCTTTGGTGTATCATTTATTTCCTGTTAGGTAAAATAAAATTTAAATGAACGCCATTTTATTTTATCAGACTGATTTTACTTTGTTTCTCTTTACAGAACATTTAATTTTCATCTGTTTGTGTTTTTCTGTTGAAATGATTAACTGAAAGCAGTAATAAGTGAGAGGAAGGTAAATGGAACATTTACGCTTATCTTACTAATTACAATCAGCTTTTAAAGGAAGAAACAATAAATTAAAGTAGACATCAGTAGTATGCACAAATTAGTTGAATATCGTGACTAAAATTAATAAACAGTAACAAAATGTCTCTTCTTTTCTTACATAATAATCTCACTAAAACATGCTTGTTAAGTAAATATGTTTATATCAAAGGGGTAAGAAAAGATAATTTCACTGACTAAGTTAAAAGACTGAAAAAAAGATAGTTAACTTTATATATAATCAATTCAATCAATGCCTGTTACCCTATATGGAGTATAGGCCGCCGACCAGCATTCTCCAACCAACTCTGTCCTGAGCTTTCCTTTCCTTATCAAGAAGCTATACATTCCCTTCATATCTGCCTCCGATTCCTAAAATAATGTGTTCTTGAGTCTTCCTCTTTTCCTTTGGCTTTCAGGATTCTATGTTAATGCTTGTCTTGTGATACAGTTTGATGATTTCCTCACTGTAAGTCCTATCCACCTTCAACAACTTTTCCTAATTTCTTCCTCAACTGGAAGTTGATTTGTTCTCTGCCACAGAGAAGTATCTTACGTTGACAGTTGTTTAGAAATACCTGTATCAATCGAATGATGCTTTTCGTAGTTCTCTAAGTTTCAGCTGCGTGCAACAGAACTGTATTAACATTTGTGTTGAAAATTCTAACTTTAATGTTGGCTGGCAGTTGATTTGAGTCCCAGATGTTCTTCAATTGTAAAAATGCTGCTCCTGCCTTTCCAATCCGCGTCTTCACATCTGGATCGCACCCTCCTTGTTTATCGATGATGCTACCCAAGTATGTAAAGGTTTCCACATCTTACAGAATTTCTCCGTCAAATGAAATTGGGTTAGTGTTGGTTGTTTTGTATCGGAGGATCTTACTTTTCCTCTCGTGTATAATGTGGCCTACTGCTGCCGACGCAGCTGCTACCTTCTCCGTTTTTATTTACATTTGTTGCTGTGTGTGGGATAGGAGAGCTAGGTCATCTACAAAGTCCAAATCATCTAGTTGCATCTATGTTGTCCACTGTATTCCGAGAGTGCCTTGAGATGTTGCGGTCTTCATGATGCAGTCAACTACCAGCGAACTTCATATACAGTTGGTGATTAAAGAAAGATAAATTGTATCAGGATTTAAATAAGCAGCATTGTGGTATATAATTTGTATTTTCTAATAATATAGTCGTCAACCGCATACATTAGTTAATATGTATGGATTGTTGTCATTAGTGTATTAGGTATGCTAAATGATTTAAAGAAATATGTCGCGTGTCTAAAGTTTCTCCTTTCGATTAATTCGATTATGGAGTGGTATTTTATGAGTTAAGCTGTTTTAATCTCAGCTATTGCATGGCGGGCTTACTCCTACTCTTTCAATTTCGTTTTAAGTAGTCGGTGAGTATCACTTGACCTGATAACCAAAATTCGAGCATATGAATATGTGTTTATACATACATTTTTTTAACATGACACTTCAAGATAACAGTAAAAGTGAATACAATGATGTATCTGTATATATCAAGTATTCGTTAAGATATTTCAACTTATGATTACGTAAATTTTCTTGTAGTTAATAACAGTGATATACAGCTTTGCGTTTATATACATTTGAGTGATATAGAACCGATGGTCAATCACTGTAGTGACCATGTAATAAGTAGGTGAATAGACACATAAACTTAGATGACCTCAATGATTTGGTAAAGTTAGAAAACAAAATCTCCCAAAAAAAACAATAAAAATTTAGTAAATGGTTTAAAATGAATGAATATTTTGACTTAATTATTTTAGATTCAATCCATTGACTTGAAATATTCGTATGTCTAGTGTTGTTCATCCATGTAAAATAAGGAAAACCTTTTTCCTTGTACGTTCGTCGTATTTTTTTTCGAAACTGTATGCTATCATCTCTCAAACCCTATAATAAAGAACCCCACTTTAAGTTACAATTAGCACTTCACAATCAATGAGTGTTGTATGAAGCAACATTCAAGTTATTGGAAGTTACTAATTTTCAGATAAAAGATAAATGTACAACAATTTGAAAAAGTTTGCTTTTTAAGTTTAATTATGTGACTAGACTATTTTTAATCACCAGTTACTAAGCTATTAACCCTTTTTAAACTATAGCTACAGATGCTGCTGGAGCGAATGCACCTGGTATTTATCTTCGTGAAGATCCAATTTCAGGCACTCAACTAGAAAATCAAAGTGAACTTAGAGCACCTACAGCAGACAAAGCCGCGTTTTACTTAGATTCAGCTTTATCTGCTCGTTGTCAACCTACATTATTTGATAGTTCACCTACAAAATCTCCGACAACATCATCATCCGCTTCCTCTTCTTCTAGTTCAACAGTTTTATGGAACAGAACCTCACACTTGTTTTTTACACTGCACATATATCAGTACAGAGTAGAAAGAAGTGGTATAGGTTCTGGAGGTAAGTAGAATTTTAAAGTAATTATATCTTGAGTTGATTTAATTTCCTCTTATGTGATGTGATAAAAGCAAGCTCTATTCCGATGCATTAATCACTTGAGAAATCATATGACATCAAAATGACTTTCTTTAAAATTGTAGCTGAATGAGTACGGAATATCTAATTTTACTTTTCCACCCACCCGACAATAACATGAAGATTGAAAAGTGTATTACAAATGCTTATAACTTATCTTTTGTGTTTGTCAGTTTAATTACTCACGTCAAGTAAATTATACTGGCAGATACTGTATGAATTTACACCTCCGTACTTACAAGCATCTTCAAGTATGATTAGGTAAGGGCGTTATCAAAACACTAACAGTCTTATTTTACTTAATTAAGTTCCATTAAACCATACAATTAACTTGAATCAATCCTTTTATAATAAACTATCACGTAAACAGTTATCCGTCAAAATCAATTAAGCCTAAGGCCATTCATACTGTAGAAATGATAGCCACACGGGTCAAAGGTTTGAAATTTCGTGTACGAAAAGATCTAGACAAATGTATAAGTAACAGGGAGGGGGATGACCGAATTCTAAACCGACCAATGATTTGCTCAAAAAAGTAACTAATGTATAAAATTATATCTGTTAAGTATAAATTTGTTAAATGAAGTTGGTGATAAACAACTGTCTCACAGTAGCTGACGAATAACAATAACAAAGCAGATTCTAATCAGATCAAATGAATGATTCAGAAATTACGTCATACATGAAATGATATGAAATAAGTAAGTATTGGAGGAATGAAATCGGTCACTTCAGTTTATTTTTCATATAATCACTCAATAATTAATAATAGTATGAAGCACAATAGTGCCATGGAGATATGTGAATGATAAGAATAATCAAAAATAATATTTGGATAAATTTCAGCTATGGATACACACTGCAAGGAGGCTATATGTATATTGGTTTAATTACCTAATATTATAATTAAGGCTTACAAGATCTTAGATTGGTCACCTCAAGAGTAGTTAGAATTCATTACTATGTTCTGAATAAACAAACTCTACCTCTTTAAATAAGCTAAATATTGTAGTATTGTACCTAATTAGTTGTAAACAATAGGTTTTGACAATCCATCTATTCAATTATACTGAAATCCTGCCTTATGGAATAGACTCATAGAACTCATGATAATTAAAAAGTGTATAAAGTAAAATAAATTTTGACAAAATTATATCTATAAGTATGTGATGATACAAGATGAAAGTGTCATGTACAATACAACTGGGTAAACACTTCTTTTATGCACTATATCTTCAGGTGTAATAAAACTGTTTGATTTGATACCACGTATCTGATAGACTATTACCAACTGAAGCATGTTACCAACATCTGCGTTAATCAATGTACATGTACGTTTTATTAAGTGGATTTTTAGAGAAACTAGAAGGTGATAGATATATTGTTGGAGAATCAATGACCTACATATCCCACAGTAACTAAGAATTTTAGAATATGACATTTAATTGATATAAGACACATTCTAAGTACACAAGAGCACATAAGTTTGCGAGCTTCATAAAACGTTATTTTGCAAACAGAATTTTTAACAAGGGATCAGTTTGAAGAATATGCCATTACATATGAAGATTTAGATGTTTTTGAAACTACCCACTATGGTTTTAGAAACGTGTGTAGTATCGCAGAACTAATAAACAATCTTGTGTTTATCACCTTCAGTTTTATGACCACATATATTAGTTGGGAATAAAGAGAGTAAGTCATAGAGTACGTTCAATTACTGGATAGAAATCTAAATGTTTCCTAACATTCTTATGTAGTGGAACGAAGTGAAATCATTTTGTATGCTTCAATCCCTTCACAAACATACAAAATCGTAGAAGTAGGTATAATGTTTTTTACAAGTGGGAATGTAACATATATGTAGTCATCTGGTTTAATGATCACTAATATTAATCATAATTACAATAAGACAGAATAATGCCAAACTTTGTGTTGATTCGTTTTACCAGCCTGAAATAGTAGGTACTAAAAGAATTTTTAGTTGTGTTGGTACTAATATAGCAGGGTATTTCTTACATTTTTCTTCTCATTTTCTTAGTTCTTACCTTTTTGGACTGTCTCAGATGTCCTTACATTTTTTTTCTGCTTATTTGATCTACAACCTTTGTAAAAACTCTACATATTCCATTAAACTCTTACCTATTTATAGTAATAACTTCAATGTTCAGGTTAGTCATGTGATATTTGTTGAATTTTTCATTTAAATGATTGACACCTTAATTCAAACTAAGCATTTCAGGTACATATGTTTTCTTATATGACTATTATCAATGTTATTGTTATTATTCTGGCCATTATCATGATCACTTCTCTTCTAAGTTTAGTGATCGTTATCGATTTTCATCGTTTTGTCTACTATAAACATAACAGTTAGTACATGTTCTTCATACTTGATTACGACATGAAACTTCTTTCTCTTACTTATTCCATCCATCTATAAACTTAACTTCTAGTTATGAATAAGTAAAAAAAGCATGGCTAAATAACATCAAAGACAAACGACTTCAAATAGTAATATAAGAGTACATGATAAGTGGATATCATCCTTTACAACCAAATATCTAGTTGGGACAGGCCATAAAGCTAATATCAAATCAGCTTATGTGGCATGATTTGGGGCGTATACTAAAGTTTGTTGAGGACACAGCTATACGATGGTTACTTCCTATCACCCCACCCGCTATGTGTGTTCAAGAACAATTTGTGCTTACACTAAACTCACTTTTATAATACTGATATTACGTCCAGAGTAGATTGTGACTGACGATGTTTTGTTTATTATGTTTGCTTTTTATCCTAACTTCTGGTTGTCTAGTTGCCTTTCATTTTTCATATATCAATGTCTTAAGAAGTTTATATGTGTTCAGATTGTTCAAAATGTGTATTACACAAATATATTACATTAGCTCTGATTCTTTCGTTTTCTTATTATATTAAAGAAATTTACCAAGGGCATTAATTTTAGTTGATTGAATTCGTCAAAGATTGATGTTGGCAGGGTACTACTGAAAACCAAAAAGCACTGGATAACTGTTTCATCCTAGCATGACGAATCTAATTAATTAAAACAAATACCAATCGCCACAAACCTCTCATTTCAGTTGCACTTATCAGTTCAATGTTGACTAACTTCAGAATGTTCCTGAAGTCTTAGTGAGAATTTGTGACTGATGGAGTTCAGACTTATAGAAAGTGAGACAGTTATCACTAATGATAATCAATCATTGCTGTACTATATCATAAATCGATAGAAGTGGGGATTCTACTATTGGATGCCGGCCCAGTGGTGCAGAGGGTTAAACATTGGCCAATCTGAAGCCCCTGAGATAGAATGTAGGGTAAACGCAGTCGAAGAATTCCATACCAGGACGAAACAGCCGTCCAGTGCTCCCTAGTTTTCAGTGGTATCATATCAACACTAATCTTTGACGGATTCAGTCAACTAAACTTAATACCGATCTCCATAAACCATCTCAATTCAAAGGGACTAATTGTTTCAAATATTATTAACAGTCATAATACTAAACGACTATAATAATGTTCCATTCAGCATTACACTTGTATATTATATTACTAGTTTATAGGATTTTGTATGTAAATGGAAAATATCGAACATGTGAAAGAAAGTGAATTCACTTCTTCATCTTCATCTCATACAAAGTTTATTGTTCTTATTTTGGAAACATTTATCAAAGGAACAAATTGTATGAATAAAATGACTTGATCTAGTACTATTGGTCCAGTACACTATATGACGAAAGGATGCGTTTAGTGCGCAGCATTTTGATCTGTCTTACTTCATGGATGGAAAACATGGCCATTAAGAATAGAGGTTATTCGTAGGCTTCTAATATTTGATCATAGATGTATTCAAAGCACTGCTCGTGTTTGCTGGGACCATCGAGTAAGCAATGAGTAGGTCAGGAATAGAGTACTAGGTGAACATGATAAGCCTATAGATGAAGTAGTAAATCTTCACCAGCTGAGGTGGTTGGGACGTGTGTTACATATGCCCGACCACCGCCTACCTCGACGAGCAATATTGTCTAGAGTGTGAGTAGTCTAGAAGAAAGCTAGGAGCGGCCAAATGAAAACATAGTACCAGTCCATGAAGTCATTGACAATTGGGCTGAGTTATGTCAATAGATGTAGATTACATGGTTGAGGCCCATGTGATGGTTGTAACAAATAGTTAGAGACTTTAGGTGATATAGCTCAAAATCGTTCGCAATGGCACAGGTGCATGCACTTTTTTCTTCCTCCAAATCCTAAGTTTCTCAGCTTAAAATAATTTTCTCTTTACTGAATCATATTTTCTCAAATCTTATCTCCGATCTCTATACCATTTCATTAGTACTTACTCTGTTACTACCCCCTTACTCTGGGATTTGCTCCGACAATTTAATCTCTATCAGCTAATTGAGGCATCGTAACTTGAAGTGATGTACGCAAGTACCAAGTTCTACGTTGTAACTGACTGACTGACCAGTACACTTTGCAATGTTCAACAGCAGATTTCTAATATTCTTTGTAAACATAATAAAGTAATACACAAGTATATACAAACTACTTAATTTAAATTACGCAACAATTACATTCTGTCTACGTAAACACTTCAGATCATATTTTTTACAATTATTATGTAATATATAATGACAATTTCTTGTTTGGTTTTTTTATTATTTCTATCCAATTTTCCGTTTATTTAAGAATGATATTCTTCTAATAGTTAAGTATGTCTAGTCAGACTAATTAATAACTCATAAACTAATCATGATGACTAACTTTTAATTAAATAACTCATTATTATCATGTAGTCCAAACAACTGATTCGATAGAAGATAGAAACACAGACCAGACTACATAAAACAGATTTATATATTCTTAAGTTATTTATTTCACTTTCAATTCATTTCAGATGGTAGGAAAAGTTTGTAGCTCAGAAAGATGATTTTGTTTATACTTCCTTCTTTGAGCTGAATAGTTTAACTACTTAGCTATCACTATTATTCTGGACAATTTCATTAGCACAAACTTCTGATGTAAGTAAGTTATGAGATTTTCTACAAAGACGACTGGAAGCTTACTCTGTCAACCTTTAATCTGATTGGTAGGGGTGTTCAGAATAACGATGAAAGCCCTATAATTAAACTATGCACCTTAGAGAACTTAGTGTAATCGATACCATCCTTCAGAACTACAAAACATCTTTACTATCTTGAAATATTATTAACGTATAACTCTTCTCACCATTCAAAACTGAGCGAACTTCGAAACACAAGCTTCTTTAAATAAACAGTTATATTATCTTCATGAATATCATCGTCAACATGTTCTTCTCATTATCATCCGATACCGATGACTATTCAGTAGCTTAGTGGATTTTAAAAATTGCTAAACAAAGCAGAAAGAGAATGGTACAACCAATGATCACTGATATACATTACAGTGTTCTGGATGGTCAAACACAACTCGATGAAGCCCTTACTCAGGAAAACACGACTAATGCGAATGAAAAATTTTGGCGGACGGCACAGAGAATTGAGAAGAAGCATTCGCATTAAATTTAAGAAATAGAGAAAGCATTGTGATACTGCCAACTGAAATACGGCGCACGGACAAAGAAGACTGCATTAAGAAACAAATATTCAAATCAAGGGTGCAAACGTATGCTGCTTATTGAATATAAAACCAACCGAAAAGTTAGATAGCCAGATATCTAGAGCTCTAAATAAGCTTCTCAATGCAGGACATATAAGAAAACAAGATCATTGACATATAAAATTAAATGTTCCAATCATCCTGCTGTAGGCCGAGACTACATATATCAAACGTTCCATTGTAACCAATTATCTAACTCCTGACTTACAACCTATCAAGAGAAATTTCACTGATATTGACGCATTTAGTGGATTCGTACTATCATTCTATCAAATCTCCCAAACATTTCTTAGATAAGATTAAGAACATTCAAATCACTAACGAATTGATGATGTTCTTCCATTTTACAACTCTATTCACTTAAGTAATACTACAGCTGGTGAATGACACTATATCCCTTCCTCACACAGATAATCTTGATATTCTACAACAAATAAAGCTTCAGAGTCAAAGCCTGTTGGGACTCGTCAAGTAATGCTTGACAGCATACTTTCATTCTAATAATAAAATATATAAGCAAGCATAAGGGACACTCATGGAATTACAGATATCTGGGCTTATTGCGGAAGTAGTGATGCCGAATAGAAATTTTAGTAATACCGATAATTGTTAGAGCAACATAAATCCGCTACGTAGACGACACCTTTGTTATCATCAGAAAACGAGTTAAAAGTTGCCAACAGTTCGATCGATATTATTTGTAAAGACTAGAACCAACATTGGAAAACTGGGGGATTCAAGCTTTTTGACAACCAACTCTCATAGACTAAATCCTCAATTGCAATAGTCGCAGTTCAACAACTTACATTATCAGCTGTATAAAATCTATTACAGAAAGTTAAAACACGCTACAACACCCCAGCTACATAAAGAAGTGAAAAAACCTGATGACTGTCTACCGAAAGAACGGTTATTTCAGCAACTTTACCAAGAAATGTCGCTCAAGATAATCAATAAAGACAAAAGAAAACGTTGAAATCGACAAACGAATCACTTTACCATATATGACAGAGAAATTACAGCCAGACTGGTGACAATTAGGAATAAATGTCACACGCAAATCACCAAATCCACTGCAACCAGTCTATTGTAAACCATAGGAAAAGGAAAACTGAACGTTAATTACTGAGTAAACTGTAACAAATTTGACAAACATTGCATCAGACAAAGTAGCCGACCTCTTCATCTCCGTCTACATGAGCATCAACTAGCCATCATGCACCGTGATATATCCTCTCTTATATCAGTACATACTAATAATTATGTACACAGGTTTGACAAAGAAAACGTAATGATTTTAGATAGAGAAAACACAAATAAAATCAAAAAGCTCTATAAGCTTGGTACTCGGTTCAATAAACAATGAACAAACATATTGAAATTTATGCAGTTTATCGGTCTATTGAAAAACTAATGAAAAACTACAATTCTATAATTCAGATCAAGAGGGAAATGAATCAAAATAAAATTTCAAAAATGACTGGTTAAGTGTCAACAACAACTAATCAGATTCATTGTTGACTAAGCAAGCTGTTAGTCACTTGAACAGAAAATCTCTTAACTCACTTCAATCAGAAGTATGCGTCTTGAAGTCTTCATGAATGACTACGAGAGCTTTGCAAATAAACTGTCTAGCTTAGAGAAAGCCTTATAACCAAAACTTTCAATGTATCCATATTTGTATAGATACTAGTAAAATTTCACAAATTGATACATTCATTTAAGAGTTTAATTAGATACATAAGAATTCATAATTTATTTTTATACTACTGATTAGTTAGGTGTTTATTACCAACATTTAGGTATTAAACAAGTTAAGTTCTTAAATGAGATTATTCCAGATTAAATTTCATAGCGAATGATCACGATTCTTCTTATCTTCATTTACTGTTTTATGTTTTGATAAAATCTCAAGCCTACATCCATTTTATCTACATTTGGCATCTAGTACTGTCAAAAAATAAACTTTGGTTCATTCTGTATATTTCTGGATTTTAAACTTTTCATTATGAAATATCATTGTTAATATTATTTTGTCTTTTCACTTATTTAAGTTGCTGGTGGTCGAAGTCGATTGCACTTAATAGATTTAGGAAATACAAAACCATCAAAAGATGCAACATCAAACATTTCTCCCGATATAGAACCAGAGGAATCAGAGAATAAACAAAATATTACTTCATTAAACGATTCAGTATTTTCACTTTCATCAATGATTTCAGTTGTGTTAGCATTACTCAATGGGAACAGGCATCATCCTCATAGAGACAGTAAACTTTCACAAATGTTACACGAAGCAATCGGGAGTATTGGATGCAGGACATGCATACTTATACAAACATCGCCTAATATAAATTATTACCATGATAATTTACAGGTACGTGGCCTATAAATACACATATTGGAAATAGAATTTATCTCAGCAATAAATCCTTATTAATTGTTTAGATACCTAGTTACATTATTGAATGTAATTTTGTTCATACGCATACTGAAATGTTTAGTTTATTAAAAATTTAAGCATATTATCGGTTATATCAGTTAGTTTCTGTTTTTCAGTGTCATTAGCTTCACACTGGATTACATTAACACTTCATTATGATCTTGTATTCTTCTGATGTTTATCTTCCAAATAGATAAGCCACAGCTTATACAGTTTTTAATTCTAATCTTCATTTGATGCTATTCAAGTGAATTAATTTCAAACATAAGAAAATAGTCCAACAAATTCATCAAAGTTTAGTTCATGCTACAAGTACTTTATATAAGAACAACTGATTGTCATGGTTAAGTAAATATTTTCTGTAATAGACTGACCTTGATGTCTCATCAAAACATACTTCAAAATACAAAATCATCGATTTGTACGTTAGCTAAGTAATATTTAGTTTAAGTGCTCTCTAAAAGACCTCAATATTCAGGGTATGATCCTTCGCTAGACAGTTGGATCGTACAAATGAGAACTCATAAAGTAACAATCGCGTGTTTTTCGGTTCTTAGTTAATGTCTAACCAAAATGAGTCTGCTATATGAGTGTTTGAATAAATATGTATTCAGCGTCCTAATTTTTTATTATTAGAAGTATATTCAGCTAAGCTATTGTTGCTCATCGTCGGACATATAGCCTATCGTGGCGAAGATTAAAATGCACAGGGTAGTCAATATTCATTCACTTCTACACTTCACATAAACATAACTATCTTCTGTTTTATTGTCATTAAGCTAGTTAGAATTTTCTAGCTAAATGTCTTTTTATCGGATCCTAAATGTATATTTTGAGATAAATCATGTTTTAAATAAATATTTCATTATGATATTTTATTTGTGGTTTATTCTATTAATTACATTATCTTCTGTTTACTAGCTATTCCAGTTTGCCGCTAAAATTCAAAGAAGTCGACGTCACCGGACTCATGAAAGAACATTATTAGGAAGCGGTTCAAATAATACAGAAGTAAGCTGTAAGGTGGATGATCAGAATACTAGTTCTGAAGACAGTTCTTCTTGTGATAGTTTTGGTTTACGGCGTGCAGGAAGATTACGTTTAAATATGGGCTTACACCTGGCTATGAAACGTTCTAATGGATACAAGGGATTTTCTACCAAGTATAGACACTACGGTCCTGACAATCTTTTGAGCAAACCAACTTCTTCGGAGAAAGACTACACATCTAGCAGTGAACAATCTTGTGATACTGTTATTTACTTGGGACGTCAAGGTCTACTGAGCCATCAACATGAACAAAATAACAATCAGGAATCACGTTCTCGACTTTGTAAACCAACTTCAGGTTTGAACATGGATACTGATTCAGTAAGCTTTTAAATGTGTTCCTTTATGTTCCTATACATGCAACAAATTATCAGTAAATAAAATAAACAATGAATGATTCTTTTCAAATGCTGATTACAAGTACAAAGTACATTTTCAGTAATAAGACTCGTAGCTCGCATTACCGATGATTTTTATTTCCAGTTTGACATACTCCTTCATAAAGTCTCCATGAATTCTAATTACCAAAACCTCATTAAATTTGATGATTATGCCAGTGATTGATTTTTATAGATACAGGTGCTTTCCAAAGACAAAATAGAAAAGCTAATTACTATGCATTTCAATAATCAAGTATTTAAAGATGTAAATCAGAGTTACATGTTAGTTACTTACTTAAATTATAAAGGTACATGATCTGGTGGCTATTAAATTTTTCAAACTTTTCATTGTATTTTCTTCAGCTAATAGCATCAGTTCCCGGAAACAGAGTATGATATTAAAACGATTGTACTATTCGTTAATTAAAAATACATATACTCAGACCATACAATAACATCATTACTTATATAGAACCTGGATATTTTCAGATTATAACGAATACTTAATTTACTTGTTACGTAAAGTATGTATTCCTTGAGAAAGTTCATGTACAATATTACTAATCGTGTTACTTCTTTGAATCTAGATAGCTTAATCATAAGGATTTCTTTGTTTTCTTAGATAGCATTATCACTGCATTGTTCAGAAAGAAAGAAACTATTACAATGTCTCAACATCAGTTGGTTCTACGATGTCTCAGTTTACTGATTTATATCTAGAATATCACATTTTATAGTATCATTCCCCATTAGTCAACTTTATGTAAATACTAACTAAGAACTGTATTTATTTCAACAAGGCAGTTCATAGAACACAACAAATATATACCAGATTTCGGTTCATTTATTGGTAATATAAAACAGACACCACACTATGGTTGATGTAATAGTTCATTTTGTGCATATGGAAACGAATAAGTGAGTAACGTAGAGAACTATAAGGTAATGACTGAAAGTACTGAATAATTGGAGGGAAACAGTGAATATCAAAATTGAAACTCACTACAAATTCGTTGTGAATTCACTGTATAAGTATTTGCATAAATTACATTACACACTGGATTACTAGTGTAACAGGTGACGTTTTTGACTTCTAACTGTTTACATAATCGTAATCTAGTTCGCTGTGTCACTAGTAGAATATAGATGCACCATTCAAACCGTACGTTATTTAACTCATCTTTAATGACTTACTATTAGTCAATTTATTCTTATTCCCGTAATTAGAACGAAGGGTATTTTGTTTCAACTTTAAATCAGTTTATACTTCATGTCATTACTTAGTAATTTGTCACTACTTACCTTCGACTATATACTAAGTTTACTTTCACAAGTAACTTGGTTCTTGAAAATTGTGCGAAATTATGTCATTTGGATGATAAATTTAAGACTAGGATCAGTATTGTATTCATAAATCACTAATTTACAATTTTAAAACTCTATGATCAAGTAATCTGGATTTAATTCATATTCAGTTATGTAATAATCGTATTCACATGCTCTAATTTTTTTAATTTAGGAAGCAGGCAGTGGTAGTAAAGTGAAGCAATTCGGAGGGCAACAGTTCCACGAATCACCAGTAGGTTCTTCTGTTGGTGTGCGGAGTGGTAGTGGAGGTGCTGAAAGTGGTTCAGGAGGTCATTCAGGAAGTCATACACATTCTGGTGACCACTGTTCATCCCATGCAGTGCATTCCAAGGAACGAAAAAGGTCAGCTCCACGAACAAATGTTTATGCATGGCCACGTAATGCAGTGAAAAATGCAATCGAAACTTTAAGTACTCAAAAAGAACAATGGGTCGATGGACCTAAATCAGATTTTCATCCATCAAACACTAGTGTAACATCTCAAACTGCCACAAATGCTGTATCGAAACCAAGCATGATAGACAAAGTAGGTTTCTTAATTTCCGTTGTTTATTTGACTTTGTTATTCGATAATTTGACCTTTTTCTAAACTAACTAAGACAGAAAGATAAATAGAGAGGTATTAGTTATGTTAATTTGCATTTGAATGATACTCTTGAAGGAAGACCTAATTAGATATACTTTATAGAGTATTTCTTATTGATATAGTAAATTTATTGTCAACGGTAGCAAGAAGAATGCAAGAAAGAGGTTGAAACCCACAAGTATAATGTCTGAAATACTACTGTATTTATCATAAAGGAATTATTATTTTCCTGTATACAATATATAAACTGTAGTTCACTATTGAGATGAAGTATAAATGTAACATTGTAAAGCGGCTAAAAAACCTGTATCGATTAACAAGACAAACTAATTAATAAGAGTACTTTAATGCAGCTGAATTATTATCAGTGTGTACCGAAATTTAGCATACTGTTTATCTTATGAAACTCGTTAGGAGACTCAAGTTGATGAACTGACGAAGATATCACCACAACCGACAAGTCACTGTCAGATATCATCACAAGAAGAGCATCATTCATCCACTGTTAACCCTACACATATACACCAAAACATTACAAGAAAAGATTCAGTGGGACAAAAAACTGATGAACTGAATAAAACGGAACATGATAAAGAAATGAAAAATATTTCAAAGAATTTATCCACAAAACCGATTGTTTCAGATCGTTTGACTATAACATCAAAATTTAATAAAACTAATCAAATAGAACAATCAATGGACTATTGTACAACTAGTGGAGGTAAATAAACATTCGTATTCATTTATAACTGTTTATGTTGTCTTCACAATTGTTTTAATCCTATATTGTCGGAATTTCAGTTGAACTTATTTATACTTTACAATTATTGAATTGTCGGGTGTGAGGCAGTTACCTATCGATGACAATGGATGACGTCACGTAAGCGAATCACGAATTGACTGAATTAGAAGTGTCAACCGTTAGAAGCCGACTATGTGGTCCCATGGTTAAGCGCTCGTCGCGAAGCCAGAGGGTCTTGGTTTCGATTCCCGATGGGGTTGTGAATGCGCACTGCTGAAGAGTCCCATACTAGGACGAAACAGCTGTCCAGTGCTTTCAGGTGATCAGTGGTTGTCTGATTCAAATCAATTCGTGATATCAGGAAAAACAAATTAACTATATCCACAACAACCCCTTAATTATTGAATTCAGTTGGGTATTTACAAGTGGAACCATCTTTATTAATTCTATCATGCCTCATCTATTGTTTCACAACAAAGTGCCACACCAGTTAAAAATCTAAATAAAACTAGGATGCATAAGGAATGTTCTCATGTTATACTGTGATACTATTCAACAGTGCACATAGACAATCCCACTTAGGACAGAGTCCAAGGCATTTAGACCGCATAACATATAGACTTCTCTGTTGGAAACAAAGAGTTTGTATATCTAAATGCTACATGTCTCTCTCACGTGAAGTGAGTGACTTGGACTGAATCCCAAGTGAGTCAATGAGTGTCTATTGGTAGATACAACTGTAGTTTGACAAAAAAAATTTTAGCTGCTACCTTGGTTTTAATGAAGTTCTAACAAAAATCAATCAACATTTTTTTAATCTTTATGATATTGATAATAAATGGTAGCAGCTTGATGTTGAATTACAACCGTAACAGTGAGGATATGAAACTAGTGATAATCTGTAAAGTGGAAACAATCGTGGAAGTATAAACTGGGTAAAACCTTTACTTTGTCAATCAAATACGTAATTAAAATCCATATTAGAAGAAAACTTAGACATTTCAATGCAAAGAAACTTGGAACGATATAAAAATAAAATTTGTTTAGGTTATTTAAAATGATTAGCATGTAATGAACTCCAAGTGGATTTAAAAAGAAAGGAGTCTTTCTTAATTTATAGATTTCAAACAGCACTAAGAGATTAATGATTCTAACACTGATCATTATCTAACACTCAGTGTTAAGTGATGACAATCACTCTCCTAACAACTCATTTGTAACGTCTCAGATTATGAAGTTAAGTGACTTAGGCTTGAATCTCCATGGACAACCAGCTTAAACTATTACCTAAATAACTATATATATATATATATATATATATATATATATATTGGAAAGTTGATGTCAAATTTTATTTTGCCTCGCAAAATATTCATTATTCTAACAAAAATAAATTAATGAACTAAAGTTGACACATTTCCTTTACTTAACAACTCCCTCCCATCCCAACACTACCGGTTACTAACATTTCTTGATCTGATTTTCTATTTCAAGCAAAGAAAATACTGTCACTTCAGTATATTTGTTTA
The DNA here is from genome assembly GCA_025215515.1 of Schistosoma japonicum. Lineage (NCBI taxonomy): Eukaryota > Metazoa > Platyhelminthes > Trematoda > Strigeidida > Schistosomatidae > Schistosoma > Schistosoma japonicum. The sequence continues at coordinate 61,581,909 of CM046061.1, read as the reverse complement.
CTCTGCTATTGATTAACTCTTGAATCTAATCAATATAATTTCTACAATTCATTTCATTATGTCCATATACATACAGAAATGTTTCAAGAGTTCATATCCGCCTCCTATACAACACATATACTTTGTTTAAGTAGTAGTAAACAAGAAAAGAAAAGAAAAAGAGTAATTGAGTAAACAAATAAATAAACTAAATGAAAACAATTTCTCTTACTTAATGATAACGAACTAATCAGTTCTCTCATGATATTCGTGTTACTCTATGTTCATGTTTTCCTTTTTTTCTGTGATATTTCTTTACAATTTACAAAATTGGTTTATGTTAATATCAATTGGCTTACTTTCTATCAAGAATTAATGAACTTTATCTCCAAATTATACTTTCTACAATACATTGATTACATAGTTTAGGATTAGATGAATTGTATTCAGAAGACGAAGGAATTTGTATGAAGCATAAAAGATACTGAAACGTAGAATTCAAATATTACTGGATTTACGGAATTGTAAGGCTGACTGATGTCATAGCCAAATTTAATAAGAATATGGACTAGTTATTATATCCAATGTGTTCATAAGCTAGTAGAAATGAATTCATAGGAAAGATAGGAAATAAAATTGGTTTCAGAGAAGCCAGTGAACTGATAAGTACTGGAGATGTTGACTAGTAGAGCCACTTTAAGGCACAGTGTGACAGTTCCATGTTATTTTTAATTATCTCTCTTAAAAGTTCGAATTTCGTAGTTATTAGCCAAGTAAAATAACAAGGCAGTCAGTTTACAAGCCAGTAACAGTTATCATAAAGCCTGAAATAAATATGTGTTGGTTCAAAATGTCATGCCATATCAATAAGATGTGACGAAATCAATATAAAGTCGGAAGAATGTCGAAGCGAAAATTATGATAAACTAAACATTATGAATACTGTCCAACGTTCTTATTTACTGTTTGCTGTCATTGACCAAAGTCAAACAAGTTAATCCACGCCAACTAACATCATTTAGACCAACAGTCGGATGATAATTGAATATCGCTAAAGTAAATCATTCATCATTGGAAATAAGGCACTTTCTAATAAATAATCTCAGCTATAACTTTTCTTAGCATTTCATTCTATAATTGAAACAATTAAATAAACACAACAAAATAAGAAAGAAGCTACTGATTGAAAAAGTTAACTGTATTGCATTATGGTTATTATACGCTTTCAAGGCTTGTTGAATTACTCGACGACTTCAGTTTATTGGTACGGTACAGTAATCACTTAATTCTTGGTTTTAATCAAGTGGGTAGAATTTGTATCATTTAGGAAGTATTCACATAATTAGAACAAAAGGGAAAATAATCCACATTGGAAAGAAATACCATAATTTGTTGATCTAACCCACTGATGGATTTGACGAATATTATATGGCATTTAGCACTAAATATCAATAGTATATTCACATTGATTTGTTTTATTATATATTTATACATCGGTATAAACTTGACTTAATTTACATTGTGCTACATTCGACAGAATATAGTCTTAAATAGTTTTCCTTTCTAGATGTACAACATGGTGATGCAACATTAAGTAGTCAATGTTCAACTTGTGTCATGGCTGGTTCACTTATGAATCAAAGTAATTCAACTGTAGAAACAGGTGATGTAACTAATGTAATGCCAGTCGGAAGTAATGTTCAAGTTGTTAAGCCTCAGCTAACAGAATCATGGACTCATAATCAAATGGACCATGAAATGAATGCTCGAAAAAGTTCCATCCCTTATGCATCGACTATAAAACAATCTTCTAATGAATGTCCATTAACTAAATCATTTATGATATCTGGTATTCACAGTGAAACAAATACACCAGTTGCCAAAGTTAAACCATTTGTTAAAGATTGGATTAAAAAGCATAGTACAGTGTCACCAAATGTGAACGAAAGCATAACCAAAGTCAGTTAATCTTTTGATCTGATTAATTAACGTTAAATATTTATATAATTAAGCTCATTTGGGAAATTATTGTTTATTCGCTTAATATATCTTTTCAACATTTAATAGTAGACTGCTTAACTGATTCATGTTTGCATCTTCATCCAGCTCGTGTCAAGCAAGACTACAATGTGAACAACCTTCGTCAGTCTACCTTGTTTGTGCTCAATAATGTGTAAATTAGAGTATTTCAAAATAACTGGAGAGATGTTTTTATTAACAAGGTCAATCAAACTCAGTAATTGAAATCTCACCTATCCCCTAGTGGGCCTCAGTCTTCTTTACTCAGCGTCTGATTGGTTTATTAATAGGCACTCATTAGCAGTCTGTACTAGAACAGACAAGTGTTTAGTGCCAACTAGTATTCAGCATTTGTCTAATTATGGCTAATCTCTTATTTAGATCATGTACTGTTTTTATTTACACAGATCGTCTTCATAAATCCATTCATGTATTCTACTGAAATAGTTTCAGTTTTTTTATTGCCATTCAATTTCTAGACAAATGAACATCACCAACCAATTAAATCAGAAGGAAATGAATTATCTACTATAATAAATGCAAATCTTAGTATGGCGCTTGGAGAGATTGGTAATGAGGGTCAAGCTATTAGGCATCATATGTAAGTATTTATTGCAAAAATCTTTATTAAATCAAATATTTAGAAATAATTATTATTCACTCATTCACACTTGAACCTTAAAGGTGCTTCAAACTGAAAATAAAGTTGATTTATGCAACTGTCTATAAAAGTATCATCTTTTAAATGATTGTTTTACTTATATTGAAGATCATCCTTAAGCATGCAGAATTGACGATGTTGAATTAATGAATCATTTGGTTTTGGCTCTTAATATGCCCGACACTTGGATAATCCTTAGTATCTATCTGACTCTTTAAATGAGATTGACCCATATAACTCAGCAGCTATCTTCGGCTAACGCAGAGGTACTCTAAAAGGTTCCACGCGTTATATAAGAAGCAAAACGTTAGTTGATATGAGATAATTTATTTCAATTAGTCTAAGCCAAAAAACCTTATTCAGAAAGCACGGGCTTAGGAAAAGTATGCTGTTCAATCATGCTGTAGTATGCATATCAAGATAAGAATGTGCAATAAGTGAAGCACTATATCCAAAGTTATCAGTGGCTGATGAAAGTATTTACATAATTTCATGTTTGAAATAATGAAAAGCAGGTAGTATGAAATTATCGTATCAAATTATTTCTTAATAAACTCTACAAACTATAAATATACATATTTGTGTTTTATAGATTTCATGGTAAAACAGAGTTCACGAAACCAGAAGATAAATTACGCTTGAATACATCCAGCTCAGAAACCTTTAGTAATGCACTATTCGGCAACGTTACTATCCCACCAAAGCAACCATTCATCAATTCTCTTCATACTTCATCAAATTTTGCAAGGATAGCAGCTTGGGTCAAATCAGTATCTGTGGAAACTTGTAGCACACAAGAAAGTAGCCTAAATAAGTCAGATGAAAGTAATATTATGATAAGGCCACATGATTCTCCCGCTACTATCTGTACGAGCATAAACAATGATACATTTAATCAAAACCAACAGTGTTATTGTTGTAAGCATGTTGAGAATGAGATCATGTTTTCTGGAGAGAAACATCTTATTCATCATCATTTGAATCGATCAAAAACACGTAATTATGAAAATGCTATAATACAAAATATGCAGTGTATGGGAAGTAGTAAGCTGCGTCGTGGAAGGTCTGTTCCACCAGACACAATTCAAGAAAACTGTCACCCAGAAGTTTCACATTTACATAATAAACCCACTAAACAGGATTCAATTACTATATCAGAAAGAACTAATGCTCCACTTCCAGATTCTATTTCTTCTGGTCCTCTATGTGAAAAAGAAGAAAAATCTAATATATGTCGGAAAAGCGACAGAGATACACCCTCCTCAAGACGTCCGGATGGATCATCCAACCCACATTTACACAAGGAATCACTAGGAACCTCTGATATTCAGAACGCAGTGTCATCTGAAAACAAAATTCAGCACACAAGTGGTATATTTGATGAAAAGTCCTTACAACAGGCCAACGGATTTTGGGCATCTGCGAAAAAGTCACATCCCACCAGTACACGACTTTTTCCAGGAGAAAATTCGGGATTTTCATCCACTACTCAATATTCGAACACACATGTAAAAACTTCCCCTTTGCGGAAAAAATGCTTTTCTCCGGAGGCAAAGAAAAAATCAGGCAAATCTCATCATGATACTGAATCACATTTACTCGTTTGCACTTCTCCAAAATCTACAAAATATCATAGATCACAGAGTTTTACCTCATCCACAGAAAGTGAACATTCATTTGATCGAAATAATCAACTTCTAGATAATAGTGCAATTCAGAAATCTGATTATCCACAAAACGATGATAGTATTGGAACGAAATCGAATATTTTACAGACTGTCGTAGGTAAAAAAGTCATCAAAAGAAAATCGTACTAAAGTAAGTCCCTATTTGCAAAATGTGCAACACTGATAAAAATAACTTTTAAAGATTATCGATTGTTTTGTTGTTAGTAAATTTCATTGAAATCAAACACTTTCTTACGTAATTTAATTAGGGTGGTTTGTGAAGACTGATATTAGGTTTTAAATGATTGAATTCGTTTCAGATTGGTATTGGTAGGGTACCACTGAAAACGAGGGTACATTAGATATCTGTTTTGTCTTAGTACGGGACTTGTCAGAAGCGCCCACCCTACATTCCACACTAGAGGCTTCACTTCGGAGAATGCCTAACTATCTGGACCAAAGGGTTAGTATGCCATACTAGAACAAAACACACGTTCCCTGCTCATCAATTTCTAACGGTATCCTATCAAAATCTATCTGTCACGAATTCAGTCAACTAAAACTTAATACTCATCTCTATAAACCACATAAATTCTGCTAAAATTCTCTTTTGTGTTTGTCGTTTTCTATAAAACGCATAATATATTAAGGTAAATACGAACAAGATAAACGAACATAAAGTGAGTTGTGTTATTTATTGCCTGCTTTTCTCTTAGTGGTATTCAGTTTTCTAAGGTTACAGAGTAATAGGTAAATACTTAGATAATGACAACCAAAGTTTTAAATTTGCATTTCTTACAGCATAATTAACCACGAATTCCATGGAGTTAACGAAATATTTTTTTTGAAGTATGATTAAAGTTGGATTGTGACTGGTAAGGAGAATCCACGACATTTGTCTCACCTTACTATCGGACTAATCAGGTGGATGTATCCTAGTGGAATTGTCAGCTGAATGGAGAACGCATCGCTGTTTGATACAAATGGGCTGGGTTCAGATTTCAGTTTCATTATCAACACTGGGTTAACACGTACAGCATAGTACAAAAGGGACGACCATGATTCCATTCAAAAGCCACACCTCAACTCTAATCATACGTACACACTATTTCTACATCAAGGTAATTCATTTAAGTATCAGATGTCACAGTAAAAACAAATCAAGTTTAATCCATAACAGATAAAATGTAAATTACAAACATTTATCAGATCCGAATGATGGTGATGATTTTTGGTTTAGGTTAAAGCTTTATCATCAAAGCTGTAAACTTTGGTTGTGAAGCTTTTAGTGTAGTTCTGTAAAATATCATTATTCATTTTAAATAGAAGTGAAAATTTTAATTACTCTACAAATACTATATCGATTTGCTCATATGACCATTATTCCGCAAGGTTATCTTCACAGATCTTATTATACTCATATGTCTATTCGTTTCCGTTGGCTTACAACCTGTCATAAATAATGTTTGTTACAGATGACTCTAATAATAAATACTTCAGAAATAGGAATAACAGTACGATAAGAGTCAGTGAGCGTATATACCTTTAAACAGATTACTTATAGTTAACCGATCACATTATGTCTAATTTTAATGATTTATGTTAAATTATCACAATTAATTTTTGCTTTGAATTTCAGACAGGTAAAGGACGATTGAGTTTCTTAACAAGTCCATTATTTGGGAAACGCAAAGAAAAAGAGATAAAGCTACCTGAAACAACAGTAGTGAATGATTCTCAACATGCTATTCATCAAAGTGTAAAGAATTCTGATTTACGTCGTAAGCCACAAACAAAAGACTCAAATCATTCTCACCAAAATAATATTTCCTCCTCTCAGGTCGAAATATCGGAGTCTCAAACACGAATAGGATGTATTCGTAAAGATAAATCTAAGCATATGCAACCAGAGAAACAAAATAATGTAAATAAGAATACATGTTTACCAAATATACATACAACTAACATTCCAGTTACTCCAATAACCTCAACAAAAATCTCTTCAATGCAATCAAGTAGTGGACATGGAAGCGAGTGTAGTAGTAGTTTGTTTATTGAACCAAATACTGCATATCAATCAAAAGAAGAACCTAATACATCATTACGGTGTCGTTGTAAAAGACATCATCATCACCATCATACTCATCAACATCATTATCATTCAGGTAATCTACAAAGATGTCATCGATGTTATCATTCCACACATGCGTGTCGCGCAGATCATCGTAATAACAAAAAATGTGATGTTATAAACGAAACCAGAAGTCCAGCTGATGGTAAGAGAAGTTCAGAAAGTGGTTATTCAGTTAGTCGCTACAGAAAAGTTGAAAATAAGGAAACAGATGAACTTGATAAACAATGTGATGATGGAAAAATTTTTCTTGACTCATTTGAAACCAGCAAGATGTCGGTCAGCATTCCATCCTCTAATATTTCTGGATCTGGTCCACGTCGAGGTGGTGGTCATGCAAGCAGTGGTTACGAGAGTATCGTTCGAGATAGTGAAGCGTCTTCGCACGCTGATTCTACTAGTGGGAGCTCTGCTGGAGGTACTGGTGTTATCACAGGGGATGTTAAAAAAAATAAAACTGTTCCTCAAAAACACTGTAATATACAAGAATACTGCGAACATTGTCATAGAATTAATCAAACAAATTTATCATTAGATGATCGAATAACAGAGCCCCAACAAGTGAAACACAGTGTCAGTGTGACTAGTTATTCTAAACAAGAGTTAGACGAAAATGAACAGTGTACGCACAATAAGAGTCAAAAAACTCAATCTAATTTACAAAATCTACAAATATTACATACTGTTAAATCTAGTTCAATTATAAATAATCAGGAGTCATTATGTCAAACATTTCAACAAACTCACTTAACATCACCATCGAAACAGTCTTCTCAACAACGATCAAGTAATTCAAAATCGAGTGCTACATCGAAAACTGTTACTTCTCAGTGTAAGTGTTAATATTCATATTTTAGATGTAATTACCTTTGAATGTTTCAAAATTTAAATATTCGTTACAGACTGATGTCGGTTGGGTATTACTGGAAACGAGAGGACATTAGACAGCTGTCACGTCATATCATGAAACTCCTTCGTGGCAGTGCAAACTCTCGATTCTGCCAGGAAATTGAGTTCAAGATCTTCTTTTCTTACTGCAAACCCTTAAATCTCTGCATTACTGGGTCTGGGTCATACGGAAGAATTCCCACCTTAAACAACTTGTGATGTAACTCAACTATCATCCATTATCATTGGTGATAACCACATCATCCCCCAACTTGTCTAGTAAGAAGTCGTGACTGTTGGATTTTACGCCTGTCTGGAGTGAAACAGTTATCACCAGTGACGATGAATGATTATAGTGCTATATCACGAATTGATCAAAGTAGGAAATCTGCTATATGGCGGTAACCCAGTGGTTCAGAGTGTTAAACGCTCTCATGAAACCCGATGGTTCCGAGTTCGATTTCCTGACGGCATAGATAGTAGGCACTGTTCAGAAGTCTCATACTATGACAAATCAGACGTTTACTGCTCTCTTATTTCCAGTGGTACTCAACCGGCATCAGTCTATAACAAATACAGTCAACCAAACTTAATACCTATCTCTACTAAACCAGCATGTTTCATATTTAATTTTATAATTTAAATTGATCTAGGAATTATTTAGTAGAAAATCACTATACCACAGGATATATTAAAAGGATGAACGTTCAATCAATTTCACAGTAGATTTATCTTAACAATAATGACTAGCACATCTAACTTCAGTAAATCCATGACTTAAAGTAACATTATGTTAAGCACTTAGTTCAGGTTTGTAAACAGGATTACATACTTGGTACCTAATATCTGAGTACTGTCAGTGACTTAAGTTAAAAATGCTGAAGTTTAGAATTGACAATTAACTTGAATTAATGAAATTTATATTCATTTTCGTGATCTAATCACAAAATCTTTAAGACTTCAAACTGGTGAACGATGTTGATCAAACTGAATTGATATGTCGTTATTCATGCATATAACCTAACCATACACTATCCATATACACATGTACACTGAATTTACATCTACTTGAAGACATACGTTATAAAAATAAACAGTTTGGTTTAAGGTCAAATGATAGATAGAATTTCTCATGCTGACTTTAACTGAATCCTTACATGTGTAATTCTATATGCATAGCCAATAATGGTAGAAACCTGAATAATTTATTAATAAGTAGTATTAAAAGTTTGATTTTTTTTTTTGAAAATGCAAACTATTGAAGCTGTTTACCTCACTTTAATAGTAATAACATTTTGTCTGATGGTAACCTTCTATATACAGGTTGTTATCTTTGAATTAAGTAGTCGCATATCTTCATAAATCTTATGACAACAACCGAAGACAAACGGTAAAAAGATAACCGGTTTCTGCGAAACCATTTCAACTTACACCTACTAGTAAATAGTCAAGAGATGGAATGTAGGAAATGTTTAATAATTAAGATATTTAGAAGTAGTGTGCATGTTATACACAAAATGATAGAATGAACTACATGGATGATAACTGAGGTCAATAGAAGACAAAATAGATATGGTTAGACACACCTTTCACTCTTTTTAAAAGTAAACATCGAAGATTTACAATATAAAGTAGGTTCAAACAAAAACCTCTTGGAATGTTTAACTGGATTTTGTCAGTTTTGTGGAATGAAGTAACATGGAGGGAGTATTTGGAAAGTGGATTGGAATGGAACCCTGGACCTTGGTTTCGTGTTACTTGGCACTTATTAGCAAGATACATTTGTGTTTTAAGGGATCTAGTACTTCCAGGTTGATTTTATTACTGGTAGAACAATTACATAATCTTCAACCATTACCACTGGACTATTCATGTAGCAACTGGACCCATTCTGGACCATGTTCCATTTAAACATAATGCTGACAATGTCGATTCATTTAGACTAGTAACTAAATTGAAACTTAATTAATAGAATTAGATCAAGATTATATCGTGATATCTGTCACTACCCAATCATGTATTTGATAAGGCTTCTTCATTCCTCTGTTGTATTGACATATTATCTGTGGTGTGGTAAACAAGAATTCTCTACGGAGCACCTTCATATACTGATCTACAAAAGAGGTTAAACTGGTAGACGCACACTGAATTCCGTCAATTGTTTCAAACTATTCTTTATGCAGAAACATATTACACATATTTATCTATTCAATTTTATGATTTTGTATAGTTTTAAAGTAGTATTTATCACGAATTGTAATCTATTGGGCAGCCATTAAGTATACTTTAATCATCGACTGTTTACATTAAGTGATAGTTTATACAACAAATCACCTTTAAATCATTAAATAAAACAACAACGACATTAAAAATTACACTGAATTTCTAGTACTTGATTACATTCTCATCAGCTACACACATGTAAGTAAGTCAAGGTATTTTAAAAGATTAACGCAGTTTCAAATTTTAAATGAATGGATTACCGATTTTGTTTACATTTAACTTGTGAGAAAGCGATGAAATACCAGGAATTGATAGTATCCTGTTTGGATTATCCTTCCTGCTTCTCTGAAATCAGTAATGTCTATTTATTGTTTATCAGTGCTTAACTCATTACATAAGCATGTAATAGTTATTTCTTTCTTAAGTAAAATCAACTTGTAACTACTTGTTATTCATTGTAGTAGTATGCACAATATGATAATCTTATCCATTATCGATAACCATTAGCCAAATTCATAGGTATTTAAATAATGTTCAATTCTAGGATTCACTTAACTAAACTTATAAAAAGAAACATAAATTCTAATAACAACTTTCTAACACTATTATTCCCTTAGTAATATTGATTTCGCCAGGCACAATGGTTTAACAACAAGACTCATTTTAACTTTCTGGATGAAGTCAGGTATCTTCTTGACGTCTAAAGGATACAACATTATTGCATGCATTTTCGTAAGCTATATATTCCCCATATTATTTGAAATTGTAATGTTCAAAATGACATAAATCATGGAAGCTACTAATGTTAACCGACAAACTGGATGGCATTCATTGTGAATAACTCTCATTTATATATATACATGACCAACACTATACTTGGATTAATTTAATTGGTTTTATGTTATTCAATTTACTTATTTTATATTGGTACTATAGCTCTTTCATCATCATCTTCTACCTCACATCGAAGTCGATCAGCCCCTCCATGTTCAGAAGATACATCTGAAGAAACAACAAGCAGTCGTGTTAGTGTAAGATATGTTTCAAACAAAACAAATGAAAATCTATCATCTCAAATATCAACAAATGTAAATAATTGTGTACCAGAAAACTCATCAAATGTTTCATGTATTCATCCAATGTATGCCGAAGAAGTTCAAGTAGGTTCTAAAGTTTACATTTCATGTTTTGAAATACCGCGATTGATTCATTGATTGATTCATTTAGTATTTTTAAGTTTAAATGTACTAGAGTTAATTAATACTACATGACGCTAGTATAGAACTGTCGATAATGTTCACAATGTATTCGCTGTGGCAACTGACATTATTCTGAATTCAATACAACGTGGAGCTTACACTAAACTCTGGAAATAGTAGCTACTACTCTGAAAGCAGTAATTATATCTGTCTAATGAGTGGTATCTATCATGAAAAATGAATCTAAACATTTCTTCCAATAGCCTCTAAAAACATGACACTAAAAAACTCATGATAAATCAATTGTATTAGCCATAATGTAGTCGTTTGAATAACATTACCATTTCGTACTAGACACCATGAGGAGACTAAATAAGATAATAGTACTGTTTTGTAACTAGTTAGTGTGATGTATTATTAAATGTTTAGCTTGTATCCATTATAGTACTTTATTCTTGACGATAGTAGTATCATATGAATTGTGGAATTGTCTGGTATTATCATATTTAGGTAGCCTACTACTTTACTATCATGAACTAACTTCAAATGTGTAAGCATTCAGTGAAATAATTAGTTTGTAATGCTTGAAATGTGAACTTAGTTTCTTCTATAATATTAACAGTTATCTCTTTGAAAATATCACATAGCTCAAGTGAGAAAAATCATGAATCATTTGTTCATTATATCAGTGTAAACATCATCAATATCTTGGTGGTAAACATCCATTGCCGACAAAATGACATCTAGATTATTTTCAGTTATCAGTAGCCTAATATCATTTTAAAATCTTTTAAATGAGTAATTAACTCAATTTTACAAAGCTATTTTAGATGCTGAGATATGCATCGATGATGGAGCCTGTCAAATGAGAAACTACAATTAGTGTAAATGAACGCTTAGGTTATTAAGTATCATTTCAACCAATATAATTCAATACTCCAAATTAGACAGTTTAGAAATAATTAGTACGCCAGTTTTGTCCCCTAATTGAGTTTAAGTATGTTCAGGTTGATCATTAATATACGTTAAAATGAAATAAATGTATCTGGAATAACGTTCATCGGTAATGCAGCTATGAGTTCTTTTTCTATCGTGAATACTATATCGTTTAACAATGATTTCAATAGTCTTCAGTCAACTAATGAATATCAATTATACTAAAATATCAGTAGTTTACATTAATTATTTTGGAAACAGGGACTAAACATGTCATATTCCTCGTAATAAAACTAAGTATTTCTAATAAGAGCCTATTTAAAGGTCTCAAGTCTAAGCTTTAACTTCACAACTTTGTTTCAATAAATGAATTTCTGGTCACTCAGCTTATATCATCACTGTTGTAAGGCCTAAAAAGTCAACCACTTCTGTTATTATTCCGTTAAACTGATAGTTTAAAATGGGTGTACTTGTGATGTTTATATACTCGACCAGCAATAACTTAGGACATTAGAATGTGTTACGAAATCCAGCATACAGTTTAGTCGTGCATTCTGATTTAATGTGATCTGAACTGAATATCTGATCACTGTATCACAATTAGAATTTGTCTTGTTCTACTAAGAATAACTGGATGAAATCCATCAATCGTATGTGAAATAATAGGATTTGTAGAATTAATTTATAACCTGCAATAAACCTACTAATTGTTTTAAAAATATTTGAGTCGTCATCACACTACTTGTGAGTAGCTAAATTCAAATCACTACCATGCTAGGAAGTTCGTTTCGGAGCAAGACTGAAAACAACAGCCTAAGAACCGACAACTAATTCCTATTACCGGCCTTATACGTATATGACGGCTTTTCGTTCAAGAAGCTTCGGAAGCCTAGGTGCCTTCTTTGAATAGAAGTAAGAGGTTAAGTAATTTCAGCTGCAAAAATAGAGCATTTCATCTAGCCCTACTGATTTTTATCTCCAGGGACAAGGAATTTAGGAATGCAGAGATAAGAAACCTAAAATTACTCAGAAAAGTAGCATTATATACTTGAATCCAAGCAGTTATTTCATGTTTTATCATACACGATTCCAGGTTGACATTAGAGTTTTGGAAGTATCATGAAGGATTCTTCACCAGTAGTGTACTCACTCGGTACACCAACTACCCGTAATATGGTGTGGCAGCTTGAACAGGTGCATATGTATATATGCCATGTCTTACGTTGTATTTGACTGACATACCACCTTGAATATAATTGGTAATGTATACATTAGCGTCGTTCTCTAAATATAAAATAGTTTAGCTAATATCTCAGTGGCTAACCAGAGAAACAGTAATGCAGTTTGTGAACAATATTCAGATCAATTAACAACCATATCTTTTGTATATAATTGGCAAATCTTGTGAATTAGTGTAAATACTCTAGACTTAAAATTAAAAAAGAAGTGATTTTCGAATGAAGTCAATCATTAACAGATATCTATTTACATATTGGCTGGTTCTGGCAATATGTTGTATTTATCTTATTATTGTACAAATCTATTGGATTGTTACTAATATTACATTATTTGTTCATGACACATTCTAAACTCTTCAATTCTGTCAACAAAATAAAATATTCAATCTTAATCACTCAATAATTCAATATAAATTGCTAATTAGTTCTTAATTCAATGTAGTGATAAATTGGTTAAAATTAGTAACTATGCTAAATGATGAAATAGTTTTATTGTCAAATTTGATTTGATTTGATTCCATTTATTATGGTCATTGAATTAACAGATTTAATTGATAACAAAAAGGATTTAAATATTACTAACATTGAAAAATCACTTTTTACCGTAAACACTTTATAAACCTGCCACTTGTGAGTTGATGTATGTTTACTTACCTTAACATGGGTTTTATAGAACAAAAACTATGAAAATAATTATTTGTTCGGTTTCAGAAAATTCAACCTGAATTAAAAATAGTTGAGTGTTGAGAAAATTGTTGAATCTCAGTTACATAAACACTGAAAACCACGAAGTACTGGACAGCCACTTCGTCTTAGTATAAAACTGCCTACTAGTGCTCATACAAGACTTCTCTCCACCCCACTGGAAAATCGAGCAGGCTTAGATGAAAACTTTTGAGTGGGACCCCGATTGTTGATATTCCTAACTTAGTCAATTCGTCACAAATTAAGCGACCGCATCCATTTTTATAGATAAGTAACTGCTTCATACTCAACACATAAGAACTTCACTGTTCACATCCCATTAGTGATGACCTGAGGGAGTCGAGAGTGAATACTGCCACGATGGAGTCCCATACTAGGACAAAAAATCTGTCCTAATCTTCGGTGGCATACGACGGTATCCAACCAACTTTAGCCCATGACGGTTACAGCCAACTAAATTTAGTAACCATCTCCATAAAACCACCTGAATTAAATACATGTTGCCTATGTATGTTATATTTTTAGTTTAATAATGGGTAGTATTTCAACAGTAGACACATAAACACTTAAATCAATCTTCAAACCTATAAAATACTAACTAATTAAAAATTATCATGCTTATTACTCTGAAACGCTAGTAAACAAGTCCCTCGATAATTTTAACATCTAGGTGGTTATTTTAAAAGCTTACGACTACGAATTAACGAATCATCTTTTAATTATGAGGAAGAAAATTTCACTGTTACACCTTCATAGCGTCAGGATAACAACAAATAGTGATTGCTCACTTATTCTATGATAATACTTAGAATGTTGATTTGGGGATAATTGATAGAAAACTTTCATGCTAATTGGCACTCGGCGGTGTGGAGCATCTGTAATATTTAAGGCGACCATTGTTAGTCTCTAAATTCTAACCGACGTCACCTAAGTTCGACAGTTTGTGATCATTACCACTGAGATATTCCTGTCAATACCAAATTAAACATTATACAGCGATCAACGAATATATACATCTTAATCTGACAGTGGGTCAGCTGCTGCCTGAGTAGCTCAGTGGTAACTTGCAAACCGTGAAAATGGATGGCGTGGAATCGAATCTACAGGGAATCATAGGTTCTCCTCCTTTCATATACCTTTCGTATATCATACGAACGACCGACAAGTAGTGCGAAACTGTGATCAAGGGTTTTCACATTGTTTCATTGATATCGAGTCACATAGACTAGTATCCACACTACAACTCGTTAGATAGAATTCCATCAGGACTATAAAAGACTTAATGAACATCAAAATGAACATCACTATGTAGTAATCAATCAATGCATGTACACAACATTTTAACACATATATGATACTAATCTTTATTGTATGCATCAATGAAGAAATTGTTGTTCTTTGCATAGTTCAGTTGCATAAATCTATTCAATTGTAGGCTCATTCAACAACTTACATTTATTATGATATACAATCAATCTATACACATTCAGTATTATTTTTTTTTATTTTGCAATAATCACTTTATTTCATATTCATTGGTAACATTGAAATGATTAGAAACCTTAAACAAACAAATAAATCAATAAATTGTTTGTTTGTTTACAAGTAAATTTCAATATTCTATCACCTTGTCAACTTGGTGTAGATCATTTCAACTGTTAACATTCTTAACTAATTTTGTCACTTATCCTTTTATTGCATCAAAGAATCATTTCCTGTATTTGTTGTTAACAAAGTAAGACATACAACAGAATTTCTGTTATAGAAATTATGAGTGACTGATTACAAGTTTACTCGTATATTTATGTGTGTATGTGTGTGTGAATGTGCTTATAGTTGACAAGAAAACAAAAGAGGTAACCAAGGAGAAGAGTGTAGTGAAAGAGGAGAATGAAGAGAATGAAGGTGGAGCTAATGAATCATGCTGTACAAATGATAAGGTTTTATTCATTAACACTTTAACTTATAAATATTTTAATGCAAAAATGATGAGTTCTTCTTTCTTACCTTTTGCTATTTGTATTATTATTAGTATTTTGATTAATTCCTTTCAAATTTTGTATTTCCCTGTTAACTCATTTATTATCGCCTTTTTCGATGTTCTTCTTTTTTTCTTTTTGTTATTTTTATTTATAAAATTTTATTTTCTTTATTCAATAGGAAATGGAACGTCAAATACGTTATGAAAAAACCTATGATTTACTTGCACAACAAGATATGCTTAAAATGGAATTAATGACTGCTAAAGATCGTCTTCTTATTGATCCTTCAACATGGAGTTTTGATCGTAAGTTACAATGAAGAATGTTGTAATTACATAAAAACATAATGTGTGCTGATGTACTTGAATTAATGTAGCGTATAGCAATAATTTCTAACTCCTTAAACCGACCACTTCACAAAGCTAATCACTGATGAAATAAGAAGGAAAGACTCATTCTTTTGTGTTAAAATGTTATAAGCATATATATATATATATATATATATATATATATATATATATATATATATTGGTCAGCTTCACCTTTCCATATTCATAAAAGGCCAATAAAGTGTATTCACTGTCCACCAGTTGCATTCATCCTGGTTTCTCTCCCTCGTACTGTTGACTAACTGTGACAGTGAACACAACATCAGTCTAGATTCTTCTTAATAGGAAATGCTATATGATTAAATATAATATTCATTCTAGTCAACGCCAATCAGTAAGGAGTATTTCTCATGTCGACTAATGAAAGAAGGTTCTAGTAAGCAGCATAGATGTTATGTTTACCAGTATGAATAATTAATAACATGCTTCATCCCCGCACATAGTAAGTGAGATTTTGACTCAGTAGTTTTAATCCTAACTTGCTTTAGTTAAGATCTACAATGCTCTGTTTTTCAAACATGTAGCCAAGATTTTGAAATTTTCGAAGTATCGTAATTTTAGACAAATAGATCATAGTAGTTAGTCAGTGTACATAAATTCATAGTGAGAATTAACTTTTCACCTAAATAGTATGTCTTTGAAATTATCTAAATATCAAGTTCCCTATAAATGAAGAGTAGTTTAATCAAAAACACTTTCCGATAAAGTTAACAACCATACGGTTTGTCCGTGTAAAGCAGTATTTGACTTTATGTTCATTAGTGTATCCATTCACATCAGCTACATACATACGATTAGTTTTAAATAAGTTAAAGTATGGAGGTTATTTTATGGTAAGTATGGAAGATTCATTGATAACAGCTTAAACCTTCATCAAGTGTCAATATGATTCCATTACTTCGCTTACGAATTTCATTGAATGCAGTCATTCTGTGTATTAGCTATTTAATTTGTTGGGTAAAATCTATGGAATATTGAGTATAAACTAAGTAACATGACTACATTCAGAACAACAAACAAAATGAATGCGTCCTATTTAAATCCTCTGGGACTTCACCAATAAAAAGTTTAAGATCTGACCTTCGTATTGAACAAGAAGTAAGTAGTTAACATTCATCTTCCTTGGTTATAGTAATGGAATGCTGAACTAAACTTTTTCTAATGTCACTGTTTATTATGACAGTCAATCAGTAGGGTTCAATTCTAACCAACTCTATTTTATGTTTACCTTGATAAAAACAAAATTCTGGGTGACCCGTATTAGTTTTGTAGACGTGTAATCAGCTTAGATGATCGAATTTAGCCAGTATAGGCAGATGGGGCTTCAACCGCGTGTAGAGGTGGGGAATATATTTAGTAAGAGGGCCTAAATTCTACCTCAAGCAATTGGTTCCAGGCTCGAGTACATCTGTACAACTATCTCTGATGCTTCGTTAGACAAGCTTCTGCATTACTTTTCATAGCCTCAAACACCATTCAAACAGCTTCTTGTCACATCCATGGGGACTGTGGCGTTTTTCGCTTTCAGAGCGATTGTCACTAACAGTTTAGGTTCTTTATTGGCCTTAAGCCTCTTGACGATTAAAAATTTTGAGGTTTTTAGAAATAAATCTCCTAATCCCGTAAGAAGTGAATGTATTCTTGAGTAATAAATATTTTTTATCTGTGATTTTCAATACAACATGAGACGTTGTTGCCTCGTTTTCTTTTGGATCGATCACTAAATCTCATAGTGTACAAAACTTTTAATAAAGTCAACGCTGATACCTCTGTAAACTCAAGATGATTACGTAAACCCTAGATTAGGCCCATAAAACGCTTAGAACAAATTCCAAATACAGGGTTATTGATCATTATTACCTAACAGAAATTAGCAGTACTAGGACAATTATTTGGGTTTTTTTATACCACTTCTTTTGGGTAATATTTTTCAGTTTCCTACATCAGTTCGTTTCATTTCTTTGCTTATTTTCTTTACTTCAATGTATGCTTGATTGCTTTCATATGCAATGGGTATAATCGTTTATTGAGTCCCACTTACTTAATAGATTTTATCGGTTTGGGCGTATAAGCTTTGCTTTGCATTGATATGAGATTTCGAAATAATATTTCCATAATGAATAACATTTGCTTAACAGCATTTCTGCACCTTTTTCCTTCCTTTTCTAAAAAAAAAATTGAAATAGTTTATGTTGCTGAACAAATGGATCCTGATGATCCGAACTTTTTAGAAGCATTAGAAAAAGAAACTGAATCTCTACGTAAACGTGTTGATGCTTGTAAATCGCATATTATGCTTATTACATGCTTTGATTCACAATTCAAATCTAATACAATCAACAGATCTAATGATAATCGAACTATAAATATAACATATACAAATACACATTTGAATTAATTATGTTTTCTTTGAAGTAATACAACTGCGGTATAGTAAACTAATGTCTATTCGTCCAAAAACATAATACAAATTAAAATAAGTTCAGACATTAAACACCTTGTACAGTGTTGTTTACTAAGTGATCAGTAACTCGGATAACTTTTTTTCTTTAATCTAATTAACTTTTCTTTCTTATTATTACATCATACATAATCTTTATCATAAAACATTAGGCTACATAACATTACACAATCAACATTTAATTGATTATTCTGCATGACAACAAATTAATAAACAACATGAAGATGAACAATGAAATCATTTTGTTTCCCTTCTTTTTTTTCTTCCTTCTTATGTACAATA
This sequence comes from Schistosoma japonicum, assembly GCA_025215515.1. Lineage (NCBI taxonomy): Eukaryota > Metazoa > Platyhelminthes > Trematoda > Strigeidida > Schistosomatidae > Schistosoma > Schistosoma japonicum. The sequence goes on along the minus strand of CM046061.1, from coordinate 61,563,149 downwards.
TCATTTACTATGAAATAAAATACTCATCTTATTAAATCGAAACAATTTTAACAGATAAAACAGTCTATCTTACTTTGTATTGTTTTTTTGTGCTTTCTTTACTGTATGCAAAAACAGTTGAGTATTTTACATTATTGTTCAAAAAGGTACCGTTATTCCTTTATATGTGTAGTAAAGCATAGCAACAGGATTGTTTTATTCTTTTTTGTAACTATGATGGTCAATTTGTGTATTCATTCAATTTTTCAATCATTTTGTATGTGTACAACATTATTTCTAGTTGATTTGCATGACACTTAAGTGAAACAAACAAAAAAAAAAGAAAAAGAAGAGATTAATTTCCTGTGAAAATATGCAAAACAGAAAAACTCATTTTTACAATAAGGAAATTTGCATATAGTCTCCCTTTCTTTAACTGAAGATTTTATGTGCATATTAACTCAATATGATGATGTGTATTATTATTTCTGTTTCTTTGAAGAGCTTGAAAATATGAATAGTCATTTGAAGTTGGTTGGGTGTGGGGTATTATAACAGATTTATCATCATCAACAACGTAGGACCGGGCAAATACGCTCATAGGTTTAAGGTGCCATACCACATTAACACTACGAGATTACAGAGGCAACATAATAACAGAATACAAGAGGGAAGAGTAAAGTAAAGGTGTGCAAAAACTAATAGTAGGATTCAAAATTTAGATGAAATTAAAAAGTGAATACACTCACGTCACTGTGACTGATTCTGAGCCATATCTTCAAGTGTCTGCAGACATTTATTACGACTATCACGCGGACCCCAACCAGGTAATCCGCATCTACCAATATGGCTTAGACCAACAATCAAAGACTTCATGAACTGATGCCATGTTTTGGTTTGGCCACCCATACCTTTCTTCCATCTTACTTCAACCCTAGTCAACATTGCGCGACGAGGCAGGCTGTAGTCGGGCATGCGCGACACGTGTCCCAGCCAACTCAGTCGATGAAGGTTAATGACCTCTTCAACTGATTTACCATATTTCCCAAGAACCTTTTGTCTAACCTCAATATTACCTATTCGACTGTTCCATGAGATACGAGAGATGCTACGAAGATTTTTATAGTCAAACACCTTAAGTCGACGCATATCTTGTGCTTTCATGGCCCACGTTTCACAGCTATACGTTAGGACGGACGCGGACTGCTGCGCAGTAGCATCCGGCCTATTGTTGATAGATGGATATCTCGCCTGCGTCATAAGTGGCGTAAATTGGCGATGCCAATCAGGCATTCTGAATCCGTGCTAAGATTTTGTTTGATACGGACCCACCAGGGGGGATGAGACTTCCTAGATAAGTGGAGTGGTCAATGCATTCAATTACTTCACTCCCTATCATTAATCTGGGTGGAAAAGCAGGCCAGGTCCTGGAGTAACATTTTGCATTTAGAAATGGAGAAACCCATCTTGAATATGCTTACATTGTTACTTAAAGTGATCAGGAGACTCTGCAAATTATTGGCGTCTTCACCAAATAGGACTATATTGTCTGCGTATTCTAAGTCGATGAGAGGAATCTTCTGGAAGGAAATTAATTCCTGAGGTGTTAGAAGAAGTGTATGAGATTTCTAAGAGTATATCTATGACGAAATTAGATAAAAATGAGGATATGCGGCAACTCTGACGAACCCCGTTTGAAGATGAAATTTCTCGAGAAAATTCGCCATAGGCTCTGACTCGAACGGTGGTGACTAAGTAGATAACCTTTATAAGGTTTATGTACTTTTGAGGTACTCCTTTTAATGACAACCACTGCCACAAGACTTCACGGTCTACAGATTCAAAATCTGCTTTCAAGTCAAGGAATACAGCTATGGTCGGACGTTGGTACATATGTCAATGTTCGAGCATCTTGAGCAGGGTTAGTATTTGATCAATGCAGCCACATCCAGGTCTGAAAGCAGCCCTGGTTTTCCCGAGTCTGCTGTTCTCTAGTGTTGGATAAACGCCGAATGATTATAGAGGATAATATTTTAGATACTATATTAGTTCAAACTGATTTCTCTGTGGTTATCACAAGAGGATTTCTGTCCCTTTTTGTAAATCGGAACAATCAATGGGCGAGACTAATCAGATGGGATAATGTTCAGTTCCCAGAAGTCGGCCGATATATCAGTCAACCTACCAGCTAAAACTGGACCACCATTTTTAAAGATATCGGTAGACAACCTATCAGGTCCTGCTGCTTTCCTATGCTTCAAGTTACTTACAGCCTTTTCAACTTCACTGAGAGTTGGGAGATCTGTGTCAGTTTTCCATCCAGGTAGTTTGGGGATAGTAAGGTAAGCTAATAGTAGCTGGAGGCCAGTTGAACAGTACCTGAAAGTGTTCCACTTCATCTTTCTAATCCCCTAGACTGAGAGTGAATCATAGACCCATCTTTTTCCGAGGTAATTTCACTAACCACCGATTTCTTAATACCGGTGTCTTTGATAAGTTGGAACAGCTGTCTACTATCGTTCGCAGCTGCCGATGCTTCTATTGCTTTTGCTTTTGTTGCTCACGACTGTTCACGATCCTTACACAGAATCTTTGTCAGCCTACGTTTTAATTGTCGTCGTTCATCATTCTCCGAGCTTGTTGAAATGATTTATAGTAGGTTACTAAGTTCATTCAAGAGATCAGTTATTCTGTTATGAACTGAGTCGTTTACATCAATTACACTAAGCATTAAAGGCCAGACATACGCTAGGATTTAGTGAGACAACATGATATATTTAGAATATCTTATTTTAATGGGAAGCTAACTTTTTAAATGGTGTACTTGTTATCTAGTGTTGTTCATGTACATCGTCTGCTCTTTTGTTTGACTCGAATCAACAGTTCATAGTCAACAAGTATTTTTATAGGACGCTTAAACAGATGATTTACGAGAATTTATAAAACAAGACATAATGAAAAAAATATATTCATACAAAACATGTTATGTGTATCAACATTGATCAGTAACTTACATGTGAACAGAGAACTTACACTATCAAATGCATGTTATAAAATGTTTACTGTCCTAGTCATTTCCAAGTCCTAGGTACTGAATACAGAAACAAGTCCATCAAAGCAATGCATTAATAATTCAACCTAACAAGCATGTTCTGACTAAAAGTTTTATAAGAAAATGAAAAACAGTAATGAAAATTATTTGTGAAAATTACCTACTTCAAATCGTTACTTAATGTACACTTTCAATTGCTAAACTCATCAGCCTTATTGAACATTAAAACAGGTAACTTAAAGAAGAACAGTTTTCTTGTTGACGATTTCATCTTCAATAGCTGTACAATCGTGATAAACAAGTCTCGTTTGTTAGTGTATATGCATGAAATCGGTGGAAAGCATTGAGAATATTATCGTAATAATGAGTAGGATAGATAATATAGTATATTGAAGTCATCAAACAGATTGTAAATGTTATGAGTAACTAGACATCAAAAGACTCAACTACATGATGTGAGATTTTGTCCATTGTTTATTCTCTTCATTTAGGTAATGTAGGTCATAATATTGATAGATTCAAGATGATCTGTATCGAAAACAACAATATGCTGAATGCAATGAATACATACTAGTGGAATATATTCAAATGTAGAAATTGTATGGATAGTAAAACACACTGATTAAAGGTATGATACAAATAAATAAGTAAACTACTAATACTACATTGATAAAATGTATAAGAAAGCTTGCGACCATATCAACAAGATAGAATTACAACTTTCCTTTTGTACAAAATATTGGTTTTATGCTGAGTATCACAAACGCTTCCGAAATATAAAAAACATGTGTGCGAATAGTTTTAAGTAGGTTATGTTTGATATTACATGCGATCTCGGAATTCGATTTGTCCGTTACATATGCTGTAGAATAGATGATCTTATACTTTTCCACTGTCCTTTACTTAGCCATATCGGTAGGTACTGTTTTATGCATTAGGAGTACTTTTTTGTTGGAAGACTTATGCACCTGACTCCACGTGGCAGATGAACAATTAGATGCATACTGAATTGCTCAAACGAAACACCTTGTCCTTTACACATGTTTACGGTCATAAAAAGTCTGAAGTTTCTCCTGTGCACTATCTTCAATACATATTTTTGTCATATGTGTGGTGAAGGAGTGAATTGGATTCATTTTCCTACTTATCAGTACATAGCTATTAAACTTAATTCGCCACCCATCCCATTTAAATTTTTTATGGATGGACCTTCTTAAATTCGCATTATTCCTTCTTGTAAGCATGAAGTCCTGAAACGCTATCTCGAACTGTCCTTCTGACATTTTTGTGAATCTCTATGTAGAATTGTTGCTTCAATCATAAAAAGTATCCTAATTTAGGTGTTTGGAAAGGAAGGGAATGAAGAAATATATTTTCTCAATTAGTATTTTATAAAATCTCTACATTAATATGTTTATCACCTACATCACTTATAAAACAATGGCCAAACAACCAGTAGTGTGTTAGATAATGATCCGGCAATTCTGTCTTGATCTCCTGTTCTAACGATAGGTTAGTTGTAGAAAATAGTATGAAGTCTAGCTGAAACAAACACTAATTTGCTGAGTTGTAATTTTATTAATAATATCAATCAAGAATTGTAATTTTCAAAAAGCGGGTCTCTTAGAGACATTCTATGTTTTGTCTTGTATCCAATATATTTTAGTTGGTGATAGGTACGTTAATGCTGAGCATGCTGCCGATGGTAGTTAATTCCACAACATTCTCAAAATATATACACCGAGCACTAAATTTACTTTGTATTACACTAATATGGAACTTTAAAATTGAGTGTATTTACAGATTAATGTTGATTGTTTATAATTACTAATCACAGATCTTCAATATTTTGCAAATGGATAGTTCTATTGGTTTTACAGCTTTATTCATTATGTATCACATTGTTAATTATGTAACAATAAATAGGCTATTTCTTTCATTCAATCTGTTTTGTTAAATTACGACTTTAGATACTTTACCACATAAGTGGTTGATGTTTGGATTCACTTGGTGATAATGAATCCTTATTAATTTGATCTGCTAAAACTTCAAAAGAAAAGTAGATCTAAGTAAATATCTACAGTAATATTCCCAAGTAAAGAAAATGAAACTTAAGTGGGCTTTATCAGTTGGTTTCAATTACCGTAAAAGTTTCATAAGTAAAAATACTATTGTCTGTATTTATACTACTTGAAAAGCTACTAATATGAATAAATCGCTAGTTTTTATTAGGACGAATGTAGATAAGCTTACTATGCTTTACTTCTAGATGTTCTGAAATTTCAAGGAATAAACCGAAATGCCTAGCTTTCGTTAACTGGCATGTTGTCAAGTAATTTAAGTATAATAGAGATTCTAATTAGACACTTAATTTATATATTCAAACTGCTTAGCAACATATCAAATAACCAAAGCTAAAGTGATACAAGTTAACAGACTTTTAATAATTCATTCTCATCCATCAGTAGCATGTTAACACGAAAACATACATTTATGTTTTAAACTTACAGTTAGAACAACCTACATCACAATCTTACTCTGATTTAAGTGAAAAAGTACATTAGTTACCATGATAAAATGTTACGTTAATCAAATTATTAGGGGTAAACATCAGGCTTTCTGTATTTCGTTAATTTATTCGATCATACTTAAAGGTCTGCATTGATAATTGCCCTACTACAGGTGTCATTCTTGACAGCTTAACTGACTATGGCTGTAATATTAGAAATAAAGAATCTTTCACAGTTATACACAGAATCTTAAACAACTCACTTAAAGGTGTTAGATTTCGTCTACCCTACATAACATTAGCAATGGATATTGATTCCTACAAACAAAACTTGTGTATATATAAGAAATATGTCCAACCCCTTTGTTACAATGAAGCCAGGAATTTCTTCACTTACAAGACATTCGCATTCTCATTAACAACAACTGACGTTATTAGTTTTCTTTAAATCAATCCTTTCCTCAGCATTAATGACACAATGCCTTCGGTATTGCCGATTGTAGTGCTGTTATTACTACTACGATTTTGACATCGTAAATTAAGTATCATCATCTTTTAACATGATTTATTTTTCTAACTCTTTTAGATTCCATTGCTTTTTGAATATTTTGTATTATCCACGACCACATTTTAGTATCTTTCCAATAAAAAATAGTTATCAATATCAGCTAAGAAAGTACTAACTTCAGTAGACAATTCTTGAAGTTTAAGTAAGAAGATATGACCAGAAGAGTTCAAACATTTTGAATGTAATATAGTTATCAACCAGCGACAATTAGATGAACTAGTGAAAGTATAATACAAACTGATTAAAGTTAGATTATTCAACAGTTGGAAGCAAGTTGGTTTAATAGTTGAGTGCATACTTCAAAACCTAAATATCGTGGGTATGATTGCCTGGTGTGGACCACTGATATGTACTGCTGAAAGGTCCCGTAAAAGGACGAAGGAGTTGTTCAATGCTTTCAAGTTTTTAATGATTATTCGACTTAAAACAATTCATGATATTAAACCTTGACGACATGTAATTTATTAGTTTCAGTTCATAACTTCGATATACTAAGTCACATTCATCAAATACACTATATATGGTATTTACAGGTGCAACATGGTACATATGGATTAACAAACATACAGCTGAATGAAGAATTTATCGAAAACAGATGTTCACTCTAGTATTCTTCAATTTTGATAGATATAAAACGAATGTAATTACGTTGAAGTAATATGGTAATATTCGACAGCTTTTTGAGTGGTAATGAATTATGTGTATTACTATCCTTTATTCAGAAAAATTCCAAGTTTCGTCACTGATGTATTTTGTGTTAACCCCAGACGTTCTCTCAACACATGTTGACATAAGGAAGATTACACATAATACGTATTTAAGTGCTACTGAAAATTCACTCACGAAGTTGCACGAAAGTAAGGCAGTTCCAACTAGTTCACAGGATGATATGGTAAAAGTTCATTTGTCTTCATTGTATAGTGAATATAATAAATTAGTTGTAAGAATAAATACATCTACCTTGAGTGATTGAAAATTTTTAGAAATAATTAGTTTACAATTGTCATACTACTTTCTAAAGTATATAAGTACCTTATCGTGGTTTCCATAAATATCAGTAATCTAGCATTTGGTTCTTAAACAATTAGTAAAACGATTATGAAATATTTCGTCTTCAGAAGTTTGAATGACTTATTTATTTGCTAAAGTAAGTTGATTTACGTTATTACGCTTTTCCTTATTTTCCATCTTACAATATGTCACCTTAACCCTTTCTTCATACAATTCAACATAATGCACATCTTGTTAAATCAATGGTCACCACGATCTCAGTTTGCTGTGATAAATTAAACTTCGATAATGACTTACTGCTACTAAAATATTTCCCAGAAATCGCAACGAGATTTCCGGAATATCTGAATGAAATTGAGACAGTTCATCCAATCAGGTTTTGTTAGAATCTTTGAAAATCTTAATGTAGGATATTTGAACTAGGTGCCTGCTAGTGAATCGGATCATTTTAATAATAAATTTGCCTGACCAAAAGAACTGCGAAACCCTATGACCCTCTGAACATATCTAACACTTACTAGAACTAAAGTGCCTTTCTATTGTCTGCCCTGTTTTTGAATTTTGATTTCCAGAGTTCAGAGTGTTCAAGTGTTGAATTTGTACGCTTCATTGTCAATAACTAAGCGTAAGACATTAATTGCAAACAGTATTTATACGTTTACCTTAAGTAAATATGATTATACACTCTTTCATACTGATTGTTAAGTATTGTCAACGTTAAAACTCCTGTGAATGTCTAGTCATTGTTTTGTACGTACGAAGCGATTCCAAAGAAACAAAATCAATCTGGCAGTTAACACTATCCTCACAGTTTTACAATAGTCTAATAAACATGAATACAGTTAAGAGATACTAACATAATGGATAATAAAGAAATTCTTTTTAATATTGTTTACGCATGCTATTGGAAATGTTGCATTTTCAAACCATTGGTTGTAATTTTTAAAGGGTTAGATGTTTTCACGCCTAGATACTTTCAACGATACCTAAGAAATTCAAACTGAGCTTACTGAGACTTTGCATCAATGCTTATGTATGTAAACGACTGAGCGAATTAGTTTATCCATTAGCTACGTAGATTATAATCTAAATGTCTACACCTTGGAAAGTTGTTCATTTAGCTTATAGTGACTTATCTTATCTCATGGAGGCTACACAATTCAACTAACGACTTATACTTGATTTCTCTATGTGTATGTACCCATTCTATTACTTTTCTTTAATATATTTTTCTGGCTAAAACATCCCCTTATATAATTCATACTGAAAAAAGCAAAAATACCTTCACAACATGATTAGGATTCGTTAAGTCAAAAATACAATTAGTGATGTGGCTCTTAAATGAGACTTATACCGTCTCAGTCGCACTTAATAGAGTCAAATTATTAGTCACTGTTAGTCTATCATTTAAGAATACCACTGTAATATATGTTGATAATTAAAACATTAAAGAAAATGAAGATTTTTGGAAAATTTTGTTAGTATACACATATAAGTTGAGTGCGAAACGTATTCACCGTTGGGTACCATTGAAAACCAGGACACATTTGACAGCTAAAGCAGGAATTCGATCATTGGATGCTGGTCAGCTAAATAGTGTTGGTGACTGAACTTTTTCAATGAAACATGTGTGGTCCTTGAATCAATACCACGATGCACTAAAGTTGAATACCACTAGAGAGTGTCATGCTAGAACAAAACATTGATCTAATTTTCTATTATTTTAAATGGTTCTCAACAGAGTTCAATTTGTGACGAATGCCAACAATAAATCAATTACTTATTCCCACAAAATCACCTCATTTCAAGCATATTCATATTGATAAATGTATCATTCACTGTATTAAATGTATACAATAAGCCATTCAGTAGATAATTATCATTATCTGATTATAAATTACAATAAAATTTATTTTTTTAATCACATAGAGACTAAAATTGGCATTCAAAAGTTTTTTTCAATGACTAAAAGCATGAAATTAAGATGGTTTGTGAGGACTGGTATTAAGTTTAGTTGATTGAATTCCTCACAGATTAATGTTGATATAAGGTACCATTGAAAACTAGTTAGCACAAGTAACATGTTTGGAAGGAGACATGTCATTGGTGAATATAGTGTAACAGATATATGATTCAAAGGCTAGATCTTATATATATATACATATCTTGTATATTATTGGTTGTTGTTGTTGTTGTTGTTGTAATACATGCGTGTGAGTCACTAGTTAACTTGTAGATAATTCAGTCGGATTATTGTGCCTGAGCAATAGATTAAGGCAAGGCTGGGTATTAGCTGCAAGGCATAGAGCTGCGGATAAAGAATTCATAGTATTGGCCATCTCCGCTTCAGATACAATGACTAGATAGTTTTTTAATCTTAGTTGGAGACTTATCATCAGTCCTCACCCTATATCTTGGCTTGTTTAGAATAAGGCAATTATAACTTATGACGATGGATGGTCGTCGAGCTCTATCACAAAATGATGGAAGTGGTAATTCTACCATTGAACGATAGCTCAGTGTTGAAGAGGGTTAGCTGTTCGCCAACCCAAACCCCCTAAGGCAAAACCTGGAGTACGCACCGCTGAGGAGTTTTACACTGGGACAAAATAGTTATCCAGCGCTCTCTGGTTTTTATTGATACCCTACCAACATCAGTCTGTGACAAATTCAGTCAACTAAACTGAAAACATCAGTTTACTTTTAACGGATTGCATTCAGAAAGCATTAATTAATTTCTATATCAACTAAACATTTATGCTATTTTACAAATGATGTTAACTTCTATAGATTGTTGTTTTTCAAATGTCAAGTCACTTTAATGCCAAACTCGATTGTCTCCAACTTTTCATTGTCATTCACATTACTATTTTATCTTATTGCAAGAAATTGTTGTCTACTTATGGGATATACATGTGTAGAAAAACACAGAAATACATAAAACTGTATCTACACAAATAATCATTCATTAGATATGTACAATTTTCAAGCTTATTTAGTAGATTATTCATTTCATTCTTTTATCATTCTTCAACTGAAGTTACATACATGAATGTAAGATACGATGTAACTGGGTGAGAGGGAGGAGGAGATGGAATGTTAACATCTTTTAAGTAAAATCATACTGTGGTTAACAGCTAATGTTAAGGTTCTACTTCTTTATTCATATTTAATTTGGTTAAAATTCGATATGATGTACTTTTTGTTTATATAATGAAGCTTATTAAATTGGGAGAAGGATAACTTACTTTTGAAACTGTCTTTTAAAAGACTAATTTACTTGCTTTGAGTACATGTAAATCGATTATATTATTTTCACTATTGTCATGTTCCTTATCGCACTAACCTTCCACTAGACCCATCAACTGTTATCGTATTATTTTCCACTTTGCTACAAAAACTAATTGATTATGTATCTATTTCCTTAATTTTTAGTCACCGTTATCCTTCTCTTATATAAATATTATTCTTGTTATTAGTCGTTTTGCTTGTATAAACAAACAAGTGAAATATAACTTGAGAGTTGGCTGTTGGGTCATGCAAGTTGTTTTTCTATCCGGTTTAGAGACCAAGAGTTACATAACAGACGTTTAAAACAAAGACTTTAGTACTTGGTTCCTTTGATATTGGTTTCTGTCAAGGTTACTTTCTCCGTATAACATAATCGGGCATAGTTCCAACCTTATCAGAGTTAGTCATCTTCTATTAACATATTCAAGCATTCTACAGATACGAAAATGTTCATAATGTTTACATTCTCATTTGGTTTTTTAATGACTGTGAGTTGTGTAACTTATGTGGAACGTTTTGTGCTATTTAAAAGGTTTCGATTTAATATGTTAATGTAGCAGTTATTCTTATGTTTAAATGTAAACATAATCACAAAAATCATGATGTGTATAATCGGAACAATTTAACTGAATCTAGACTTTGTAACGTACAAAAATCCATTTGGTACTTCTGATATCTCTCTTGAAATTGGGCTTTATATAGGCTGTGTGTCGCTCAGCTATCCAAACGTATTGTGTTGAGTTTGCCTGAACGCTAGTCTGAATCAATTTGCACCTAAATTACTTAGTATGATGCCGGATATCCAGGGGCGAAAGTTAGCATATACATACTATTTCTACAGTTTACTCTAATCAAAGATCATTCTAGTGCTAAGTGAGTGATATGTATTAGCAAATATTAACACAAGAGTGGGATCGAAATGATTAGCTTCAGTGAAAGTTTGATTCCTTTATTCGCTTGAAGTCCGTGAACTACATTTAAAGTTATACTTCTCAAACATGATTACCTGGTACTCAAAGGTCACATTTTTAAGAAATAAAAAAATTTGAATGATGACATAATGTATAGTTATACGCAATATTGTACTACAAAATATAAGTTGTGCTATCATATAAAATGTGAAGTCATTAAAAGTATTCGGTAGAACACAATCGTATGCCAACTGTACTAGTTTTATGTTAATAACAAACTTTGCTCCATTCGATAGTCTAATTAAGTCATCATTCTACTTAGAAGATGGAGAAATCTTAGTATTAATTAGTTAGTTTACAGTTTGTCATGTTAACGCATTCTTCTTATGCTTCCCCCCCTCTCCTCTATTTGGATTGTGTCATTTTTCACGTACACTTCTGTTTACACCCATATTTGAAAGTACCTGTTTGTATAAGAATTTCAATTAATCAACAGATTCATTGTACTTATATACTGAAATTTTCCATTATAACTACAAAATCAGGTCAAGCAATATGCTTTAAAGAATAAATTAAATTATTTATTATCCCTTTGTATAACAACAATCATTGTATAAGTAGTATATAGTGCTTATTGTTTCTGTTTTAATGAGTTTGTAAGCTCAATGAAGCATACTATTCACTTGTAATAACTGTTTACAATGAATACTTTAATTTAATTATCAAAATCGTAAAGCATATCGTTAGTTTCTTACAAAGTGATTACGCTTTTTGTCAACATTAATGTCACTCATAGAAAGTTTTAATCAATAGCTGGTAACATATGTTCAACAAATTCTATGAAATATTCCATTTGATAATACTTCTTTATTGCATAATCGAATAGGTTTTACGATGAGATTGCTACGGCAAAATATCTAAGAGTAAGATACACATACAGGGTGGGATAATTGTTAAGTACTCTCTGAATTTCAATGACACGTTAACTGACATCAGCCTATGGCAAAATATAATCTACAAATTAAAACAATCTTTATAATAAGCTTTTATCTTACCGTTGATTTGTAATGAACTGATCAACCTCTGTTGTCATATGTACATCCTGAGCGGATCGGGATGTGCGTACATCCTGCTGATGAGTCCCAAATAGGAAGAAACGCGCGTCCTGGATTCCACAATCCAATTTAAAGAAAATAATCTTTGATATTGACATAATTTACAGTATACATGATACTAAGTAATTGCACCTTACAAAGATATTGATATCACTTAAAACAAATCTTAAATATTAGAGAGTACTGGTAAAGGTATCTCGTCTCAATTTAAGTTATTTGGTAGTAACCTCTCGTAATCATAAAATAGATTGAAGTTAAAAACTTTGAAACTTGTTACTAGTTTTAACTGATAATTTGTATGTTGTCTTCATTCAGTGTTAGCAATCACTTATTGAATAACTTACGTCAATATTAGATTAATAAAAGCTTGTTAATAATAAAAATACAGTTCTCGGTGATTTCCTAAATGACGTAAGATTGTGAATCAGATGGTATCTAAAGTACATCGAATATTTACAATCTAGCTACCTAAATGGCTGTTATTTCCTTAGAGAAATTATACTTAATGCTTTAGTATAAAAAAATATCCTGTAGAAGCATTAAGCTGATATATAAATTTAGTTGATTCAATATGTAACAGATTGATGTTGTTAGGGTACCACTAAAAACCAGGCAGCACTGGACAGCTGTTTCGTTCTAGTTTGGAACCCCTCAGCAGAGCACACTCTGGATTCCACATTAAGGGTTTCGGGTTGACTGTGAGCACCTAACCCTCTGCACCACTAGGTCGACATCCAACGGTAAAATTTCCCCTACCATCAGTTTGTGATATATATAGCGTGGCATTCATCCACTGTCACTCATGATAACTGTTTCAACTAAATTACCAATATCCACAAAAATAACCATATCAATTGAATTAACGTATACATGCTTTTATATGCAGCTAACTTATGGATAGAAACTAAAAACTCGGTGTTTACACAACAAAAGCTGATCCTTAGGTGTACGACAGAAGTAAGTTTTCAGCTTAGAGACGAGTTTTACAGATAGTCAAATAAGATTACTATTAGACTGTTAGAAAGAGCCACTACACCAATCCATGGAGTATTGACTGAATTTTTATGTATCAGAGGATTAAGTAGTTTTTCAATATCATTAGTATCTTTTATGGAAAATAGTTAATTTTTAATGTTACTTATATTTTTAATTTATTTTTCTGAATTGTCATTTGATGGTTGTCATTTAAGTAGATTGAGAGTAAGAGAGATATTTCGCACTGAATGAATGTACTGAATTAAAGTTTATATATCGATTAGAGTGTATTGGTTTATGGTTCCTTTTAACTGAACAGTCTGAAAATTTCAGCTCATTCTGTAAATTTTCATTTTCAATTGTGAATTTGATATGTCTTGAAATAGTATTAATCTGCATAGAAAAAGTTCTCATTTACATGATCAGATAGATCTTTATAATTAGACTAAAAATTAATGTTGGATATGGTTTTTTCCATCTATTCTACTGATGCTCATGTTAATTTGATTTAGTTATTTATTCTCTGAAGAAGCTAATTAAATCTAGACTACGAAACATCAGAAATATGAATGTTACTACACAATGGGATTTTCGAAAAAAATTTATTATTTATTATGAATAAACTGATAATTTCGCATCGATTTCTTTAAAACCTTATAAATTTTTTCCAATTTGTTAAGGATTTAGTTGAATTTAATCATAAACCTCTTCTAGTCATTTTAACTCTACAACCTACATCATTTGAAAGTTGTTACTAATATTTTACCATACTCTAAATGAAATAAATTTAGCCAAGAAATCATTTAAATTTTGTTGAAATGGTTTCCAGAAAACTCAACAATGCCTCCAGAACTCTTGAAGGAGCCTGAGACATTTCATCCAATCATTGATCGACTAGAAGCCTCCAGAATTTTGACGTGGAGCGTTCTGATTGGGTAACAGTCGAGACTTCTTAGTAGATTTAGACACTTCTCTGTTAATGGGTGATGCATTCATTCGTAAAATGATTTACTGAATAATTGATTCCTATAGGAAACTAAATGGTGAAAAACCAAATATTCAGATTACCCACTGAGTTGCATCAGATATATTAGGTGATGCACAGGCGCGCCACATGCATACCTCTAAAACTATCAATTTCCATTTTCAGAAGCTCAATCTCTGTTTCAAATAACATTTGTCGAATCTCTCTGCTTGTTTACATCGATTAACCACTCAGCAGCAAGCCAATTCAATGTTAATCTAGTTTGTTATGTAGCTAATTACAATTTATTGACAGACTTGAATTGTTGCCACCAGTTTAGGTGATAGTGACTTTTATTCTTATGATAATAAGGAAATACTTTGATTAAATCAAACACTATCACATGAAAACGTTATTTTAAATTGTTGAAGAGATTTGCTATTAGAAATTTCTCAAAAATCAGTTAATTTAAAGTTAGTTATTATAAATAATAGACCTGGTGTTTATAGGAAGGTGAATAGTATACACTATATGAGAATACGATTAATCATGTATTATACTACTGACAAATACATAAGTAGACAAATCGAAGCCGAAATATGGACTAAAATATGATCACTGTGATTGTTCAATAAGTACTATCAAGTCTTATTACTTACTTACTTATTTATTTATTTACATCCGTCAACCCTCACAGAGAAGCATAGGCCGCTCACCAGCAATCGCCACTGAACTCTGTCCTGAGCAATCCTTTCCAGATGTTTCAAGTTGTAATATATGCTTCCGATTCTCGACGCAGTGTGTCCTATGGCCTTCCTCTTTTCCGTTTGCCAACAGGGTTCCAAGTTAATGCTTGTCTCATGATGCAGTCTTATAATTTCCACAATGTATGTTCTATCCATTTACAGCGTCATTTCTTGATATCCTCTTCGGCTGGAAGTTGGTTTGTTCTCTTCATAGTAGGCTGTTGTGGTTGGTTTCTGGCCAACGGACAATCAGTATATTGCGTAGACAGTTGTTTATAAATACTTGTACCCTCCTGAGAATGCTGGAAGTGGTTCTCCACATTTCAGCTCCATAGAGAAGAACTGTTTTGGCATTCGAATTGAAGAGTCTAACTTTGAGGTTAGTAGACAGCTGTTTGGACTCCCATATATTTTTCAGCTGTAGAAATGCTGCCCTTGCTTTGCCGATCCTTGCCCTTACATCTGCATTGGATCCTCCTTGTTCATCAATGATGCTCCCCAGGTATGTTAAAGTATCTACTTCTTCCAGAGTTTCTTTATCAAGTTCAATTGGGTCGGTGCTCTCTGTGTAGAATTTGAGAATCTTGCACTTTCCCTTATGTATATTTAGACCTACAGATGCTGAGGTTGCTGCTACGTTAGTTGTCTTCACTTGCATTTGTTAGTGTGTATCGGCTAGGAGAGCTAGATCATCGGATGAAATTCAAATCATTAAGTCACATACTACGACTTGTCCACTGAATTCCATGCATCCCCTGGCAGATGTGGAGGTCTTCATGATCCAATCAACCACCAGAAGGAAGAGGAAAGGCGAGAGCAAACACCTTTATCTGACACCGGTCCCCACTGGGAATGCATCTGTCAGCTGTCCTACATGTACGATTATGCACTGTAGTCCGTTGTAAGAATCATGGATGATGTTAACGAGTTTCGCTGGTATGCCGTAGTATCAAGGAAGTTTCATAGTGTTCTCCTGTCTACAATGTCAAACACCTTCTCATACTCAATGAAGTTGATATACAGTGATGAGTTCCATTCAACCGAAATTTCAACGATGATCAGTAATGTTGCGATTTAGTCTATGCACAACCAGTCTTTAAGGAAACCAGCCTGCTGATCTCAAAGTTGAGCATCCACGGAATCTCTCATTCTGTTCAACAACACTCTGTTGAAGAGCTTCCCTGGTACTGACAAAAGTGTAATCACCCTGTAGTTCTTACGTTTGTTCAAGTCTCCTTTGTTTGGTATCTTGATAACGTGTTATTTTTTCAGTCTGCTGGCACTTGTTCTTTCTCTCAGATCCTCCTAAATAAAAAATAAAGCATCCTTGCTCTTTCATCTATGTCTGACTTGAGTACTTCATCTGGTATATTGTCAGGTCCTGCTGCTTTCCCACTTTTGACCTATCTGATGGTCATCTTGTTTACTTCCTTCATTAGTGGAGTGACATCTATTGGAAGAACTGTAGATACTGCTTCAATGTCTGGTGGGTTCAAATGAGCTGGTCTATTTAAGAGTTCCTCAAAGTGTTCAACCCATCTATTCCTTTGTTCTTGAAACTCGGTGACTGGCTTGCCTTCTTTGCTCTTAACCGGTCGCTCTGGTTTATTTATTGCATCATATAGCTGTTTCATATTTCCCTCTATCGCAGCTTTCTCCGCTGTCGTTGCAAGGCCTTCGATGCATTTCCATTTGTTGACACTGATGCTCTTCGTTACTTGCTTATTCGCTTCTGCGTATTCAGTTTGCGCCCTGATTTTCTGTACTCTAGTTCGGTTGTTGTTGATTTCTAACTTTCTTGTTCCTCCTTTGTTGAACTTTGCTCAGAGTCTCAGTAAAGATCCATACCTTATAATGATGCTTCTTACGGACTAGAACCTCCTGTCACGTTGAAGTTAGTGCTTCTTTGATTCCTTTCCAGTTGTCCTCCATAGCAGTTTCCTAATCTTTCAGTAAATGTTATACGGCTTGGAACCTGTTGTTGAGAGCTGTTTTGAATTCCTTGATTTTGTCAGTATCTCGAAGAAAGGCTGAATTAAACTATTGTAATGCTATTACTCCAGTTAATCATAGCTTCTTTAACATCAGTTTCATTTTGGCAACTACTAGCTGATGAAGCTATATCAGCACCTCTGCTGGTTCTCATATCTTCCTTGGTCTTCTGAATTTTTATTGATACATACATTGTCGATTTAATTCCCTGTAGTATAATCCGATGAGACCCATGTAACCTTGTGTATACGTTTGTGGGGGAATATTGTACCACCTATTACCATTTTGTTGAAAGCGCGTAGATTTGTAAATCTTTAACCATTCCCATTTTTTTCTCCCATTTCCTGTCGTCCCATGATGTCTTCGTATCGGGTGTTGTCCATTCCGATTTTGGCGTTTAGGTCCCACATCAGGATTGTCAGATCCTTTCCTGGACACTTCACCATAATTGATTGCAGCCTATCATAAAACCGATCTTTATCCTCGTAGTTGCCGTAGTTGGTGGGTGCACAACATTAGATAATATTCATTGTAATCCTCTTCTTCATCGTTTTAAAATATGCTTTGATGATCCTTGGTCCATGTGATTACCATCCTACAAGTACATTAAGTGCTGTTTCGGACAACATCAGAGCAACTCGTTGGGTGTGAGAAGCACTTTCTTTTTTGTGGCCGGAGAATAGTGTCATCTCTCTCGTAGCTAATGTTTTCTGTCCAGTTTGAGTCCAATGGGTTTCGCTGATTCCAAACACTGTAAAGTTGTATTTTTCTTCATTTTTGTAGCTGTTTGATTGGTTTTCCTTTCTTCCATATCGTCCGAACATTCTATGAATGTTAGAAGAGATATCAGCCTAATAACTTCCGAAGAATCTGGGCTTTTACTATGTGACGTCATAGTCATTCCTTTAAATCCCAGGGTAGAGTTTCAAATGGTTCAGTTTGTAATCTGGTTAGCGTTGATTTTTAGCATGCTTATTTTTTCCGGGTTGTGAATTCTAGCTTTCAGCCTAACTCTCCTCCTTTACCCCTGACTTGGTACCGACAGTAACCCTAGAAGAGCTACTGGAGGAGTTAAGTCTTAATACTGATCCGACGAAAAAGATAAAACAAACTATGCGTTGTTCTATAGAACTATATTCACTTGATTATATAGTTTACAAGATTGATTCTTTTGATTTATTCACTTCCGAATTGACCTATAGAAATAATTTTTAAAATGAAGAAATGTAAGAATAAATATGCATAATTATATTATACTCTTATGTTCATAATATAACATGTAAGTACGAGATGTTAAGGTCAAATCTCTAATCATCTGATTAATTATTCTACTTCTTCTTGTATAAGTATTCATAGTCAATTGGTTAATTAATAGATTGTCACGTTTCCGACGAACTGTATTGAATGATAAAGATTCGGTTATAGTATGAAATTCTCAACATCTACTGTACAATGATGATACAAATTTTTTTATTATGCATTCAATGTGTATATTTTCAATAAAAACATACTTTGTGAAAGTTTTGAGTAGTCTGTTGTTCGCTTACTGTCACGAAAGTCTTCTACTAACTGACAAATAGAACTATAGGTGTCACTAACTTGTCTTCAGCTGAGGTATACGCTTAGGATTAGGGTATAGAACTAGAATTGGGAGTTCTGATTTGAGTTGGGTTAGATTGTCGATTGAGGTTAGAGTCAGTGTTAGAGTTATGTTTGGTTTCAGATTGATGAACGCCCAACTCTCTGCACCACTGAACCGGCATCCAATGATGGTATTCTAACTTCAACGATTTGCAATACAGAGCGATGATCCATTGTCATCGTCGATAATTGACTCACTCCCAACAAGTCGGGATCCAGAGAACTCACTACTGATGAGTCTCATACTAGGATGAGATAGATGTCCAGTGCTTGCTGGTTCTTAGTGGCACCCTTTCAAAATCAATTTGTGACGATTTCAATCAACTAAACTCTTAAAGCATTTTTTGATAAATAAAGGATTTTAATGGTATTTTATAAGCAGTTAAAGAAATTTCGAACAATTTCGTAACAAATTTACTTCAACAATTTCTCATTTCTACACTTAGTTTGAGGTAAGAAATATAAACGAGTCTGGAACTATCTCATGAAACTGATAAATAGCTTTTAGATCATAAGTAACATTGTAACTGATTTCGATTCTTAGTGTTTTCTTGAGACAAGAAACTTATTTACAATTACTTTCTTGTAATGTACACCAATTTGAAGTTTCACTAACTGTGTACAATTAATAGAACATTATCAAGGAGACCAATGAAGATTACTGAATTCCAGTTACAACATAATTAATACTTACTGTATGAAACATTAAATCTCAACTAATCAACTGAATAACATAACTTTCTGAAGGTTATTAATATGTTATAAGTTTAACTTCGTTTCATGCATTGTCGTTCCAATTCAGTTTCAATAAAGAGAATAAAATTGTCAAAATGTTATTTTTATAGTCATCGGTTCAGGAGGTGACAACATGATGTAACACTTTCCTAACAACTTTAAAATAAGTTATTTACATTTATTACAAATATTCAGTTTGTAAAACGAATCCCATATCATTTTGTTGTACTTGAGAATGTAGAACAAATTAACAAAATTACCTAAAATACAAACGTTTTCTCTACTACTAATGAATTGCGAACAATCTAAGCGAAGGGATTTAATAAACATCTGATTCAGTAATATTTAATGTGTGGATCTCTGTAAAATTCACCAATTTGTTTATATTCCCTACCATTCAGTAACTTTATTGTCACGTACATATCGATACAGATCATCCAACATTCTAGATAGACAGTCTATTTAATAAAACGTACAGCATTTTCGTGAATGATTTCTTCAAGATTACACTTTAATATACAACTCACAAACTGTATGAAGTAAAAAGTAGCATGAAATTATGGAGAAAACTTATTCATTCAACGAGGAAATCAATGATGGCAACTTCAATCCTAAATATGAAAACGATTCCCAAGCGAATACTTAAGACGGTATTACAATCATTCAGCAACTATACAAGAGGAAATTTAAAAAACAACAGGAATTAATATTACTTGCTGAGATTGCCTATATATATTAGAATGAATACTTCTAATTCACCATAATCACCTACGATGTAGGATAGACTGCATATCACTTAAGTTTGTGTATCCAACGTGATATGTTTACCCATGAATGTTAATTGTTGCTAGTTAGGCTAACTGAAATATTCAAGCACTAAGTATATTTACATAGTGACTAACAATGAAACTCATCATTTTGTATTTTGGATTAGGGTGGTTTCGTTTAGTTAGGTAGCAAATTTAGTTGTATGATTTCATTACAGATTAATGTTAGTTAGATTCCACATAAACAAGTGACACAGACAATTGTGTTCGATGTGAGAATCGAAGATTTCATACTCGAATAGATGGTAGAAACAAGGGTGCATACTAATAAAGAGTCTCATATTAAGACCAGGAAGCTGTCCAGTGCTCCTTAGTTTACCATCTTATGAAAATAACATTAATCTGCGATGAGCAGAAATTATCAAACGTAATACCTCAATTACTAGTAACTAACTTCTAGATTTTTCTAAAAAGTCGTGGCTGGTGGAGTTTATGGTTCTCGACAGTGACGTAGTTATTACTAATGACAATCGATAATCGTACTGCTATATCAGAAACTTTACAATTTGGCAAAATAATGGATTAAGTATTTTTAATAGCCGAACTCAAACGAATGCTTTTTACAATCCTTCATTGACACTCATTGTGTTCATCATTCAACTATACCAAAATACATAGCATGCACCAATGTGTATACTTCAAACATCTTATGTTTAAAAATTTATGAATGTGAGTATTTGTAAAATACATTCCATTTAACGTATTGCATAGTATTTGCTGCAGTTATATGCAAGTTATTGACTTTAGGTAGTTCAATATATCAATGTACGTATGCATTAAGAATTAAGATGTTAAACAATTGAAGTTGAAAGTTCAGGCTGTAGACAAGTTGAATTTTTGAGTATCTATCAATAAATGGAATGATAGTCCTTGAAATTATTGCAAATAACTTAATTACGTAATATGACATTGGTTCATTATAAAATAATATAATAAAATAAAACGGTCACATAGGAATGAGTGTTCTAAAGAATAAATGGAAAGATTTGATTATGTAATTTTAATACGGATTTATTTTGAAAATATGATTAAACCGAAAACTGAAACGTAAAAATAGAATTATTTAATTTGTATTGTGACTGGCAAGTGGAATCCAGGACGCGCGTTTCGTCCTATTTGGGACTCATCCGCTGGATGTACCTGCATCCCAATGTTGATGTTCACAGTGGGATAGAACTCGCTGAGATGTGGCTATGAAAAAGTGGGAGAACGGAATATATAATCAGCTTTCCTCACCTATAACATCTGAGACTATCGAACGTAAAACTTTGCGTGTATTACAAGCTATTGGCCTTTAGACTATTGTTTTGGGATTTCCATAATTTACAATAATACCTTAATTGATGACTCGGTTCAGGTGATAAATCCGAAGCTCTAGTAAGTAGGCATGACCTATTTATTAATCATGTAATGTAGTAAAAATCACTAAGTACCTCATATTAAACTTACCTCAGCTTACTGTAACATGGAAACATATACCTCTAATAAAGTCTCTTAATTTCACAAAGTAGACAACATTTTATCTACATAACTATTCTAGGGAGGAAACTGTATACGAATTAAAGAATTACATTCCAATTTATTATAGTAATTAAATTTCATCTTTATTATCATTGACGGAAGTTGTTGATTTGTTCCTTTTGAACGAATTCCTACCCCCCCCCCTCTTCAAATAATAAAAAAACTCTATATTCTCTTTAACAAATAAGAATATTTAACCTGTACAGTTTTTTTTTCATGTTTTACCGGGCTCAGAAAAAAGCAAACAAAAAACTCCCATCTACATTTGTATTTTTATTGGTTTATTTTTCAGTTTGTTAAAATTTTTTAGTTAAAGTAACGGAAGTGAAACACTTCGATAACTTGAAGGCTAATGCTAGAACAGTTATGACATTATTCCATTAAGTGTGAATAGTTGAATTAGAAGATTAAATTTTATCATTTAGAAAGTTTTGTTAATTTAATAGAAAATAATTCATGAAATCACTAGTCACTTAAATAGTTGTCCGAATTCCTGTGATTGACACTATAATAAATGATTATTAAATACTAGATTTTCTAAAAACTATTGCTCTATTTCATAATCATGACAACTAGTGGTTATTCATCGATGGTGAAAACGCCTCTAATTGATGACAGCCTACTTAAACGTTTAGACTACCTGTTTTCTAACAATGTTTATGTATATATGTAATGAAATTAATAGTCATGTTTAAAACTCATTTAAAATTATTATTTACAACTGCAAATTGTACTTAGTTTTTATTTCGTGATGCTAAATATCAGAAATCTCAAATGACCAAATTGTAGTGACTTGTCTGTTTGTTCATTATATCTGTCAAATGAAAACCGATAATATTGCAATTCATAGAGTATATGCATGGTGAATAGAAGGATTCATTGAGCACTTTCAGAATTAAAAACTGTTTGAGTTGGATTGTGACTGGGAAATGGAATAGAGGATGCGCGTTTCCTTCTCTTTGAGACTCATCAGCTGGGTATGCCTGCATCCCAGTGTTGATGTTCACACCAGGATTCAAACTCACTTTGTTTCGTGCCAAACTGTTTCGCGCTCATCACTAGGCTATTGAGTCCAGGTAGCCACCATTATGGAAATAAACTTAAAGTTCTAAATACATTCTTATGGTATATACATACCGGTTGCACAAGTGAAGCTGTCTGGACTCAGTAGTCTAGTGCTAAACTCGGTGGCGTTTAACACAAACCGAACTGAATTCGAGTCCCTGAGTAAATATCAACACTGAAATGCAGGTACAACCAACCAACGAGTCCCAAGTAGAACGAAACTTGCGTCTTAGATTTTACTTACCAGTGACAATCCATGATAGTTCTACAATGTTGATGAATCTAGTATAAGTACCCTGATAGTTCAGTGTTTATTTATGTAAAGAATGAAACAGTAGATAATCTTCTGGGGTTTGAACATAAAAGAAAATTGTTATTCAATTTTTTCGAATAAATTACCGTATCATGTTAAAATGAAGTAATTCATGTACAAATTCAATCAATTTAAAATGTCTGTAAAATGTGTAACCATAACTATTCTTTACATTATTGAATTACACTAACAATAAAATCAACGAATTTAAAGTCTGTGTTATAACTTGTACTTGATGGCTTGACTAACCGCAGACAAGTTTAGCACTTTAACGTCTCCAACCTTCCTAGTTGCAAACTTAGAAGACAGAAGATTGGCAGGTAAGAATCTTTATTTCAATAAGAGAGAAAGAGTGAGTTATTTATAAAATATTAGTCTATTTATAGTTTTCTGAAATAATGAAATCATTGTTATAATCCATCCGATCCGGACTAAGAAGTCTTAGCCATTACTCGATCAGAACACGCCACATCGTGATTCTGGAAAGTTCTGTCGATCATTGAGTAGATGGAATGTCTCCGGAACTTTCAAGGGTTTTGTAGGCTTAGCTGCGATTTCTGGAGGGTCATTCTAAAACTGAGAAAATTTGGTGTTATATTTTTAGATTAATATTATCTGATGTCAGTAAAGATATGCACGAAAAATAACGAGTATACATTATATTTAACGGTACGCTATAGGATTCTTTAGTTTGCATTAACACAAGGTTTTTTGAATAAAGAATAGATAACGTATGTAGTGAAATAAGATTAATTGACAGCATTTCTTCACCCATTTTCCAGACTTCAGTCATAATCACAATTTAAACTGATGTACGTACATATAAATCATAAAGAATTCCAAGAAAGGAAATAATTATAGAAGAATCATAGAATGTACTCAAAGAAATTGAATATTCATAAATTAACTAATATGAAAACTCATGGAGAAAATCTTGAAAACACATAGAAACAAGTTTTTCAATGAAGAAGATTGAGGTCGAAAGTTATATAATCACAAATGTAAAATGAACAAATGGAAAAAAATACCACTGAGTAATTCTCAATATGTGATTAATAATTAAAAAATGATTGTAACTGTTATATTTTCTCAGATAAGAAAAGCACCTGGGTCCTTATTGATTTAGTACGGTCTGCGATACAATGCAGCTAAATTATCCAGGGTAGCCGGATTCTATATCTGATTCCCTTGACAGTCAGTACGGTTAATGCTAATCGCTATCTCCGATATATGTACTTCAGTCGGATACCATGGTTTGTTTCTTCCCAACCCTCAGCTACTCTAAAAGACTAGACTTGTAGGAAGATTATATTGTGGAGCAAAATACAAAACGAAACTAGCAAACAACTTTTATATAACCCACATTTGAAATTAAATTAACTGAAGTAAGTTTACAAATCAGTCTTACAAAAAAACCAATACAACGCCTTACGCTTGATTTAATGAAAGATTGTATTTTTGAATATTTTGAATCCCTAACAGTAACACACCAACCTTTTTCCTTTTATCTAAGGAAGACTCCAAACACCTTTTTTTGTGTGTACAAAGGACATTCATTTTTTCATTTATTTTCACTATCGTTGTCATAAGGTGTCCTTTGAGTTGTATTCTGGTTGATATCTTAATGGGCTGTTAAGAACAAACACAAATGAAGTCGATAGCTAATGAGATAGAATTATATGTTAGGTGTGTTGATAGTAGGTTTGTTTATTCTGGTTAGCGTTTTTTTAGCAAACTTGAGTTTTACGGGATAGGGGTGCTAGCCCTATGCCCAACCCTCCTCCTTTACCCGGGCTTGGGACCGGCAACAACCCTAGAAGAGCTGCGGGCAGCATCTACAGACCTCCCGATTGATGTCAATCCACCAACGATGGAAGAAATCAAGATAGCTATCAGACAGATCAAAAGTGGGAAAGCAGCAGGACCTGACAATACACCAGCCGAAGCACTCAAGTCAGATATAGACATAACGGCGAGGATGCTCCACGTTTTATTCAAGAGGATCTGGGAGGAAGAACAGGTGCCGGCAGACTGGAAAGAAGGATACCTTATCAAGATACCAAAGAAAGGGGATTTGAGCAAATGCGAGAACTACAGAGGAATCACACTATTGTCAGTACCAGGGAAAGTCTTCAACAGAGTGTTGTTGAACAGAATGAAAGATTCAGTGGATGCTCAACTTTGAGATCAACAGGCTAATTTCCGTAAGGATCGGTCATGCACAGACCAAATTGCAACACTACGCATCATCGTTGAACAATCAATTGAATGGAAATTGTCATTGTACATCAACTTCATCGACTATGAGAAGGCGTTTGACAGCGTAGACAGGAGATCATCATGGAAACTTCTTCGACACTACGGTATACCATAGAAACTCGTCAACATCATCCAGAATTCTTACGACGGACTACAGTGCAAAATTGTGCATGGAGGACAGCTGACAAATGCATTCTCAGTAAGAACCGGTGTCAGACAAGGCTGTCTGCTCTCGCCCTTCCTCTTCCTCCTAGTGGTCGATTGGATCATGAAAACCTCTACATCTGAGGAGAAGCACGGGATTCAATGGACAAGTAGGATGCAACTTGATGATCTGGACTTCGCGGATGATCTAGCACTTCTATCCCATACACAACAGCAAATGCAAGTGAAGACAACCAAAGTAGCGGCAACCTCAGCATCAATAGGCCTGAACATACATAAGGGAAAGAGCAAGATCCTTAAATTCAACACAGAGAGCACGGACCTAATTGAACTTGATGGTGAAACTCTGGAAGAAGTAGATACTTTTACATACCTGGGGAGCATCATCGATGAACAAGGAGGATCCGATGCAGATGTAAGGTCAAGGATCGGCAAAGCCAGAGCAGCATTCCTACAGTTGAAAAATGTATGGGACTCCAAACAACTGTGTACCAATCTCAAAGTTAGACTCTTCAACTCGAACGTCAAGTCAATTCTTCTCTATGGAGCTGAAACGTGGAGAACTACTGCAAACATCCTCAGGAGAGTACAGGTATTTATCAACAACTGTATACGTAGAATATTGAATGTTTGTTGGCCGGAAACCATCAGCAACAGCCTACTTTGGAAAAGAACAAATCAGCTTCCAGCTGAAGAGGAAATCAGGAAACGACGTTGGAAATGGATAGGACATACACTGCGGAAATCATCAGACTGTATCACGAGACAAGCGCTAACTTGGAATCCTGTTGGAAAACGGAAAAAGAGGAAGGCCAAAGAACACCCTGTGTCGAGAATTGGAAGCAGACATAAAAAGGATGAACAGTAACTGGAGACAGCTGGAAAGGATTGCTCAGGACAGAGTTGAATGGAGAAGACTGGTGAGCGGCCTATGCTCCTCCGAGAGGGGTAACAGGCGTAAGTAAGTAAGTAAGTAAGTGTGTTGATAGTACTTCGGTATTTGTAACATTTATAAACAACTCATCCTAGTATACGGTTCACAAAAGAACAACGTCCTCCCACCCCCCCTCAATAGTAGCATCCAACGCAGTGCAAATAACCAATTTTAAAAATCGATCGAGAGATATTTGTAGTGGGTCATGTTTGAGTTTCAATAGCGAAAATTTAGGAGTAACTATCTACAACTGAAAATGGTTTGAATGATAACGATTACTCATAAAATTCATCAAGTATGAAAAAGCAAGAATTGAAAGAATAGAATGCACAAATCAACCATTCTCGTTATGACTTCAATTCGAAATTGATGAAATAGCTAGAAGAATTTAATTCAGAATAAGCTGTGCATTCAAAAGAACAATGCGGCTACCGAGCCATTCACCTTGTTTAAAAAATAGCGCTCATTAAGAAGGATAAAAGTGGACAAATTTCTAATTCATATTACCTTCCACTTCCGCAAATTGAGCTTATTAATTTACATTTTTATGCTAAAGTATTTACACTGGATGATGTTTTAGGGCGAGGGTACCGACTGATGTTTTGTTTATGACACATACATCCTGGAAGAATTTAAATTTTTGTATACCCGCTGACTCGATACACAAATGCACACACATATAAAGAAGTCAATAACGACGGTTTAGACAAGGATGTATTTGAAACAGAATGACTTGCACAAACGACCAATAACCAAATAGACCACCTAAAAGTCACGTTAAACATTTAAACTAACATATAAATATACAATATAGGAGTCGTTGTGCCTAGAGCTAATTACGGCTTCAACACTGTCATCATCGCTTAGTAGATGTCACGACAGCCAACAATCAATGATTTTTCCAGTAGTCCCGTTTCTTGCCATCTTCTTGAAAGTGGGCACTAGGATAAAACCTCAAAGTGCACCAACATAATCAATACTCGAAAACCACATAGTTTACAGTGTTTCGCTGAGGTTGTTTCTATTAAAAGGCTAAAACGAAAATTATGTTTTTAAAAGATACAGTGGCCATTTTAGCATTGACCAGCAAAAATGTAGTCTTACATACTTACTAGTGTAACCGCCTAATTCAGACTTTTAATTATTAGTCAATTTATGAGCGCTGCTCAACATTATACTCCACATCCATCCATTTTACATCTGTCATTATATAACTTTGGTCCTCAATCTTCTTCATTTAAACACTTGTTTCCATGTGTTTTCAAGAGTTTCTTCATGAATTTTCATATTACTTAACGTATAAATATTCATTTTCTTTGAGTACATTTTATGATTCTTTCATGATTATTGTCTTACTTTTGATTTCTGCCTGATTTACATGATCTAATATATGTACATTGGTTATAAACAATGATAATGACTACCGTTTTATAAGGTTATAAACTTGGAGGAGAGATGCTGTGGAATAAATCAATTCATCTTGCAAATATTTTTCTTTACATCTTATTAATATCGGATTATGCATTTATGACAACAGAAAAAGACAAATCGTCTAATCTTTCTATTTCTCTAGTTCATATTTAGATTAAACACAGTGAAACACATAAGTGAATCATCTATTCTTGTTAGAAATAGTAGTAAATATTAAATAGTTAAACCTAAAACTATGTATTAGTGAACTAAAAATGCTGAGTACCTAACTACCGTTACATGAAGAACATTTAAATAGATCACCATTCAAATATTTCTCCCAGTGTAAATATCAACATTGGGATGAAGTTACATCCAGCGGATGAGTCCCGAATAGAAGGAAATGCGCGTTCTGGATTTCGCTTGACAGTCACAATTCAACTTAAATATTTCTTAAGATAATTTTTTCCGGATTCTTTGTGGATTAATGAATCTGATCATTGTGATATTTAGATAAAACTAACTTAAATTCAATCAATGATAACCAATAATAAACCAAAATCTCCATATAATATCAGCTTCATTATGATATATGAAAGGTGTTCTATTCAAGAATATAAAATATGCTATGCTAAATATAATAAAAGCTTTTACACTACCTAGAATACTCACGTTACACTAGATTGATTCAAACAAATCTCATTGTTCATGAAATATCAGTCTCCTTAAGATTATAGATACTGTGTACTCATGAAAGTCAACTGGTATGAAGCTCAGAACAACATCTTTACTTCTATCTTATTTACCTTGGTTTCTAGTTACTAATTTTTACAGATTTTAATGTAACTTAGGCCAAAAGAAGTGAATAAACTGCTTTCTAATGTATTTCCTAACATAACACTATTACAGTTAACAAATCCGTTAACAGAAGTCTCTTCAGTAACTAAGTTTCTAGATTAAATTTACTGTTTGGTATTCAGTTTATTAAAATGACCAGATATTGATCAACTGATGTACTACATATCCCTTGTTAACTATTTAAATTATCAAGGAATTTGTCTATTGATAATGACTTAATTAAAATACCCTACTGTCCTACTACTATATATTCTGAAAATCACTAACTTTGTTACAAGTGGTGATTTGTACAATGAAGTCTAGTCACATGTGTAACAAAGCCAAAAACATTGGAAGGATTGAGAGAAGTTAACATATTTTCATCTCCGTGCATGTTCCAAAATGTTTGAGACTAGAAGATACCACAGTCTTGAATAGAGGCAATCATTCATTGTTTGATTGATAGCGGTCACACAATCGACATTATTTGATGCTTTGAAATATTCAATAGACATAGGAACCTAAATTCAATGCGATTCACTATTGCAGTAGCAATAAAAACACTCAAGTCAAATCTATGTATTCAAAAGAGACAGTTGCCAGTTTATCACTATTACGGCAAATCTGATTTCTATTATTATAATACTGGCTATTATTATTATTATTATTATTATTATTATTATTATTATTATTATTAGTAGTAGTAGTAGTAGTAGTAGTAGTAGTAGTAGTTGTTGTTGTTGTTGTTGTTGTTGTAGATCAGTTATTAACGTTATTCATTTTTGTTGTTGGACTGTCTGCATTACTTCTATGCAGAATACGCTCAGTATTTATCATTTACTTTATAATCATCCTACCAATCATCCGTGATTTCAGTTTACCCATTTCTTTAAAAATTACATGACCTTTCATCAAATCTATTATTAATATTATACGCATCATCTTGTCGATTCTCAAACTCTAATTAATCACATTCTTACCGCCGTTTCAGTCTCTTAAATAACGCTTCACATACATTTACGCTTACATTTACATACATATTGGACAGATATCACATGTCACTTCAATTCCATTGCCAATGCTTATGATTATCTATAATGATGTTAAAATTTAGTAAGAAATTACAGTTGTAATACAGTTGATAAGAACCAATGAAACAAAAACTGAATTCATGTTATTCTGCATCAACTTCTCGTTCTTTCATAATTAGATTTAAATAATAAAACACTTGTAAAACATGTAAACTAATCGAAAAGATGTTCCATGTCAGCTAAATTTCTGCATCGATCTACAGTACTATAAATCTTAAACAATGGATAATAGATTTGATATTCATTATGTTGTGATGAGTTAGTTTATATTATTTGTCATTGAAAAAATTACTAGTGAGTTATTAGTAATAAAATCATAAATATTAGAAAAGATAGATTAGTTACTGATAATGACTGGTTACTGAGTATCCACTAATTTTATCTTTAACTAGTTATTAGTTTAGACTGAATTCTAAAGATTGAAATACAGTTACTTGTCTGTGACTCTTATTTGTGGTTAAGAAAACATTAAAAAAAAGCTTTTTGACCCCAATTTTTTGCAGGTTGACATTAGTTAACAATAAAGAACTAGATAAATGTGACATTTGCCACCCCTCAGTAATCAGTATTCACTCCAATGAGTGATCAGTTTGGGCACGAGTAACCCAGCAGTAACGCCTGAATATTTGATCCTTGGTAATAAGGATTCGTATCCAACAACAAAGAGCTTTAGCGCAGTCAAAAGGGAAAGTACCTCGCCGATGAACACCAAATATCACGAAACCATAATATATGGTATCGTAAAGACTACCTCTAAACATTTATAGTAAGCAATTTATAAATTTCAAAAATATGTATACTAAGTAGATTTGCTTACAATGCCAATTATATAACAGTTGGTAAAGGTATGAAAATTTCCATCACATGGCTAATCATGGTGATTGTTATTTGAAACGGAATTTCAGATTATTAATTACTGATCAAAGAATTCATCATCTAACTAACTGATATTAAACATTTGTAGCTGATAAATAGCAACCACTTAAGGAAGGGCGGGGGTAGCTTAATCAAGATATCACTGATGACGTTCAAACATTTTGTAAATTTACCAACATAAGAAACACTGATCTCTTGGCGGTCTAAAACTCTACTAAACTTGTCTATCTGTCAAATTAGTCTATATACCTGTATACTAACCATTAAATATGACATAGAAAACATCAAAGGAGTTTGCATAACTTATTAGATATAAATCACAATGTTTTAAGGTAAATATCTTGTCAAACTGAATATCTGATTATTTATAGCAGTAAATAAATTATTTATATGACATTTTGCTTAAAAAGAAAAAGGGGTGAAGACAAAATACCTTAACAATGTACTTCATTATCATGAGGAAAAATGAGATATTTATGTTTAGTATATCCAATAATGTCTTACTTCATACAAGAAAGTAACTTCCATTTATGTAGTTCAATCCTCAGTTATGGTTCATTTCAGTCAGTTAGTTCTTCCGGGAAACGATTATTATATTTATCTTAAAAGTAATCGACCACATTATTAGCTGATTCATATAGTTTGTGACGAACTAACGAAATACTTTGAATCTCGTAGAAACATCAATACGAACATGAGTTTTATCTTAGTTAATAATCAATGACGAAGCCTACCTCTAAAAGTTAGAGAACTGATGGACAAAGTGATGGAACTCAGACCTGATTCACTCGGCTTCATAGTTTTTGATCTATTCAGAGGAAGTTTGGCATTCTTTCTGAAATGAGATATTTGAAATTAATTGATCTCTGTTTAGTGAACAACATCAAACTTTAGTATTGATGTAAATATATCCATAATGTTGAAGTATAGCTAACAGTCCAGAGGATATCGATTCGTCCAGACTAGTGACTACATTGAAAGGCGACAGGTGATTTTCGGTCAGTACTGTAAGCAGCATACACAGATTAATGTATGTTCTTCTAAGCTCCATAAAAACTGCATATCAATTTTGTATAGATACTTTCATCTGATATGATTTCTTTAGACAAAAAAACTATGAAAATGAAAATAGAACGCCAAAAATTACTTTATTTATATGCTCAATCCCTGATTGCTAATAAAATGAACAATTTGTTTATCTAGATAAAATGAATTCATATTATATGTCCCTTGGGTTTTACGATTAATGGTTTGATGCTAACGTAATTGTTCTTTTTATTTCAGATAAAATAACGTAAATATAATTCATTGAATGAAGGGTTTCGTCACGACTAGACTAATATATAGTTAAATAAGCCATAGTGACTGACAATAACTAAAGAAAAGAACACAGTACCGTATAACTGTTTTGTGCTAGTCTGTTATTTTTCAGGTGTAAGACATTAATCTCTACTTAAAATGAATACTATTTAATAATTTCCAATGGTTATCCCAGAAGTTCATTTAAGCGATTGTGTCTATTAGAGTTCAACTATGTCATGTTTGAGGCAGTTTTTTACTAATATCACTGAATGATGACTATACGACAAAACAGAATGACTAAAATTACTAGTGTAAATAATCGGAATCCAATATCATGAAATTTCACACTGTTTGTTCGTTTATAGTTTCATTAAACGGGAGTTCTAAAAATCTCTTACTTGGAATATTGCTACAAAAGACTGATTTTTCAATTTATCTAAATGTACTTTAGGATACCACATGTTTACAAAAGTTAAACTATTAATGTGTATCTATACACATATGAAAAATCGAGATGTGATTACAAAGTTACTTAAAACTTTGTTTGATTTTATACTTAGTTTTCTAAAATAAAATAAACAGATGTTGCGTAATAAGTGAGTTTTGATAGATCCATCTCAATTTACTTGCAATAATCAGCTCACTCGTGACTAACTCTAGAATGTTCCTGAATCTCTGATGAAAGGTCGTGACTGATGTAGTTCAGACTTCCCGGGAGTGCGACAGTTATTACCAATCATAATCATCATGTTATATCACGAATAGATGGAAGCTGGAATTCTACCGCTTGATGCTGGCCCAATGGTGCAGAGGATTAGATCCTCGCCATCCTGAAGCTCCTGGGGCGGAACCTGAGATAAACACTGCTAAGGAGTCTCATTCTGAGACAAAATAGCTGTTCAGTGCTCCCTAATTTCAAATGGTATCCCTATCAACATCAATCTGTGACAAATTCAATGAAACACAAAGAATACCCATCTCCAAAAACCATCTCAGTTAAATTATACACTGATTGTAAATATCTCACATTACTTACATAACAATCTTCATAGTAATAAAAATAATCTGTGAAAGAAATACTAAAAATAATCGATTACTTGAAAAATATGATGAATACGAAAAGTAAGAGAGGAATTAACGCTTGTAACTGTGTTAGATTAAGAAGGGTGCTAATATTATGATAAAAGTAAAAGATTTCCAATGCTTATCTTGCACATAAAAATCAGCTTTGAATATTGGTAAATTGTAATGGCTTCAGCTGTGGATACATTTATGATCTAAACCCACCTCTTAGCTTTCTCCATTTTAAATGTAGTCACAGGTGACCATGTGCTCAATAAGCGTTTTGCTGACTGGATTAGATTCCTCATTAGATAGCTATTGATTCAATATATAGATCAGTAGTTCAACATTAAAGATGTTTTCCTAAATCATACAGTAAGTATATTAAACTCTTTCTAGAGCTGTAATTAACACTCATTAATGGTAGATGTAAGTAAAATAGCTAGAAGTAAAATAAAGTACCGATTATTTGAAACATATATGACTCGTCGTATTTAATGAAAAGTTTGGTAATGAACCAAATGGCCTATTATTAGGCTATTAAACCACAGCAGTGTAGAACCCTACTTTACTATAGTCTCCTATATTATCCTAACAGATTTAATCAATTAGGTAACATATTATTCATTAACTATTAATTTCAATTGGAAAAATTTCTTTCCAAGTAATTTCATAAATAGTCCGTTAAACAATAAAATCATTATGATAATTGAATATCAATCTAATTCAAAGTAAATGTACTGTCTATTAACTAGTTTAGAATCTGTTCTATCGAATAACCTAATTTTCGATAGCATAATTTTTGATAATTTAACCGTTCTGTGGCTGTACATTAGAAAAGGAAGATATAAAAAAATTCAGCAATATAAACTTCCGAATGTATATTTATATTGTAATTGGGTGTTGTGGGGATTGTTGAATGTTAATTTGGTATCACACATTTCTTTGAATTAAATAACCATTGACTATCATGAAGTGTTGGGTTGCTGTTTCATCCTAGTATATGACTCTCTAGCAGTATGCATCCACGACTTCATTGGGGATCGAACCCAGGACCTTCAGG
This sequence comes from Schistosoma japonicum, assembly GCA_025215515.1. Taxonomy (NCBI): domain Eukaryota; kingdom Metazoa; phylum Platyhelminthes; class Trematoda; order Strigeidida; family Schistosomatidae; genus Schistosoma; species Schistosoma japonicum. Next base: position 61,528,935 of record CM046061.1, on the reverse strand, counting down.
CCACTAAAGAGACACCCAACGATTGATATTTGTCGCACAGTTAAAATTTGTAATGTTTCCTTAACCCCATTCATTGTTATTGGTGGGTAGCTGTTTCATAAACGTTTAAGGGTGACTGAGTAGTTTAATGAAGCCATAAGGCCCTGGGTTTGATCTCTGGTCGGGTATATTTATACGCTTTGAACTAAAACTTATCGGTGATTTATCGCCATCTCTTTCCTTTATTGTATTCCTTCCTGAACTTACTTAGTTATAACTTATCAATATAATACTTTTGTATATTTTTGGCAAGAGTCTGCCCAATATGATCTATGTTAATAAAATTAACAGTTAAATGGTTGCCAATATTGTCACCTGTCTACTAAATCATCGTAACCGTTGTTCTAGACTGAAAATTATTAAGACTTTATTGACAGACATATTTAACATTGTCACAAAATTTAAACAAGTTCATACCACTTCAATAAACCAATAGTATTCATTTGAACAGGAATTTCATATAATAAAGTATATAAATTACTGGTTCATCTGAAAGACAAAATCTTTCAAGTAAATTGCTATGAGAAAACATTTAGTATCGGTGGGAATACAGATTTCAGTCACTTGTAATTTGCTCAACTAATAACTGAAGAAATAGCTTTTTGATCTAGCCTAGGTATAATTCCTATTTACGTTTATTCTATTCGCATAAAATGATGAATCTGTGGCAATCTCCAATACATAGTTCAGGTGGATCCAAACGATCGTATGACTCTGTGTACTTTTATTCCTGATGTTTTATAAATACGTTACTATATCTTATAATTCATGTATTGCCCCCCCCTGTGTATGTCTGCTTACTTATTCCTTTGTCATATTGTTTCGGTAGTGTATGAGTATGACAATCTCATTCACTACATGTCATTGGTTGTCGAGTCCTCACCTCTTTGTGACTACCTTTATTTGGAACAATGCTATTCTTATATGAATATATACATTCCGAGTTAGATTTTTTATTGCCTGAATTACTGTATTACTGGATTGCGTGATTACTAGATCCCATTGTAAACAAATCATCGCTTTTTATAATGAGTGGTCTTTTATGACATTTTGAATAGGACTATGTCATAAACTGTTTACATTTTACAAACAAACTTTCCAACAAATCAGCGAACAATCATTTATTACGTTTGATAAAAGTTTGAGCAAACGTATACGAATGGAAATGGACAGTTAAAACGGACTGGTTATGTTCAGGGTTGCATGTCATAGACTATGACAAATTTATACGTAAAAGCGAATTAATCATTCAACAGAATGTAATGACATTGAATTCATACTGATGCATAATCGTCTTCATTTTCTGAATGACACTAATCTTCATAATTATCCAGAATATCTTATTATAAACATGGCGCATTTTGTTATATAAATGTTGGTACTAAGTCATTTAGACTTGTGCATTTGTATTCATTTGGATTTATATGTATACCTTATCATCAAAGTAATTGCAAAGCCATATAACATTACTTTACCAGACTAAACACTGAACACTAAACTACTTCAAAGTATGATGGGATAAAGTTGAAAGTTTCGTTTTGAGGCTTAATATCATATCTACTGTAATGTAGGTATAGAAATGAAGAAAAAGTTATACCACTAACCTATAGCTATGGTTTTGAACTGTTTACCATAACATAAAAAACATTACATTATCTTATGTTGATTACTGATTGACGTTCCAACGTATTGTGACGAAAGTGTTCTGTACTCATCTTGATTACCACTTGTTTGCAATCAACTGTCTATAATTTTTATCGCCTAATTAATTAGTTTATATATACATCCTCAGACAAACACCTGATACAGAACATAATCGCGATGATAAGCAAATATGTTTAATCCATGTGATACCGTTTTAATTAATTGAAATCTGTTAAAATGATCAAATCAACCTACTTATAAGAGATTATTGGAATTCTGCAAAAATGTAGCTATCAACATGTAAGCACCTTTTGAACAATCGTACGTTGAAAATTCTTTTGTACACAATTAAATTATGTGAATTATCTACTTATTTCTGAATGAAATAACTTACTTGTAGTCAATTCTGTTGTTGTTATATAGGCATATTTAAATCAGATTTTAATTTTATAATTTTTTACAGAATAACATTAGTTAAACAACTAATGAAAACCAGAAATGGTATGTGGGAATTGCTACTGTGAAACTTCGGATTAGGAGAAAACAACTGTTCAGTACTACTTGGTTTCAAAAGTTTGCCTTAATAGAAATATTAACCGTTGGGAGTCAATTCAGTGGTTTAATAATAAGCGTTCGCCGTGGAGCTAGAGGGTCCTGATTTCAATATATGAATATATATATATATATATATATATATATATATATATTACTGTGAAGTGCTAATGCATTTTACTACATACTCTAAGCTGTTGAAATCGACAAACTTGTAAGTGTATTGAAGTATGTAAAGAGTTTATATTGTACCTGAGATTATACTGGAGTTCACTACTAACTGTGAAAAATTTACTCAGAAGGAAAATTAAGTTGTATATTTAGGGAGGTTGTTCAACTTATTCTACAGAATTCTATTTGAAGATGTTTACTGTTAACCGTAATTTTGAATGGAATGAAAATTAGAACTCCTTTCATGTGGTGACAGCATAATTAGACAACTTAAGAAGTATAATTCATACCAAAGACTGAATTCTTTCAAACAACGCTGGAAAGTCAGAAAGCTCTGAACATTAGTTTTGTCCTATTACAAGAACTCTCATCAGTGCGTACTTGCTACTCAACCATAAATCGGACTTAAAATATTTAAACCTCGCATCTACGACATTGACCTCAGATTACAAAGTTGGCATTGATTAGTTCAAGTTTTAAGTCCTGGATCGTAAATGGGCAATTCTTAGAAGCTTCGGACCTAAACTGTAGTTCAGTGCTTCCTAGCGTTCAAATGTTGTCTAGTCAAAGTCAGTTAACGATGTAAAACTTCAAATTCAGCAATCTCTGCAACACCCTATAATAGTGCAGTTAGAAGTATATCATTTTTTAACTCTTTTGAAAGAGGATATTATTTACTCCTGATCCATGTTCGTAAATCTGATGAACTAACTACAAACTAAACGGTATTTTATGGGAACTTTTGTTCAAAACAGAACGCAAATATTTACAAAACTTGGGCGCCTGAGTGTATGTAAGACATATATATATAGTAGAATATATCTGTAAATAATCTCGGATGAAATTAAAGAAAATTCGAATGTTCCACTCAACAAGCTGGTTCGAGCTTCTTCAAGGAAATAACCAAATTGAAAAAATTATCGAATATGAGTGTAAATAAGAGGTCAAATTTGATTACGAATATCCAGTCGAATACAGGGTATGAAATTGTTATATGAGTCACTATAAGTGAAACTGTTGTAGATGAAGGAAAGTGTGCATTTCATGTGTAGTTTCATGTTACAGCCATTTATAAGCATATACTGTTCTGAACTACGTTCACAGTGAGGGATAGACAATCTGAAGATGGGCTATCAATTCATGGTAGGAGTAAATCAATGTTATGACAATTGTGAGTCAAAGGATGGGTGAATATTTGCAAATGGTAACACGTTGAACTCTGTGATTAGAATAAACAATTTTAAACAGAATCAATCAATAAATAAATGGAATGCGTTGAAGTTGGAGTAGTAGATGTTTGAATTCATTTTTCAATCATTAGTTGCAGCTAACAGTTCTCCATCTCGTCGGTTTATACTATTCAGATTTGCCCACATGTGTAAAGCTTCAGATGTCAACCTTTCTTTGTAGGAATTAGAACCTTTTTGAAGGATTTTAATTCCATCGAAAATAATACTGTGCACTGATTCTATTGAATGTAATGCTATTGCTAACTTATTTTCAAGTATCCTTATATCCTGTGAGGATTTAGAAATATGCCACGAATAAAGTATACGTTCCTTCACCCTAACATGCAACTGTCGTGATGTTGTTCCTACGTATTTAGCCTTACATCCATTACATTTAATCTCAGAGTCACAGTTGGTTTGTTCTTCTTCGGTACTCTATCCCTGGTATTTAGAAGTGTAGAGATCAGTGTCTTCTTTGTTCGGAAAGAAACACGTATACCATGTTTATCTAAAATTCTTTTAATCTCTTCAGATGTTTCGTTTCTGTATAGGCACAATCACAGTGTCACTCCACTATTTCGGCTGGACCTTCCGTTTACCTTCCCATTACATTTCACCTTAAGTATCTTTTTGACAAAGTTCTTAGGGTTAGTTGTTCATCATTAGTGTAGACATCACTAAGCTGAATTCAGTTCCTTGACTGTTTTTTTATCTGTGACTAGTTGATGGATTCTGTATATCAGATTCCCAACAACTGTCACTTTTGTTGATTTCGGATGAGAAGATTTATAAGTCTAGATGTTTTCCAGAATACGTTAGTTTCCGAAAAAGGTTAGCCTTAAGACAGTTATCTTTTATCCTTTCGACTAGACAGTCGAGAAAGGATAATTTATGATCAGTAGACTCGATTATATGTTGTTAGAAATATTGTTGACCCTTTTAAAATGTTCATCTATTGCATCTTGTTTTGTAATAATGAAAATGTCATCTACGTGCCTTGAGCAGAGTTCATATAGAATAGCCAAATTTTGAGTGTGCACCTTGTTTATAGTGAAAGCATAAACAAGTTAGCAACTAATGGGGATACTGGAGATCCCATTGCTAGCACCTTCTGTTTTTTCATAGAGATTTCCTCGAAGCTTAAAAAATACAGAACTTAAGTTTACATTCAAGCATTTAGTAATTCTAGAAGGATCTAAAAGACAAGGTAGACTGAAGTAACTGTCTACAAGTAAATATTCATTTATAATGTCTAACGAAATATTAACGGGGACATTAGTGAATAAAGAGCAAACATCGAAATTCGCCATTACTTCATCTTCTTCTAAGCGTATGTTTGTAATTACGTTTTTAAAACCAAATGCATTTTCAATTTCATATTTTGCTATTATGTCATATGGTCTAAGTATTCCAGCCAGATATTTTGCTAGATTATATATCGGCGAGTTTGTATAGTCTACCACTGGTCTTAATGGAACATTTATCTTGTGGATTTTCGGTAGTCCGTAGAATCTATAATGGCTGCAACCTTTAGGGGCAAGAGAGAGCTATTAGGAATGTCCCAGTTTCGACTTAATAGATCATAATATTCTACTTGTCTCAGCCCTTAGATTGTTAAGGATGGTACAACATTTCGTCATCTTAATTTTTATCAGATGGACTCTCAGTTAGGTGTTCATTTGCCATATTGTTGTTGTCAAATGTGTTCATTACTACTGTAGTATTCCCTTCATCTGCCCTTGTAATAATAATTGTTTTTCCTTACGTAGATATTTCAGAGCATAAATTACGTTCTTGGAAAGATTAAAATTGTTAGGCTTCTGATGCGATAATGTAGGGGATAGTTTGTTTCTCACTATATTGACCTGATCCTCTAGTAACTTGTTTAGAGCAGAATCAATCGTTTGAGCAACAACAAAAACAGATAGCCGTGGTATTCTCATGTTGAAATTGAGACCCTTCTTAAGAAGTGAAATTTCTTGTTCGTTAAAGATTCCATTCGAAAAATATACTACCACTTTGTTTATATGTAGGCTTTTTGAGATGTTCTCATTCTGTTCATTATTATTCTGTTTCAATCTGTGTAGGAGCATTTATTCAAATGTTCTAATCTGATGTTTCTTCGAGTTCTGGTTGTAGAAATCCTTCTTATTTTTGAAAAATCACTAACACATGTTCTTATTTCCGTTGGAATAATCAAGGATAGAACAACATCAATATTAGTTATTCGTGAACGTAACGATTCCAAATTCATAGTGGAGCAATGGATACATTCCCTAATAAGTGCTCTACTTGTAAATGAAATAAAAGCGATAAACTAGTGATGTCTCTGACAATGAAACAAAACAGCTGTTATTGTTTAGAAGTGAAATTAACAAGATAAATAACACTTCATAAAATCAATTTTCATGTCCGAAATTCTAACCCATTATCAATGGAATAAACATTGAAACTGCCATAAGTTGTATTGATTATTGAACAATATATAGATAAACATAGTTTTTCCTAATGATTTTATTGAAAATCAGCGTAATCAGTTGATTACTTTCGTGATTTCTACTTCAGTAAATTCTACTAAGAGATTTATTAATTCTAGATATTTTCATTCTTTTAATCACAAATTAAGTCAAACCATGGAAACATAAAACAAATACACAAAAATGTTTTCAACAATAGCAATAATAATAATATTAATAGCTTTAGTCAATAGTGTGTTTAGTACAATATGAGTTTTCAGTATACACTGTCTCAATAAGTTACTATCTTTCTATGTACACAGACCAGTTCGTGTTCACGAAAGTAGCGACAGAACCATCACCACACCTTTTCTTGATGATATAACAGTCAGGACGGAAAATCTGGAAACCCTTTGGCGATACAAAATTGTCATCAGACAGGTGGTCATGTAGTCCATATTCTTGAACTGTGATGAAACCACAGTTACGGCATATGTTCAGACTAAGGAGGAATTGTAGGTAGTCCACTTTCAAATAAGCGATATACAGTAAAGACTGAGAATTTAAGAAATAGACATCTGATGAATATTGGTTCTTTTTAATGCATATTTTCATCCACCGTGATGTCTTTGCTTAGATCTCACTGTATTACTCACAATAAGTCGTAGACTTTTATATAGGCGCGTGAGTACACAATATGATTTTGGGACATAAATGAGCACTTAAAACAATTCAAAACAAAAAGTAACTTATTGAAATATTTTGAAAAATTTGGCAGTTCAAGATTTCAAACATGCTGCCTTATTGACTATTCTGTTATATGAATTCTGAATAATGTCTATTCATGATTTCACAGCAAAGGTTGTTCAAGACATTGGTCCTCATGTTAAGTACATTGATTCTCTCATTTCATGGAAGGAACCAATAAAGTTCGGTCCATATAGTGATATTGATTGAAGATAATGATTTTCAAGATAGTTTCATTACATTATTGTTGATAACAACTCACTTCCATTCATAGCATCAGTGATTGACAAGTTCTGTTATTTCTCCTATGATAATTAAATGACCTGTTACAACATATAACATCCTCTTGTTTATTCTGAACACTTAGCTGTTATGTGAGTCACTACAATTAAATCTAAATAAAATGAACTGGATATTTTCCCATTATCTAATACAATAAAAGAAAACATGAATGAGGTTAACTAATGACCTAAAATAATTAATCGATCAATCGATCATTTATTTTGTGAATAGATAGAATGCATAAAGAAGGAAACAAATATTCTTATCATTTTTGCATAACAAACATAAGAGTTCCGTTGTTCAACTTGAAAATTTCATACACTATACCAATGAAATCGATATTTATTAAGTTATATGCATAATTCTGTTGAACATCTACTTGAAGTAACTTATTTTCATAAACATCAGTGTAAACTTCGCAATTTGAGTATTCATCTAAAAGGATACAAAAGAAACACATAGGGCTGTTGAATAAATAAATAGACTTTTGAAATATATGTAATCTAGATCGTAGATGCGTACTGCTGAAGTGCTCCATACTAAGACGAAACAGCTGTCCAGTGTTGTCAGTTGATCAATGGTTATCTGATTCAGATCAATTTGTGATATCAAGATTGACAGTTAACTATCTCTACAACCCCCCCCCCCAATTGTAACTAATATCAACTCACTAGTGACTAGTCCCTGGAGGTAATTCCTGGAGTTCTAGTGTGGAGACGTGACTGGTGGAGTTCAGCTGTGTTGGGTGTGGGGCAGTTACCCACCGATGACATGGATGAGGTCGCGCAAACAAATCACGAATTGACTGAATTATAAATATCAACCGTTAAGAGCCGATTCGGTGGTCCGATTGTAAGAGGTTCTCCGCATGGCCAGAGGGTCTTGGGTTCGACCCCCGATTGGGTCGTGGATGCACACTGCTGAAGAGTCCCATACTAGAGTGAAACAGTTATCCAGTGCTTCCAGGTGATCAATGGTTGTCTGATTCAGGTCAATTCGCGATATCACGATTGACTGATAATCTGGAACTGTATGTAGTCCCATTCTCCCATGCATTTTTTCATATAGGAGTAATAATTATAATCATTTTAGTAGTCACAGCTCTAATGACCATATTTGTGAATGACTATCTTCAGTATTTCTGTCGGTTTCACTTTTCATTGTATTTCTGACATTTTGACATTTTCTGTATAGATTGATAAGAAGGGTCTACTTTGATACCACTTTTTCATGGTAAGTTGATCTTATTGATGCTCTTCTTAATTACTTCACACAAGAATTGTGATGCTTCCCCAAACAAACTGTCGTAGATATTCATCAGTATATGCTAATATAAGTGATACTATGTCATATAATTAGACTTATAGTTTGTTTCTACGTACAAGTAGATGAAGGGTTCGTCTATTTTTTTCAATATAGTGCTCCGAGTAGTTAATGCAACTTACATCGTAGACGACAATTTATTAGTCCTTTTTCTACCTCTTAGTTATCACAAATTCGAATAAAGTGATCTTACTTGATTTAGAAGCGATTGTGTGTATTTTTAGTAATTTCCGAGATGGTCTTTACATATTGTAAAATGACTTATTGTTAGACATTTGTTCTGATATAGTAAGGTGGCAAGCACCTACCGATCGAATTTACGAGGATCGCCGTTTTTACTAAGGACAAAGTGGAAACGGTTTAGTTCAATTACCGTATCATGAGAGTAAGGAATCGCGTAATGTCGCTATGAATAGTATATGCATACAACTAGTTCTGGGATCAAAATGCTGGTTTCTTGTCGTGTCACATTAGTCAAACTGGTTTCACTTTAAATATCATGCACCAAATTTGACTAAGCAAAGTGAATTCTACAAATATATATTAAGCATGAAACATGGTCAAAGTAAGGTGACCACTTACTGTTAGTAATACATCATAAACGGTTATCACATTGGAGGTGAAAGTATGCTAATCTAGCTAATCATAATAAATGCATTTTCAAATAATAAGAATGATGAATATATCCTTAATGAAATATGTTTCTGGACTTTAGTAAAACATCCCCAAAGAAGCGAGATGTTATACAGAATGGAATAGTAGTGAATTGCTAAACTTTAAAAGGCTTCACATACTACTTAATAAATACAGATATTTTGCTTAAACTTAATCTAGTCCGTTCGAACTTGTATATGATACTGATTTGCTGTTGAGGTAGTAGAAAGTTCACCTAGACAAAACTCTTTTGAAATCTTCGCAAACTGACATTCGCTGTCATAGAAAAGAAAACAGTACAGTAATTTAGACTATGGAAATATTCCAGTAAAGTTAGATTATGTCTGTGTAGCAGAATCCATTAAGCGTAGTTCGTCCTATTTTGGAGTTGTCAAAAGAAAATGTCTGCATTCTTGTCAATGATCACAACAAGATTCAAGCGTAGTTCGTTGGTGTCAAATACCACAGAGTTCACCATTAAATTACTTAGTCTAGCTAGTTACACTTATGCAGCGGGTATGTTTATACTATTTAAAAGTATTTTCATTTCGTTGATATTGTTATAGATTAAAACTAATCAGTTTCTGTGTGATCATCAACACTGAAAAGTAGATGCATCCAACTGCCCGAAATAAGACAAAACCATAATCGTTCTTTTGAACTATTAATATATTAACGTAATCGTCTCGGGACGTACAGATAGCAACAGAAAATTATCAATTTCAGTTCATGTAAAATCAACAGAAAGCTCCGGATACTTTCATATTATGTTTTTTATTAAATAATGTTATTATTAGTCTAGAGATCAGAGTATCAGTTATAACCGTCACTTGTTGAACATCACTACATTATGTAAAGGTTTCGTTTATTCACAGATAAAACTATAGAATGCACGATGAAGCTTTAATAATAAGCATATTTTTATAAAGTACATATTTGAATTGAGGCGGTTTTGTGAAGATAGGTTTTTATTTGTCACAGATTGATATTAGGATGAACTTATATCTTTCTGTTCATTTTAATTACATATACACCCGTTGCACAGGTGTAACTGTCTTGACTTAGTAGTCTATTAGTGAACGCCGTGGTGTTTGGAACGATACGCACTGAATTCGTATCCCGGTGTGAATATCAACTTAGGGATGCCGGTACATTCAGCCCATGATTCCGAAATAGGACGAAACACACTTCCTATATTCTGGTTGACAGTCACAATCCAACTTAAACAAAAATGATATTCGTTAGAGAGCTTTCTCTTCCCAGTACAGGATTGCTCTGTGACAGTAGGCACTATCTATTCTGCCAAAGAGTCGAACTCAGGGCCCTTAGGGCCGACTGTTGTCCAGTAGAAGAATTCTTATTTTTATTATCTTGTGATATAGTGAACACAAACAACTAAGTGTATAATTCCTTAACATTGAAACTCTGCTGAAATATATGTAATATAGTTGAACAATAAATCCTAGCCAGTTCAATATCGTTAACGTAATGTGGTTAAATAATCACTAAGCAACTATTGCTCAGCAAGTAATAGTGCCTATGCATAACTGTACTTAACGTTTTATTGTTAGTTAAGTGATTATGATATGATACATGATTTGAATGTTTGTTCTGTAAATGATCATCTATATTAAAAATTACAGACAGTGCATTGTACTCTTTCCTTTTTGAGTTTTCATTCAACAAAACTGTACAACTATGGCTATCATCGGTTTCTAACATTACAATTTATATAATGATTGTTAGACAAACAGATGAGGATAGTTAGAAACCTAATATAGAATTTTTATCCCAAATAATTTGATTGGCTGTTGAATTAGTTGTTGGGTTAAATCGATAGGATAAATTTAATGATGGTGGAAGAATGTTTGAAGGTTACAAAGATCGTGACATATACACATGAGTATTGTACAGAATCATCCTATTTTATGAACAAAGTGTACTAAATTATTTATATTGTTCTGGATAATGTTTAATACGGTTAAATGAATTGTAAAACTTAACGAATGTACATTAATCATAGTGACTACTGAATTTAATAAATATCTAACAATTACAAATTTTAACTTTACAATATGCCATCGGTTTCATTTGCTTCAGATACACAAAATACAAATGCTGGGGGAACAAATACTAATACACGTAAACCGGCTCCAACTGGGTATCATGTAGAACATGAAAATGAAAGATCACGAAATATTTCAGATCATAGTAATGAATCATCTCAGTTACGTGTACCAGCTTCTATGCCAACATTAGCACGTGGATTTTCTCTTGTTCCTGAACGCTTGGGTAAAAGAGGATCTTATAAACGTCAAGGTAATAAAGGAATGTTTGGTTGCGAAGCTGCAATGCAACTTTTAGCTTATCTAGCTGCTTTGTTAACTTTACCATTTTCTTTATTTATGTGTCTCAAAGTTATTGCACAGTATGAACGGGCTGTTGTATTTCGCCTTGGAAGATTAGTATCAGAAATCCCTAAAGGACCCGGTCTCGTATTTATTTTACCTTGTTTAGATAATGTCAAAACAATTGATTTACGTACATTCACATTCAATGTACCAACCCAAGAGGTTTTAACAAAAGATTCAGTTACTGTCGCTGTCGATGCTGTTGTTTACTATCGTATTTTCGATCCTGTTATGTCGGTTGTTAATGTGGAGGATGCTAATCGTTCGACTCGTCTTCTCGCTCAGACTACACTAAGAAATGTACTCGGTACAGTGGATTTGTATCAGCTTCTAACAGCGCGTGAACAGATTGCACATTTAATGCAAGATTGCCTGGATACAGCTACAGAGACGTGGGGAGTTAAAGTTGAACGAGTGGATATAAAGGATGTTCGTTTACCTATTCAATTGCAACGAGCTATGGCAGCCGAAGCAGAAGCAGCTCGAGAGGCAAAAGCTAAAGTAATAGCTGCTGAAGGAGAACAACGTGCATCAGTAGCTTTAAAGGCTGCAGCTATGGAAATTGGTGAATGCCCTATTGCTCTTCAACTACGTTATCTACAAACATTAAGCAGTATCTCAGATGAGAAAAACTCTACTATCATTTTCCCATTACCTATTGATCTATTAAGTTTATTCCATCAAAATTTCAGTGGAAACAATGGAAGTTCAAATTCTAAAAATGATAGTGTACACAGTACTGGAGTAAATGATGAAATGAAACGTATGACAGAACCTCCTCCACCACCACCACGTGAAGGACAATCACAATTAACTTCTTCACGTGCATTTGCTACTAGTGAAAAAGCAGAATCCGCTGAAGAAGATTTAATTTAACGATTAATATGCGTGTATAACATCATTTCAATCTAATATCATTATCTATTAACTATGATAACATCAAATAAAAAAACACATTCAGTCTATTCCAAATTAATATTCACATGTCCTCTTCCAGTTTACTTCATGTTTGTTCACCAGAAAAAAAAAGAAAAGAAAAGAAGACCACTGATAATGAATAGAAACGAAATCATTCATTCCTTCATTGAAAAGTCATTTAATTTCTTTTTTTATTCAAACTATTCTAATGTATTAATGAAGTATTCAACTTAATTATTAAAGCATTCAGTGTAAATGTATGCCAACAAATTTTCATTTGTTAGTTTGTTTTAATTCCAAAGAAAAAAAATAACATGGAAAAACAAAAACACCCTTCTCTTGGAATTCTTTATCATTCATCATTTCATTTCTCATTTCCATTAACTATCAAAATTGACGTTAGTAACAAACAATTCCACTGGTGCAGAGGGGGATGGTGGTGGTGGTGGTGATTCTATTCAGTATATCATTTGTTTATGATGTGTTTAATGATGAATTATCATGTATGTAATCTGTAACAAAACTTATTGATTAGTTACTTGTTTCTGTTTCTTCAAAAAAAAAATAATGAAAATTTGTTCATTCACTAATTTATATTTATTCATTCGAATTGATGACTTTATGTTGTTTCTCTTATCTTTTCATAATTTCTTTTATTCTGCTTATTGTTACACTTTCATTGTGACTATGTATTCTTCTTAACATTTTATTGATCCATAATCCATTTCATTTTATATAGTTGCATTGTTGCTAAGTAAGTCATTGGTTATTCTATTGTTTTGTTTTATTTTCTTATTTCATTGTAAGCTTATTATAATAGGATAGTAATACAATTCACTAGAATTATGATTTTATCAGTTTCATGAATGTCTACACTGTTCATCTATTACGTAATTGTGTTTTTGATTTTTTTTTCTTTTTTTTTTTAATGTTGAACATAAAATGATTAGACTAAATGAATATTTATGTAATAAGATATTTTACATTCATACTGGAATAGAAAACAAATAGTGAATACAGTCTATTAAAGTAATATATATACATATATGACCATTGAAAATTAACATGTACATGATTTTAATCATTTCACTTGTTCTAATGCATTTTCATAATTCACTTATTGAACACTAAACTGTAATTGTACCAAGTGATACTGAGAGTTTTAAAACAAAAAGAAAAAAAAAGAAAGTAATAAAGAGATTGCATTACAATAATTATTTATTTGAATTCGCTAAATTAGTCTAAGTTATGTTGGTATATACAGGCTACCTGGTTGGGGATCTACTTGATGATTGCGATTAGTGATTGATGATACGTTCTGATATGGTACAAAATTGATCATAGTAGGGTAAGTGTATTCATTGTTTATCTTTTTCTAGATCTTAAGGTTTGTTATTCTTTTCCACACACCTTTATTCATCTCTCATATATACCACTTTGTGTTAACCTTGTAAACTTTGTCTCGTAATAATGTGGTACAGGAACTTGGACTTGGACGAATTTACGTCAAGTTCAACGTTGTTCATGACTGTTCAGATCCACTAAATTGTATATTCATATATTATAAATGAAGTTAGTAGTTATATTAGTTTAATTAAAAAGTATTTCTGGTAAATTTTATTACTAGTTAACATGAATTAATTATTCATATCTTTATAGTGAAATTACCTACAAACTTTCTAACGTATATTCAGTCTATTATGAAAACGAGGAGTACAAGTACATAAGTAATCAGTTCTAGTTCATGATAGGCACATGATATAGCAATACTTAATAGTTTAATGGGGAGTTAGGACACCATTATACATTCTATGATTTCCACTTTATTATAGGCATATACACTAAACAAAATCTGTTATAGTCAGGAATTTTAATAATTTTCAAGTTCATTTAGTTGCGTGAACGCTGTATACAACAGTATAATTTAAAACTAAAGATTTAAATTCAACTCCTATAAATTACAGTACTTTTATCCTTTTTCATTAGGAAGATTTGACTGTACTAACATAATGATAACTAATAGTTGTGAATAGATCTAGCAGACTGAAATGAAATACACTATCAGGATTCATGACCTAAATGAATAGTAAAGCCATTTAGAGTTCTGGGAACTACATAATCAGTGAAAAGTAAAATCCCTACAGTTAACCTCAATTTATATCTCATGGAGGTGAGATGATCATATTAAATGGTTACTTTCTCTTAATACTTAAAATCTCTAGTATCAAAGTTTATTTAGTTGTCTTTGAGTTCATCAATACACTAACGTTGTGGGAAGAAATATTCGAAATAAAATAATTTCATTGTAACTGTAACCTCTTCAGTGGTACCAATTCATGACCTAAATCAGAATGGAATCCACAAGATTCCGGTCTAGTAAAAAAAATATCAAAAAATCCAGACAAAATGTTTATTTGTATACCGTTCACAAGGTAGCGCTATCTTTCTTCCTATGAAGATTATAAAGATGTATACATAAATATTACGAAGTTAAGTGCCTACTAATAATGTTGATAATCTAAATTACTCATTAGTATTAACTGGGTTTGTTTTGAGGTGATTTTCTTCGAAATATTGGTAGGTAATTTTTCGTTTTTACAACTATTCAGTAAATGGGTGTGTGCTATGCCAGAGAAACACTAGAAGTTACACTAAATTAATAAGTGTGCATTTTCACTTTGTTTAGTAGAATGGGTGGGTACGTTTCAGGATATGTAGAAACAAGTGAAGTGTCATGTCAAATCTAATCATTTTAGCATTCAAAATCGAGTACATCAATGAAGTTTATTGCATACAAGTCAATCTCTCAGTACATAGTAAATAAGATTTAGATTGATGAACATAACTACTATTATTTTTAGCCTAACCGTTTGAAATAATCTTTTTAAGGTATCACTTGTAAATTGAATAGATTTGTAGATTTATATTAGTTGAATACATCACAGATTGATGTTGGTAGGGTACAAATGAAAACTAAGGAGTACTAGACATCTGTTTCGTTCTAGCGTGGAACTCCTCAGCAGTGGGCACCCCAGATTCTGCCCCAGGAGCTTCAGATTGAGGAATGCTTAACCCTTTGAACCACTGAGCCCGCATACAATGGTAGAATTCCCACTTCCATCAATTCCTGATACATAGGTTACTTAATAAACTAATGTGTAATTAGTAGATTAATCCGAAGTATATCAAATTGACATTTCCATATTATAGAATAATATATGTAAGCGATATTAATGGATATGCTCATTTATTATAAATTCAATGTAATAATCTATAACAATAACGAATAAAGCCTTACAAAGCCATGTTATTTTTTCTTATTTGTATATTCAATTAACAGCTTAGATGATCGAATAAATAGCTTGTATATTTTCAAAACAAAGATTAGGCTATGAATAATGATAAGCATCAGAAAAGAAATGATGACATGGTGTATTTAGTAAATATAAATCTTGTTGAACCTGTTTTATTTTAAGACCACGAGAAATAGCCTTTTGAAAGAGAGGATTTTTGAAGGTTCACATTATTTGATTGAAGACATCTTCAAAACACTGATCACATGTGGTAAAACCGCAATGTTTGAAATGAAAACCCATTTAAGAGTAAATGGATTTCGGTTGATTATGATACTGAAAATATATAATATGAATTTCCAACTACAGTCTACCTTGATGGGTGACATTAGTTGGCGTCAAGGTAGAGTGAAAGATAGAGGAGGCTAACTTAAACTTAGCATTAGATTTCATAGTCTACTGACTATTAGTCTGAACAGTATGGGTTGGTGTATAAATACTAAGTTGTTGTGATTCCTCTTATAAGGGTATTCAGTTTTTAAGGCCCTTTAGTATTATCTCCTTTATACAACTCTATGTTAATCTTTATGATTTTTCTAAAATCTATGGTTTATTCTTAATTTGTTATTCATTCATTATCACTGACATTTTGTTCGCCAACCCATGAATTCATAAACTGATGTTCAACCACACCGTTTATTAGTTCTATTACATTAATAGCTTAATATTGTCTCTCATACAGTTGGTGCTGAACAATATGATAGGTCATTATGATTAATTAACCATGTGTAAAATATCACTATGGAGTATTTGTTCTGTTGAATTTAAGTCAATCATTCTATAAGTAAAGAATGTAACCGTTATGCAGCGAAAAAATTTTGTTGGTTAATCAAATGCCATTTAGGTGTGCCTAGCTGATTATTGCGCGTCTGCTCTATGCCCACTGAGTCCCCAATCGGAATAACAAGGACAAAAAATGACAGACCAACCAGACAGAATCGAATTGTATTTCATACATTCCTTTATATATACATAAAACCTGACCGCACTATCAACCAATTAGGAAACTAGCATACAAAATAGGAGTAATAGTGAATGAAAACTGGAGTTCGTATACACAAGTGATTAACCATAGTTCATCAGTGAGAAATGATGTAATAATTTATTAAATGGAAGGATAGGGCAAGGGGGAACTGAATGATAATAGAAATAAATCGTTCACCTTGAATATAATCAAAAATACTGAAATAGTCTACAGATAAATAGTTTTCGAAGATAATAACTCTTCTTTAGGTGCTCGGCATATCAGTAACATAATAATATCCGTTTAAATTCAATTGTAGATTATGGTGTAGAAAGACTATTCATGGATATTGCTTACTGATTACAATGAGGCAGGTACTTTCATCAAAATCATTCAGTTATCACTTCATTAAGAAGTTATGCTTTGATGAATTGATAAATCCTAAAGTAAATAAAATAAGTCAGTTATTTGTTTAGACTTTTTTTCAATTTCTATAAGTGTTTGACTACACTTATTTCATATGTCAATTCTGTTATGGTTTGGAACCTAAGTATGTAGTATAGAGTCAGTATTTTACTTCTGTAACATCATAATTACCGGTAGATTTTCAAAACTGCTTAATAGCCATGAATGAAACAACTATCACACGTAGTTTGGCTTTCAGTGGTTCTTACTTTAGTAGTCGTGTCATATATGGCTTAGGTATTATAGATCAACCTATATTTCGGGTAGAATGTCATCATTCTCCACAACATTCAATTCCATCAGTTAGCTTCTGGAAGTTACTGTAGGCGATCTAGTGAGATGTGACTAGTAGAGTTCAACTATGCCGGATGTGAAGTGGTTACCCATTGATGGTAATAAATAAGATCGTGAAAAATATCGTTAGTTGGCTGAGTTAGAAATATCGATTGTCGGATACTAGAGTGGGGATTTGGGTCCTAAACATTCGTCTCGATGACTGGAGGTCGCAGACTCGATTTTTTGGTTGGTTGGTGGATGCATGCTGCTGAATAGTCCCATATTGGAACGAAATACATTTTCAGGGGTTCCTGGTTCTCAATGGTTGTCTTACTCAGACGAAACTAATATTTTGTTTATGAACAAAGTAAACAATTGATATGTACAAATATATCTTATTGAATTGTGATTTCAGTAACCAAAATGTCTTCTTTCTATTGCCATTTAATAGGTTTAGAGAAAATGCTTTATTATAAATTTACTTGAATATAACCATCTTACTAATCAACTGAACTAGGTGCATTGGTTTGACTAAACAACCGAGTTATCAAAATAATGAATATGAAATAAATGGACAAGAAATAAAGACGATTTATTGATGTCAATTACTGAAGTTGTAATATTATTGTATCAATAGTTTCTTTACGACATATTAATCTTCTCAAGAATTAAAAGTGATTACTTTATAATGTATTCAAAAGTATAACAAGATGATGACATAAATGGTAAGTAAATATGTACGGTTAGAATTGATATAGAATTGTACACTTGTTGAACACGCAGAAAATAAACCCGTAGAGAAAACAACAATTATCATATCAATTTTCATAATATTTATGAGTTTGATTGCTACGTATGAGATATGAAAGTTAAAAGAAAAACAGCCGACAAACCAAGAGAAATAAACTAGAAATAAGGTAACCTTTGAGATTCTACATAGTGTTTTTCATGCAAAAATCAAGTTTCAACTGCCAAATAACCTAAGTTTTTACAGTAGATAATTTTTAAAAAAATTAGTATTCTGTTTAAGATCAGTCGTCTGTTACTGACGATGACATCAGTTTCCTCGTAGAAGATACTGAAGAAATATTCTTAACCAGTAATGTTACCACAACTGATAAAATGTCTTTGTACTAACCTGATGCTAGATTGACACTCACTTATTAAGAGCCATTCAGGATGTTTTTATAAGATACATCTAGATTTGGTGTTATAATAGTTATGCTATGTACATTTGGTAACTCTATATGAAAGAATTTCTTCTTCACTCTTATCAGAATATATTTACTCACTACTTATTTCTGCTTTATTCATAGCATTAAACTATAATCTAAAATTTCATAGTAGGCTACGGTGAAAGATATGATTGAAGGATAAAAAATAAATAGCATCTCAAAAATGTATCCCTTTACAGGTTAATCAGGCGGAATAATATAGATAACTTCATAATGATATGCAGTGATGTCGGTTAATTCTAGGTGTTACAGATAATTATCATAAATTAATAGTTACCCCCCTAGAATAACACCTTGAAATAACACCTACAAAGTTTCAATCATCCGCTTCTCAATCAAATATGATAAGCGTGAGCGGTAGTGTATCCATGACTACAGTCAAAACGAATAGTCGGATTAATAGTGACTGAAATTTTCTTTATATCTCACCTAAAAGTAAAATAGTATTCGTGTTAAATTAAATTCAATCTTTTAGTGAATTATTTATTTTAAATATGATCGCCTAAAATCGAACTTCATGTTTATTGTGTCATCTTTATAGACAATTTCATATTTTACCTTAAATGATGAGATAGTGGATCTTCAAAACACCCTATAACAACTAACTACTATTATTTCTCATAAAATAACAATGAAGATAAATGATAGCATTTAATACAATGAAGAGAGTAAGGAGAAAGGTATAAATGATAATAGATATGATCTAAATTCACTAACTTTAAGAAGAGAGTAAGCGGTAATTCCAAAATTAGTATAAATGCGATATTCAGTTATAGATAATTTCGTTGAAGAGGCTTTGTGATAATGCGGAAAATGTGTAGTTTTTTAAAGAAACAGATGATGTGATAAGACAGTTTTAATTATAAATCTGGACAGTATGATTATCATTTACTTTAAATAAGACTATTACAACTATTCAATGTTTAATTTATCTTATTTTGATAAGTTAATGGGAAGATGGAGTTGGTACGTGAAGTGTGTTGTATTTGTGCTGTACATTAGGAACAATTCGGTTACACATCTAATTATCAAGGTATTTATGTATAAACATAGATAACTAGTAAAGGTCAAGTTAGATAAAAATGTCAATCAGCTACAATTGAAGAATAAAAGACGAGAAGGTTAGAAAATTTGTTGCCAACAGAAAAACCGTAATAATAATATTGATTTAAATTTCCAAAGCTAACTCAGTGTTATAACGAACCGTTTCTGCAGATTCAAATGTGGGGGTGAGGCTTAAAGTGTCTAATGGCTAAGGTTTCTATAAATTTACGAATACTTTGTGATAACTTCTATACAAAGCCTTTTATTTTAACGTTATACAACAGCAGATGCATAATAGAGACCAGATTGGAAAACAAATGTTTTAACTTAATTCAATATTGTGGTGAATGGAAGTGGTAGTAAAAAATAAACTTGAATTGATTACCGTCACCAGTTTAACATTTGTCAAGTCCTTTATTCTGTTGACCGAATTATGTCTACCTAGTTATTATGTGGCCACTAATCTAATTCAATCAACATCAGTATGAAAGTAGAAAGTTGTTATTTTATGCAGCATAATCATGCAAGTGATCCCCGACAGTAGCTACTACCTTGACGTGATAGTCGGACTTGCCTATCATGATGACCCAACTGAGCTATATTGGCTGGAACGCATGTTTCTTTATGTCCTACGGTTCTCATTACTGAGAAGTCCCATACTAGGATGAATATGCTGTTAAGTGTTCCTTGGATTCAACTAATACTCAATCGTCATTAATTTATGTCAAATACAAACAACTTAAGTTTGCACCTATTGTTACAAAACCACCCCAAAATTGTAAGTTTATTTCTATACCCTTCTCAAGCAAGAAACATTTTCACTTTCTCATCCTTTGTTTGCATCATTTTATCTTACATAGTGAATGGAAGAATTTTGTTTATGAAATAAATGAGTATAAGGTAATTTGAGATTGTTATTTTTGTAAAGATTGGTGTTTTTAATTCACTGATTACGTCACAGATTAATTCTGAAAGGGTACCATTGAAAATCAGGGAGCTCTGGTCAGCTATTTCGTTCTAGTATGGAACTCCTTAGCAGTGCGTACCCCCAAAATCTACTCGAGGGACTTGAGATTGATACAAAAATATAAAACACAATCAAACATAAGATATGCTGTAGTGTACTTTTTGTCACTCGTGTTAGCGAAATTCGATTAGGCATAAATATAGGAAGATTTTAAAATGAATAGAAGTGAACCAATGCTAAATTGAATTGGGACATACAGTCATTTGATGTATTTCATACTATAGTATTCTCAGTATAAATGTTAAACTGACTGTGATACATTGTGTTTTTGCTATTGAATTGAATACATCACTATTGAAATAAACATCATTGTACTCATAGGAGATAATCAAATGTTTATGACCTATTTATATGAATGTAAAGGATATACTTGACATAATTCTGATAATAAATAAAATTTATTATTGAATAGATGAAATGTTAAGTAGATGAATATCTTTTTGTTAACATTGTTGAAAATAATGAAATGTAAAAAAATTTATTATTAAATTGTTCTTATTATAACTGTTCATTTATATCAATCAGTTGCATGATGTATCAGTTAATCAGATATATACAACACAAAGTCCTGTTAAAATGTGCATGAATAGGATTTTATTTAAACAGTATCAAATGATAGAATGAACAATATAACGTAAATATGTGATACTCTGAGGAAAAAGAAACAGTGAATACGAAATGGACCAAAGTTACATCTACTTAATTATCATAATTAATGTCTGTGATCAGATGAATAGTAACAAAGTCATCTACATTAAACTACACAGTAGTATTTACAGGTAATTGTCTTGTAGTTCAAAATGACGTTGTGTATTATCAAAAGAATATGACTAACATTTATACTCATGATCGTGCTGATTGGTAACCTTAAATACATGTGATTTCTGGTGTATACTCGAGATAAATGACATCATTTGCTAATTGACGAGTCATCTTTACTTCTATAAACACTGAAAGCTTTTGATTAATTGAAATTAGTTGAAACGACATATTTCTAGTTCAGAAGTTTCAGTAATAATAAATGAAATCTCGTGCTTATCATCCTCTAAATAAAAACTTCATTTCATAAACACAAATGAAGTAAACCAGTATATTTTAACTATGTAAATGATTTTGCAGGCTGATTCTTTGGTCGGCGCGTGCACTGACTTGGTTACATTTTTAGTGATTTAGCTACTGATCAACTTGTAGAGTCATTCAGACAAATGGTGTTAGTTAGTACTCAGATATCTGTTTGAAAAGTTCACGCTTCGTGAGGCCAATATAGCTTACATATCAGGAACAATCAAACTGATAAACACATCGATTTAGCTACACATTGGTGATGGTTGCGGTCTGTTGTTCGCCTTTAGGTCTCTGTCAATGAATTTAGGGTGGGAGAGACAGATTATCCATGAACGTTTAGCGAATTTTGTTCAATTCTTCATCTATTTTATCTTTCCAGCAGAACATTAAGTTTATAAGTATAAAGAAAGGATTAAATTTATCTATCTAGTTTGTTGCACTCAACTATGAAAGTTAGTTTACGGTTCTCTCTGTGTCGGCTAAAGATAAATAGGTCTTCTCAACAAGCCAACTGGTCATCGTTTAAATAGAACGTCAAGAAAATGTAATCCATAGTTCTCCTCCAACTTTATTAAGAAACTTACTGAATGATAGCTATTGTTAAATCCCTATAGAATCTTGTAAAGATTGCTATTTCCATCGTATACAATGAAGATGATATCTATATACCTTATAAAGAAATAAAGTCTACTTATTGTTGGTCAAAAACCTGCATTTTATAAATTAACTATGAAAATGTCCTCTAGAAGAGTACCATAATGTGATCCCATTGTGACATTATCATTTCGATATCATCATTAAATTTAAATTGCACACTGAATGTACACTGTAACAGCAACTCTTTCAGGTAAAGCTTAGGTGTATCAACATTGATTTTGTTGTTCACAATCTAATCATATAATTGGTAATTGGTTTTTACTCAAGGGATATTTTTAAAAGCGAAACAATATCTAATGAAATCATTCTCATTCTGAAGCTGCTTATTGAATCTACAAAATCAAAATAATCAGTAGTATTGTATATAATGATGTGTTCTCTGATTGATTGTAAGAAACGTAACAACCATCTGTTGGTTACGTAATTGTTCAAGGTTGTAAATATCGAGAGAAAATTTGCAAAATTTAAAGACTCTTTTGTATTGTACTAAAATTGTTGCTAATGAATAAACAGTATTTAAGAAATTTTTCAGATAAAATCACTCCTTCTACTACTCTCCATCTAAATCGAAATGTTTTTTGTATGTCTCCTATAACAGGAATGTTTAGTTACACTGGTAAAGTACAATTCATTGTAATTTATGTGAAAGCCAAAAGTCTTATCCCATAATTTACTTAAATATGCTGTTTTGTTTTAACACTACAAAGTTATACGTTCTAAATAGATAAAGATATTAGACTGTACTGTTTAACTAATGCCTAATACTGCAATCATTACATAATTATTACACTGAAGAAATTACTAAAATTAAAGTATAATTTCACCGATAGAAAGTGCTTGTTTATTTAAGTTTTCTTTGATCAAATGAATATGGTCGGAAGATTGAAAATTGTTAGTGAATTATTGTTAACAATTTACCGACATTTTGTTTCTATGTATTTTTATTGCAAGTTATTTCTTTTTGTATTCATAATAATTGCAATAATATTAGCTGTTTGTATTTTTTTACAGATTTATGTTGATTAGGTACTACTGTCAACTAAGGTGGACTGGGCAGTTCTTTTGTTCTAGTATGGAACTTCTTCGTATTTTTGAGCATATTTGATTGCGCCAAGAAATTCAACTTTAGGACTTGTCGGCGGTGCAGAGGGTTAACCGTTAGTCAATCTGATGGTTCTGGGTTAGATTCTCTGATGAAATAAATGGTGCACAGTGACCTAAAGAAGTTACATACATGGACAAAAGAATTATCCAGTTCACTCTGGTGTATATTGGCACCAAATCGACATAAATCTGTGACGAACACAAACAAATAAGCATAATATCAATCTCTTCAACAAAACTACCTCAATTCATTTATTTTAATAATCTTCTCTAAAATCTCTATTGTATCTCTTTATCGATAATTTATTCCATTGCATAACTTATCTACATATGTGCGTATACTTTGTTATGGTTTTCCTCTATTTTGCATTTATTTGTTTAGTTCTATCAATGACTTAATTATTGGACATTCATAGATTTAATATTTCATGAAATTCAAATTCAAATTTCAATTTTTCTCCTTATTTAAATAATTTACTCATTATCAGTGAATTTATTCTTTCTATTTTGCCCCTTGTGGGAAAAAAAAACAAACAAATCACAACAATTTATGTTATCATATACGAACACATTCATTCAATTACATCATTTAGTTAATTTTCAATGTTTACTATTTCTTTTTATTCTATTAAATAGTTTTGTTGTTTGAATTCAACATAGACTGATGTTGGTAGGGTACCAATGAAAACCAAGAAGCACTGGATAACTGTTTCATTCCAGTATGGGAGTCCTCAAGTTGTGTACACTCTATATTCCACTCCAGAGGCTTCAGGTTGGCCAATGCCAATTATCACAAATGACAATTGATGATCATTGCACTATGTATTGGAAATTAATGGGTGTGGTGCACCACTGAATCCGTATCCTATTGTAGAATTTCCACATCCATTTATTTGTGATACATAATGCGATGATCATCCACTGTCATTTGTGGTAATAGTCTCACTCCCGATAAGTTTGAACTCCACCAGTGACGACTTCTCATAAAAGAAAGAGTGTTTTATGTTCATTTTGATTATTTTGTGTTTTTGTTTAAAAATTTAGACTATGTGCGTAAAGGAAAATGAATAGTTTTATTTGAAGTAAAATGGATCTACTATCTTGTCTTAATCGAATATTGAATTGAATAATGGTGATATGGTTTTGAATGGATAATATATTCGGTTTCACAATCAAAGTGATCATGTCTAACATTATCACTGATGACTGTTATTATGGACATATTTGTACCTTTTAGGCAACTGATGCAGTTTATGGATAAAAATGTTATGTAGAAGATGTAATCAGTTCTAAGTATCATGATATACTGGCCTAATTTATCAGTAATCTTGTCATCAGTCAACAGTCTGGACGTTTATAAATACATGGAACACAACTTGAACAAGTGTTACAACCACGCACAAGAAACCCTCAGTTACTCACCGATGGTAATGACTGAGGTAGTGCAAATATGTTTGGAATTCGACCAAGTTAGAAATATGGACATTTTGAAATAGACTCAGCTGTCTAGTTGTAAGGCATTCTCTATGGAGTAAGAAGGTCTTAAGTTCAATGTCTGTTGAAGTCGCGATTGCGCTGTGCTAAAGAGTCACACACTAGGAAAAAAAGCTACCCAGTGTTACCCGATGGTCAACAGCTGCCTAGTTCAGATCAATTCGTGATATTAAATTAACATTTAAGAATCGCCACAACACCAAATTACAATATTAACTCTACTTGAATCATAACTTCACCTTGATTCTACGTTATAAACTCTAATCAGTTTCAGGGTGTTAATTTTTATATATGATCTTGATTATGAAATATAAAAGGTTGTTAGCAGCTGTTGAGAAACTGACAAAATAAACTAAGTTTATTGAATTTCATCAAATTCTTCCTACTCGCTTTTCTCAAACTAGTAAACGGAATCGTGTTTATAAAGATTCCGAACTCTCACAGTTTTCTATCTCATCACCTATGATATAAAAAACCCTTTCAGATAACTTTATGGTTTGTCGTTTATTATAAACGTAACTGAGGTCTTAATTGAGATGTACAGAATTCAGGCTTCTCAGTGAACTTTAACAATCTTATAAACGAATCGTAGATCGGGTGAATCAAATCCCTTGAATTCCGCTGTTAACACAATTCATTTTAACTAACAAAATATGTCCACACTTTGTATTCACTTCATTTTACTTCATGTAATAGGGCTCTAATATGTGATGTCAGTTTGTGAGAAGCTGCAACTGTGAAATACAACCAGTGATTACCGTTCTCCCAACTTCAGACTCAATTTTATTTCTTAGATTTAATTTGTTAACAGTAGTGAATCACGAGGTTTTAATGGTAAAATTATACTCATTCAATTCTGAAATCGCTAAAGGATAGATGTGGTATCACGTATCTAACTGAATAAGACAACCATTGACAACCAGCAAGCACTTAACGACTGTTTCGTCCTGGCATGATACTCTTCAGCAGTGTGCATCCTCAACCCCACCAGGCATCGAACCCAGTACCTTTCCTATTCCAACGTGAACGCTTCACCATTATACTACTGAGTTAGCTCCCATGGGTTGATATTTCTAATTAAGTCAGTTTGCTACATCAAATTACCATCCAACAATCCCCATAATACCCAATTGCAAAAATTGAATTATCCACTTCAATAATGATAAAAGTTAAAAAACATCAAATATTTTATACTTGTTTCTAATGAAGTAATAGAGCGATGCAAATTATGTTCATTTAGACAATTTTGACTTTTACTCGTAGAAAAACAAAAAAAAATAACTGTGTATGCAGCTGTGGATTAATTTGTTTAGCGTAAATAGATGGATACGTTTAATTTGTTCATTTTATTTACAACTTCACCAATGTTTTGCTTGTGGCATATAATAATAAGTGAAAATTTAGTTTTGGTGGTCTAATGCACAATGACTTGCAGTTTGTTTCTTAGTTCGTTTTCGTCTTGTGGTCTAGAGTACACATATGTGAAGAATCTCATATTTGAGCAGAAAAGCTGTAAAATATTTGTTGGTTTACATTGGTACCTTGTGATGAGTATTTGCTACTCGGTTAGTAACTATTTAAATTTTATGTTAACCTTTAAATGTTTTATTTTATTTTCACCTCTCCTTGTATGTTTCAACTGAGTTATTTAACATGCAAGTATACGGCGAAGCCTATGATTCATTGGAAATTCAATCAGCATTATCATGTAACTACTAATAGGGTTACATTGTCTCTACAAAAAATAATCATTTGTTATGACATGAGAAGAAATTGCTATGGTTGAAGTATGCGGCCAATTATTGCATACGGCTTTGTGTGCTTGCGATCACAATGACAAACGCCAACGATTGCCTATGTAGTCCTTGTATGTCTACCCGATACCCACTCGATTCCAGGCCAGAATAGGATGAACACAAACCGATGAGTCAACCAGACGAAATCGAATTATATTTCAAACAATCCTTTATACATACATAAAACTTGACCACGCGGTCAACTAATTAGAAAACTAACATCAATACAAAAAAAGAGAAACAGTGACTGTGAGCTGAAGCAACGTATACACAATCGATTAGCCGTAGTTCATAAATGAAAAATGTTGCATTAACAGTTAATGTACTAAACGGAAGGATAGAGCAAGGGGGAACTGAATAATAATAGAAATAAAATGTTCACTTTGTATACAACAAATAAATTATGAAATAATCTACAGTTAAACAATTCTCGAAGATAACCAGTTTTCTTAATGTGACCGGTATAATTGTCAGTAGATTGACAATATGACGGAAAGATGCTTGGTGACTACGTTGAATACTTAGACGACTGGAAAGTATTACAGTTATATGAAATTCAATCATTGTACCTGTTCTATTACATGATTTTCGGAAATGTGTTTTAGTCATAAAAATGAAACACTATCACATTGAATATTTCATATCACATAAAATATAAGATATCCTTATCAACCTATTAGTAGTAACATTTTAGATAATGTAATTTACTGCTCTATGATATAGAGATTAATTGAGAAATCATATCGATGAAGTAATTTATTACTAAAAAAATATAAATCACAACCAAGTGATTATTCTTGTTATAAATAGGTTGACTGATTGACTGCTTTCGTTAAAAGAGTCATTAGCAAAAAGCTAAGACAATCAACATGTTTTTTTCGTTAATACATTTACTCTTATAAGTTGTCACTAATAAAAATGTCAAATTCTAATTTTAATAAGATGAATATACTGTAATTATAAGAAGCTTGTATCTTCCCGTTGATTTGTAATGAACTGAAACTGGTGTGACTGTTTAGAAAAAGTAGCCTAGTGGTGAACGCGGTGGCGTTTAGCACGAAGAGGTCCGAGTTCCAATCCGAATGTGAATATCAACATTGAAAAGCAGGTACATCCAGTCGATGAGTCCCGAATAGGACGAAATGCACGTCGTGGATTCCACTTGACAATCACAATCCAACTTAAATGAATATACTGTATTTTGTTTTATGAAATGAGTTAGTTGTACTCTTGTTTCCCAATTGAACAATCAACATTAAAGTAGTTATCGGTTAAGAAAAATAATCATTATGATCAATTATAACTTCTTTTTTCGTTTTATATCTATGAATAATAATTAAGGGATAATTGAAGAAACCTTTGAAATGAAAACAGTTTTGACTTAACATTATCCAACTTATTTGTCATGATAGTTGTGTTAATTAAGTAGAAAGTGTAAATCTAATATTTAGTATAATAAAAAAATATAGATTCAGTCAACAGAATGAAACGATCAAGGTTTCTGTGTATATTACCGAACAGTTATTTGGAAATACTTTCATAAGATGACTGAAAATGATTAAATAAGTCTTCTGTCAGATGTTTTATAGTTCGCATAGCCGAATCACTGATGTTCGTCAAAGGGATGTTTGACATCAATCTCTGAGCCAGTCATTAGATAAACTTCCATTTTGAGCTTAATGACATATTTTTTTTTAATTAAGATCAATGCTATTTTAGGGGTTTTCTTGTAGATTTTTGCATTTTAATTATTAAGTGAAGGGCATTTTAGAAATATAGGGACTACACTATAACAGCTTCGTCATCATACCGCAGAACACTATTCGTCTTGATTTAGCAAAGATTTAGTAAAACAGATAAAAAGTTTACTTCCTGCCCACTCAATCGATAGAGGACATCGAGTCGATCATAAGAAATCCTTTAAAATCATTTATTAAATCCCATCAACAATTCCACACGGCTTACATGTCCGCCTTCTATATACGGCGGAGGCCACAGCCATTCACATCGATAAACGTGGTCTCTGCATTCAGGAGAAATTTATGTAGTCACTCACTCTGTCTTGGACACTAACATAGGCTATGGTTAAGCGGCGTTAATATAGGGAATTGTCAAATGCCTATTTTGTTTCCTTTAATTTTGTCATATCTTTTATTGTTATGTACCTTAATCATTTTAAACGTCATCCCTCTATTCTTAAGTAATTATTCTCATTGAAATATTTTCTTACTTTATTATTAGTTTGCATTGAGACCCCTGTTCTCTGTCAACAATTATTGTTAATGTTTAAGTTGTATTTTAACTGGGAAGAGGAAGTTAGTATGTGACTCGTCAGCTGGATATACCTGAATCCCAATGTTGATGTTCACGCCAGGATCCGAACTCATTTCGTTTCACACCAAATGTCATCACATTCACCACTAGGCTAATGACTCCAGATAGACACACATGTTCATCGGGGATGTACATATGATTAGAATGTGTCTGGATCTTCCCACTGATCATATTATATATATATATATATATATATATATATATATTAGTGTAGAGCTTTGATGAAAAACTAATTGACAACAAATTTCTCTGCTTAATTATTGTTTTCATAGACACCTCTCAAATGTTATGCTTAAAGTTAGATTATAATGATTCAAGCTGTTTTGAATACAGCTAGTTCAAAATTTTATTATAGATGCTATCAAGGAGATGAATGTGTTGTGCTTAAAGTCTGTGTGGCATCAATTAGTATAGAACATCTGAACTGAATGTATCAATCCTATTCTCGCAGAAGAATAAATTCTGTCATGTTAGCATTATTAATGGGAAAAATGACGCTTTTAAGAAAAAGTATCAATATCACTTTTGCCCAATGAACACGTCATTCTCAACATAGGAATCATGTCTGTTTTTATCAATCACGTAAACTACAGTACTTACACAATATACTCCGTATTTCTTTCTTGTCTTATCAACTTCTTCATTTCTTCTATAAATAGACTAATAACAAATCATGACTAAAATCTATCATTCCAATTATAAATCCTTTTCGTCATTTCATTTTACTCATTATCTTCTTAACTAAGCTGATATTAATATGCTTTATTTTGTTGTTCTACTGAATACCTTTTATATGTATCGCGTGATCAATAGGAGATTATGCATATGCATGAATTTATTCTACTTAATAAATCTGTTTATTCTAGATTTCTTCTTAAAAGAATAAAGCTAAATAGAAAGAATATTTTCTCATTAATATACACTTACATACTTTAGTTGATTGTTTATACATGGGATCAGAATACATATACACATAGTTAGATTGTTTATGAATAACTGGATTATGCTTATAATAATCCTAATAGCATCGTTATTCTACGTCATATGATAGGCAATAGCGGATGGGAATATCCTACGATCAGTTGATAGGCTAAAATTAATAGAAAATTTGTTTGTTGAATCTTAGTTAAGATCTCTTGAAATATTTCAGAAAAAATTACTGAAGCATTCAAATCTTGAGTTTTACTAACAATTAATTGATACAGTTAATTACGCGATTGATCTATTGTATGCGATAATGAAGAAAAGATGAATTATAGCTGAAACGAATGTCAAACATTGAAAAGTTAGTCAGGCAACAACAGCAACTGTAGTAGAATAATTCATAAAGTCATTTTATTTTACAGCTTCTCATAAGCTACATACAACTGACAACTAATTATAATCATTAAACGGTAAAACGGTGATACATACTTCACATCGGAAATAACTGGGGTATTTTCAGTTGACGTGTGAGTCAATAAGAAGAACACAACATGGAAACACATTTGTACTAGAATCCGAACATCATTGTTTATCACAGTCGCCACTTGTATTTATGATTACGTAATTTACATTACTTATCTTCATAACACTGCATCCTTGATATTTCCGCAGTTGCATTCTCTAGAGTTTTCCTATAGCTGGCATATAAATAAACAATGACATTCTGGTTCTAATGCAAATGTGTTATAATGATGTGTTCTTCTCATTGATTCACATTTCAACTTAACATTTTCCAATTATTTCTAATGTGTAATATGTATAACCGTTTTATTGTTTAATGATTAAAATTAGTTGTCGGTTGTATGTAGCTTATGAGAAGCGGTGAAATAAAATGAATTCATGAATTATTCTTGCCTTGCTGAAACTTATAAAAGGAGGAATCTATGCACTTAGATAATTCAAGTAATAAACATTTGAAATATTGTATTCACCATCCTTTCTTTATTTTCATCACTCCTGTATTAAACTAACGCGTGTTTACAACAACTTTCAACTAAGTCCACTTGTGTAAGTATTTTAGGTTAGTTTTCATTTTAAACAGTGTACTTTGCAGTGAACCCAAGAGAACCAAACTAATTGAAGTGGATACATTTTATTCTGCTCAGATGTTAGTTCATGCTCTATTTAAATTAACAAATAGTCATGTGAAGAAAGAAAAGCATTTTGTGTAACCTAGATCAAGAAAATAACAGTAACTTTGCATGAGTGTAAGAATACTGCTTTACAATAAAGTTACACTCTCTGCTCTAGATATTTCAACAGTAACTGTTTTGTTATATTTCTTGACAATATTGTTAATACAGACGTCACCCAAAAGTTATTATTGTTATCAATCAATTTCAGATGAGCAACAGATAGTTCTGATGACTATTTTTTTGATTAGTTGTAGTCAGCGCTTGCTCTTTCATCAACACTACATCTTCTTTAATTGTCTTTTATGTATATATGGTTCTTAAACTTATAAGTATTTGATTCTTTGTCTAACAAATGTTTACTAAGCTAAAAATTTGGCAGTGAAAAACGTAAACTAAATCAAATGTTCCGACAATAGCAAGACGAATGTTCTCAATATTCAGTCAGCATCAATATCTACAGAAAAAAAGACAACATGTCACTTTCATAAAAGTAAATACAAATTAAGACTTTACCAAACTTTGCCAAGTTAATTTAATTATCTGATTGAATGAATAAATGTTTATTGTGAAAAAGAATCTCAAAATACTAAAGTGATGTTGTAAAGTCAAAGGCGAATTTCCCATCAGTTCATTCAGTGTCTCAGGAACAGTTAAATGCTAGTTAGGAAACAATTAGGTATGAATATAATTTATAAGTGATAGTATCCACTTAGCTGAAGTATTAGAGTATTTGCAAACATTTCAATATCTGCATATAATTTTCCTTTAGTTGAAATCAGTGAACTGGTTCACTGAGAAAAATGAAACATGCCAACTGGTAAACCTTGGTGGAAAAATTTCACTAGACGATGTGTGGATATGACCATCAAGTTAGTGAAATTAAGACCTGATAAAACTAGATAGGCAATATAAATTAAGAAATAAGGAATGAATAAATATGCCAAAATTTTATGTTGTAGTTAAAAGTACGCATGGAAAATGTGTGTCCTAAACGAAACGTCATATGGTAACAAGCTTTATAATAAGGCCAAACCGTTTCATGGGGTGGGATTCAGGAAACGTGTTTCACGTTCCTTTGGATACATTAGTCGGAACTACTCATCTGCGATTAGTGATGTATTCACTGATATTTTAGCGAAATAACTTACTCTATGAACATTAGTGTTCTCCACATGAACTGATTCATTTGGATAACAATAGGTCGCTGGTGTGGTTTGATGATCAGCATTAAACATTATTTATTGTTCCTCCATTAGGCATTCGATTGATTCCTCAATTATAAATAGCTACTTAACAACACTTACTTTTACGCAATTGTTATTTACTCTGTTTAGAATGGAAAAGCACTAGTTGGCATATTTTCCTGAAGTTTAAAATTTGTTATCAGTTATCCGGCAGCAAACAAATAAATCGAAGTTATATATTGAAGTGACTATTGTTATGCATTGATGTTGTCTTCATCAAATAATGTACAATTGCGGGGGTGGGGTGTATATAAACATTGTTGTTTTATGAATCAGTCACTCCGAACTATTTTTATTTTGTCTTCGTCTACCTTACTTCATGTTTATAACTTCAATCAATGTTTTCTAGTCACATAAATACCATATAAATAACTTTATAAGGGATAATAGACATTATAATTGTTACTTGATGTTTTCTTTGTTAACAGGGAAATATATAAACTTATTGAATAGATTCATTCAAATGATTTCGTAGGGGGGGGCTACCACTGAATACCAAGGAGCACTAGGCGACTGTGTCGTCCCAGTATAGTGAATTTCAGTAGTATGTACCCTCAGTTCAACCAGAATAATCGAACTCAGAGCCTTGAGAATGGCAAACATCTAACCTAATGAACCACTGGGGGGTGGTGCCAATGATGGAATTCTCACTTCCATCAAATTATGATACAGTGAGACGATTATCTATTATCATCGGTGATAACTGTCTCATTTCCGATGAGTGTAAAACCCACCAGTTACGTCTTTTTATTAGAGCTTTAGAAACATCCTAAAGTTTGTCTTTTAATGCCATTCTCCATAAAAGCACTTAAATTCAATTACTGAATGGGTGTTTTAGGGATTTAAAATCCTTAAAAATGCAATTTATCAACAAATCAAACAAGAAACTTTGTATTAATCTGTGGGTAATTTTACTTTGCTAAACTTTTATCTAATTAAATTGACTCAATGTAAGTTACATTCCAGTGTAATTTAGTGTTGTGGGACCCATTTGATACATTAGTCGTTTATGCTAAATTTATATTCAGTTTATTCAAATGACGAACTTCATGTGTCAGTTGATATATAAGTGAATGCACTTAAGTAGTCATTGATTATTTGAAGCCTGCTAATAAATCTTTTCAAAAGATTTGTACTTTGGAGGGGATAGATTTCGGAGGTAACTAAACTATAACACTTAATATCAAGCAAAAATTATCAGTGATAAACGATCATTCTAATGATGCAGACCTCTCAACTGATCAAACCACTTTAGGTATACTATCTGCTTCTGTTATCTGTACAACACCTTACATCAAAAGGCAACAAAACGTGTTACGACAGACGGGTTTTGTAGAAAGTAGACCCTGCTAAATTTAAGATACTGTTGGAGTAATAACTGAAGTTTATGAAACTAAATAGGAGCTTCAAAAATGTATGCAAAATAACATCATCTGTTCCTGTCTCTATTGATGCACCTTCAATAGACGGCATTGCATATATTATAGTTGGATTCAGCTGCAAAGCTATAGAAACTGTAAATTTTGTCCCATGAATCAGGGGTCTAAATTTATTGCTCACAGTGATGTACAGAGAGTGTCTGTTACTCGAAAGGCCTTATCAAGCAGAACTAAGTAAATACTGCAACCTCATTTTACCTAAAATCCCACGATTATTTGACGAGACCTGTTTATCTCTCACTCAACAAATTGGTGGTAATTGTTTATCTTCTTATACTCTATGCTGCTGTCTGAAGTTGACTATGAATGAAAAAGATGATCTTTTGAATTATGTTGTTATTGCGAATAAAGAATGCAAGAAATTCAAACTCAAATAATTAACAGTCACTGATATTCATTTGTAATCTAGGGTTATCCGAATTTGTAGATTGTGAAATGAGATTATTGTGTCATCTGGAAAAGGACCTGGAACTAACGTTGATCGATATTACAGATGGGTTTCAATGATTTGTAAACTTACAACACCATACCATACATATCTACTTTAGTAGACACACCAACTGAGAACAACATGTAGAAACACACAACGGTCTCTATTTTCCCTATCAGATGTTGAAAAATGATAGTTTTCCTCTACGACCAGAGAAGATTCTCCTATCTTTGTTGCCACCGTGTCACATGATGTTTCGTTATGTCCATTTGTAAATCATCCATGTCACTACACATGTCATTGAGCACAACCGAGCAGCTTAGAATTTCTAAGTTCAAAAATATTAACTAAGGCTCACACAGAGCCCATATTTGTACGTATACCTACAACTTACCAAAATAAAGAGATCTAGAGAGAGAAAGTTAATCATCCCTCTAATCAGCCACCAACCTGTACTCTTACAGGTAGTTACAGTATAAAACATGATTACAACAAACTAAACTGGAAAGTCCAGAATAAAAAAAACTGTACATAAACCATTATATGATTAAAGTGGTGTCGCCAATTCGACGTAATATTCAGATTCATGACATCATTTTTACTATACCACGCTACAAAGTCACTCAACTGCGAATATATATATATATATATATATATATATATATATATATATATATATATCACCGTTAAACGGCTACTAATCATTATAGAAAAGTTCACTTCTATAAAATAACATTCGTCTTTAACTTGAAGTTTCTCTTCTTTTCCCAATAGAAATAATAATTGCATTGTCTTCATTTGCTAAATACTGATCTTGGTTAAACATCAATGGAAATCAGGAAATATTAAATGGATGTTTAAAACTTTAAAACTGTGAGCGCCCTAGGTACTGCCAAGGATCGTCGAACTATATCTCGAATTGACTGGAGTGAGAATTCTGTCATTGGACACCGGTTCAATGAAGCTGAAAGTTAAGTGCCCTTATCGTGAGACCTAAAGGACCTGAGTTTGATCCTCTGGATAATTCAATGATTTACAGTTCAGAGAAATTTCATACTAGGACAAGAAAGCTGTCAAGTGCTCTATGATTTTCCCTGGTACCAAAATTATTGATGATATTAGAAATAAAAATGAAATTTTAGGTAAAAGGATAGATGTCTGAGTTGGATTTTGACTTAGAAACAGGATTCAGGAAACAGGTTTCATGAACTTCACAATGTGAACATCAACATTGTGATGCAGGTACATCCAGGTGATGAGTCCTAAATACGACGAAACGAGCATCCTGGATTCCGCTTCCTAGTCCCAATTCAACTCAAGCAATACTTGTAATTCATCGCTATATCGAGGCAACCCCTTCAGAATCTACACCCAGTAACAGAGACTGGTCAATTTCAGTCTATGATAAACCAACAGAAAGATCTAAATATATCCTAATTATAAAAGGCCAGATAGTTGTTTTATATAACCTAGAAAATCTGAGAGTGAATGAGATTTTGTTTTTTCATCATAAACACTACCTTGCTCATCACTTTATAGTAAACTATTTTCTCTTTTACTCAAAAATATTATGAGAAGTGTATAATAAAAAAGAAGATTTTTCATAATAATCAATTATTCAACAGGAACTTATTGTCTACTATTTTCTTCTTAAAACGAAATAGAAATGAATAGAACAGAAGTTTAGAGTATATTTTATACTGAAAATGAAGAAATATTCTATTTATATGAAATTTTTCAAGTAGTATCCACCACACTACCACATCGTTACAGTAGAGTCAATTAGTCTTAGTGTTTTCCTATCTGTCAACTATCATTATTGCCAATTCACGATATTTTGTTGCATAATGGAATTGGACTGATTACAAGCTACAGATTCACATATTTGTTTAAAAATGCTAATGTATTTCGCCTGACAACTGCCAGATTGCTAACTGAGCTTTGTAACATTTAGTTTTGATAAAGGTTAATCAGAGACTTATAGTAACAATGATTTTCTGCATATATTAAGATTCATTTACAAAATATGATGATATAACGATTCCTAACTTAGACACAGATGTACTTACACTCGTTCAGGAGAAATCACATAACTACTTGAATATGTTAAACGGTAAAACATCGACATTGTTCAACGCCCACATATATATCGATGTATAAGGAATTGTATAATAAGTATATGTTGAATAACTGAATAATAACAATGAAGAAAAAGCTTGATATTTATAGCAATGTGTTTGATCGAAACAGAGAATCCTCAGCTCGACCTTTTCCCATCTTTCACTCATTACAGCAAACAAATGTTTATATATGTGCATAGAAGTTTTTAACAGCAGCTATTTGTTTTACATTTTCACGAAAACAGTCTTAGTTAGTTTGATTTTTAAGCAACACTTTGCTCTTGTTAGCAAAACATTTGATGTGACAGTTGCATCACTTTTTGTTTTCTTTAAAAAAAAAGAAAGATACAGACAAACAGTCTTTGCGATATGACCGAAATTCTGTAGTCATACATTATGAACCTCATATAAATCCTTTCAACAGTCATGTTGATTAAACTTACTTGTATGCTGAAAATTGCATAGCTGTAGAGTAAATGACCCAGAAGTATGGACATGCTGCATGATTTGCATCCATATTGAATCCTTGCTGATTAATTAAATCAATACCCCCCCCCCTCACAGTAAATGTAACAGAGAAAAAATTTTCCTGTTATAGTGACTAAACTCATCATTACCTGTGAGTTAGATTTTGACTGGGAACTGAAATCCAGGACGCGCCTTTCGTCCTATTAGGACTCGTCGTCTGTATGTACCTGCATCCCAATTTTGATGTTCACACGGAAAATGGAACTCAGTTTTCTTCGTGTCAAACGCCTTTGCGTTTACCACTAGACTACTGGGTCCAAATGGTCATCACGACCTTGTTTCCCTATTTATAAAACAAGAAAAGTCATATATGACAATAAAGTTATATTGTGATTTCATATATTCTCAATTAATACAACAAACCATGTAAATTTTCTTCTAACCATGGAGAAAAAATAGGTTATCTACAGAATAATCCATCTGTGCATATCACCTAAACAAACTAAGGAATATTAGACAGATGTATGCATCAAGTGGCTTTGTGTAAATAAGAACAAAAAAACGTCCATATTTTCATCATTTTGTAAGATGAACTACTGGAATAATAATAATAATAATAATAATAATAATAATAATAATAATAATAATAATAATAGAAATGGAGAGTCATCCGATATGCAACGTTTCAACAATTTAAACTGCCTCCCTACAGTAATTAAAATTTGACGTTTTTTTTCATTTTTACTCTAAATAATCCTGCTTATTGAGTTAATAAATACTGGTTATGAA
Organism: Schistosoma japonicum; assembly: GCA_025215515.1. Classification (NCBI taxonomy): domain Eukaryota; kingdom Metazoa; phylum Platyhelminthes; class Trematoda; order Strigeidida; family Schistosomatidae; genus Schistosoma; species Schistosoma japonicum. The sequence continues at coordinate 61,491,085 of CM046061.1, read as the reverse complement.
TATGTGAACAAGCAGTTGCTTCCGATAACTTGATTACTTTCAAAAGTCAGAAATTTAGAATCATTTCTAACATAGAAACGTGTTAAGGCAATCGTCTAGAAGATATGACTTTAAGTCCATAATCATTTACCTATTAGATCAATTACATGTCTCCTATATATAATCATAGCCATCAAGATCAACTTTTAAAAAATACAGATCCAAATATTGAGATTATGTACATTCAACTTTTTTATTATTTTTAGCTAATAACAAGGTCACAATAGTCCCAAATATTATATAAATATGTATTAAAAGCTACTTTCTGCATTCCACTTAGGTTTTTCTTTACTCTCCCCTCTTCTCTATGAAACATTCGTCACTCAATAATTATTTATATCATGTTATTAATACTACATTTTATAAACGTGCAGTTAAATAAGTTTTCTTGTATAATCTACTATATTCACATAACAGCACTACGTTGAATACCACTTGTAGAAAAGCCTGATAGTCCATGCTAGGAACAACAGCTCTCCGGTGCTACCTTGTTCTCGTTTGAAACTTCATTTTCACTAATGAATCTCTTTAAATTCCCACACTGAATGATTAAAATACGATTCACCTTCAGATTCAGTACAATCAGTGTTATAAACACTACTACTTATTATTTAATAAACAATAGCTTGTGTCCAGAAAGGAAATAGACTGAAAACAAGTGATTTCTAGTTGGTTTTTCATTGGTAAATTATTGATAAACTATCATAATAACAAAAGGTTGTATCGATATATTTGTTATTATTATTGAAACAATATGTTGTACTTTTCCATTCATGTTGTGTTTATTCAACTGTTAAGTAACTTGAAGAATGATATAATTATCATGTTCATATGGTTAGAATGGAAAAGAATGAATGTTACCTCTTGAAATTATGGAGAAGGAAACTAAAACTTTGTAACAACTGAATTGTAAAGTAGTATTTGCTAGTCAATTATAAGTGATAAGTTGTACAATAACATTGAGTAACTTTACTCTATAGATTGTTTAGTTCTTCATGATGCCTAAGGTTCAGTTTATCAACTGGGGAAACGAAATAAAAGCAACAGCAGATATTTATCATTGCAACGGTAATATGATAATGGAATCTGTGAAGTAGATTGGCTTTTTTATTTTTGATAATCTCAAACGAATATTCATGCTTTACACTCCACTGAAGTACAATGTATATATATATATATATATATATATATATATATTGTTTGATTGGAATGAGCAGTGACGTACAAGTGTACACCAGTCTGAAATAACAGATATAAGTCATTTTAATCGCTAGTCGTTTCATCGTTTCCCTGGATAAGAAGTTTCATTACTTCAGTAGTTTCGCCACTAATAAATATTAGACATAACTACTCTGTTTCTTTTACAATATACTTTAAATAGCTTCATTTTAGACAGGTGCAAATCGCTTTTATTGGGATATGAATTGATAATATTGGTAAATAATTTTAGTACAAAGTACAGCATCCTATGGTCATTATAATTACAATCTAATGAGTTTATGTAAGCATGTTGCGTTTCCAGACTGTGAACAATATATAGTGATTGGTCAATGGGTGGTAAAAATGTAACAAAATTCCAATAAATTACATCAAGAAAACTTGAAAAACTAGTGAATAATTACTGATTAGAATGCCGATTATTAAACTGCTATTGTACATCAATAGGCGTGTTTACACTACATTCAGAATATCTGAATTGCATAACTGTGAATTGATCATTGTAACTCTGAACAATGTGTAAATTTTTTTTTTATTAGGGAATGAATTTTGATTAGATTTTTAGGAGTATCATCGAAATAAACGTTCAAACATTAACAACGACTGGTATACGCATTAATACTTATCAGTTATCATGTTGAAAAAACCAGTCATTGATAACATTCGGAATTGTATCTAGAAAGCCGAAAATAAATTAATCATTCATTTCAAAGAAAAGGTTAGTTCATCAATATGTTTATTTGTATTGTCATCGATTTCACTCTTTATTCATTGAAATACTCATGTTTTCAGAAAGCAAAAATCGGAATACATAATAAACAAAGAAAATTAGTGACTATTCAACCACCCATAAGATAATTAGAATAAGCTTGTATCTTCCCGTTGATTAATTATAGACGGAAACTAGTCAACCTCTGTTACTATATGTGTATTCTGAGCACAAGTGTGACTGTCTGGACACAGTAGCCTAGTGGTGAACGCTGTGGCGTTTGGCACGAAGCTGGACTGAGTACAAATCCCAACGTAAACATCAACATTGGGATGCAGGTACATCCAATCGGTGAATCCCAAATGGAAAGGAACGCGCGTCATGGGTTTCACTTGATAGTCACAATCCAAGTTAAATATCACCCTTATGATACTCCCTTTGAGGACAACATATATATTAACAAGGAAAACACACTTTTCTTCAGATGGTAACTTTACTCTAATGCATTTAAAACAACCCTATTATCTAAAGTGATTTTAAATCCGTTAAATAATTATTGCAGCTCGTCAACAGTAACTACCGGTCCCAAGCCCAGGTAAGGGAAGATAGTTGGACATAGGGCTGGCATCCTTATCCCATAAAACACAAGCTTGCAAAAAAACGGTAAACCAGATTAAACAAAATAAACCATTTAAACTCTGCCCTGGAAGTGGAAGGAATGATTATGACGCTTCATAATGAAAGCCAAGATTGTTCAGAAGCCAGAACAAAAAGTTTTATAGGTACATGGTAAGTTCGGACAATGTGAGAGATCGGAAAGACTAACCAAACAGCTACAGAAGTGAAGAAATACAACTTGACAGTGCTCGGAATCAGCGAAACCCGTTGGACTCAAACTGGACAGAAAACATTAGCTACGAGAGAGATGACACTATTCTCCGGCCACAAAAAAGAAAGTGCTTCTCACACCCAACGAGTTGCTCTGATGTTGTCCGAAAGAGCACTTAATGTACTTGTAGGATGGTAACCACATGGACCAAGGATCATCAAAGCATATTTTAAAACGATGAAGAAGAGGATTACAATGAATATTATCTAATGTTATGCACCCACCAACTACAGCAACTACGAGGATAAAGATCGGTTTTATGATAGGCTGCAGTCAATTATAGTGAACTGTCCAGGAAAGGATCTGACAATCCTGATGTGGGACCTAAACGCCAAAGTCGGAATGGACAACATCATATACGAAGACATCATGGGACAACAGAGACTGGGAGAAAGAAATGAAAATGGTGAAAGATATACAAATCTATGCGCTTTCAACAAAATGGTTATAGGTGGTACAATATTCCCCCACAAACGCATACACAAGGTTACATGGGTCTCATCGGATGGTACTACAGAGAATCAAATTGATCATGTATGTATCAATAAAAATTCAGAGATCTATGGAAGATATGAGAAACAGGAGAGGTGACATGATATAGCTTCAAATCATCACCTGGTGGTTGCCAAGATGAAACTGAAGTTAAAGAAGCAATGATTAACTAGAGTAACAGCATTAAAATAGTTCAATACAGCCTTTTTTCGAGATACTGACTAACCCAAGAAAATTCAAAACAGCTCTCAACAACAGGTTTCAAGCCGTATAAGATCTACTGTTAGATTAAGAAACTACTAGTGAGGACAACTGGAAAGGAATCAAAGAGGCAATAACTTCAACGTGACAGGAGGTTCTAGTCCGTAAGAAGCACCATTATAAGGTATAGATCTCTACAGAGACCCTGAGCAAAGTTCAACAAAGGAGGAACAAGAAAGTAGAAATCAACAGCAGCCGAACTAGAGTAGAGAAAATCAAGGCGCAAACTGAATACACAGAAGCAAATAAGGAAGTAACGGAGAGCATTAGAGCCGACAAATGGAAATGCATCGAAGGATAATCAACGACAGCAAAGAAAGCTGCGATAGACGGAAAAATGAAACAGCTATATTACACAACAAATAAACTGACAGGCAGATATTGTACACCTTAGCGACCGGTCAAGAGCAAAGAAAGCGAGCCAGTCACCGAGTTTCAAGAACAAAGGAATAGATGAGTAGAACACTTTGAGGAAATCTTGAATAGACCAGCTCATCGGAACCCACCAGACATAGAAGCAGTATCTACAGTTCTTCCGATAGATGTCACTCCACCAATGATGGAAGTAAACAAGATGACCATCAGATAGATCAAAAGTGGGAAAGCAGCAGGACCTGACAATATACCAAATGATACATTCAAGTCAGACATAAATGTAATGGCAAGGATGATCCGCGTTTTATTCAAGAGGATCTGGGTAGAAAAACAAATGCCGACAGACTAAAAAAAGAACACGTTATCAAGATACCAAAGAAAGGAGATTTGAACAAATTTGAGAACTACAGGGGATCACACTTTTGTCAGTACCAGGGAAAGTCTTCAACAAAGTGTTGTTGAACAGAATGAAAGATTCCGTGGATGATCAACTTCGAGATCAACAGGCTGGTTTCCTTAAAGACTGGTCGTGCATAGACTAAATCGCAACATTACTGATCATCTTTAAAAAATCGGTTGAATGGAACTCATCACTGTATATCAACTTCATTGAGTATGAGAAGGTGTTTTACATTGTAGACAGGAGAACACTATGAAACTTTCTTGATACTACGGCATACCAGCGAAACTCGTTAGCATCATCTGTGATTCTTACGACTCACTACAGTGCAAAATCGTACATGGGGGGGGGGACAGTTGATAGATGCATTCCCAGTGAGGACCGGTGTCAGACAAGGCTGCTTACTCCCACCTTTTCTCTTCCTTCTGGCGATTGATTGGATCATGAAAACCTTCACATCTGAGGGGGATGCACGGAATTCAATGGACAAGTAGGATGCGACTCGATAATTTGGACTTCTCCGATTATCTAGCTCTCCTAGCTCATACACACAGACAAATACAAGTAAAGGCAACCAAAGTAGCAGCAACCTTAACATTAGTAGGCCTGAACATACATAAGGGAAAGAGCAAGATCCTCAAAAATTCAACACAAAAAGCACAGACCCAATTGAACTTAATGGAGTAACTCTGGTTAAAATGGATACTTTGACATACCTGAGAAGCATCATCGATGAACAAAGAGGATCATATGCATATGTAAAGGCAAGGATCGACAAAGCAAGGACAGCATTCCAACAGTTGAAGAATATATGATACTCAAAACGACTGTCAATCAAATTCAAAGTCACACTACTCAATTCGAATGTCAAGACAGTTCTCCTAGATGCAGCTGAAACATATAGAACTACTTCAATCATCATCAGAAGGGTCCAAGTATTTATAAACAACTGTCTTCTCAATATACTGAATGTCCGTTGGCCGGAAACCATCAGCAACAGCCTACTATGGAAGAGAACAAACAAACTTCTAGTCGAAGAAGAAATTAGGAAAATACGTTGGAAATGGATAGGACATACATTGTGGAAATCATTAGACTGCATCATGAGACAAGCAATAATATGGAATCCTGTTGGGAAAAGGGAAAAGAGGAAGGCCAAAGAACACACTGTGTCGAGAATTGGAAGCAGAAGTTAAAAGGATGAACAATAACCGTAAACAGCTGAAAAGAATTGCTCAGGAGAGAGTTGAATGGAGAGTTCTGGTGAGCGGCCTATGCTCCTCTGTGAGTAGTAACGGGGCGTAAGCAAGTTAGTAAACGTTTCTACTAATGTCTTCCTGTTACTGCAGAATAATTCTGCAATAGAAATAACTTACTGTCAATATTAAAAACAAATTAATATAAATTGAATATTATAACTAAATGACCAAAATTAAACCTTAATTGAATAACTTCTAGAAAACGGTACAACCCTTAATGGATAGAAATATTCTTTACTTTATTATACCACAAAATTCTTTTAAATTGTCTGATCCATTTATATTTACTGAATAAAATAACAACTGAAGATAAACTGAAAAGTAAAAATTGAAAAAAGAGCTGAAATAAAAGCACTTTTGTTTATTTAATTATACAGGTCAAGGTAAGGAAGAACTACAGTCTATAAGGAATCCAATTAGTTTAAAAGTTGACTTTCTTAATAAAAATCCATAAATGTACATTAGGTTACATTAACATGAATAATGCATTTGTCAAATCCCAAACTGTAAAAACTTTGAATTCGTGATGTTTCGTAGCTTTAATTTTAATCACCTTTTTAGAGTTGAATGAACACGAATTTGTGAAGTATAGAGAAATAAGTTAGAACTTAACTACAATGATGTGAACAACAACCGACTCGGTCACATAAGTCAAATGTAAGTGGGATAGAATTTTTATTCAGTTATGTGAATACAAATAAGTCATTAAAGAGGACTGTAATATTTGTAATGTATAATGGAAAAATTAACTCAGGCTTTTGTTATATGGCATTCTGTCAAGTAAATTAAGCGAATTGTTACGAAAACAATTCGTACTTACACTGAATCTACCCTGATAACATTGATATTATTCAGAGAAGATTGTGATTCATCATGTTTTCTATACTACCTTTGTTTTATTTTCTTATCTTCTGATTGTCTTGTTGACCTTTATTTTTCATATATCAATGTCTTAAGAAGTTTGTATGTTATCAGATTGTTCGAACTGTGTATTGCAAATATATATCACACAGCTCTGACAAACTTTATTTTCTTATCGGATTGTCAACATGTATCGTAGGAACTAGTTGTTTTAGACAGAGGTTTAATACATTAAGACCTAACCTACGTATTCAGCTTGAATTGACGGTTATCCTTGCACTTTTATTCATCTAATTGGTTGATGTAACACAAACTGTCTTCCGCTATCTTATCGCACATGCTTAGTACATTTTCTTTGTTTTAATTTATAAAATGACTCTCCTTTACGATGGCATTTCTAAACGCTCATTTCAATTAATCATAATTACGTCATGTTAAGACATTACATCCGAAAGCCACATTTCACACAATGTAATATGCTTAAACGGAAAATTTTATTTCTTAAATTTCTTTGTTTAGTCAACTGCATAAAGATTTTAGACTGGAGATTAATTACTAGAAATCTAAATGCGATGGTTTATGGTGGTTGGTATTTTTAGTAGATTGAATACGTCACAGATTGATGTTGGAAGAGTAGCATTGAAAACCAGAGGGTGAAGCGTTTGCCTGTGAGAGAGAATCCAAAGTGTGGACAGTTGAGGAGTTCCACACTAAGATAGAGCAGCTGTTCAGTGCATCCTGGTTTTCTATGGTACCCTTCCAACATCAACTTGTGACTCATTCAACCAATTAATAGAAATCTATTTAACCCATGATCATTTGTCATGATTACAAGATATTTCGATACTAGGATGAATTTGTATCTTCTCGTTGATTTGCTGTGAACTGAAGCTGATCAGTCTGAGTTGTTATGTGTGCTTCCTGCACAAGTGTAGCAGTCTAAACTCAGTAGTCTAGCGGTGAACGCGGTGGTATTTCACACAAAGCGAACTGAGTTCGAATCCCGGTGTGAATATTAAAACTGAGATATAAGCACACCAAGCTGACGAATCCTAAATAAAAAGAAACGCATGTCCTAGATTCTGCTTTCCAGTCATAATCCAACCTAAATAATATTTCGTCATTAAATGTCAACTATATACCCTAAAGTTGTTTTTGTTTTTTATTATTCACTTACATTGTAAATAAAGTTGATAGACAGAAAAACTAATCTCTGATGCTCAGCATGTTTAAATTGTGATTTTATTAAAATCATTTTAATTGTTTTCGGGTTTTAGAACAGGAACATACCAAAATTTGTAACGAAATGCCTCTATTTTTTTATTTCCTCATTCAACTGAAATTTGTTTTCATACTGTCATAGTTTATTACTAATAAAAAAAAACAGTATTCTAGATATCAGTAAAATGGCATCGATAGGACAATTACAATAAACATTCTTTTATGTGTTGAATGTTGATTTCTTTGTAAATTAGTTTCAATGTTAAATAAGTGTTCTATATACAATTGATAAATCTGAAAGTCAATAAACAACTGTGTCAATGGAATAACAATTCATCGAGATAGCTAATTTAATTCATTAATGGTATTCATCATGCGTAGATCTTGATTGAATTTCCACTAAATACAATTGATCATGAAACATTTACTTCATCTAAGTGTATGACTTTTTATTAGTGCAAGTAACGAAATAAAATTCTGGACACTGTGGTATCGTGTTGATCTCCTAACACCCATAATACTGACTTAAAATCCAGTAATATGTATTTGAAAGATTAATCAATTCACGAATTATCATAGTGACCAACTATCGAAATGATTGACATTCAGCAGTAATGGCTTCTATATAAAGCCACAAGAAATCATTTTGAAATTACGCACAACTGAACATTACTGAAGAGTATCGTGCAAGAACTAAACTGTTGTCAAGTGCGCCCTGACTCTCGAAAGAAGGCGTAGTGAGGTTGATTCTACAATTCTAAGTCTAATAATAATCACTTGGTCCAAAAATGACAAAAGTAATCTGAGATGACACTCATAATATGTTTTGCTTTAACTTGAGTCTCTGTTTAAACACTACTCACCATTGTTACTATACAACACATATAATCGTATCTCAGAATTACTAACAAGAGATTACTACAAAATTTGAGCTATATATCTAAGGTTATGATGATCAAGAATACACAATCATTAAACGTATCCAAATCAGTAGGTTAATGTTTCACAATCATACAATAAAACTGTTTTCAAAGACGCACTATATACCCAACATTTTGCTACCAGTACTGTAAAAGACTTCATACTCTTTTGCAACCTTCTAATTAATTTTATTAACTGTTGAAATACCGTCATAATTCAGAGTATCACACATATGATTTTTACTACGTGTATTATTTATTTTCACGTTGTACACCCAATGTATTCTTTACAATATTCTATCTATAAAGAATATTATCTTACAGATTTACACAAAGTCATTAAACTTAATGCATTGATGATGTCTGTAAAGATGAAACTAGATATTTTGAACAAATTTCAACTGATAAGTTAAATTGAAGGTAGTAGCCTTCAATTCCAATGATGTTAATAGTTAAGACAGTGATCTTAATAATCCAATTATGTCTAGTATAAAATGATGTGCACTAGTGTTAAGTAGATTTGATTTGTCAGTTAACTTTCTCTTATCATCGTCACTTGATCAACTGAATTACTTAAAATTTGGTAAAGAAATTACTTCACGTTATTATAGAGTATCCTGGCAGTTACTGTACTTGATATTGTACAATGCTGATTAATTTTATTTAAACAAACCAAAAATAGTCTTGATATAGATCTCATCAACACAGTACGCATACTACCGCACTAAGAATCCAACCCATGAGCTCCAAGCCACCTAACTCAAACTGTTGTTTTAACTAGTCACAATATTGTTAACGCAAGACTGAATAACTTCGTTATGTCCATTAGCGTATTTCCACTACAATTCTATCACAAATATAAACGAATAATGAGAAAATAATGATATTAGGCTGTATTGTGAATAATTCTCTAAGATGATAGATTTACATAAGAAACTGCTGAGCCAAACACTCTACATGGAGACTGAAGAGCATTTTTGTTGAGCATTTCATTCAAAAATCGTCCAATTTGAATAATTAAATTCTCTTTAAAAAAAAAAACTACATTTAGTGCTTAAAAATCGCACTACCAACCATGTGAATGCTGTTCGTACAATATCAACTAAAAGTAGTATTTAGCAGAGCATCGGATGAAAATTGTATCGGTGAACAGCTGATGAATTGCACTTCAGGGTGGCAGTAAGAAAGGCATGTACAGAATACATAAAATACAAAACAATCGTTTTTTCAATACGGACTGGGTCAAACATTTTATACTGATGTTACTTATGAAAACTTTTTTTCTTCTAAGTAGTAGTTAATTGTTTATAGATCTTTGTATTATCCGTATTTCCTGTTATCTAACTCAAATTTTATCCAGTCATTAAACTGTTTTCATTATGTCGTTGTTAATTTTTCTAGTTTAATTGATTATATAAAATTTGTTGCTTTCTTTTCATTTTCTAGACTTATGTTACAATATGAATTCGCTAAGGCAATAGCAATCAAGCGTTTTAAACTAAACCTATACATCCATAAAGAAACAGTGGTAAATGTCTCTTACCATGGTAATGTTTCAATTACTTTATCGTATCATTGTTTACAATCTTCCTGCTGTTTTTTATTTTTCTTATTTTGATATGGCCCTACCGATTACGTCATAATCTGGGTCTTTTTCTTTCTTACTACATCACTTTAATTCTTGCAACTTTATAATTTCATTGTTAATTAATCTCAATTCATGTTTTGTCAGCTGTTTGTAATTCATTTTACCCAGTATTTTCTCTCCATTTACGTAATATCTTAACTACGCAAATCTTCGTTAGTAAGTCGATGTTTCTAGAATTTTCATTTATACATTATATTTATGCACATCATTTCTTTAAGCCATATCAACTCCACTCAGTTTATTTTGGTCTATCATATCTCAACATTTTTGATCTCAAACCAGTAGCATTTAAAAAGTACATTAATTTCGTATTAAAATGTTGTTTGTGAAATATCAGACGTCGCATGCAACTGATGAGGACCTGACGAAATACAATGAATTCATTTCATTCTGCACATTTCTTTGTTCTTTCTCCCCTTAAATTAATAAAGCATACCGTGTGTATGAAATAATTGAAATGATTCGACCAATAATCACATGAAAAATGATGTTTGGTTTATTTTTGGGCATCTTGTCAACAAAAGCTTTAAAAAGGTTTTATTGTTATTTATGACTAAAAGTAAAATATTGTTTATTAAAAATTGTATTGAATTCATTTTGTATTTGATAAGCTAATGATAGAGCAGGTACAACCATGTTTCATTGTCAAGATACTTTGAATAAATTCTAATGTATACTACATACTGAGATAAAATATCCTAAGAGTTAAAACTATCATCAAGGGAGAATTTAGAATGAAACTGATTCCTATAAGCTGCTACTTATATTAACATACTCCAGCCATACAATAACTGGTTTTCTAAACACACCTAGACATAGTATAAACAGTAAAATAATAACGTTCAACATTGATTAGCATAAGTTAGACGTGCATAGATGTGAAACAACTATCACAAATACATTTGGTGGACAATCCTTGTGTATTTATTAGGCTGATTAGTTTGCTTCTTGCTGGCAACAATTTCTTAGTATAGAAAATTAAGTGGTCACAACACCTAAAATTAGTCGATTGATTGAATATCCTTGTTGTTTATGCATCACATGCAATACACTTGTGTAGACGTAATCTAAGGTGAATATGCGTTATACTAAAATTCGACAATCAAAGCCAAGTAATTCGGAATCTAATTCACCATGCAAGATGTCAACATGATAATTGTACTACATAAATAAACACCTTTCTCGTGCATAAACTGATATATGCAGTTTCTCCAAGCAGTTTGGTCCCTATTACCTGTTTGATAGCACTCTGGATAGAGGGTCTACATAATGTTACTGTATAAAAAGCAACAAAAATAGGCAGTATAACAGTTGTTCTTTAACGGCACAACATCTAAATTGCTTCACCTGGATAAGGCCATTTGGAAAAAATAAACATTAGTAAAAAGCCAACGGCATTATCATCCACCATAGTACATGGTTAACCAAAGTTGAAACTTCCTTCCCACAAATTTTATTCACTGATTCATATGGACACTTACATGTATATGATCTCTTGATTGACAAAATTTATAAGACTGCATGTATTGCTTTGACTCAAATAAAGCCTCCAATTTATGTATCAAGAAACATTTCTTTAACCAAAACATATAAAACATGTAAATGCTTTCTTGTGTAGTATTCAATGTAGTAGTTCGACATTATCAACATGTCTCATTATCTAACCATAGAATTAATTCAACCTATTTATATACGCGTTACTTTGGTCACTGTGATGCAATTTTAATTGAACTTTGTAACTGTAAGAGCACGAAGACAAAGTTATCGAAAATAACTGTTCTTATTTCTAATAATCATGTATAAATTAATGCGATTATTGAAATCATAAGACTGTTAGCAAGATATGGATAGGTGACAAGAGGTGACAGCAACTACAGTCAGATCATGGGTTTAATCAAAGACTGAATTGCATTTCAAATTATATCGACTTTCTAAGAATTTGTAAAATAGGTGGGAGAAAGGATTAGTGATAATTATAAATTAGTCACATTTGTGCATGTTTAACAATAATCGGATCAAATGTTTAGTCTAAAAGAATTACGTCATGATACGAATTAAGTAGAAGAGTGCATTGGGTCCTATTCAACTTCAGTGTGTATCCATGATTAATAATAATAATGTTAATAATATGGAGATTTGTGAATGATATGAATGAAAAAATAGTATTTGAATCAGATGAAGTTATGGAACTACACATAAAGTGTATGCTTTATGCACGTTACCATGTTTAGGTTATTTTGAAATCAAGGTATAAATTGATTAATTGGGTATTGGGTTGGCTATGGCAAGAGAAGAGGTTGATCATATTCCGTTGATATACATAGCTCTAGCCACTTAAAGCGTTTGGCCATCATTTTTTTCTATTTGAAGGAATTTGGATTTGATTGATCATAATAGATAATTATTCACACTGTAGACTATAGTAAATGATTAATCCATGCTCACTCCATGACCTGTTTACACTAACTTGGCTAATATCATACTGTTGATGTTGTGATAACGCTCTAGTAAATCATTTTTAAGGGTGTTCATGATCATGGAAGAATAGATTTCTAGGGCAGCTGCCAGTGTAACTTGCTCCACAAAATCAGCTGATGTGATAAATACGAAAGAGGCGTCAAGCTTAAGTATTAATATTTTTATTTTGATCAAAAAGATTGAAAAACATTATTCGAAAGAATGTTATCAACTCTAGTTGTCCAATAGTACTTAAGCATAGAAGTTATTTCAAAAACAAGTAATTCTCACATTTCCATTTAGCTTCTAGTAATTATTTAGTATTGATTATCTATTAACAACTAAACTGGCAATGATATAGATTCGATGATTCAAGTTCATTATGTAATCAGTCATCGTATTTACCGGTAAATAATTTGTATCTTGACCCACAAGGTTTAAATAATAAAACGAATAAGTCATATTTGATAAAGTGTTATGGAAACTTATGAATTATGTATCTCTAACCGATTTGCAAGCAGAAAGGACTAAACAAATATTTTGTCTTAGTAAAGAACTCCTCAACGGCGCTTAAATATTTGAATCTAGAACACATAGATTTTCTAGCAAACACTTAACCGTTAGGCTACTGAATCCAGTGGAATCCGGTAGATCAATCAATCAACCAATGTATGTTATCCCATGTGAAACATAAACCGCCGACCAGCATACTCCAGCCGACTTTGTCTTGGGCTCGCCTTTCCAGGTCTTCCCAAGTACTGTGCATTATCTTCATGTCTGTCTCTAATTCACCGACGCAATGTGTTCTAGGATCTTCCACACTTCCCTGGCCCTCAGAATTCCAAGTTAGTGCTTGTCTTATGACACAGTTTTACGATTTCCTAACTGTGTATCCTATCCACCTCCAGCGTCTTTTCTCAATTTCTTGCTCGGCTGGAAGTTGATTTGTTCTCTGCCATAGAATGTTGTTGTTGATGGTATCTGGCCAACGGATCAAAATGTATCTTATGTAGACAGTTGTTTATAAATACATTTTTCAAATGATGCTTTTTGCAGTTCTCCAAGATTCAGCTCCATACAAGAGAAAAAACTGTCTTCACACTTGTATTAAAAGTTCTAACTTTAATGTTGACTGACAGTTGGTTTGAGTTCCAGATGTTCTTTAGTTGTAGAAATACTGCCCTCGCCTTTCCAATCCTAGACTTCACATTTGCATTAAACCAGACTCTTCTTGTTTATCGATTATGCTGCCCAAGTATGTAAAGGTTTCTACATCTTCCAGAATTTCTCAGTCAAGTAAAATTGGGTTGAAGTATATTGTTTTATATCAGAGGGTCTTGCTTTTTTCGTTTTTTATGTTGAGGCCTACTGCTGCCGAGAATGGAATAACTGGTTGAATTTTTTTAGCTTCAATAACAAATTAGCTTTTCAGTACTTCATGGTTTTCAATAACTCTCTAACCCTTATCAGTGCTTGAAATATTTATGCGGTCTTATTCGGTTGGGGCTTCACTGGTCACATTCTTTCGATTATACATCCAGAATCTTTTTATAAATTCATCATCAGTAAGCTAACTGAGATCTTAATAGAGTTTTATCCCACATTAGTTCTAAGCAGGTGTCTATTGCCTTTTAGTTTGATTTAGTCCAAATCATTTTATGCTATCAAATTCAAATTATGTTTAGTTACATAATAAACTGAATCTATGGATATGCCATCTGTATCTTTTATATTTCTTCGGTAAATTGTTAAGGTACCATAAAACCAATCACATTCATTATGTTTTCAATAACGATAAAATCGTGTAATTGATTAAATCAATATTTCCATATCAACAATTTCCACCATATAAACTAATTAATTTATTATTTACATTCTTTCTTCTTTCTTTTAATGGATGAATTTACTTTCTTCCCCCCCCCCAACTCACTCTTTTTCATTTTAATCAAATTCTTATTATACATTAATTAAAATTATTAAAATTTTATTGTAAAACACATTACTTCATAGTAATTGAAAAGAATTAACTAAGAAAACTTTTAGTTAAACATAAAGTAGCTTTAGTGAATTGTAAAATTTCTTTCACTGTTTCTATCTCCCCCCCCCTACATTTCTCCCTCTAGGGAAATAAATTTAAGTTATACAAATAATCAGTAGTATCATTATGCTAAGTTACATACTACTGAGTAACTTAGATTATATATATATATATATATATATATATATATATATATATATATATATATATATATATATTAACATAATGATTATTAGAAGTCTTTGGAGGTGAGTAAATACAAGAGAAGGAAAGTGTATTAGTTGCAATAAATTAATTATATCCAATAAGTTTCATTTTTCTATCTTGTGTTTGTTGTTGTTGTTTTTGGCTACCTAAGTGAATATAATTTATTTCATCATGAATTATTATTCTTTTGTTAAGTGAATTTATTATAGATTTTATCATGTTTACTATCACTTAGGCATAGTATAGTAGGGAATAATGTGATAGTAAAATATCTTGGTAACAAATTGACTAGTGCACAATTAAATCAATTTTGTATTAATGTAGGTTTTCTAATAAGATTTACAAAATGTTTTGATTCTCACTTATAAATTGGGTTATTTCTATGAGTGTTTTTGAAATTTCGCCGTTTGGTTTAATATTGACTGGAAGTGAATAATTTCTGTTACTAAATGCGCATTCTAAACAGATTATCTAAAGTCCACAAATTAAACTTTAGCTGTATAATGGTAATAAGGATATACATATGGCACTACAATCTAACTGATATGTTGGATGACTAAAGAAGAATAATAAAATTTCAGAACTACGTTTTAAAAGTCTTTCAATAACTTTAGTTATGTCTAAAGTAAACATTTTAATTCCCATGATTATGTCTCGAGTATCCTATGCTCCCGTTTTGTACATTAAGCATTACTATATTATTTCTCATTTATAAACTACAGTTAAATAATTATGTGCACGTCATTTCTATTCACTACCACTGTCTACCTCCGTTTTGAACTAATCTCACTTCGTGATTGGTTGGCTGCATAATCTGGTTTGTCTGTATGTATAAAGGAATGCCTGAAATATGATACAATTTTTCTGGTTGATTTATTGGCTTGTGTTCTTCTTATTCTGGCCTGAAATTGAGTAGGCATATGGCTAATATACAGGGACCGACTAGGCACTTTCTTTGACATTTACTGTGGTTACTTCGTGGTCACAAAGGCACATCCACTAATTGGTCGTACATATCAGCCCATATCAAATTTTTATCGTCATTGCACTAATCGATTTCAGTTTATATCCGACCAATGGGAAGATTCAAAAACACATTCAAACTATATCTACATAACCGTTGCATAAATGTCGCTACCTGGTGGGGAACGAGGTATTATCTGACGTGAAACGGACTAGGTTTAAGTCCCAGTGTAAACACCAACACTAGGGCGAAGGTACATCCAACTGACGAGTTCCAAATAGGACGAAAAGGGATTCCTATATTCCACTTGCCAACTACATTCTATATTAAATCAGGGTTATGGCTGTTTAGACTAATTAATGAATATTATGTTTCGTTACTTAGGGTACATCAAATGCAAATAATTGCTGATATGAAATATCGTAAATAAAAACCAAGAATTAGATTAACCAAATGAAAACAAGTTTAAATTGCTGAAATTGAATTATTTCGAGGATTATTTTCGTGGAATAAAATCATCCCAAAACCTGTGATTGACTAGTAAACACAAATAAGCTACATGATACTGGATAGATTAGTTCATTAATTGGCATTTCCAATTAAACAAAGGGAAAACCAGATCTCAAAGAATATCCTGTAATGTAATCAGTAAGCCAGCAGCATTTATCTATCTCCATTTTTTCCACTCTTATCGATTAACTTCATCGTGATCCTATTATAAAATTTTTACTTATTATAATGGGATTAACAGTCAACTATTAAAAACAAATAAATTAATAAAAATTCATAGGATCCCGAGTGAAACAAAGCGACCGCCGTTAGATGGTTACAGATAATTAGCTAAAAACAATGACATATGGGTTAACATTCATAAAAGTGGCGTAACTATGAATCGATATGATTGATTATTCTTACTAGCTATGGAATGTTTTATGATTAGTTTAACATCTAAGTAATATATTCTATTTCACTCATGCATTAATAATAAATAAACATGACGTTAAATGAACTATTTACCATGATTGTCTAAGAATTATACCACCTACCTTGGTTTGACAACTGTTGGAAAAAAGTTAACACTGGACAATTATGGGACTCTTCAAGTCAATTTATGAAATCCAATTTTAATCTACTAATCGCCACAGTACTCAATCATAATCAATATTAGTTCATTAGTGACTAGTTTCAAGAGGAAATTCGGAGTTTATGTAAAAAGATGTTACTGGTGAAGTTTATTTAATTCTGATATATGTAAATTACTTAATAATCACAATGCATGATGTTGACCAGAGTTAATAATATCAGCCATCTTAATTATCTAAAGTTTAAGTGTTCTCCCCAAAGTCTGAAGCTCCTAGCTCTCACCTTGATATGCTAGGCACCTACAGAAGATTGGTTATCTTCAAGAACTGATTTTCTGTAGACTATTTCATTATTTCAGGTTGTATTTAGGGTGAATATTTTATTTTTATTATTCTTCAATGTCCTTTGGGCTATCCTCCAATTTGACTGATTAACTGTTAGTAAATCATCTCTCATTAAAAACTACGGTTAATTCATTGTCGTACGTTACTCTAGTTCACATTCACCATTGCTCCTATTTTGTATTAATGTTGGTTTCTTAATTGGTTGACTTTGTGGTCAAATTTTATGTATTTATAAAAAAACGTATGAAACATAATATGATTCTATCTGGTTGGTCTCTCGTCTTGTGTTCTCCTATCTCCGGTTTGAGACTGAGTAAAAATAAGGCAGACGCGCAGTGATCGACAAGGAACCCAATTGGTATTTGACACAATATTTTTTAAGTCATGACACACCTCTTGTGGGAATATGAATGCATTCTGCTGAGGAATTCCATATTAGAACGAAAAGGTTGTTAAGTGTTTCATGGTTTATTATTATATCAGACCAAGGTAAATGAGTGATATAAAATTCAAATAATTAGTTATAGTTAAAGTTACTAGCTATAGCTATATTCTGCTTATTTATGCGTGTGTGTGTGAATGTCCATTCGCTTGTAGTAAACATCAGTTGATAACCAAGTTAACTGACTGGAATCTGTATGAATATAATTTGAAAGTATTTGTATCTTCAAGCTGATGTTGTTATAGACTGAAATGGATTGATCTTTGTTGCCATAAGTGCATCCTAAGCGGACCACACTGATACAGCTATAATTACAAGTATGTTTAGAGTATGAAAGAATGAAAGGATTTGTCCTTGATTCAACTTACAAGTCATAATCTAAATTGATTTAAGTTTGTATGTTTCTACGTTAATTTGTTAAAATAATATGAACAATTAACATCATAAAATAAATCAGTTCACGTAGAATATTTCTCCGCAAACTTGTCAGCAGTAATTTCATATCACTGTAAACTGCAAAATAGAGCTAGATTGAAAATGAGTTTCTTAGTGATCACTGAACATAACATTAGCTTCAATTGATTTGTTATCAAATCTTACTTTTTTCATGATACTGTCAAAATAATCATTCAACAGTAATATAAAAAAATTATTTATTTATTCATTGGTGAAATACTACTTTTAAAAGGACAAACATCATAACGATAGCTAAAATATCTAAAGTTTAGATTGATTTATACGTTTTTTAGACAAATTGAATACTACTGATATGCAACACACAACTCTCAAACACCTTTCAGTTCCTACTGAAAACGCTTCAATTTTGAAACGAAACAAGAAGAAAGCACCAACAGACTATAGTCAAAAACACATATTTGTTGACAACGCAAAATTATGGGGGGGGGCAAGGCGCAGATGTGAATATGATTCATTACTATCAAATATGACACCGAAATATACATGCAGTATAAGCAAAACACTTGGGTATGCCTCAAAAATTTAAATGAAATATGCCCATACGTGTGAGTTGCCATGTTCTGTTAAAATTACATTAATGAGTAATTCTCATCCAATGGCTTAGTTAACTAAGTACTCAAAATATAGCAAGTGAGATGAATTGGTTGCCCTAGTTTCCTATTGAGCAGAATGACATAGTCTACTGATATGTAACCATTTGAATTCAATGTGTAAATGCTTTTATCACTTATTTAAAAGAACAAGATCATAGAAATATAAATTCACTAAACTCCAAACCTTACAGTTTTAAATATCTGAGTTATGTATTCTGAAAATCGTCCATTCTAAGCAACTAGATTATACACCTAATTAAATTTTATATGGACTGTGACTAACTAGTGAAATTCAGTACGTGTCTTGATCTATAAGGTACTCGTCAGTTGTGTATATTTGAGTTCATGTAATAATGTTACTATTTGCAGTTGAATCTAGTGTTCTTTTTCATGAATATGCTAACGCTTTACCTATTGGGGTATTTAACTAAAGTTCTGCTGTTCTTCTTGACCACAATCGAAGCATCTCTTCAAAGTAAATAACATTAGACAAATGTTTTGTCTTCGAATAAGGCAGCTTGTCACTACAAATGCATAATACTATTGTGTCAAAACTAGGATATCCAATCTGCCTAACTATAATACCATTCGATTGATGTGCAATCGTGCACGTTTTAGAAATCATTTATTTCTGTTCAGGTTAATTTTAACGATTATCATTACATTCTGTAGTATTCAATTAGTTTTTCATTTATTTTGTCGTATTACTTAAATGCTTCTTTCATCAATCCCGCTTTTCCTATACGATCGTAATTCAGAATTGGTTTCTTGTATGAATGTTATTGCATAGTAGTAACATTTAAAGAGAAAGGCAAATATCACTGCTTCATTCACCTACTCGCTGTATTATTTCTTCCCCCCCCCTCCCACTTCCATCCATTCCACTATGTATTATCTAACACATTTTCAGTCTATTTCTAAAATACCTTTATTTTCATAAATTACTTAGTAACCTTCTAAATTAGCTTAATCTTAGTTTACTGTATTTAAAATTGTCTCTAAGGGAACCAAATAGTGGTACAAAATGAATTTTAGATGCCAAAAACAATTATAATGGTAACTAAAGTTTACTGAAAAACAAGTTATTAAAGTAAACAATTTATGTACTGTAGGTACAACATAAAATCACACCTTGAAGACAATACCTCAAATATATAAGTCAAAGTGAATTTCGCTGGAGGGAACAGCATTATACATGACTTTCCGGTAATATCATTTTGCACTTATGTCTATTCAGTTAATGTATTTCACACTACATTACACTGTATTGTGTATTTCTTGCTTAGACTTTCATGGAACTCTAGACATTCAAAGAAGAACAATACACTTGAAAACTGAAAGAAATTTCTTACCATTGTGTAACAGGTATGACTTTAAAAGTTACATTTTTTGAAGGAATAAAAAAACTTTGACCTACTCCCCATAGGCTAGATACTGGGTTGGATATTGTACATTGTTTTATGCTGTCTATGAAGTAAAATTGCCTTGGTTTACAATGTTAATTTCAAGTGAATTAGGTGAATTGTTTACAAAACCCGTCTTTGTTACTATACATGCTATTCATAGTGACAAAGATTGTTTGTGTAGTTGGCAATAGGACACATTACTTCGACCTAGTAAGTAGTAAATTCTATAAAAGAATGGCGAGACGAATTCTATGTTACTCATTTTAAAATCATTAAATAATTCCAATTGTTTACATAACAATACAAACGAAATATTAAGTATTTTGCATAGAAGTAAAGCTAAATCCCAAGTGTATCGTAATTTGATATCATAAAATGGTTTGAGTTATAGAACTAGTAAAATCCAAGAACCATTAGACAGCATAAGACTTCTCAGCAGTGTGCATTCATTACCCCACCAGGAATTCGAGTTTAAGACCTTCTGGCTTCGCTGCAATTACCCAACGCCTAGTTAGGTATAATATCGGCTCACATGTGACTACCATCTGAAGGCAATTCGTGGAGTTCCGGTGACAAGATATGACCAGTGGAGCTCAACCATCTTGGGTATGAGACAGTTACCCACCGATGATACTGAATGAGGTGGCACAAATTTATCATGGATTAACCGAGTTGGAAATATCAACCGTCGGAAACCTGCCATCTCAGTGGTTTAAATTTTAAGAGTTGACCACGGAGCCTTCAAGTCCTGAGCTCGATTCCCTGGTACGACAGTGGATGAGCACTACTTAAAGGGTCTCATGCTAGAACGAAACAATTGACCGATGGTTCCTGGTTTTCAGTGGTTGTATAATTCAGACCAACTGTGATATCAGATTAATATTGAACAATCAACACACAACACCCAATCATATTAAGTATATTTACAAAATTTATCCTTATAGGAATTTTATTTCCTAGCCTAGTTCAGTGGTTCACAAATAAATTACATATGATGTATATTCTGAAAAATAAAGGTTTCCGTAGGACATGCAAATACATACAAAGACAATATTTGTTTTGCCCTAAGACGTGACCTTTAACATAATTATTGTTGTTATTCTTATTAATGTCATTATTATTATTATTGCTTTAGAATAATAAAACAATCAAGTAAACCATTGTTAGTTGGAGGAAAAGGATATTGACGATAGAGTGAACAATAAAATAACACTTGTTATCGAGAGTAAACAATAACAGAAGAATGTTATCAAATTTCATATAAACACTATGATATTACTGAAATAAACATCATCGGTCAATGCATCATTTGAATAAGATTAGTAATAAATATTTATTAGGAAGTGATTAAAAGTAGGCGGCTTTTATAACTTGAACTGACTAGCATATTAAACTCTAGTGGCTAGAAAAATTCACTAGATACCGGTTCAATATGTAACAGAATCATGCTGAAATGCAATATTGAATAAACTCTACATGGAAATCTCAAGAAGTCACTTAAAGAGAATAAATCTTGGATTGTCTTACTTTAACTTCAAATTAACCTACGGTTAAAAAGAATTACTAAGCAAATGTGGATATCAAGAACAAGCCTCTATCTTGGAAATGGCATTGTTACTTGTTCTAAGTGTCATAAAGGAGAGATTGTATTGAATCAATTGATTTATAGCCGAGTGGTAATTGCTTGCAAATTCGACTGGTTTGATCAACCGCCTCTTCAATGAACGAATACTAGCTCGACAGTAACAGTCGCAAGCTGCGAGGCTGGGTGACATATTCTACATATTCTAACTTATTCAAACAAACAACAGGATTTCGGCAATAATGAATAACAAGTGACTAGTTCTCCATAAATTTCGTCTATTTTATGAGCGAAAGCAAATCGGCACTAAAACACAAAGTTTGAATCATTACTTCCTTCATTTTGATAATGAAATCGATTTCTTGAATGTGATTATATGAACAAAATATTCAGAAGACATACTGTATGGGTACCATATCAGTAACTTCTTGTTTACTCTATTTATTGCTAGCTTCTAAACTAATCAATCGGTATATCTTAAAAGTGTACTTAAAATGAAACTTCCATTTCCGCACAATGACACTCAACTACAAAAGTTAGTTATTTGAATATTCCATTAGTCTTAATGGGAATTAGAAAAATAGGGAACACTGGAGAGCTTTACCGTGACTAAAGCTATAAACATCGATCGTTGAATGTACGCTGGTTCAGTGGTCTAAGTTTTAAGCATTATCAGCGTAACTTAAAGCTCCTCTTTTGATTTCCTGGAGGGGAGGGGCTGTCTTAAATCCTCACTTCTGAGGAGTTTCCCACTATAACAAGACAGTTGTCCAATGCTTCCTGATTTTGAAATTTTATTTTTCAATTTAATGTAATTATCTGCATCATATTTACTCAAGAATCCCTACAATAGCAAATTAATAAATAATTTTTCATCATAAATTGTAAACAATAAATGAGTAGATTACATGTAATTTATTAGGATGGCTTCGCTTTTGTCTAATTTTTACAGGCTATTTGATTGACCAAACTCTTAATTGTTTATTCAGTGTGTTACAGTCCAGAACCTTCTGGACTTAATCCCTAATTACCTACCTTCATATTACGTAATCTTCAAAAGAGGATCAACCATAATTACCCCCTCCCACCCATTCTGTAATCAGTTGGTTTTATTCCATGCAATTGATGATAACTGTTTTCTCGTTTTTACTAATGATTCACTAAAACACTTAATTACTGAATTAAAAATACTTATCGCTGATCAAGCTGTTTAGAGTCAGTCAATAGCAAAACTGATACTTAGAATCAACAAAATAAAGTCATGGACACCTTGTAACTTTTGAGCATGTTGTCTCATTAGAATGACAATTTTTTTTTAATAATAATAGCTTTATTCAGTAGTATGTTTAGTGTAACATGAATTTCCAGCATATAGTATCTCATCAAGTTACTCTTTTTCCATGTACACATCTGACATATATATATATATATGCCAATAAAAATATAATAGAAGCAATATGCGTTTATGTATAAAATATTCAGACAACAGTAACACAAGAAACAGGTGTCTTTGCATTACGTAATAACCCGTATTTTAAGAGTACAGATTTCTAATTAGATTGGCTTTTACAAAGTTTTCATTACGTAGAACATGTGATAATGGAGCTTGAATTTTAATGTGGCAGTGTCATGTTCTGCCAGAAAACATACAAGGTAAAAGATGTGAATGAAGGGGGTGGTTTATATCAGTTAGAATAGTACTAGATAGCTGTCTGGAGGATTTCAAAGGTATATCTACAATCGTGTTGGTAATTACATCATAGTTCTCAACACACACTTTACTAACAGCTTTCAGTACTCTACGCAACATAACAAAATCTGTCCTCAAAACTCCAGGAAAAAATAATGGGGAACAATTTGAAATAATCGATAATATACAGGAACTGATAAATTGTAATAACCAGTGCTTAGTAATACCAAAACTACGTAATCACTTCACATATATTGAACGAAAGCCCTCCATAATATTAGCAAAACATGCGAATACTAAGATTGATTAGAAGTTACACCAAGATAATTAACATTCGATGTAATAATTAATATAATGAATCACTAAACTGAAACGAAATATGTTCAAAAATCAGGAAATATCTGCCCAGGTCAAAAGGTCAGTAGGGAGGGGGAAATCGAGTAGTGATGGTCTCAAGAGGTAAAATTATTTTTAATTTAGAGTAAAGATGAAAATAGGGATTGAACAAAGTTTTCGGGTACATTATTCTGACTTTAGTAGGCTTACAGACAAAAAAGTAGTAGTAGTAGTAGTAGTAGTAGTAGTAGTAGTAGTAGTAGTAGTAGTAGTAGTAGTAGTAGTAGTAGTAGTAGTAGTAGTAGTAGTAGTAGTAGTAGTAGTAGTAGTAGTAGTAGTAGTAAATGCCTACATATTGTGCTGTATTCTAAAATGAAGGTGTTACATCAAATTTTACGAAAGAATTTGAAGTCAAAATTAAAAGGCATCAAAAACTTTCAGATATAGAATTCAAGCTGTGTAGTATCATTAAATGTTGTAAGGTGTATATTACGTATTTAACAACAAAAGCCAATACTTTAGAAATCAAGAATTAAACAATGCAACAGAAGTTAATTGATACCAATAAAAAAATATTACAAAAACATAGTGAAGTTATAGGTAAAATTAGAAAGAAGCCGACGGCAGGAGAGGGTCGGTCTAATCCGACGTTAAAATTAGTGATTAAATATAGTTCTTATGCACATAGAACTTAAAAATTGAAATTATAAACTGATGAATCCATCAGAAAGGTGTTCTTAATGTTTCAATTCTTATGCCACTTTCCTTTATTTTATGGATGATTATTTTGTCTTGATGTCTGCTGTTCAAATGAAACATACTTCTGACCACAAACGTAAAATAATTCTAACTATAAGTCATATCCTACCCCTATATTGGTCCGTGAGGTGTTAACTTAGAATAGCCAATAGACCATCTCGTTTTAATAGGTTTCTAATTCCAGTAAACACCGCAACGAATTATCACAACGCCTCCTAATTTTCAGCGTCTTAGAACAGCCATTTGATCGGCACAATCACAGACAAATGTCTCGTGCAATAATCTCACATCCACCAAAAATGTAGAGCACTCCACAGTTCTTTTAAAGTAAAACTTACTATAGTAACAACATCATTTGCATCGACATACTTCCTTTATAAAACTATGGGCAGCGACCCTGAAGCTAATAACTCGTCTGTGATTGGCCAGTGCTTTGACGTTCATTCGCTGGAACTATAGGTCATGTTAGTCGAAATTCAATGGAACTCTTCGTCTAACCATCTCTCTCAACTTTGCACACTCAGATCGATATAATGCCTTTAATTCATTGCATTCATTCGATGTAAAACATTTTTTAGTACTTATTAAAAAGATACTCCAAATTTCTCTCATCAGTAGAAGATAAGTAAAGTAAATGTAAAAATATTATCAACACATTTCTATTTAATAATTTTCCCATAAATATCATTAAAAATACATGAAAGAAAAAAATATATTAGTGAATAATAATTGATTTAATGAAATATCATAAGTCAGTACGATTGTCCTACGTTGCCGATCTGATAAGACAGTGGATACCTAAACAGCATGAAATTCAAGTATTCCACAAAACAACCAATACTCTTAAAGGCGTTTTATTTAAGACAATATTTACAAGGATCCCCTTCATCTTTACATACATATATGTCTACAGTCGTATTTGTTACCTTACATACTATGGAGTCAACTCTAGAAATCTTGACTTGTGGCAAGCAACATGTAAACTATACGAAACGACGTCATATATAGACGATCACACTAAGTGAATAGGTGGCACGCAGATTACGTTGTTTCTACCACTTATGAAGGTTAAACATTTTGATGCTCACGATATTAGTTTATGCATTCTTCAGACCAAACTTAAGTAAGGCTGCACTTGGTTATGAGCTACTTGTAGTTTGGTTGCAACAACGCGAGACCAACAAGTACGAAATAGTTGATTTAAAATTTTACATCAACTGAACCATAGAAACTATGTAAGTAATTGACAGATAGCATATAAATTATATCAAGTAGATTGACTGCAACCAGTTTGCTAGCATGAAAAATTCTTTATAATGTATCATTAGTATGTGTATATATTTATTAACTTCAGTGTACAGTTTATTGGTTACTTCCTGTACAATTTATTGGAGTGTAACTACCTCAAGACGACTTTCAAGAACCTCGAATAAATCACTTACATACCTTTGAAAACCAGAAACATATCCTATCAAAAACAGGTTGCGAATAGAAGAGATGGCTCAACGGGCAGATATTAAGAATGATAACTTTCTTAGTAGTTTATATCTGAAAAGCTATAGTAACTGGGTTGAATGATTAAATAACAGTATTGACTATACAACATTTAGCTACAAAGAAGATCATTTTAACCGGCTTCACTAATCTTTCACATACAACATTGACAGCAGCTTCTCTATTGAACTGTAATTTTAAAAAAATAGTAGTTTACTCCAACTAGTCCATATCTCAGAATTCTTGTTCCTTGCATACACTTGTTTCTTCAAAAATCTTTTCACATCACAATTATATTTAATAACATTTAATAACATTTTTATGTTGTTCGTCAAATGTTTTTTGGTGCAACAGAAATGAATTACCTTGTCGACTGACATAACAGAATGAGGTCAAATATGAACTTTCGTTATACTTTTATTACACTTACAACGAATATCAATACTCAATTACATTTTGTTGATTCTACTTACATACGTTTCTAATAATTCATCTCATTCTATTGCCTAAGGGACTGATAATGATAATCTTCTAGTATTTCAATTATGTTTATAAACCACTATAATGACTGTACAAACAGTAACCTAAATATTTTTTTTATTTTCATAGTATAGATTATCATTATTATCTACTTTAAATTTAACTCTATAAACGTTGTATCTGAATGCCTTGATAGAGTTGTGCTTATTGTTATTATGACACCTACCTGATAAATAATGATAGATGGAATTTCTGTTAGAAAGTAAAACATGATTTGCTAAGTTTTTTCTAGCATGTTATCAAGGTCATTTGAAACAAAGTGAATTTTTTTTTACATTTCATTTAGTAACTAGGCCAGGTAATAAGACTCGAAAAATTATCATTCTGTTATCGAGTATTCGATCCAAGCAGATTTTCTCAAAATAACCATTATAACATATGGTTTCAAGATATGCGCAGAATATTGTTATTTTTAAATGTGAAGACGGTTCCGTTGTATGGAGCTGAAATTTGGTGAACTAGGGAAAGCATCATCCAAAAAGTACAAGTATTAATAAGCAACTGTCTGTGTAAGATACTCCGAATCCGTTGGCCAGATACCATCAACAACAACCTTCAGTGTTGAAGAACACATCAACCCGAATCCAGCTGAGGAAGAAATTAGGAAAAGACACTGGAGGTGCCCAGGACACATACTGAGAAAATCATCAAACTTTGTCACAAAGCAAGCATTAACATGGAATCCAGAAGTTGAAAGGAAAAGAGGAAGATCCAAGAACACATTGCGTCAGGAAATGGTGACAGATATGAAGATAATGCACAGTAATTGAGAAGAGCTAAAAAGGCTAGCCCGAAACGGAGTTGGTTGAAGAATGCTGGTCTGTGGGTTATGCTCCACATAGGATAACAGGCATTGATTGATTGATTTGAAAATGTGAATTTTCTTAAGGATTTAGAATTATCAACTGAATGTTCACCTGTCGAAATGTTGATGTTTAAAATATTTAGGTTAATAACTATCTCGAATACGTAGTTCCTACATTTTTATCACGAGTTTAGTTGAAGATTGTCCAGTTGAGAGCACTCACATTTTCCAAATGTCAGCTATAATACACAAGAACAAATTTTATGACTATTCACATAGAACAAGATAAAACAGTGAAGTTTATCTGTCGTCGACCAAAAATTAACCACCTTTAACCGAAAAGCCTAATACTCTGGCAACAGCAAGCTACGAAACTTTCTTCAGAAGGAGCTTACGGTTTGTCATGACAATGCTAAATTGGATTAGTAGTCGACTAAGAAAAGTCAGTAAAGAAAGCACTCTAATAAAAGAAACTTCCGTTGTTTGGGTTTTATGTCTAAAATATTCTATAGAGAGATAAATCATCACTGTTATTGATGCTTGGGTACTGTTTTGGAAGTAAATAATAATAAGGCGATGTGACGAACGAAATCCGACATGTTACCAAGTTAAATAATGCAACTGTTCACATTGATATTTTTTACTTTACTAGGGATAAACCATCAAGTATGTCGATTAAATGAAAGTAGTATATAGCAGAAAAGTAATGATCATTTATTCCTGCAGCAAAAATCGATCAACAGTGAGCTTATCTATTCAATTAGGATCCATTTGATCTAAAAATGTATTCGTTTTCACGAAATGAGTACATTTAAACGAATACAGGTCAGAACGATACCAGTAAACAAATTTACTTTGTTGCAATGTTTATGAATGTAATGTACATTTTTTAAAGATTCAGTGCATGCAACTTATCATGTTTAAATTACAATGAGGAACAAGTATGTAAAGCTGATAGAGCATAAATTTTAATTTAGTCAAATAAATTACATTCAACAGTCGACTCACAATTAATCATTGTGGAAATATATGTGTTTCTATTGTTTTTCATGATAATCTATCAAGTATCATTGAATACCATGAGGTCACTAACATACCTTATTATATCAATGATCTTATCACCAAATTATACAGTAGGTGGGAGTTGTAGAGATTGTTGGATTTTGCTTAATGATATCATTTCAAAATTTAACAATCTCCAAAACACCAAATACAAATAAATTTCAGTTCACTTGTGACTAAATTTAGGTGGTAATTCTTGGTGTTCTAGTGAGAAGACGTGACTAATGAAATTCAGCCATTCCAGGTATGAATCAGTTACCCACAAACGGCAATGAATGAGACTGCTCAAATATATCATGAATTAACTTAGTTAGAAATATCAGCCATTGGAAGACGGCCAACTGAGTAGACTAATAATTAAGTGTTCGCCACGAAATCTACAGATTTTAGGCTTCATTACCTGGTATAGTAAAAGATAAGTACTGCTATAGAGTTCCATGATAGAAGAAAACAACTGTCCGGTCGTTCCTAGTTTGCGATGGTTGTCTAACTCAAACTGATTTGTTTAACTGAATTAAGATTATATAGTAGCCAACTGATATCGATAACTAAAAATACCATTCATTTAGATATGAAGTTTGAATGATTAAAATAAACACACTGGTTCTTACCAGCAGCAACTACTAATACTTGTTAACCATATGGAATTAAGTAGCCCATGACGTCCTACTCCCCACTACTTACCATCTATTCGTTTACCTGAAATCACAATAGATAACATAGCTGCAAACTTGTTTAAACCATCAATCAATCTTGTTAAGTAAAACACTTGACAGTATATAATAGTGATGAATCGAAACTTGTTGCTTTGAGTATGCTGTCAAACTATCTCTTTCTTAAATCCTCATCGGAATTTATATGAATCTACAGTGTCATCTTAAGTCAGTTAAACAAATTGTTTTTCATCTCCTTTAATACAATTTCACTATGACTGACAGCATTAATTATGTAGTCATATGGTTACTTCATTCAACTAATAACCATAAAAGGCCATTTATACACAAATTATGATTATCTTTAGTACTTCTCTTTTTACCCCATACAGAACAACACGTGATTAACTAAAAGTAAACGAAACCTTCGAAGGGGAGATTTGTTTCATTTACATTAGTATAACAATAATAGTAAAAGGAAATGAAGGATATTGGTGTGACATATCTTTGTGTTGCTCGGTAAAGAAGTCAATTATGCCATTTTCATGATTATGACAATAAAGTGTATTAATGTAAAAGTCAAAATCGAATTCGCAAATGCCCATTTCATATTTTTTACTGATCTAATCAGACGGGAAATAATTTATGTCAGCTAATCATCAGCTGTCTTAGAGAAACTGCCCGCAATTACTACCGTTAATTGTCTGCTTTTATCTATTGGAGCTCAGTTCCTAAACGTGTAATGTCATCTTATGCCCTGAGTAATCAAAAATTCAATTAATATACTAACAATTTTTCATCACATCTAGAGATTTACTACACCCTCCCTCTTAAGTTATCAGTGTAACTTTTGATTATCGGTTCATTTGACAAGATATTGCATTTGAATTATTAATAGTTTGCATATCAACAAGAAGAGTTTGTAAACTATGTATTATTTACAAGAGCTAATTGATATAGGTGTATGTACAATGAGGAGCTATTTAAAACTATAATATAGTAATCCACAGGAGAATTGTACGTTTAATTTAAAGCAACTGAGTTATTGTACGCCATAAAATCAGAGATTAATTGTCTACAAATTACACGGAATATTTAATTTAAAGTAATAAACATAGAAATCCAAAACGGTGTAACATACAAATGGTTTACGACAAAAAACGTAAATTCAAATAAATGAGATTATTTGGATTCAATGCTTTAAATTAACGAGGGTTCGGCAACTATTTAAAATAACGACGTAGTAAATAGCTGTCTCGCATTAGTGTGGGACTTCACAGAGAAGCATTTTCAAAACCACACCATAAATTCGAGCCCAAAATATTCAGGTTTCGCCGTGAAGGGTAAATCATTACCCCGTTAAACTGGCCGATATCAGACGGTATTTATCGCTAACGTCAATCAATTCGTGATATATTGTGCGACCTAATGGATTGATATCTATGGCAATCACCCAACAATCAACATGCTTACACTCTTTTGGTCACTTCTCATTAATATTTCCGGAATTTCCGCTAAAAGTTGATCACTTGTGAGCTGATATTTACAAATATATTATTCACCTGCAACTAACAGGTAGTTGAAATTACTCTGACACTATAACGTGGCTTACTGGATAAAACACGCTAAAAATAAACAAGTAAGTTATTATGATTGTATCTCAAAGAGCATTCAATTGTTGCCGTTTTCATAGTTTCATTCATTTTTACTGAGATTTGGAAAATGAAGGATTAGGAACAACTGCAAAACTTTACATAAACGCCATACAAATGACACGTTGAGCAACAAACGTTAGGATATTGTAGTTTTTATTATATACGTATCAAAGCCTACCTGAATTCAACCATGGAAATTGAGGTATGACAAAAATCAATTACGTACAAAATAAATGGTAACCATATATTTAATTTTACATCGGTATTAAATTTAATCGACATTGAAACAATATCCAAAAAGGCTTGAGCGATACTATTTGCCATTAAAATTCTCACTTCCGTCCTATTATGTAACAGACTACAATCTACTACGCACTGGTAATCATTTACCGGTATAGTCGGGGAAAAAGAAGTAACAAACAGTACTATGCCAGTATATTCGGGAAACAGCAAACATCGGTTGGAGACCACTTCCCGATTAACCTGTCTAAAGAAGCAGGATTACGGTTACTATACATAACTAAACTGTCTAAATTAGCTTCAGAAAACCTAAGTTATGTTTTCAGAAGAGGTATGTTTATCTTCTAGGTCTACGATGAGCTTAAATTTTGCAACCATTGCATAAGTTGACTATTGTAAACTCTCCGTCTACAAATCTCTTTTTTATTTGTCTCAAAGCCGTATCATTCTAATCCATTCATCATTTCAATTTCTTACCGTTATTATCACCTGGACAGCATCTCATTCAATTTACTTGAATTTGTTATCATAATGGCCCAAACAACAATTCTCATATAGCATACTAAATATCTACATTATTTCATTATTTTTTTATCTCAACCAACTGAACACACCTATTCACTTATCACATCATTGTATTCACATGATTTGGTTTATTTGTTATATTATTGAAGGAAACTCAATGCCTTAAAATAATGATTTTCCTACCCCTCCTTTAAAATGATTTTCCAAACATATAACCAAACAATTTTGAATATTTTTGAGCGGATTAAGACGGTTATTTTTGTGAGGATTGGTACTTTTATTTGATTGACAATGTCACAGATTGATGTTGACAGGGTACCATCGAAAATTAAAGAGCACTGGACACAAATTGATGAAAGTGGGAATTCTACTAATGGATGCCAACCCAGTGACGTAGACGGTTAGGTGTTTGCTAACCTGAAGCCCATGGGACAAAATCTGGAATGCTCACTATTGAGGAGTTCCACACTAGAACCATACGGCTGTCCAGTGCTCCCTAGTGTTTTTAAATGATAAACAATTTTCATCATACAACATTATCTAACCATCTAATTAATCCAATCTCCCTTTATGCGTCTTATTTTAGGTGGTATAATGAAATCATAAATTTATGACAGTTAACATGTAATGATGAGAACAAGTGTTTGTATCAATATTTCTTATTTCTCAATAGATTTTTCATTAATTTAAATAGTTATTATCCCTATGACATTGAAATGACATAATGAGACGGATATTTTGTTGTCAGGAGACAATTTTTGTTGTTGTTGACATAACAAAATTTTATTCTGAATTACAATTTTTTTTCTTGTCATTGTAAATTATTTTCAAAATAATAAAACAAAAACAGTGAAAAAAAAATTGGAAAAACACTCAAAAAAAATAAAACAAACATTTATCTACATCATTATGACCTGGAATAACCTTCTACACAATTAGTGTTCTCCTAACTGAAATGAAATAATAAAATGAAGCAAAGAATCTAAAAAAACAACAACAACAAATAAACAAACATTGAAATAAATTTGATTCGTGTATATCTTAACAATAAACAAATGAAGAGGAAATGTCATTGTTATCTTTAAGGTCGTCTGTGAAAAAGACCATATAATTCTAATTATGAATAACAATAGTTTCAAATTTGTAGGTTCTTAATGCTTGGAAAAGTTGAAGAGTATTCTACCCGAATTAAATATTATTTATTGTTAATTACGTAAATAATAGTCAACCAAAGTTAGATTGTAGTTGCTAAGTATAATCCATGATGTGTGTTTTTCGACACATTTTAGTGGATATTAGTTGGATTTATAGATGTCATAATGAACAATATGATAAAATGTGAATTCTTGATATGAGTCCACTTTGTAGTAAGAATCAATGTACTGTGTATGCACATATAGGAACAGTAGGTGATCAGCTACACTCTTCCCTATCGCAAAGCTACATACTCATACACTTTAGAACTTTCCTTAACTTGGATGAATGTAGATAGTGTTGATAAATCTGCCCATTACATTGCAAAGCTATCGTATGCTGCATATTGGATTTATATTAATACGATCTTAATTACAACTACATAAACAGTAACAGTTTATTTTTTTCCTCTTGTATTATAGTATATAATAACTTATAGCAGCTTGTTTTCAATACTAACCGATTCACTATGAAATAAATAAACAAAGCTATGATATCCTGCTTGTCGTTATGTTGACGGTGACATTACAATTAGGTGAACAAATACTGTGATCACTTTTAGTCTTTAAAGTTTAACTTATTCCATTATTGTTTTAATCTATTTTGAATTTTGCTAGTTGGCATCGAACACAAATGGTTTCATGTTATGATATGGAACCTAAAATGAATCTTAATTTACAGCGTTCTTACTACTTCTAAATATAATGTGCTCTGTTGTCGTGAATAAATACACTATATAGTTGTCAAATCGATAGAATCAACAAGTATGTCACCGACAATTTGTTTTATTAAAACTAATATTTGTTTCATCCTAGAAAACAACTGGATGTCGGTCTTGCATTGCTAGTGACGTGTTAGGCTTCAGTTTATATAGGAAGGGAACGGTTGTGTGAAATATACGGATACTGAAATGATCGTCATCGAGTGACAACTACTCACAAATCTGAGTGATCGATTCAGCGCCCTTTCCTTTAATAAAGTGATATCGAAAGACAGAATAAGTTGTCAATAAATATGAATTGTCTTTCATAACAAAATAATACACTTTTATACAAAATATATGACACATAATAAACAGGGTTAAATTTAACAAAAATCATCAATCATAACTAAATACCTGTTCCGTAGGTCATTCATGAATTGTTGGAATTGAATTAAGGTCATAGTGCCGATTGGTACTAAGTTTAATTGATTGAATTTATCACAAAGTAATGTTGGCTGAGTATCATTGAAAACCACAAAGCACTGAACAGCTGTTTAGTTTTAGTGTGGTACTCCTCATCAATGAGTACCCCAGATTCCGCCCCAGGGACTTTAGGTTAGCAAACACCTAACCCTCTGCACCACTGGGTTGAAGTCCAATGAAAGAATTCTCACTTCCGTCAATAATCATATCACGATCGTCCATTAGCTGGTAACTGTCTTACTCCCGAACTGAACTCTATCAGTTGCAACTTGTCACAAGGGCTTCAGAAGCATCCTGAAGTTAGTTAGTGGTGAGCTGATTATTGCGATTAAATCTAGGGAATATAATGCTGAGGAGTTACATACTAAAACGAAGTAACTGTCAAGTCCGTCCTCCTGGTTTTTAATGGTATCCTGGTAACATCAATCTGTGATGAATTCAATCAACTAAAATTATTGAAATTGCTTAAAAATTCCACCTTCATTATATAAATTCACAGTGGACCCATCAGTTTAGGACAGGACAATGTAATCAATACTTTTGAAAGCTATTACATAACATTCAATTCGATTAACAGATTGCTTTAATAAAATCAAATTTTTTTATTTACCATTTTCTCAGATGATTTAAATTAACTTCCTTAGGCGAGTTAATGTATTCACTACCATTGTTCTATTTTTTACTGTTATATAATGTAAAAATGATAATTCTATATTTTTTAGTGTATTTTAATATTACTAAACTTAAATTACGAATGAGGGGTTATGGAAATAGTTTACTGTCAATCCTGATATCACGAATTGATCTGAATCAGACAACCATTGATCACCTGGAATCATTGAACAGCTGCCTCGTTCTAGTTTGGGACTCTTCAGCGGTACGCACGCACGATACCATGGGAGGTCGAATCCAGGACTCTCTGGCTCCGCGGCTAACGCTTTACTATTGGACCACCGAGTCGGCTCCTAACGGTTGATATTTCTAATTCAGTCAGTTCGTGACACGTTTGCGCTACCCCATCCATGTCATCGGTAGGTAACTGCCTCACACTCGACACGGTCGGACTCCACCAGTCACGTCTTCACACTAGAGTTCCAGGAATTACCTCCAGGGGCTAGTCATTAGTGAGCTGGTATTAATTACAACTGGGAAGGGGATGTGTAGATAGTTAACTGTCAATCCTGTAAAGCGTTCACTGCGGAGCCAGAGGGTCCTGGGTTCGACTCCCAATGGGGTCGTGAATAGGCCCTTCTGAAGAGTACCATACTAAAAGGAAGCAGCTGTCCAATGATTCCAGTTGATTATTGGTTATCTGATTCAGATCAATTCATGATTTCAGGATTGACAGTAAACTTAAATTATTGTTTTCTGTTATAAATAACATATAATCTACTTGCTTTTTTGTGAAATTGATTTCTCTCCATTTTCTTATTTTCTAAATAAACAAACACATAAAAAACTATTTCCAAGAAAAAAAATTTTGATAATAAAATTTACAAAAAAAGAAGGTAGAAATGTAAGTAGAATTGATTTTCTCTATCACTTTGTCCACTTCTTTTATTCAAGGCAAATAAATTATGCTTGGTGTATGTGTGTGTGTGTACTTTAGTCAACAATTTTGCGAAATGAAATTTTCTTTCTGAAAAGAACCTTTTTAAGAAAAAAAAAGAAACAAGATGGGTTGTTTGATTTCTTCTTTTTTTGGCATTCTCAAACAGTTTTCTTTTTTTCAACATTGATAGATACTGAAAATATTCACATTCAAGTAATAAAACAGTTTCAATTGTAAACATTCTTAGACATTAATTTATTTTGAATGTAGATAGAAAAGGTTATCTTTATGCAGAAGGATTGATCGTGTATATGATAGTATTCTCTATAATTAAGTGTTGTGTAGAATGTGAAATCCAAATTTGATATCATGAATTCACCTGGATTAGATGATCACTGAAAACTACAAAGCAGTGAACAGATGTTTCGTCATAGTATAGAACTTTTTTAGTACAATACATTCATTACTTAATTAGAGAATCGAACTCAAGAGCTAGACCATGTTGAGGATAATGCACTTACCCATAAAAACGATGGATAAGGTTGTGAAATATAACGTGAATTAACTTAAGTTTAAAATACCAATTGTCTGATAATTAAGTATTCAAGATGAAAACTGAAGAACTTAGACCCTAATTCATGATGGGGTTAAAGATAATCACTCCTGTAGTGTTTCATACTAAGACGTGATAACTGTCGAATGCTTCTTGGTTTTCAGTGCTTGTCATACTCGCATCAATGTGTGATATTAAATTCAATAACATTACTTATCAATAGTCAGACTAATGGCTCACCTAACATTTCTTACAATCTAAAGTTCTAGGACATTCTATCATAACAATAAATTGTTATACCATATACATAAAGATAAAGCATAGAAAACTATTGGTGAAATACATTGAATTCAACATATTACGTTGCGTTAAAATAAAATTTTCATCGGATAACATAAAATTCTCCAAATAGCAAAGTTGTTAAGAAGTTAAGTTTACTGACTGTCAAAATGTGTTATGATTATAATTTACTATGAAACCAAGTGTTTATGTACATGTCGCATTCAACATCACACTTATATGACGTTTCGCTTATTCACAGAGTTTTATGTGAATGTAAAAGAGAGTGCAAAATGAAACAAATTTTCTATGTCATACCAATTGATTCGATATGTTTCATTTTAACTTATTTTTATGCCTATCACTATTGTAAGAAGTTTTTCATTTTCCATCACAACTGTTAGGTATTCATAGTAGCACTATGAATGTTTACTTTGGTCTTACATTATTCGCGACAAAGTCAAACCTACCTATAAAATTACCAATCTATGTAATTACATTTTCTTAAGTCACCCTCATATATTATTATCCTTAATTTGATCATGATTACTTCTAATTTCTAAAATTAAACCACATTGAAGTTAAGATCTGACTGTGCACTTATCATAGAGTATAAAGCCTTGCAATTATTATGATCGAATATATCAAGCATTGATAAATAATATCAACTTTTGTTATTTCGTCTACTGTTAACATAATAATTAGTACGTTTTTCGTGTTTGATTACGTCATAACTCCCCCCCCTTCCATACCTCTACCACTTGTTCCGTCCACCTAGAAATTGTGCTTGTCATTGTGATTATTATTCATTAATGACTATGACATGATAGATAAATTCATTACAGTTATAAAATATGCTACCTATTTATACGACTTTGTGAGTATTTGGAGCAATGTAGTGCAATCGAAATGAAATGTATATGCTTCAACTCACAAAATGCCTACTGTTCTTGCTATGCAAAAATACATTTCATGATAATTCTAGAGATAACAGTCTAAATAGACCATTACTAAGCTGTTTGCAAACATCATGTTTTGCTTAAATGGCACTCAAGAGTAATAGTGGAAGGCTCGTGTAAAATAAGCCAATGTTGTCTAAGCTGCCTTATGTGTAGCAGCCAGTTTATACGAGATCAAGTTGAAATCTCTTTGTGAATTTAATTACTTAAAATGTCCTTTTCCAGAGTCTACTCTGTAAAGATTTCTCAATTGTATTCGTTTGTGATAACATTAAGTACTCCTTTAAAAAGATTATATGACCAGAGTTGATTACATGTCTGGGAATTATGTTCATCTTTATCCAACCGTATCAAAGAATGGTATATTTGTCGAGAATACACTTTTCAGAACAATATTTTTTGTATAAAAAATATAGGACAATTTTACTCGTAAATAACAGTCAGTAGTGAAGCTTACTATCAGTCTCCATAAACATCTCAATCCAGTTGCACTAATCAGCTCAGGATGAGCTTGAAGCTCGAGTGAGATACCGTGATTGGTGGAGTACAAACTTGTCGGGAGTGAGACAGTTATCAACGATGACAATGGATGACCGTGGCGCGATATATATCACAAACTGTGAATCCTACTATTGGATGCTAGGCCCAGTGGTGCAGAAAGTCAACTGTTGGCCATTCTGAAGTTCCTGGAGGGGATCTAGGGTGCCCAATTCTGAGGAGTTCCATGCTGAAACGAGACAGTTGTCTAGTACTAACTGGTTTTTAATGGTACTTGGCCAGCACTAATCTGTGATAAATTCAGTCAATTAATTAGATTTACTGTTTGCAATTTACATATATTTGCATGAATTGGGAGCTAAAATTTACTGATGATTAATTAATTTGTCAAGTACTAAGAGATGTTATTTACTTTCAAACAACATCTGCTCTACATTAAAAACCAATTCACACTAGATTATACCCTGGTCATGTTATTGTGATATCTTGAAATGTAGAGCGAATCACAACACACGGAAAAACATTAGCCTCGATAGAACAAATCAGGGTGATCACATATCTGCTCTGTGATTCGCTGGCCCCCCAAACCGGAACGAAGTAAACAGGATAATTGAGCCAATCACCAGACAGTCAGATTATATTTTACTCATACATTTATTTTACATACAAAACCTAACCATGCAGCGGACTAATAGTGATGACAGAATCTATGTAAACTGGTGACAATAATAACTCAAAACTGGAGTTACAGATACCTAGTTAATTGATTATCGTTCCTAAATGATAGATGTTATGTTACAGTTCTTGAGTCCAGTGAGAGGTTACGATAATTGTAACATGACAATTGTAAAAATGAAATTATCGATTTACAAATACTCAAAATAAGTGAAATAGTCTTCTGAAAAACGGTTCAGAAATATAGTTAATTATTTTAAGTTGCCCGGTATGCCTTTAATACTTTTTGTTTGGGATGAATAGTTTAAAGTCGTTCTCAGTGCACTATGTATTGTTCTGGAGACTAATTTGTCCTTTTATATACTATTCTTAATGCAACAGTCATGCAGAGTTAGTTATTGTGACCTCATTATAAACGGCCACTTAAATACTCTATCGATTTACAAAACCAAAAATAGATTAGCTATCTCTGTTAGTTAACATACCTCAGCAGATAGGTCGTTGAAATTTCATCCACTTGTTATCTTTCGAAATACCTATTTTCGTGACTTGTAGAGAAGACAGTGAATGATCAAACTTGCAGGTAGCTGGAATACAATGCTTGTATCTTCTTACTATCCTGATTGTGTATAAACTTTATTTAGAACTCACTTTTACACTTATTGTGTACTTAAAATAATTTTCGGTTAGTTTCTAACGAAAAAACTACTTTTTTTCTCCTCAAATTGAAATTACTTTTGAAAGTAGTTCATAGGTATTAATTAATTTTTTTTCTTGAGTAGATTTTTGGTTTCTCCATTTTGTTATATTAGTAGAATCCTCCAGTATCCATTCCAATAACAAAAGGATTTTCATTTTTATTAAAAGAATTAGTAACTACTTAGGTAACTAAATAAGGTAGTTAAGAAGGTAGATAAAGAATGAAACTAAAAATTAAACCATAATTTCCCTCCTTTTTAATTCAGAAGAACAACAATAAACTACATCATTTATAATAATAATCATAAGCATACACTAAAATAGATAATTACAAGTAGGTAAACTGTTTAATGAATAGGCTAATAAATGTTCTTTAACAGAATACACTAATAAGAGAGAAACTGGTTGTAATAAGTCAAAATGAGAGAAGCAATTGTATTATGTATAAACGAAAATGAGTTGAATAAATTACATTAATAATTAACGAAACAGAGAATAATGTTGTAATAGGCACCAATTTTTACCATACGGTATTTTCAACTTATTCCAGAAACTGAAAGATTATTATTTAAGTTGGATTGTAACTAGCAAGTGGAATCCAGGACGTGCATTTCGTCTTATTTGGAACTTGTCAGCTGGATGTACTTGCATCCCAGTGTTGATGTTTACACTGGAACTGAACTCAGTTCCAATTCAACTTAAACAATTGTTTCAATCTGTAACTATATAGAGGTGATCTGCTCAGGATGTGCATATAGTAATAGAAACTTATCAGTTTCAGTCCTTGACAAATCAACGAGATGATCCAAATACATCCTAATTACTGAAAGATTATTCTGAAAAACCAAATTAAGTTATGTTATGTAATTAAATCAGCCTTCGCCAAATAAGAGATATTGTTTTTTGAGCACAGATTGTCCCTGGACAAGATACATACTTCATCCTACTTATGACTAGTCAAGTAGATATACTTGTATCCTGATGTTGATATCCAAATTAGGAACCGAAATCAGCGCCTGTTACTTCAAATGTCAACAAATCATCTATGGGTAATCTTTTGAGTCCAGTGTAGAGTGTTTAAAATTATGTGAAAAGGATTGTATTTTCTTGTTAATGATATTTAGCGCAACATTTGAACTGTCACGATTGACATACGCACATGCTGAGCGGATTACTTCACAAATGTTTGTATATTTACATCATGGTAAATAGGTGAACTGTTGTAAATTTAATAAAATTAAATTCTACTATTAACCATAATTCGGACATTTTAATCTTTTTGTCTTAAAGGCAATTACCAAGCAACTTACTAAGGTTGTTCTAATACGAATTCAGACTGAAAAACTAAAGTCATTAAAATCTTCTTCATAAAAAAGTGAATCCAATTTCTGATTTGTTTATTTATTACAAAACTATACAAACAAAATGAGTAGTTTACTCAGCAATTCAAATATTGTTCCTTCAGGCAATTTCTTGAAAATTCTTTATTTCCTAGTGACAGTAATACCGATTGGACTATATGTAATCCTGCCATCCACAAACGGTTTTGATTCTTTATTCCAATTAAGGTACATTATGGTGACTAGTTGAGATAATTGTTCATTTCAGCCAGTATAATGATGATTGACAGATCGGCTGGAAATGAAACTAATAAAAACAAATAAATGGAAACAGAACCCATGGAAAAATTCAATATGTAAGTTTTCGATACAACTAAATAAATGATAATTACAACTATAAAGAAAGTTCAACTTTAAAATTTCTTTACAAACTATAGATTAGATAGTTTCATCAAAATCCTTTCTGAAAAGTAGCTGCAAATTCATAAAATGACTGAATTTAGGAAGTTAAACTCTTATATGAATAGAATATATTTGTTAATAATCTCAGTGGATAAAATTAATGAAAATTCCAACGTTTCGCTCGGCAAACTGGTCCGAGCTTCTTCAGGGAAATAACCAAAATCAAAAATTATCGAATATAAATGTAAATACAAATATAAATGTTTTACATTTATATTCGATAATTTTTGATTTTGGTTATTTCCCTGAAGAAGCTCGGACCAGTTTGCCGAGCGAAACGTTGGAATTTTCATTAATTTTATCCACTGAGATTATTAACAAATATATTCTATTCATATGTCTTACATACACTCGGCGCCCAAGTTTTGTAAATATTTTCGTTCATTTTTGGACGAAGATACATATAAAAGTTAAACTCTTAGTTTCTAACTCACTAGTTTATATGTGTTCTCCTGATGACAAACTGTAACGAGTATATTTGACCACTACAC
This sequence comes from Schistosoma japonicum, assembly GCA_025215515.1. Classification (NCBI taxonomy): domain Eukaryota; kingdom Metazoa; phylum Platyhelminthes; class Trematoda; order Strigeidida; family Schistosomatidae; genus Schistosoma; species Schistosoma japonicum. The sequence continues at coordinate 61,449,553 of CM046061.1, read as the reverse complement.
GGAATATGTAAATTAGTCCCAATCATTTGACCAGTACAACCTGATTTTCAATAACTTTAACTGATATCAGTTGGTAGGGGAAAATAAGTTTTCATAATAAACATAAATTCATAAAATTTTTTTTATTAACAAACTGATTAAAACAGCTGTATTAAAATACTTTTAGAACTAATGAAACACTCATGTTGAAATCGCACCTGCCAACTACTACTTTATATTTCATTAAGCTAATTACAATGAGAATGTATTAAGTAAATATGCCTTACATAATAAATACTTAGTTGCAGAATAAAATAACTTTGCGCTTTGAACATGGTCAAAATAAAAAAAAACTTTTTCTTTCTTGAAGTGTACTTTAGCAAATGAACTTCACATTGTCTAATAAAACTTAAACTGGAATCGGTGCATGTGGGAAGATCAAATCAACAATATAGATAAACCATTATCAATTTCTATACATCATTACCAAGGTTAACTTTGATAATTTCAAATAAATTGAGCATTGGATAGGTTGTTAATAAAATGAGTGATACATATTTGTAAAATTCCAGTGAGTAGAAATTAACATTTCTGACGTTTCGTGGCTTAGTACAAGTCACGTCTTCAGAGAAATAAATGACCGAATTAAATTAATACAAGATTAAATAATACAATGAAACAGATCAAAATCGAAATAAGTTTGTACAATCAAAATGTGAGTTTGATTGTGTCATATCAGGTCATTTGGTTCATGGTGGTTTGAAGGGAGACGTGTATGCATATGTTAGTTTGATGTGAAAGGAAATTATTTGAATATGTGAGAATAAAATTGTATGTACGTTCACGTGGATGAAATTTGATGTACTTTAATTGTGGTCGGCTGGATAGAAAGTTCATGTCGGGTGGATAGAAAGGTCTTCCCTTTAGTTAAGTGCAGTTGAATTTTACAAAATGTGAAGTGCTTCAGCTATTCGTCTTTCCGTATAATTGGAAAAACCTCTTTGAATTATTTGGGTATTTTTAATATCGATTTTATGGTTGTGGTAGATATCATGTACTGTTATTGCTGATCTAATTTTTCAATTTTTCAAGTTTAGCAGGATTATTAAGAGGTCGTTTAGTGTAGCTTTCATATAAATTGCCACGAGTTTTGATTTTTCGAGAAGACTGTTCAATATGGAAAGCATCACAAGCAACAAAGTCTAACTTGTTGATACACACTCATTCGCATCACACTAACATACACAAATATTCTTTACAGAGTGATATTAACAGGGTACTATTGAAAATCAAGTAGCAATTGACAACTCTCTCGTTCTAGTATGAAATTCCTGAGAGTGAGTATTGTTGGGGAGTCCCATACTAGGACCACACACTTGTTCAGTAGTACCCTGCCAACATCAATCTGTGACGAATTCAATCAACTAAACTTAATACCAATCTCCACAAACCATCTAAATTCGTATACATATACATCTAAATTCATATCATCCTGACCTAAATGAATTCACAGGAACAGAATTGTATTTTGGTTTGTTCCATTGTATTATTTAATTCTGCGTTGATTCAATCCAGTTGCTTAATTATTCTCTGAAGAAGTAACTTACATTAAGCCATTAAACATTAGAAATTCTAATTTCTACCTATTGGATTGCTATAAAGATATATCACTGATTTTACATTGATATTTAAGTTGATTTATATAGGCGTTTTTGTTCATTGATTGTAAATGAAGTCTACGTATTTGTTTCCATATACCAATTTTCAAACAAAAAAGAATCATTGGTATCACTGGATCTAAATAGACGTCTTATTCTATATTAGTGATCTGTTTAATTTCTATTTGATATATTAGAAAAACTCCAGTGTGGATGAAGTATGAATGAATAATCTTACGACATTCTTGGTTGAATTATGACAGACAACTGTTGAATAATGTATGTAGAGACTGTCAATCAAAGCATTTTCAATTTATCTACAGTTGCCTATCTAACAAGTAAGAGGAGGTAGATAAAATATCATTCCATATATCAAATAGTATTACACAAACTTCAGAAATTTATTCTGTTCATTAGAATTATTACAAATAAATCATTTTTATTATGCAAAAACGAATACCACGTTGAGTTTATTTGAAGAATGCGAAGCTTAATTATGATAACAGTATGTTCTACTAAATATCTCAACAAGTTACTTTTTCATTTTTGTCATGTCTTAATTGCTCATTTATGTCCCAGAATCATATTGTGTACTCACTCGCCTATATAAAAGTCTACGACCTATCGTGAGTAATACAGTGAGATTTAAGCAACGACATCACGGTGAATGGCAACATGCATTAAAATGAACCAATATCCTTCAGATGTCTATTTCTTAAATTCCCAGTCTTAACTGTATATTGCTTATTTGAAAGTGGACTACCTACAATTTCTCCTTAGTATAAACATATACCGTAACTGTGGTTTCATCACAGTTCAAGAATACGGACCTGTCTGATGATAATATGATATCTGCAAAAAGTTTTAGATTCTGCGCATACTCTCCTAAAATGTACCACTAAACAAGAGGAGGTGGAAAACTTTTGTTCCATGATGATGTATACAGTATATTTAGATCTAGGTAAATCCTGGAAAAGTAACGTTGAATCTTTAATAAATAAACAATCATTTCCCAATCATATCACAGTTGATGGAAGTGGAAATTCTACCGTTGGACGCCGACCCAGTGGTGCAGTGGGTTAGGCGTACGCTAATATTTAATCCGTGGGGCGAAATCTGGAGTTTCACTGCTGAAGAGTTTCACACTAGAACGAAATATCTGTAAAGTGCTTCCTAGTTTTCAATGGTACCCTGCCAGTATCGATCTCTGACGTATTCAATGAATTGAAAATATCGCCAATTTTTAATGAGTGTCCACTAAAATGTGTACTTTCAATAAGAAAAGTTGTTTATCTAACTTTTTTATATAAAATACTTCAACAGTACAACTTTTCAGAAAAATATTCACTAAATGTGGGTGTAGATAAATTGAAAAGCCTTAAATATGAAATGTTCAAGTGTACTAGAAATAAAAAATCAACCTAATATAAATCAGAAGTTCGCCTAGAAAAGCAATTAATAATCGGTGTTCACAAATTTTTGTATTCAAAGCAAGTTAGTACTTTATTTTAATGTAATCGTAAACAAACATCTTTGGCAGGTAACAGTCGTACTACCGACAAGATATGGAATAAGATATAAAGTTTATGTTTTCCACCTACATACTTTTAGAATTAATTCATAAAATAATTTCTTCTTAGTCAAAAATGTATTTTTCCTATTTCACAAAGTTACATAAAAGTAAAGCAGTTATTTTGTTCTTGGCAGTAATTCACAGTATAGTTTAAAACTGCTTAATGCATATACTTTGAATTTTACATCAAGGATTGACGAAAATGATGACCCAACTTTACATAATCATTAATTTGCTCTGGTATGTAACGGTAGTTCTTATGACCTCATTAGTAATTATAACATACAGGAATTAAAGTTAACCTTTATGAGATGATAGAGAAAATTTTAGCAGAGGAGAAGGATTTCGGTTATACAACATTCTGTGATTTAGACGTAATTAAGCCATTTAGCTAACAGAACGCTCTATAATTAATTAGATTTTTCAAAACACTTATTTACGCAATCGAATATGTAATTTTTATAAAGTCGATAAACTTAGACTATTGAAACGAAGAGGTAAATACTTATTTCACTTCTATAATTTAGTTATTTTATTTAAGAAAATATTATTTCACAATTAAATATATGAATATAAGAAATGAGGTTTCATAAACTTTAAAAAACGGAGAACAACTTGTTTATAAACAACTTTTCAGAACAAATATTTCTATATTTCAATGAAATCGCTGGTATCATGTTAACAGAAATTTTAAATCTAAACATTTCAGAAACTCTATTTTTAAGTAACAACCTCACAACGAAACATAATCGAAATTCTGTTGTCAGGATAAATAATTTAAAATGCATGATTTTAAATTATTGTTTACGAATTATATAATTATCATACACCTAGATAAATGAGAAGGGGGTCATTGTAAAGGCATTGGTTTACCGTGTGGTTGATAATGACCTACGGAGGCCAGAAGTCACGTTCCCGAATATTCTGAAAAGTGAAGTAGATTTGAATCATACACGAAGAATCATTGATCTGAGTTTCCAAGAAATTCATCACTAATAAGCTATGATCACCTATTCTAAAGGTGAAGAACATATAAGACTCCAAAAAAATGCCAATCAACCTCAAAGTCACACTACTCACTTCGAATGTCAAGACAGTTCTCCTAGATGGAGCTGAAACATATGGAACTACTTCAAACATCATCAGAAGGGTCCAAGTATTTATAAACAACTGTCTTCGCAATATACTGATTTTCCGTTGGCCGGAAACCATCGGTAACAGCCTACTATGAAGGAGAACAAACCAACTTCCAACTGAAGTACAAAATATACATTTAAGGTGGTATATTTTTCTTTTATTGATGCTTTTATCACTTTATTTTATTTACATTTGAAAACTATGCAATGGAGATTTTTGGCAATTAAGTTTAGCAATTTCAACTCTCGTTTGTTAACGAAGATATTGCTTAATTAAACACATAGTCACGAGTAATTTATTACTATATGGATCACTAATGGATTACGTATTATTAATAAATGCTATATTGCTAAGTGTGTCAATCATTAACAAATGCAGTTTGACATACTGGTTTAGTTTATCTGATGTTTGTTGAGTGACGGTTACCAGCGAGTACCTATAAGTATAGATTACTTACATACTTACTTACGCCCGTTACCCCTCGCAGAGAAGCATAGGCCGCTCACCAGTATTCTCCATTCAACGCTCTCCTAAGCAATCCTTTCCACCTGTTTACAATTACTGTACATCCTTTTAATGTCTACTTCCAATTCTCGATGCATTGTGTTCTTTGGCCTTTCTCTTTACCGTTTCCCAACAGGATTCCAAGTTAATGCTTGTCTCATGATGCAGTCTGATGATTTCCGTAATGTATATCCTATCCATTTCTAATGGCATTCCCTAGTTTCCTCTTCAGCTGGAAGTTGGTTTGTTCTCCTTCATAGTAGGCTGTTACCGATGGTTTCCGGCCAACGGAAAATCAGTATATTGCGAAGACAGTTGTTTATAAATACTTGGACCCTTCTGATGATGTTTGAAGTAGTTCCATATGTTTCAGCTCCATCTAGGAGAACTGTCTTGACATTCGAAGTGAGTAGTGTGAATTTGAGGTTGGTTGATAGTTGTTTGGACTCCCATATATTCTTCAACTGTAGGAATGCTGTCCTTGCTTTGTCAATCCTTGCGTTTACATATGCATACGATCCTCTTTGTTCATCGATGATGCTTCCCAGGTATCTGAAAGTATCCACTTCAACCAGAGTTTCTCTATCAAGTTTAATTAGGTCGGTGCTCTCTGTATTGTATTTGAGAATCTTGCTTTTTCCCTTATGTATATTCAGGCCTACAAATGCTGAGGTTGCTGCTACGTTAGTTGTCTTCACTTGTATTTATCGGTGTTTATCGGCTAGAAGAGCTAAATCATCGGTGAAGTCCAAATCATCAAGTCACATACTACGACTTGTCCACTGAATTCCGTGCATCCCCTCAGATGTGAAGGTATTCATGATTCAATCAACCACCAGAAGGAAGAGAAAAGGTGGGAGTAAGCAGCCTTGTCTGACACCGGTCCTCACTGGGAATGCGTCTGTCTGCTGTCCTCCATGAACGATTTTGCTTTGTAGCCTGTCATAAGAATCATGGATGATGTTAACGAGTTTCTCTGGTATGCCGTAGCATCAAAGAACTTTCCAAAGTTTTCTCCTGTCTACAATGTCGAACGCTTTCTCATACTCAATGAAGTTGATGTACAGTGACGAGTTCAATTCAATTGATTGTTCAACGATGATGCGTAGAGTTGCGATTTGGTCTGTGCACGATCGATCCTTACGGAAACCAGCTTGTTGATCTCGAAGTCGAGCATACACGGAATCTCTCATTCTGTTCAACAACATTATGTTGAAGACTTTCTCTGGTACTGACAAAAGTGTGATCCCCCCTGTAGTTCTCATATTTACTCAGATCTACTTTCTTTAGTAACTTGCTAAAAACAACGCTAACCAGATTAAAAGAACTTAGTGAATCCTAGTAATTATAAAGTAATGAATCAATATATATTTAATGCTTTATTGAATTCTCTATTGTAAATTTAAGCATTAAAGTAATAGAGAGAGAAAAATCTCAACACACTACAACTAAAATAGATTGTTGTTTATTTATTGTTTAAAGTGAACATGATTTGTGGTTTTATTCATTGAATCAATTGAACAGCAATAAGTCTTCTTGTTTAGTTTCGTATATAATTCCTAAAAACAACAAAAACACTCACACATTTAACTATGTACTCAACTCTTATTGTCAAAAACATTATACACATGCTTTAAACTATGAAGGAAGTAGTCATAAACAGAAAAAAAAATCAAAGAAAACAACTAAGAAGGAAGTGCGACATAATGATTAATGAATAATGCCAGTGTTATAATGTATATTGATTACAAAAAATACTCTTCGATTCTCTTAGTTATTGAATTATGAATGTGTTGCGTTGTGTCTATTCGTAGCATTTCATATCCATGGAAAAGTAAATTGAATATAAAATTAATTAATTTATATCACTTAATGTTTAAAAATAAATTTTTATTTAACAAAAAAAAAGAAAATTGTTGTTTTATGAAATTTTTAAACATTAAACATCAATAAAATGTTTTAAAGTGATTTTATGTTTTTTAGTTGAAAATATTTCAATGTTTCATTCAACAACCATATGACTACAACGTTTTTTTTTAAATTAGACATTACAATTTCACTTTAAATTATTCAGTTTTGTTTTTACTTAGTTACTGATTAACTAATACATAGTGTATCCAAGTGAGATATTAGACACTATAAGCTTAAATTCTACGACGAAGACTATTATTCTCAAAGATTACAATAAGCGATTGGAATAAATAAAAAAAATAGGTACATGAAAATCGGAATTTGAATCATAGTTTGAAATTTACTAGTTTGGTTACATATAATAAGCATTTTGTAGATTGCTAACTAATTTATATGAAGAGATGACAGTTAACCATTTCCACTGAGAAAGATTACTTATGATGACCTCGTAGTGTAACTGAGGAGGATAAATGCAGCTAGATATATGTGTACAAAAGCAAGAAACCGTTAAGTCTTATCATCACGTACTAACCTATTGTGTACATAAAACTGTGTTGAATAACGATTTCGTAATCTGTAGTATCTTTAAGAAATATATACACCCTTAGGTAGTTTAAAGGCAGAACTTTCTGGATTCCACTAAAGAAGTTAATGGAAATAACGTCAACTAAAAGTGGTCAAGATAAAAATAATGCTTTTGTATATAGATAAACTAGAAACAGTCTCTTTCAGAACCCATTTTTTGACTGACTTAAATAAATTTAGGTCTCTTCACATCACTTCTAAAATCTCTTGCTCAAAATCGTTTTATAGTCTTACCCGATAAACGTTGTTGAGACCGACTAGCAAGAAACAGCAATAGAACATTCAAATTCATTTTTGTTACGAATTAACGTTAGTTCTAAAGGCTTACAAAAATGGGTTCCTTCTTTCGCAATAAAAATTAGCACTTAAATAAATTTAATACGTCACAGAATAATGTTGGTAGAGTACAACAAAAACCAGGGAGCTCTGGACAGTAGTTTCGTTCAAGTGTGGAACTCCTCAGCAGTGTGCACTCCAGATTCCACCCTAAGAGTTTCAGGTTGTTGAACACCTAACCCTCTGCACCACTAAGCCGGCATCAAGCCTTAAAATCCCCGTCTCAATTCACTTAAATGAATGTTTAACAATTTCTGTTCGTAATAAAACAAAGCAACTATGAACGAAGATTATTCTTTGAGATAAATTCTCATCAAGTTTTACATTTTTAAATCCGAATTATTAATCCAAAGTAAGTAGCCAATTTTAAGGCAGAAATATCTTTGAGATAAGATTACAGTCAATCAATCTGGGATCGTTTTTGTTAAAAAGAATGGTGTATAATGTTTACTTTTATTATTAGGATGTATTTGGATCTTTTCACTGATTTGACATGGAGTGAAACTGATTAGTCTCTGTTACCATATGTACACCCTTAGCAGATTGCCTAGATATAGCGATAGATCACAACTATTGTTTAAGTTGTACTGCAATTGACAAGTGAAATCCAGGACGTGCACTTTGTCTCATTTAGGACTCATCAGCTGGATGAACCTACATCTCACTGTTGACAAATTAACAGGAAAATTCAGATGCATCCTAATTACATAAACATACCCGTTACACAAGTGTGGCTGCCTTAACTCAGTAGACCATGTTTTCAGACCACGTAACCAATCATCAATCTAGCTTTACTTCCAACTTCACCAATAAACCCACTACAGTATTTGCTCCACCATGTTACAGAACGAAAATCATTTTGAGATTATAACCATAGTATACAGTGTACTCATCATCCCAGAAACTTATTTCTTCATAATAATTTGTTGTTCGAGACTTTGGCTATTAAATCAATTTTACGAACAATTGAACTTACGATACTACTTAATGCTGTCTTTTTAATTCCTGTTAATCCACCGTTGACTCTGCTAATATGAAGACGACATTAAATTTCATATTATCACCTATAAGAAATAAATGTAAAGCGGTATCTTTTTATTTGATTCCTTTAAACTTCTAAACTAAAAATTGCTAACAACTATATCAAATATGACTGTGAGATTCAGGAAGTAAAAACAATTTGACTAAGGAAGTTTTCTTCATTAAGATGATATTAACTAAAACTATAGAATCTTCTGTACGTCATTATAAAAAGGAGTTACATAAAATAAGAAAGAATAAAATTATATACTTGACAGATATAAATAAGAAATGAAGCTTACTATTGATGGTAGTAATACTTGAATACATTATTATGAATACTGTAAAATAAAACAATAAAACAAACTAGAAAGTGTATTATAACAATGAGAGGACGAGAGATTGCAAGTTAAGTTTAAACTACTAAATTCCTAAAGCTTAGTGCTACCTTCATGAACATTTTTTTCCATTGTACAGACGACCATGAAAGACAATTTTGATGTAGCATGGTGAAATGTCCCTAGATTGATTTGGTGATAATATTCGACTACTATATTAAAATTCACGTCGATGATTGATTATGATATACATCTAGGAAGTATTCGTTCGTGAGATTATATATATATATATATATATATATATATATATATATATATATAGAGAGAGAGAGAGAGAGAGAGAGAGAGTGTGCACACTGTCATAACCATATGACAATGATTTTCCAGCTTCAGTAAATGAACTGTTTTCTTCCGTTTCTATAGACCCAGTCGTCCTTATTCGTTTACCGTTCTGAATTCATATAACAGAAAGGCTTAGACTTATATACATCTTTGAATGTTGATTGAATTTACTGAAGCTATGTTTAATTGTTCAGTTTATTTTTCCCTTCTGATTTATAATCTTTTCAATTGTGTTTATTGTGTTTTATTGTTTTCTTTTAACCTATTCAAACTTCGTTGCGTTTTGTTCTAAGTGTTTTTTCATAAACAACATCTTAAACTTGTTTTTGAAAGTAAGTGAAACTTATTAAATTCAGCACTTAACTTCTATAGAAAATTAAATGAAAGACTAGTTATGTGAGAAGTATAGAACAGAAAACAATTCAAATAATAAAGTTATGACAAGGACGGTGTTAAATAAACAGCTGACTAATAGTTACTCAGGTAATAACAATTAAAAAATGACGCAGAAACTTTATTAACATATAAATAAATATTTTGGAATTCATAAATCTGATGTAAGACAAAAAACTGATAAATGAGGTAACTGAATTTATTATTGCAGCAAAATCAATGTAATGCCTGGCACAATTTCACATCTCTACCCCCCTCCCAAAAGTTACCAAATGACAGTTTATGTATGTTAAAGTAGTAAAGGCAGTTATAATGTCAGTGATAATTAAAAAACTGGTTATGAATCAAAATAACTCAAAAAAATAATAGATTTCTGAATTTGAAGGTATAACACTTAGAATATGACGGACCGGAAGCGTCGGCATTTGATCTATTATAACTGATTATGAGGCACATCACCCAAATTTTCCAACTATTACCCATTATGATCATGCAACCCTCAACCAGTTAATCAGAATCTAGTATTAGACCACTAGTGACTACATGGACTAATATTGCGTATTCTATTAGGCCGTCTTTATATGATCGTTAAAGCATACCGTGACTGTTTCATAACTTATGTCTAACCTCAACATGACTAAAACTATGGTCTAAGCATAATCTAGTGACGCTTCGAAGTAACCTAAGTTGTAAAATACATGCGTCACCAAATATAATGATGTCAATAATTATATCATTTGGTTACAATAATTTTTAGAAAAATCTTACAAAGTATACCTAAGATAATTTAGACTAAACTGAAAATATGAACAGTCTAGACAAGCACTGAGTGAAGTTGACACTTACGGAAACATGTCAGCATAAGAATTATTTTCCACACTGACAAAACGAATTAGCATTTAGTCAGTGGTGAACAGCTCCTATTTCTTACTATTGAGAACATTCAACGAAGTTAGTGCAGACTGAAGTTAGTTTGTGGCCAGCAAACAGAATCCAGGACATATGTTTTCGTTGTTAGGGGGACCGTCAGTTTTCACATTACTAATAAAAATTAACTGTTATCTTATGGGTCCCACTTTCCAGTCAAATAAATAAACTCGATTGATAACATCATATCGGTTAGAGCTGCAGAATTACGTATTGAAGGTTTTTACTAACGAGCTTACAGTCATTATGAGTGGATGTCATGGAAATTGTTGAATATCAGTTTGATAAACACAAATTTACATTCTTATTGCTATGCTAAATAAGTATATAAATAATATAAGGCATGTGCATTGATTCTTCTCCCTGTTTATGTTCACAGAATTCACCAAGTTAGAATATACAGTACTATTATGATAATGGTGGTACTAGCAGATATTGTTATAGATAAAATGTAGTTAAATTAGGTTCCATCATTCTCACCAAATAATCGCACAGTTTAAATAACTTCTTTCGTCACTTAACAGTTTTATAATTTTCAAGATTTTAACCACAAAATTTTTAGTTGATTCAATTCCGTTACAGATTAACGTTGGTATGGCACCACTGAAAACCATGAAGCACTAGACATCTGTGTTGTTCTAGCCTCAGATTCTTTGATAGTGTGAACCCCAGATTTCGCTCCATTGGCTTCAGTTTGGTAAACAACTAACCTTTTACACCATCTAGCCGGCATCCTATGGTAGAATTTCTAGTTCTATCAGTTTGTGCTATGAAACGACGATCATCCACTGTCATTAGTGATAACTGTCTCGCTCTCGACAAAGTTAAATTCTACCAGTCAAGATTTCTCAGAGACAGTTATCACCAATGACAATAGATGGCCGTCGAGCTATAAATCACAAATTCTACCATTGGATGCTGCGCCAGTGTTGCAGAAAGTTAGGTATTTGCCAACCTAAAGCCGATGAGTTGGAATCTGGGGTACACACTGTCGAAGAATCCGATGCTAGAACGACACAGTTGTCTAGTGTTCCATGGTTTTCAGTGGTGCCGTACCAACATTAATCTGTAATGCATTCAGTCAACTAAACTTAATATCAATCTCCACAAACCATTTCAATTCAGTTACGGAACAATATGTTTTAATCTATTTTCTTCAGAAGAATATTTCAATTTTGCTTAATTAAACGTAAGAGAATCTTCTCTTGGGTGTTCATAAAGTGATTCTTTAAATATATTAGTGTTTACTAATATTGGCAGTTACTTTCACTGAATTCCTTGCATTTTTTTAATTTCTGTTTCCGTACGGTTGACTTATACAATAAATGACTGAATAAACTAGTTTAAGGTCACTAAGTACATACCAAACTATAATCCTTTTATGTAAACCGTACTTTGACAAATCTTATTGAGAAAATTATCACTTAATGAGATATGGTAATATTTTATAGCAAAAGCTGTTGGTATTTCGATTTGGGATGCTGAGTTTGAATATTGGTTAGGATGTAGGATTGTGTTGTGGTTTAGTGTTCAGATTCGTTTTGACACAGATGTTAGGGCTTTATTACTAGTATAAAGGTTTAAATCACATCACATAACAACAATGATAAACTCTGTGTTTTATTCTTAACTCTAAATGAATATTTAGTTATATACACCTTCGAGGTCACCAGAATTTTTGTAGGGAGACATAATACAGTGAGTATTATCAAGTTCTATTAACTGCATAAAAGTAATATATACTTTCAACTTCTTTTATTTTTTAATTTAGATTATTCATCCTGGTTTATTATTTCTTGATGAGCTGGATGGGTTTATGATATTCTGTAGGTCTTCTATAGGTCATTAAAGATTGGCAGTTTTTACAGGTTATTCTTTTAATGTTGATATTTAATCATAGAAATACAAATAAATTGCGCCCAAATAATATGATTCTCATGTTGACTTCAACAATAACGAGAACATTTTAGAAGTTTGTCAATTACAACTAATTCAAATCAAAAGATTAATAAATAAAGATTTATTAAATACAAAAGGAATTAAACGAAATAGAATTCGTATTTATTTCATGTTACTTACGTCTCGATTGATGAAGGTAAACGAATTCCACTGTCATATAACAGCCATAAAGATTGGAACTGATGTACTGTTGATAGAAATTGGATAAAGTAAGAACTTAGATCTACTGGTTTATTATTACAAATAAAATAATATTCATTAGTGATCGTTACATCTAGTACTTTTAACACATTTGTAAAATTGAGCTGATCATATTAACTCCTATTAAATAAAACATGAACATAAAAATATGACAATTTATGCACTACTTCGCATAGGAAGTAATGATAATAATAAATTGGTGAAGCTAAAAAACTAAGTACTTATTACAGAACCGCAGATATCAGTTATTATTAACGTTGTTTTCGAACAGAAATTATGAAATATTGGTACCTTAACATTTATTGTTTACCGTATAGTAACTAAAATCATGTATGTTTAATTTTAAGGAGTGATTGAAAATTATTAATCAGGTGCTGGTAAGGCGATTGATCTAAATGGCTCACTATTACATTAGCTATGTTGTTGATATAATGTGGTCTGAAGGTTGTCGGTAAGAAACTCTGGATTCAGATTTTATTCTGTTTTACACTCTTCAGCAAGGTGTTTCTGCAACGTTTGGTGATCCCTGTAAGTCCCGAACTCTGGTCACTCTACTTAACCATCTGAAAGCTATACCACTGGACTACTCCTGCAGTGTATTATATCCCTTACGACTAAGATGTTTACAGTGACTGATCACTACAGAATAAACAGTGTTAAAACTAGCTCAATGGATTCGTACTACCTATCTTTAAACTGAAGATTATCAATATTTTTGTATGTTCATCCATAGATGATTACTTCAATATAACGCCACAGTATGTGTTTTATTAGAATGGAATCGTAAAGTGGATATGTCTGTATCCAAATGTTGATATTCTCACAAGAAATCGAGCTTAACTAAATTGTTGCATATGTTAACTACAATCCAGCTTTAATATATTTCCAATTAAATTTATGTTCTCATGTTTTGTTTTATTTTTTTTTTTTTTGACATAAAATGTCAATTTTGATTAGTTGCCATGACTATCGATAATTTTGTACTTTTGTTTATTTTCTGTTTGTATCTATCTAGAATTTAAATAAAAGAAATAAAAATTTATAAATAGTAAGTTAAGTTGATACAATGAAAGTAACCAAAAAACCAAACTAGAATGGTTGTTAACATTTATGGATTAATTAAATGTGACACATGAATAAATGAACACATTTTTTTCAATCAAGATAATTAGAAATATCAGATTGAAGAGATGATCATGACTGTTTATCAGTGAAAAGTAACACTATGATACAGTAATCAACTAATAGGTCAATGGTTATCTATAAAGTTGAATGAATTATCTTATAAATGCAATCAATTTGAAAAGAAACTAAACTTTACTGATGAACTTGAGTGAGCCAATGCGAATCAAGGTAATTGTTTCAAGGTTGTGCACTTAGTCTAGTTCAATATGCTTACATTGGATCCGTTGATTGAAATTTTCTATGAGGACGTTATTAGCACTAATCTACAAGCTGTTGGAATGCTTTGTACATAAATGACTTGTATTTGTGGACTAAATATGTCTTTAGCACCATCCAAAAACACACGAGATGGAGTCATTTTTCGTTTCAGTGGTCGCTGGCAAAAGAAATCAACAAGAATAGATAGCTTCTTTAGTTAACCAAAATTGGTAGTCAGGTAAACCTGCATATTGGTTGAATCGTAAGTAAATCAGTTGCCTGTTTCATTGGTATCATTACTTGAAAATGTAGGCGAAGTCTCAGTAGTGTAGTAATGTCAGCACTGCAGAAATAATGTTACGTTTACATTTGTAGTTTGAAAGTGCTGGAAAAACTGTTAACGTAGATGAGACAGCTATTAGAAAGAGAATATATAATGAAGGTAGATGTTTGCCAGCTAAATGTGTAAGTACTAATCACTTCAATCTTACTAGTAAATTCTTGGTATTTAAGATAAAACAGTAGTTAAGGGACATTTTTAATACATCCCAGATCAAACTACAATAACCCTAACACCAATAATTTAGATATACGTCCTCCCAGAAACTAGAAGTTTTTGAGAAGGGTGGGAAGCCTATCTGCCACTTTGAAGAATTGGATGCATTCAACTTGTCGTAGTTCAAGAAAGACATTTTGTGGACCTAGCTACTGATGTTCACACATAAAAATCGAAGGAAACTAGTCATTTTTATAATAGTTTATGATAACATTTAACGATTCTAGAAACAGTATGATTTGCACTCACATGGACGAGTTTCTAGATCGTTCATATTATGAATTTAAAATCAATGGACCTGCTTCCAACTTCCAAAAGTTTATAAACCGTGAAAAACCTATGCAATGTTTAAGATATTTTTTATCGTTTTTCATAATAAATTATAGTTTTATCCACAACTGCGTTCTCAGTGGATAAAAACGATCCAAAGTCATTTATAGTCATTAAGGTTCACCAGGGAAGTTTAGATTCACCCAATTTGAACTTAGATAGCATAGAATAAAACTTATGTTTAAGTTGGATTGTGACTTACAAGCAGAATCCAGGATGCGCATTTCGTCCTATTTCGGACTTATCAGCTGGATGTACATGATCCCAATGTTGATGTTCAGATTGCGATTGTAACTCAGTCCTTTTCGTGCCAAAGCCACCACGTTCACCACTAGGCTACTGTATCAAGACAATCATACCTATGCAACAAGCATATATGAAATCAGAACAAGTTTGTATCTTCCCGTTGATTTGTAATGGACTGAAACTCACATTTCTTCTAACAGTAGAGAAAATTACTATTCGAGCTAAGAAATCAGGAACTTTGCGTCCAGAAGAAATATGTTCAACCACTTCTTGCATTATGGCCAACATCAGACTAAACATATCAGTAACCGTGATCTAACTCAATTTATCTAATGTATATAATGATTTTCTCCCTGGCTTCGTATCTTCACGACCTTTGTTTTCATTTTCATGTATAATCATTATTACTAATCATATCTTTGCATTATTGTTATTATTAAATATTGTGTTATCAAATGACCAGTTTTAGTGAAAGCTTACTCCACTTTGTTATTTCATATCATTTACTGCACATTACATCTAGTCTTCCTTCATCCGAATAAGTGTGACTCTCTGGACACAGTAGCCTAGTGGTGAATGTGGTGGCGTTTCACACGAAGTGGATTGATTTCCAGTCCCAGTGGGAATATCAACATTGGGATTCAGGTACATCCAGCAGATGAATCTGTGATAGGACGAGATGCGCATCCTGGATCCCGACTGTAAGTCACAATCCAACTTAAACATTACTTGTGTACTACTGCTGTATCGAGGCAATCCGCTCAGGATGGACATATGACCAGTTTCAATCCATTACAATTTGATACAAGCTTGTTTTAATTAATAGAATAAAAGTTAGTTTTCATAAGTTATCAATGATGTAGAACTCTATATTCAACAACCTGTACAATATTAAATTGAGGTATATCGTCCACGGATTGCTTAATATTGAATGAAAACATTTTAATGATTTAATCAAACAAATTAATCATGGAAAAATGCAACAAAGAAAGTGCATTGTGAAATAGTAACCAGTGTCTTTATGGAGGAATGATAGGAACAACAACTTTGTTCATTTTTCTGACTCGATTAATGAGGTGAACTTTATCGTTTGATTAATTTGTTTCATTATGTAACCATTATGTAACAAAAAGGTCATAAATAGGTGATTAAGGTTAGGAAACAAAGATAGATGAACTTCTTTTTGGAGTTATTTTGTTAAATCACAGTTTGAAAACATTGAATAAGTTGGGATAACTTGAAGCTCAATTATACAAAATTCTTTACTAGATTAGTCTGTCCTTTGCTCAGTCACAAATACTGATTTTACCAAGTTCATCTGTAATAATTCATCATAATTAGCAAATCTGTTCTTGAGTTTATCGATACTCTCATCTAACTCACCACCATTTGTCCTTTTATTGTTAGCATAACTTACTGTGTAACATATTACTCTGTACAGCTATAATATAAAGCTAACTTAAATGGTATGTATGTACATTGCATGCCAATAAATAAAACTTTACTTGAAATTTTATTTTTCCATTTCTTCTCTTACCTCTTGCACTGTTGCTTCTTCGAAAAAATTTTATTTACTGACTAAACTACATAGTAACATTATCAATACTAAACCTAGTGACTGGTTTACGTTTCATCTCAATACTATTCATCCTGAAAAAGGTAGTACACAGTAAACTAAAAGGAAAAATATTGCATTTTTAATAAGTTTCTATATGACATTTTACCAATACATTACTTAAAATACTATTTGGAAATGGCATTTTCAGCAAACCTGGGTCATGTTATCTCCTCTGACAATAGATGTGGCAATACAGTTTTTAAATCTTTCAAGATAATCAATAAAGAAATAACTTCGAACTGTTTACGAATTGTTGAAACTGTTACTTTATGCAATGACTAAAGTGAAATCTACACAACTGGATAGACATAATCGATTATCATGGTTTCCTTTGGTGAACTTAACTAATCCACCATGTAGATTTCTTTTGCACTGTCAATTATAATTTCTTGTTTACCTTATCCAACTTAAATCTTATTCAGAGAAATGACTAATTTTATGCATAACAATTGACATATATTTCACTACAAATTTCCTGTTTCTATCCCTAGCCAACGCCTGTAGTTAACCTATGCATAAACAATAATATGAATGAACATTAATTATTCTACAATTAGTATCTGTTATGAATCTTTATGGATACCTAGAAACCATTTGTGATTGATGATTCTTATGATTTAAAGTATCCATACTTCAAGTGTTTATTATTAATTACTATTGTTGCTTACAAGTTGTAAACAGCTGAATACAATTTATAAATTTACCAAAACATTTTTTGTCACTGAAAAAGAAAATCTTGTACAAGTTTATTTAGATTAGAATGATAATAATCAAACAATATAAAGCTTTTAAGCGTGTCTTCTTATTATCGACTGTATACTTTGTTATTATTCAATTAAACAAACTGTCTTGAATGACACTAAAACTACAATATAGTATTATGATAAATTACTATGTTTATGAAAACTTATAGGAGAAATAAGTCTTTTCTTATCCTCAACTAAACTTATTTTTAGAAAATGCATTACTTTAAACTACTAAACTACTGATGTAATTATGCCTCATCAAAGACAAATTAATTAGTATGTTGCCAACTGGACTAAGATTTCCTACTTCATACTCTACTTCATTAGTCATCACACAAAATGTGTTACTTAAAAGCTTATTATATGAACTATAAATTGGGTAAATAATATGCACTTACCTAAACCAATATTTAAATGTTTAAATAATGAAAGATGATACATTAAACAGATTAGTAAAATTTACTATTTCCATTTAATACAGATTGATTTCAGTAGAGTCCAACAGACAACCAGAGAACACTGGACAGCTGTTTCGTCCTAACATGAGGCCAATTCAGTGATGAAGATGCTTAAGCACTCATCGTGAAACCTAAAGGTCCTGTATTAAATTATCTAACAAAACTGAGGGAGTTCACTTCTGAAAACGAATTAACAGTTCAGTGCTCCATGATTTTCATTGGCACCCAGCCAACATCAATCTTCAATGAACACAAACAGTATAATTACATTAAATGCCATTCTCCCCTAAATCGCTTCAGATCGAATGGTAACACGTTTATTGTTTACTCTTGTTTTATGTTTTACTTTACTCAAAAATAATTCATTTGTGAAATAAATGAAACACAAATGTTAATTCCACTTTTTTCATTCACAAACATTCTAAAGTACATTATTTTATGATATTAGCCTAAATTACAAAAGAATAGAGTAAAAGGTTAAAGATAATTAAAAAAGACAAAACGTAGTGAACTACTAGAAAAATGTGGCTAAAGTAAAAGAAAGGAAGTAAACACTTTTTGGCAAAATATTTTCCAGAAATGAAATCAATCAAAGTCTGTAGGCCTCCGAACAAGATTTTCCAGACAACTGTGTCTTGGGCTAACCTTTCCAGTTCTTTACAAGTGCTACGCATTCATTTCATGTCTGCCTCCAATTGCCGAAGCAATGTGTTGATTGGTCTTTCCCTTTTCCTTTGACCTATAAGACTCCAAGTTAGAGCTTGAAGTTTGGTGATTTCCCTAGTATGCGTCCTGTCCACCTTCAGCTTTTTTTTATAATTTACCTCTCAACTGGAAGTTGGTACATTCTCTGCTACAGTAGGTTATTTTTGATAGTGTCTAGCTAACGAATCCAAAGTATCTTGCAAAGACAACGTCTTATAAAGACCTGTATCTTTTGAATGGTGCTCCAGTTGGAATCCTCCTAGGGTCGCTGTCAGTTTCAAGCTCGGACAAAAAGGAAGAATTTGGTGTGCGGTTATCGACTTCACCTGGTAGAAAACAACTTTGTTCAGAAAAAAAACGCTAACCAGAAAAAAAATCTATTAAATTATTTTGAAAAATACATCAGCAATTAAATTGATTATTTAAACAATTTTTGTTAGTTAAAATAGTTAACTAAACACTTGAAACAATCACAATGTGAATCAAATTAGTTCAATGATTCAACTTTATTAAAATTGAAAATTTACTCAATTGACACTTACAAAAAAGTGAAATGACAAATTTCATTATAAAGTTTGATTAAAACTTTTATATAAACTATTGATCATTTTGTATTGAAGCAACATATGAAAGAATATTAAAAATCCCGATTATATGAAATAGAATAACACATGAATAGATGATCATTATTGTTCTCATTTAGGTCATTATCACACTTTCTTCTACTATATAGCAATATTTTTATGCGAATATATGAAGATTATTAAACTAATCAAGATAGTTTATGAGTCAATACTAAGAATTCAACAAGTGGATTACATAACTAATCATAATAGAAGAAAGGTGTAAATTGGTAGTAGAATGGCAGATTAGTAACAGTATGAATATGTATTTCGCCATAAAATGAGTACAAGCAATAATAAGTGGTCGTAGATCAAAACGTGTGAAATTAAGCTTTTCGAAACAATAATAATAATAATAATTGAGGTGGATTGTGGAGATTGGTATTAAGTTTCTACTTGATTGAATTCATCACAGATTTATGATGGTAAGGTACGGTTGAGAACCAGGGAGCTTTGTGCAGTTATTTCGTCCTAGTATGGAACTCCACAGCAGTGTGCACCCTAGATTCCGCCTCAGGGTAATCAACTTAACGAACGCCTAATCCACTGGAGCACTGGGCCAAGATCCGATGGTACAACTCCTACTTACAACAATTTGCGATATAGGTTCACGATCATCCATTGTCATCGGTGATCACTGTCTCCCTCCCAACAGGTCTGGCTTCCAGTGTCCACCACTTGTCACTAGAACTTCAGGCACATCCTGAAGCTAGTCACTAGTGAGCTAATTGATGTAACTGTCTAGTGCTCTCTGGTTTTCAGTGGTACCTTACTAACATTAATCTATGATGAATCCAGTCGACTAAAAAATAATAATAATCGTTCAAAACAGGGTGTAAAAATAATATGGTTAATTATATAGAGAATGGCAAAGATGTACGAAAGGGATGGGAAATAAACAAACAAACAACAAAAGATGTAAAGAATTAAAGTAATTTGCTTATTAAACCTTTTATGACAGTGGAAGAGATAAGGATGCTACACGTTTTTTGGCCATACAAATTCGGGTTGTTAGCTCGAGATTCTGTGGCTTTTATTGTGTGTTGGAGACGAGGTTGAATCACATTGGGAAGCTTTGATGGTATGTGAATTATGACTCAAAGTGCCTCGGCTTTAACTACTGCATCCCCAGTATCAAGTAAGTGTAACAAGAAAGAATGCATATGGATTTCACCGGCCCTTTTAAAACTAACATGCTGGTTGATGCGTTGGTCTAGTCGTTAGGTAACTATAAATAAATACTGCTCTGTATTAGAGTAAAGTCTAATGATGATCTGAATAAAGGAATAGCAAAACACTGATCAAAATAGTCTTAGACGAATTCTTCATTAACGATACGGGTTTGAAAATACCTCGAAGTTTAAATATCTTCAATTTAGGTAACAGATGATATGTACAACTCTATAAAAGTTATTTTTTAAATAAAATCAAATACTAATAGTTTCAGTTAAAACATTTAAATTGTAATTATAATGTATTTGAACTAAAACTGATCAGTCTTTGTTGATTAATTTGCATCTTGAGTGGATTGCCCTGATATAGCTAAACCTCACAAGTATTGTTTGAGTTGAATTTGGCTAGTAAGTAGAGTCCGAGATGTGAGTTTTGTCCTGTTTGCGTATCGTCAGCTGGATGCACATTAATCCCAGTGATGATGTTTACACCGGAACTCAAAGTCAAGCCGCTGAGTTCGGACAACTACATATGCACTTCGGGTGTGTAAATACATAATTATATGCATGTATATATCTATGTATAAATAATTGTATTTAACTATATAAACATTTCCGTTGCACAGGTCTGGTTGTCTAAACTCAGTAGCCTGAGTTCAAGTCTCGGAGTGAACATCAACACAGGGATGCATGCACATTCGGCTAACGAGTCCCTAATAGAACGAAACGAATGTTCCAGGTCCCGCTTGACAGCCTCAATTCAATTCAGACAATTCAAACTGAAAATTTCAGTGAACTGAAATCTCAACAAATTCATCATTAAGCTGTAAAGTTGTGGATTTATATTAAGTTTTCATAAAACAGTTTCATGAGGAACAAATGAAGAATAAATAGACAAGCAATAAAACCGTTTAACGAACATACCAACTGACAAGTTCACTTATTTGGGTAATGATAACTAAAGTAATCAGAAGTATAAGGAAGATTAAGTGAAACAATGTCGGAAGTCTTTGTTAGTTGAATTCAATGCGATGAGAAATTATTTAATTAATAAATAATGGTGAGGGAATCATTTCATCAATGTAATTACTACTACTACTAACAATTATAATACTACTAATACTAATAATTCATATTAAAAAGTAAATTAAATTTTCCAGTCTCATTTTTTGATACACACTTCAGATAAGACTGAGCGATGGGATATTTATTTTGTAAAATATCAGTTTTCATTTACTAACTAAAAGTTGCAAGATAACTAATAACAGCTGAAAAGTTACAAAACTATAGAGATATGTGCTAATTAAACCCTATAAGATAGGATAACCTATCAGATGAAATAGGCCTTTTTATATGACAAAATGACTTACCTATGTACAAAATAGTTATCATAAATGAAATATAATCATAATATATTTGAAATGTAAATGATTAGTGTATGCAGATTTCATCGGTCATTTTTCGACCTATGAAGTTAAGGCTTAACTTAGTGTGAAACATTTATCTTAATCAAACGTATATCTGCAAACAAAAAGTGATGAATAGGTACAATTGGTACATATCTAGAGCTAAAGCAACTATTCTAACTTCTTCGGAATAAATAAAACTAATGGTCTATAAGTGAATTCTTCACCATTAATTACATCTGTCATAAGACAGATAGAAATGACTACAAAGCAGATTCTATTTATATTTGAAATGATATCAAGCTGACATACTTATGATGAGTTTTAGTGATGAAAATCTCGATTCATGCTCATGATAAAATAGTTTGTACTGTTTGTTTGGTCCAGACTATTAATAACCAGATAGTTTTTTGTAATAACTTCATTAAGCTACTCTGTCAATGACACAATAGGTTACTAAAAACTCTCCTAATAACTTAAAAGATAAAAACTTTAAGCTTCGGTGAGCAAGAATCATCCACTTCAGATTGAGCTGCTCCACTACAACTTTGTTACTGTCTTTTCTAATTAAATAAAAAAATTTGTCTATAGTTTCCTAATTTAATGGTAAACTTGAATGCAGTCAAAGTAACTGAACTTATAATCCTTTATACAGAAATAAACAAAGTAAATTTCATACTTATTAAAAAACAACACTTCATAAATTGAAATCTTTCCAAAAGTACAGATGAATTCAATTAATAGTTATTCTAATGAAGCGAATAACAAACAATGTTTGAAGTCAGTTATACAGTTATAGATCGGGAGTGAGACAGTTATCACAAATGACAATGGATGATCGTCGTGTGGCATACCACAAATTAATGGGAGTGGAAATTTTACTATTGTATGCAGGCCAAGCAGTGCAGGAGGGTAGGTATTAGTTAACACGAAGCCCCTGGGGTATGATCTGGAATGCGCACCACTGAGTAGTTCCACACTAGAAGGAAACAGCTACCCAGTGCTCTATGGTTTTCAGTGGTACTCTGCCAACATCAGTCTGTAACGTATTCACTGAATTGGAGATCTGCTGAAGTCCAGTCACCTGTGTAAAGCTTTCTGTTATGTTAGACTAGAAACACTCAAGATATTTCTAGAGAAACTAGTTAATTTATGAGTGTATTTTTAAGTAAAGATCGATATTTGTTTTGAATGAAAAATTTTCGTGAGTTAAAGATAACAGACAGAGTAAACCTACACAACTATTGGATATATTTCAAAATCTTATCTTTCTTGATTTGCATAAACATAATTTTGAACTGACATGTCATATTATACTGCGTCAATATTCGTCCTTGCTTTATTCAAAATGGTGGAGATAGCTATCGAATATGAATTCGCTATCATCAATTTACCTAGGCTAAACAATTATTGGAAATCAGAAGGCATTAGATAGTTGTTTCGTTCAAGCATGGGAATCAATAGTAGTGCCCATTGACGAACTCAATAGTAAATCAAGGCCGAAAGTTCAACCGTGTTTAGTGTCAGACAGTCATCTGCCGACGACAACTATATGACAATTAAATTGACCGTAACTAGAAATATCAACTGTGTACACTCAGTCAGTTTAGTGGTTTTACGTTATACTTTCACCGCTAAACCTGGAGTTTCCGAATAGGTCTCCTTAGTGGAGTTGTGGATACTTACTAGTGAGGAGTCATGTACTATGACTAAACGGCTGTTTAGTTTCCCCTGGTTTATAGAGGTATCCATGCGGAGTCAAACTATGACGAATACAAGCAACAAATGACTACTGCATTTGCCTAATGTAGAAGTTTGTTTTCATTCTGTTCGTTTATAACTCAAAAAGCATGAGGCGAATCAATTTAATGACCTATATCTATTATATGTTTGATTGGACTACTGCCAAGTAGTTCTTTTAGTCAATATTTATTCTCTTACGTAAACTTACGCAAAGTAAGGGGGCAACGGGATTTATGAATACTGAGTTGTAATGAAGGCTTCATATAGATGATGAGTGATAAAAGTGTTTAATGAAAGTAACTTCAAAAATAACGTGTTTTCACATCGTATTTACTTTCATAACCCTATTTTCATCATTTAGTGAAAATCATTCCAGTAATAATTTTATTCTAATCTCAGAATGAATTGTCTTTCTTCAGTTCAGGATTCTCTGCATAATATCTAAATGTTTGAATTTTGATGCTTAATATTAAGGAAATAGTCATAGATTATTAAAGCAATATTAATTTCGAATCAGAATCAACTAAACCTCGATTCTTATTACAATTATGACTTAAAGGATGACTAGATTTGAGGAAGAATTCCTGAAGTTATATTGAAAAGCTGCAACCTGTAGGGTTTAACCATGTAGTAATTAACTATGATCGTCTAAATACAGTAGCTTCTTGAAATAATCTTTCACTCTCCAACCTTTGAGGTATTCACTGTTAATGCTGTGTGAATTAATTACTTGGAGTGTGTTGTAGATGACATTTATACGAGAGGGTTAAACTTATCAGAATTATATTTTGGAAGATTATTATGAATATTATGACTGCAAAATTATCCAGTGTGCTGTTTCCACATGTTTGCATTCTGCTTGTCATATGCTTCTAATTAATTCATTGATTGTTACTACACTGCTTACAGTTCATGGGCAAAGATCATTTATTTGCATAACCGTTATAACAATTTTGTTTCATCAATAACTTTGTTTTGTGTTTAGGGTTGTATAAATATATATTTGGGAAATTGTTTGAAATAGACATTTCTGGTTTCCGTGTGGTTGACTCTGAGTGTTTGCTTCTACTATCTGAAGCCACATAAATTTTCAATAGACTAGGAGACAACTATCGATTATTAAACATGACTGAATTATCTATGTAATTCAACAAGACTCAATAACGTTGGCCTAAATTATATAAAATTAACCTTTAAATACGAAGAATGATTCATACTCATTGTAACACAAATTTAGTTGAAAATTCCAGGTTTTCATTAAGTCATACATAATACCTAATGAGTTATGTACATGAAAATTAATTCTGTTACCTGGTGACTAATCAAGTTTTTCAATGATTTAAAAAGAAATTGATAAAATGCTGATAAGTAGATTGATAACATGAAGTTACAATATAAATATTAGTAAATGAGTTTACTGTTGTCATGACTGGTACTAAACAAAAAAGATTAGTCACGTATATGGTGTAATACTTAATTTTTAAAATAAAATATCTCCTATCAAATAATGATATGCAGGTACATTCAGTTGACGAGTCCCAAATCGGAGGAAACGCACCTCCTGGATTCTGCTTACCAGTCATAGTTAAACTCAAGCAATATTTGTGAACTATTGCTGTATCGAGGTAATCCATTCATTCAGGGTGCACATATGTCAACAGAGATTGATCAGTTCCAGTCCATAACAAGTCAACGAGAGGATTCAAATATTTTCTAATTACAATGTGAGTAGGATTGGAGAAATATGTCTTATAAGTAAATAAACAATATCAGATAGTGGTAATTATGATTCATTCACTGTCCACTAGATTGCTTGACTAGAAAAGTTTGATATTTTAGTAATGTAATGTGAAGAAAGAGTTGTTCTGTAAAATATAGTTTAATTGTATTATACATTTTGAGTGATCGGGTTACACTTCTACTTGTGAAGGCACTCATTATAACAAAATGAAAAGCTAGTTAAGTTTAATTAAATAAAAATAGTCGGATAATTATAGTGCTATAACCAAAAGACAGTAATAGATAAATAAAATAGAGAGGATATAAAACTATCAAGTCAAGTAAAGATCACTGGAGCAGATCCAAGGCTATAACAAACTGTTTATGCATACAGAAAGGAAGATTGCATTTGTTAATAACCATTGTTTCTACAAATCTACAGATTATTTCGTATTTTACAGTTGCACACTGTCTTCTCACTACACTAGCATAATTTATAAAAGGGACAAATCGTTTGAAAACATGTTTATTTCACATATAGTTTCCTGTTTATCAAAATAAAGTGATCAAATGGCATGATTAAACCAGGACATGTTTTGCGCAAAATGGCTACAGATTGTCATACTGGATATGCAGCGCATGGCACACTTCATACATTTTCTACTTAAAAACGTATTTGACTAGATTGTAAAAGTTTTGTAAGTTGGATATCTCAAGACTTAAAAACACGAACAATGGAATTCCAACTTCATAGTCTGAAGACTAGGTTCTCAAAGTGGGAGGGCTTATAGTCGTGGTTCCCATCTTTGTTATAGTAGTGGATGTGTACTTTTAAGGAGTTCTGTTTTTATGCAAAACTAGTTGTCTAGTGTTTCTCATTGTGTAATGGTTGCCTAGTTACTACCATTCCATGATATCAATTACTAAAATAAATCATCTCTACACATAAACTATTTGAAAAACTTTTTAATAAAACGCATAATGGGAATAAAATGTAAGCTATATATTTTCAGCAGGTACTGATTGGTTGAAGTTGAAAAGTCATGAAACACGTTGTATTAAACATTAATGACCAAAACTTAATGATTGCACTGTAGCTAGTCAAACCTTTCCATGTACAAATACCATCATTTTTTTCTCTGTGGAAATAGATAATCATTTGAAGAATCAGACATGTTCTACAAAAGTGTCACTAATGTAATTTCGTTACCATGATGTCAACTACATGTAGTCAAACTGAAGATATTCCATTAAATGTCTGAGAAAAATTAACAGGATCTTTCGATGAATTGATTAGAAATATATTATCAAGACAAAGCATTAAAAGAACACCTCTTCTTAAGTAGGTCAGGCGTTCAAGTAAGGTCTAAGAAAATGGTATAGATAAATGCGAACCCAAGAATGATGTAAAATGACGAAGTAATTAAATAGCTTTGCTTATGAGAGCTTTGGGTGATATTTGGTACAGTTAAATAGAAATAGGACACTTGTATTGCAGCAAAAGTGACATTTTATATTGTATGATCATTCACTTTTAGCTTTGTTAAATAAGGTTTCTACGAAATTAGTTCGCTTATTTATTTAGCATACGAACATTCAATCAAAAATATGAGTAAGCATTTTAAATCGATAATTTCTTAAGATCGAAATGTATTCGGTACCTACATTCACCACATAGGATCAATCTTTGCTTCGTTTAAGTGTTTACGGTACTTTAAAAGACCATTTCTTTATGTATAAAGTGTGTATGTTGGATACGCTTATCTGTAATTAATTACCTAATCACCCAGTGAGTGATAAAGATATCCACAAATTTGAAGTCCCTTATCGTTTTGCTATTAAAATCAGAGATAATCTTTGGCAAGAAAAATTTTACTAAAGTATTGAGAGAGAGGAAGCTACCAATATAGCATACAAATAAAGGAAATTAACTCGTTTCATGAATAGTTTGTGATAAAGTGTCCCACATTCTGAAAAGTCTACTTGTAAAGTTATGAAGTTATAACAAAGAGGACGTTCAAATTAAATTGCATCGTAGGATGTAGGATATTTTCGTTCAGTAACTTTCAGAAAGGAAATTTAATTTGAACTGTCACTTCAATAGAGTGCCTAGACTTAATGCATCTAGTTTTATAGCCGAAGGTGCAATCGCTTACAAGAATATGGAGTGCAGATCGACGTTGGAAAGACTCCAGTCTAAGTTTATCCTTAATGAAAACATAGGTGAGAATAATAGTTTACCATTTTAGTAGCGGTTGGATACATACCTAATAAAGTAGTTACAAAAGTTATGTAATATGCAATCCAGAAGTCAGTGTAGCTGTGATGCCAGTAGACTAACGTTCTGTATGAATGACAGATTTTAAGCATATTTGAGTCTTAAGTCAGCCACCGAATACAATATTGATAATATGTTACCATTTATAAACGGATTGAAACTAAAGTGTATATTTCCAAATCGTATAAATCCACTGAGTTCCGATTTCCTTTTGGAGAAACATAATGAGACCTTGTCGGGTCCAGTTTAGACATCACTAGGTATATGAGTAAGCTCATGAGGGGGAAACGAGTACACAACTTTAAGCTCATCGCCATACGTAAAAGGTATACCTAAACTGAAATATCTATAAATATCATTTATGTATGCTGTAAAGAGCAGAGAACTTAAAACACTATTTAGTATAACACAACTTGCAACCAGTTCAGCATTCCATAGAAAGGAGTTAATTTTAAATAATTTCTAATGATGGTTAAAATAAGAATTTAGCCAAGCAAACAAGATGTCCCTGATTCCACAAATTAAATGTTTGCATGTGATTAACCATGCAAAAAATCTTTAGACGTATCTAATTACAGTACTAATATCAGTTGTACAAGATGAAATTAAATAATTCGAAGTGTTAAGTCGAAAAAAATCTAGTTTTTAACAAACCATAATAGAAATTGAAAACAGGTTTTACAGGAAGTACATAATCTGAAAATTTGTCGATTTTCCTTTATTCTGGAGACAGCTGGAGTGACGTTTATCGGTCTATGATTGTTCAAGTTGATCGTGTCTTCTGATTTGAATCGAGTTATACTACATAAAGTTTTCTATCTATTAGGATTCATATCTGTTTCTATAAAGAAATTAAATAGTTTTAGTAAGAGTGAAGAGAAATCAGGTCCACTAAATTTGAAATAAACAGATGTTATTCAATTCACTCTATAAAATTTGAAACCTTAAGGGAATTTAGCTTTACTGACACAATACCAAGTGAAGGAAACTGATTCCATGTAGTTATTGGACATTCGCATGATGTCTAATCCAATATTAACGAAGGGTTTACCTCAGCCTACAAAAATACAACTGAAATCCACTGAATTTTCTCAGCTTTTGGTTTAGTTTGCCAGCAGATTTTATTGCTGTTTCAACAGCATTTTGGATATCATCCCAAGCTGACTCGAGATGGATACAAACTACGTAATTGACTAATTGGTCTTCTATTTGTTCCTGAAATGTATTCATGACTTTTTCATCGACAAGCTGGACTTTGAGAGGAATCTTTATCGTGAATCTTCTACGTCTAATCAGACGCAGACTAATACGCGATCGTACTAAAGCATAATCTGAGTATAAACATGTACTCCAAAACGAGCGGCAGTCTTCTATCGGGCCTCTACAACGGTGGCTGTTCTTAATGATTTCTTTCGCCACCATTTTGACTTCATCTCGAGTATCTTTGGATGATGCTTGAGCCATACTGAGTCCACAATCATAAATCAACTCTGTACGTAGTAAACCAATAGCTTGTAGATTAGTAATAATAACGTCCTCATAGAAAATTCCAATCAACTGATCAAATGTAAGCATATTGAACTAAACTGATAGCACGACCTTGAAACAATTACCTTGATTCTCATTGGCTACCTCAAGTTCTCTAACAGAGTTTAGTTTCACCATATATATATATGCATGCATGCATGCATGCGTACACAAAACCTTAATCTATAAACCTAATTTTTCGTTACTTTCAATAGTCAAATGCAAAAGAATAAACAAATTGATGTCTTGTTAATGGAGGTTCTCACTGGTAATGCACTAGGAAAATGTTATGTATTTATTCACACTGATGTAAATTTACTTCAATTTAGTTCCTACTTCTGATTGATGTTTACACTAGGAATCGAGGTTGACAACTCCTCGATCGGTTGGAGAGAATTTTATGTTACGATAAGATGGATAAATGGAAACGACATACTGTAGAACACAGTTTGAGAAATATCAGGATTTATACTTTTGAAATACGTTTACCAAACACTTGGTTCGTTACTTTCTTTTCTTTTCATTGTTAGCATCCTAGTTGACTTTTCAACTGTCCTTGGGTCATTTTCGATTATAAGTTTATCATGGAACGGTTACCCCGTTTCTGCACAAATAACTGTCGAGTCTATTATAAATTGCACTTAATATTCATAATACGCAATAATCTACTACATCGTCTATTGAATATCAAGCTGTGAGTCATATAAAAGGTAGTTTGATGACTTTCCACGTCTTCTCATTGGGGTTGAGGGACACGAATCATGTGTTTAACAATCAACATTAACGTATCAGGTCAGCAAGTCGTAATCCTGGTCTGACTGATTCAATATAGCAGACTTGAGGGCATGTTTAGTCGTCACGTCAAAGTGACGGAAGACACCATCCGCGTTACTGGGTTTATAAGGAAAATTTGAGAGCACAACATACTAAAGATCAACACAATCATCAACTTCATCATTAATGACTATATATAGTATCCGTGTGTCATCAGTATGCAGACAATAGAAAGATCATGATAGGGGTGTTATTACTTAATAGGAAAATGAATAATGTGTATTACAAAAATTTATAGTTTTCCATATTTTTTACATAAGCCAAAAAATGACAATACTCAATAAAACAAAATAATCACCGTGGTTTATAAAATCAATAAAACTGTATATTCATCAGTATAGTACATATTCAACTTTAAATATAATACTGTATCAGCTAGTACGCTTTTAAGAACAACATGAATCAAGAGAATGTGAGTAACAAAAGCCCAAGAGCGATAATAAAGACACAGGAATGTCTCAACAACTCACTGATAGAATGTTAAGATATTGTATTATTTCTGTTGAAGAAAATAATAAAATTCATCCAGCTTTACTCAAACACAGACACAATACAGAACTTTATTTCACTGGAAGAAAAACAAAGATTGTTACGGTAAAGAATAAAATGATAAGGGAGAAAGACTTTACATACTTACATTACTACAGGAACAAACGAAATCTCAATAATGAATACGAGAGCCTAGAAGGCACAGAAAACGCTAAAAAATGAAGTATCGGATATTTAATGTTAATTTATTAAAACGAAGTGTATAGAAGTAGAAATAACTAGCGTCATTTAATAAAATTTTTAATCTTGTTCACATAAAAACAAATTAAAGCACAATCACCTCAATAAGGTGGCAGTTCAATACCTATCTCACTATTAGTAAACTATATAAACTCATAAACCCCTACGCTATCATTTCCTTTACAAAGAAACATATAACAAGCCTTGAAGGGCAATATATTTTAAAGTACATATCCATCGTTTGCTCAGTAATCATAACGAGTATTTATTGTATTCTCATCAATAAAAAATAGTAATGATCTTAAGAGAAGATGAAATGAAAAATAACCAAGAGATGTACATAGCAATAAAAAACTTAATATTCATTAAGATAATGCCATATAAAGCCTACAGAAAAGAGTAAGATATGGCATTAGGTTAGTAGCACACAGTGGAAAACATTGACAATTGCTTCTACATAGTCTAAAACAATAATGTAATTTTATTCTTTTCTGGGCAAATTAACACATAAATAAGTATCCATGTATGCGCATTTATGTGATGACTTCAATGTTAAAGGAGAATGAGACAGAATAATAAAATATAGTAAAGCTCCTTAAAAAGTGGTTTTATAGTTTCTCTTTTCCAGGAAAAATAAAGGGAATACTGTTCACAAGTATAAAATTGTTCAATATCTGTAATAAAACCTAAAAATATATTCATATAACAATATTGACATGTTATAAAAGATGAGAATATCAATTTCAATACAAAATAACGCTCGAATTCAATGGTTTAGTAACAATAGGGATTATTATTTCTACCTAACATTAACATTGATGCACCTTTTGAATATTGATCAAAATTCGGATAAGCTAAAATCTCATCATTAAAATAACGATATAATGTTGACATGAATGGCATTTCAACTGTAGCATAATCTTCATTAGTATGAATAGATTGTGAATCGTCACTAAGCATATCACCGACGCCCGTACGGCCGTGGCCACTACGATTACTCATTCTATGTAATTTTTCATTATTGTTCATTGCAGCATTTAACTGATCTGCGCCTAATATTGGCAACTGACAATGTGAGAAAATACCAATACGTGAATTAGACGGTAAATGTCCAACAAGTTTCAATGTTTCTGAAGTGAATGATGATGGAACATTTAGACCAGATGACTGTCTTACAGTCCAGTTAGCCAATGGCTCAGCTAATGTATATTTAATCCATTGAATTAAAAAACGATAAATAAAACGAAGTTGATTCTGAAAATTTTTAATAAAGAAATTTTTGTGAAAGTGGAAAAAAGAAATAGGAATCAATTGATCTAGAAAGTTAAACTAATTATGCCCAAATTATAAAATACTGCAGTCCGAGTCAATGACAATTTCATCAGAAGCAATTTCGCCTTCTTAATAAGTTTTAACAGACGCAAAAATGAATAATGCTTTCTTTGTAGATATTATGGAAACGAAAGCGACATGATTAATAAGTTCGACCAATGATCAAAGTTCTCATAAAGATAGTTATATGAGATTGACGAAAGGATTTGAACTGGGTGGTATTCACTAACACAATATATTTAAAGTCATCAGATATAAGTAATACTCTTGACTGAATCTGTCATCAAGTTACTTGAACTATAGCTAACTGTTTGTTTACTTCCCCATTAAAAACTTCAATTACACTCGAGTATTCAAATAGCAAATAAACAATAGACACCCTATCAATCTCCAGTCCACTACCTCCATATATACACACTTTGGCATAATACTGTATTTATCCTCTTACACCATCCTAATTACAAGCTTAAAATGCATTGTATACTACAAGTTGTTCACTTTAACACGTACAATAGTTACAACCATGTTTAACGCTATCTAGTGCTATTTAGATTTAAGTATGCTTAAATTTACTATTATTAACAAAGTCGAGTTTATTCACTTCAGTGAGTGAGTGCCGCATATTGTAGTCTAGTTTACATTAAAGACTTCATTTTAAGTAATTGGGATTATCTGCAACTGATTTCAGTGAACATGTTAGTGTGGCCCAGATACAGACATCAAATGAAATCACAAAATATAGCAAAATAAAAGGTATGTGATGAAACCGCTGGTAAAGGTCACATCGTGACACTTATAACTTAATCAATAAACCAATAGCAACATGGCTGAAAATGTTGGCGAAATTATACTTAATGGATATGCAAAACGTTGTGGATAACCTCTGTTAAATGAATATTAATTAATTGTGAAAATTGATTTGCCACTCTCTCTTTATTTCAACGGTTCACCGATAGGAACCAGTTTATGACAAGTAGTTAGCGTAAAACCGACAAATAATCAATAATAAAATGTTTAGATTTGAAAATTTACCGGTGATGCTAGAATAGCTTTCCGACGCATTTTAACCATTTTAATGACATGAAATAAATCGACATAATGATCTCTTGTCATACGTTCTGACAATAAATAGCAAACAGCTAATAGGCCACTTCGAGTGGCCCCATTTAAACAGTGAATGACTAACGGTCCTGTACCACGTTCTAAGCGTACTTTCTCCAATAAACGAACGATTGTTATACGGGAATCAGGTACCTAAAGTAAGAGATATTATACAATAATTTAAATCTATTTTTCAAATCTAATTTTGAAAGCATTACATGCACTAACGTAAATACATATGTTGTATTAATTACTAGGTGAGGATTATGGTCAAGGGTGATTACGTAATATAAGTGATGTCAGTCAAATGACTGAACAATAACAAGCATTCAGATATTCGTCATTGCAAGCGAAATCCCTGTAATCAACAAAATTAGTACAGTACATGATATTGCTGCACATTTCTCTTTATGACTATGGAACAATAAAAGTGCTTGGACTAAATGCATTCAAAGTATTAATTACATTTGGTTAGTTAGTTACTTCGGGGTTAATATAGTAATAAGGTGGGAAGAAAAGTGATCAGAACATGTATGCACAAACGCAGTCTACTTTGATGTGCGACACTGGCTAATGCACCAGTAGATTATCAGGAAGCTTAGGGCCATCATGCTCAAAGGATTTAACAGTTCGAGAATTCATTGACTGTTGGTCTAAGTCATATTGGTAATTAAAAATTGTTTAGTTGGAGCTCGTGTGAAAAACCGAGACCCGTTGTTGGAGACTCTGGTGACAAAGATTGTAGTACGTCAGTGTAGTATAGACGCAGCAATTCACTATCTCCCTATAAATTTTGAGTTTCAGTATTACTTCAAAAACACTTTCATTCCTAATTGTAATTGCGATTATATCATTTGTACTCCTTTACTATTCGCTTCATTAATTTTATCTTGTCGTATTAATACAGTATGGTAACCCAAATTAATGTACGAATGTGCAATTCTGTCTATGACTGAATGAAATCATAAAGTGTTGTCTTACATTCATTTTTAATTTTTTATAAGTCAAGCAAAATAAATACCTGCAATTTTAAAGAAATCATAAACTGTAAGACATTTATCATAATTTTTTCCCCCAGAATAATGGCGTCCTATAATACAACAGTTAGAATTAGCAGGCTGTAATTTCCGTCTAATGATTAGCTAATAAATCAACTTTAAAAAATTGTTACAACAGTAAATCTTATTTATCATGTGTTGTATGTTCATATTTTTTTTAAAATGTCTTTTATTAAAATAACCGTTGGATTCGGTGGAACCATTCTATCAACTGATATTCACCTACTAGAAATCCGTAAGCAGTTATTTTTAAACCATAAATGTATTCGAAAGATAAACAGAATAATAATGTTCAAACAGTATCACAATCCCTATTAGTACAGTTCCTACAAGTAAATATGGAATATTATTATTATTATTATTATTATTATTATTATTATTATTATTATTATTACAGTACTACTAACATTAATTTTAGCATTCCAGCCACCGGTAAAATGAAAGATGACAACTTCACGAGCTTTCAATTTTTCATTACTAAAGTGGTGATAGTCACGGTGTTTCATCGAACGATTAACAGGCTCACGTCGACGTATAAGTAAACGTCTTTTATAGATTTCATGATTAGAACTGCTTTTTGACAAGACTGGATTTAAGTAAATTGGAATTAATGAACCAAGTTGACATATTTGTATTTGACCGCCGACAAAATCTAACCATGGTCCACATCGAAGTGGTAATGTCCCATTATAATCCGCGTTAATATCAACATGGTCTGGTTTTTCACTAGATAAATCGCCGAATAATGGAGTCGAATCATTTTCATCAGAACGTAAGGGCCAGTATCGAACAGCTCCATCAACACCATAAGAAAATGGTTCCATATCAATGATAGATGAAACCTAGACAAATAATAATTTTAAAAAAAAACATGTAAACATGAATTATTTCAACAGTGGCTGATGAAATTACAAGTTTTATTGACAAAATCATTCAGTTAGTGTTGAGGATTCAAAAAATTAAGCAAAATACTTTGTAACAAATTTAAAAAAATAGTTTTACTAAACTGTCATTGTATTAACTTAATCCACTGTAAGTTATCTTTCAGAGTAAATGTCTATAAATGTCTATTAGTAGAATAATCATTCAAGTTAATGTTTGTAAAAGTTTATTTCAGATGATGATTTCACTTTACTAAATAATGATTGTAAATTAATTGATGCATAAATGACTGAACACAAATAAATGGTACTTGTCTCGCTCTTTACAATAAACTCTCTTTTCGAGGAGCTCAAGATTTTGAAAGGATATGAAGCTGTCGAGTCAGTTCTGATGTGTATATATCAGTAATAAATATTCTTTGTAACTATATCGTGTTGCGCGCATCAAAATACAACCAAGCTACTAGCCGAGTCTGTATTTCAAAACATAACAATACCATGAGCTACCAGGTGCTTTAAGAACATACCAGTTAGTCATGTTCAAAAAAGAGCATGTTGTAATTGTTCATTAATCGAAAGTAATAAACTACCCCAGTGAGACGAGATGACAAATGGATAAATCTCAAAGAAAATCAAAATAAACCAGGAGAAATAAAAGTGAAAAAGACGTACAATTTAGAATACGATTTGATAATAGTTCAATGTAAAAGTATGTAAAAAGGAATACTGGGGCTTATGATCTAAGAAAGATAAAGAGTGAATCCAGTAGCCCAACATAACCGATTACGAGCACTCATACACAATGCTGCTCAACATTGTTTGCAGTTACCATACCTGTCCCAATCAGTCAGTCTGAAACTACCAATACGGTTAAGACCAACAGTTAATCGACTGATGCCTTAATTTAGTTCGGTAATCTTGAGCTTTGTTCGAACGTATTTGTACTATGCAAAGGCATTGGTGAACTTCGTCCACACACATATATATTCGAAGGTATCCACCAATCGTTTTATTAATATGGATTCGGCCAAAATATGTACACATATACTGATATCATAATTACATTTCGCCAATGTAAGTTACCTCATAAAAACATACTGCACCACTACATCACTGTATTACTGTTTATTTGTATTTATTATCCCAGTGTATTCAATGGACATTTGGTAATTTAATCAAAAATATCTAGTAGACATACGTATATTGTATGTGCAAAAGGCATTCAATTTGAGGTTTTGTTTTTTTATTTAAAAAATTAACCACTTATCATATATCGGTTTGATGAGATGTTTAGTTAGGAAAACAAATAGATATTATGAATACAATAAAATTTATCGTAGACACATCAGTTTTATGAAAAGTAGTCTACAAATTATGCAACTGTTGTCTTGTGTAGTCAGGTTGAGAGTCAAACACTTGCTTAATGAACTAAGCAGAGGAAAAACACCTGGCATAAAGCTAAAATGACCTTATTGACTTGACTTAGCCTAGAATTTGCGTGCTACATAACTTATTCAAATGGGGAAATGTAGGCAGTGACGTTTCTTAGGTGAACAATTTAAGTGTAATAATCGTTCCACATTTATCTTTTTAACTGGTGACCATGTAGTATCAAGTGATCTGTTGTCTTCTATAAAAAACAGCATTATGATTATCACGCCATCTGTATGCTTGTTCTTTCTTTCCTTATATTGTTCTACAACAAACGGTTTTCTAGTAAATGTTGAAAGACGGTCAATTTTCAATGACCATACACTTAGTCCTTGTAAATGTCAAACTATTAATTTCAGACAAACACATGAAAAGGATGTGAATTTATTGCGAGTTGGTTATGATTTTTGCTTCTTTAAAGATCCTATAATTGTTGTCCTTATGTTCAACCAATTATAAAAATGGCTGTGCTCAAACCATTACGACGATCGAGGGCCACAAAGACTGTCACTGTATGCCTCAAGTCTTCCTTGATTCATACTGGTCACAAGTCAGAACAGGAAGAACACAGGTTTATGAACTAACCGGTAAGTCAGATTAAAATTTCAGTCGTTCGTTTATATACATCCAAGACCAGACTGCAAAGCCAATCAATTATAAAAGTAGCATTAATTCAAAATAAAGGTGTTGATTATAACAAAACTGGGCAACACATGTACAATTAATTAATTACAGTTCATGCGTGGAAACCGACACCATCACTGGGTCAAACAAAAGATTAAGGTGAAGGGAATACTCAAACAATAGAAATAAAATGTTGAATGCCCATTTAATCAAAGTATTGAAAACGATATTCAGTCAAATAGTAGGTAACAACGTAGAACTTGGTAAATACGTACAACAATTCAAGTTGCGAAGCCTCAATTACAAGATAGAGATTAAATTGACGGACCAAATCCCAGAGTAGTCGAGGTAGTAATAGAGTTAGTATTAATGGAAAGAATCAAAGATCAAAGATAAGACTTTTAAAAAGTGATTCAGAAAAAAGAAAATTATGATGAATTCAGAAAATTAAAATTTGGTGAAAGGAAAGGTATGGACGACCTGCGCTGTAGAGAACGATTTTAAGCCATGTCACTCAAAGTCTCTAATCATTTGTTATGATCATCACACGGACATCAACCAGGTACACTACACCTATCAACATAGCTCAGATCATTTGTCAACCATTTCATGGACTAGTGTCATGTTTTGGTGTGGCCACCCCTAGCTTTCTTCCAGTCTACACCTACACCAAACAGCATCGATCCTCGAGGTAGGCGGTGGTTGGGTATACGTAAAACATGTCTTAACCACCCTAGCGAATAAAGATTTATTACCTCATCAATATATTCGCCATAATTACCTAGTGCTTTATTCCAAACCCACATAATGCTTACTTGATGGTCCCAGTAAACACAAACGGTGCTTCAAAGACATCTATGATCGAATACTAGAAGTCTACGAATATTCTCTATCCTTAATGGTAATGTTTCACATCCATAAAGTAAAACGGATTGAAATGTTGCACAATAAACGCATCCCTAAGTCAGTAGACAGATATCTCGCCTTTGTCACAAGTGATGCAAGTTGGCAGAAACCAATCATCCTTTCTGCATACGAATCAAGATTTCATCAGACACCAGATATTACAAAATCAATTCGTGAAAGTTTAGTCATTCTGGTTAACTCCCCCAACCTATCAGCAAAATTTGCTATGTCGAACATCACTTATCTCGGTGTATAATTTATTTATGATCTCGCTTAGTCATGTTCTGTTAAAATTAAACGATTTTTTACCTAATTACTAATCTAGAGAGACTGTGTAGTTATGACATTACTAGACAGTGGTTATTACACTTTGTCAATTCCTACAAATTACCTATTATTAAATGCTGTTATATACTAGGCCTATACAAACATTTAAGTAAAAATTGCATGGTATTTTGTACAGCGTTTAAGATAGTTGGTAGAGTAATATGGTAAAAAGGCAACGTTAGTATGAATACGGTTGTGGATCTGATGTCATTCACACCATTTTTCCTTGTATATCATCTGATAGAACGAGTAGCAGCTACATTATAATCCATACATGCAAAGAAAAATATGAAAGCTCTACATTCCTATATCTAACACTAAACTGTGATGAAATTGTAAAGGCCGATGTCACGTCTTCGTGTTCAGTCAGGTGAAATTTCCAAATTTATATAATCTCTCACTATGCACATAAATACTGAGCTTCAATGAAATCTTTACAAAAATATAAACAAGTATCCTCGATCAGATAGTAAATAGTACCAAAATACAAACCACTTGTATTTGCTCCCTTCACTGAATTTGCTTTGACACTTTTCATTGAAATATTTATGGAATAACTAGTAATCACAATGATGCATTTTGTTACAACATTTTATTCATCTTCATGGCTTACACATATTAACATTGGGAGGTTTTTTCATTTACTGTGAACAACTTCTTTATCATATCTTACTATCCCTAATTAGTTTCTTGACTTGAAGTATTTATGCCATTGAACGGTACAAAAGATTGTCAAAAAAACCACTTTTCATATTTTTCACTGTTAGTTCAACATGGAACAAACTTCTGCATGGAAGCGCAACAAAAGAATAACGTTCGGATCGAATAGGAACCACCTAACAACTGATAACATTATTCCATGAATACTAATGAAAGTAAGTAACTCCCGAAAAAACCACACAGACAGACAGACACTATCCGCAACATTTTACCGATTCAATATTGTAGCAAAAAAATTCAACAAATGTTCAATGTTGATTATATACTACTCATTAGTAGGCAGAATTATAGATAAGTAATTCTGGGTAATGTGATGAGATGTGTTTGTCATACGCTACAACTCAATTTTCAATTTATGAATATGTATGGCGAAAGGCTATAAATAGTTAGTTATACATGAAAATTAACTTTTAAAGCATGATGAACACATTTAATAATTGCCTTCCTAAATTATATACAGACGGTGAAAGACCTTTAGTGTGGTACCTAACAATATAGATCAACTTTAAGCTTATTTAGCGTGAAATAAGCATATGAGAATGCAATTTTTATTAGACTACATTGTAAATGTCTATCAACGACGTGTTTATGTTGTACAGTACAGTATGCCGTCAGACAAATACAAATATGGTGAATGCTTGAACTTAAAATAGAATTTCGAATGAAAATTACGCTTTAATATGCAACAATCATTCAGTTAACGATTAGAAAAATGATCGGTAACACCAGATAAAACATACTTATTGAACAATGAAAGTATTGTTAATAACCACAGACTATTCAAATACTGCTTTTAATCTAAATTTATACTAAACAACGAATAAGGGTTAAAACACTAAGAGAATCACTTTCTAGCAGGTGAGACCGAAATGATTTATCGCTTTAAT
Organism: Schistosoma japonicum; assembly: GCA_025215515.1. Lineage (NCBI taxonomy): Eukaryota > Metazoa > Platyhelminthes > Trematoda > Strigeidida > Schistosomatidae > Schistosoma > Schistosoma japonicum. The sequence goes on along the minus strand of CM046061.1, from coordinate 61,409,350 downwards.
ATAAAGGAAAACGAAGAGAAATCGCCTCAAAAACTTCGCACTTGCTTACTTGTTCTTCTTCAACCATACACCAGAAATCGTCAACTGTACTTGCTAAAGGAGTTTGTGTCAGAATAATATCATCTCGTAAACTTGCACTATCCAAATAGAAAGCATTGATGTAATTTAAAGTTTGCAAACTATTATTATTGCTACTACTTGTTGTGCAATGTAGACAAACACGCCAACGTTCTGAGGGTAGTAAGTCAATGTTTTCAGGATAACGATTTTTATGTGTGTTGGAAGGATTCATAGAAACCTGTAACTCTTTATTTGGATCCAGTACTGGTGTATATAAATGTAACACAGACCATTGTTCCCATAAATAAGATCGATTAGTTATTGCATTTTTATGGCATAACTAAACAGAAATTAAAACAAAAGTTATGGAACATTAATTTTTTTAAATAAAAATAAAGTATTGGAAATATCATGGAGTCAACTGTATCAATGGTATTGATAGTTTCAGAGAATTCACTTAGTAATAAGGTAACATTCATCGTAATTTTTCATGCGTTGTAGCACCGTTGGAAACTTTGTTCCCAGGGGGACTCAAATGTCCTATAGTAGATCATTGACGAGATTGAGGATGAGTACGTTGATGCAGTTTTAATTAAGAATACAAGAGTTGTCCAGTACACGTTTATTTTTCCAGCGCTTCTCTAACTGAAAACACTTAGTGATGCAAATTGTCTAGAAAATATTTACAAATTACTGCTAACCCTCGGTAATTAGTAGATTTTGTATTTACGAGAACTCAACACCAATTACTAAATAAACTACTTAAACTGTCAGCCTGTGTAATAAAACTAACCGAACAAAGCAACAGGTAACAATTAACATTACCTAATTAAGTTTGCAAAATTTCCCTGAGACTAATAATAGTGTTCATAATAAATATAATTATTTGTTGCACGTAATTCAATTTCTTCTGTGAGTTTATCTTCATTTCTCCAGCATTTTAATGAAATGAACTTAATAACTGTATATCTAGATACCGACTGCTAAGATCATCACGCCATAGAATGGATGAAAATTATATAGGACTGGTCAAGTATGACTCCATGGAGTAGATTTATAACATTGACAAGTCATCCAACATGGTTCCAAATAGAAAACGAACAGTAATCTTGTTAAGGCTTTATAATAAATCTGCCATACAAGTAAAACAAAGCTTCCTAACCAAATGAAACTTACTCTGGTCGTTTCCCTAAAACAATCAAATTCTCAAATTAATTCAATTCCTATCTTTTCTAATAATTCTACGAACAAGATCTGCATTTTCCTTGTTATTATTTAATTAATCCATTCTATTGAGTCTTTTTTGAAATTGATCACATCTAGAATTGTACAGTCCGAAGTACTTAAATGGTTTTAAGCTTACAGTGATCGATCACTAGGTAGTGACCAATGCAATGTTTGTCTAGTTGTGTATAATGTTGGTCAGGAACCTGTCGATTATGTCCCAATATGGCCATTATTCTAAAAAAACTCAACATCGCAGGCAAGATTCTGATACAGAAAGTGGTTTGAAGATGACAACTAATTACCCTTGGACCAAAGTGTCGTGATAGTAGGCATTCGTCATCAAAAGGCACCTGCTTGCAATGTTAAGTCACTTAGACTAGTGGTTACTTTGGAGCTTAGTTGATAAGATTCAATCAGTACGATACAAGATTGGATGAACATCACATTGCCGTTTACTAGGTGATAAACCAGTGTATATTTCTCAGTCCTACAGACGGTCTCTGTACAATTCGAGCGAACAGCGTCAATATATCGATAGTTTATACTTATAAATTAATTTGGATTGTGGTTAGTAAGTGAAATCTAATAATGCACGATTGACAAAATGTGATTTCCAAGGGCAAAGTCGTACAGGGGTATGAAGGCAGTAAAGAGTTTCTCCTCTCCTTCCAAGAAAACCAAAATTAAACGGATGTAGCCTTCTCATAGCGGAAGGTTACAACAAGTTGACTCTAAAAGCAACACACCTCAGCTTGACAGATTGTACTCCCTTTACAATTAAAGGGCTAACATATCTAAAACTACTCATAAAAAGACCATGAGTGACCGACCGCAGATAGTCGTTTCCTGAACACTCTGGTAACACTCATGTCGCCAAGACTACTTCTAATCCGGCTTTCCTTACATATAAAATAAGAAGAACCTTTCCACTGTGTTGACAACAGGAAAGTGATAGCTGCCCCCATATTTCTAACAAAACTCAAAACTGAATTGAGAATCTAATTCAAAAATTATTGCATAAACTGTTTTCATTTGAGATATAATACAGGTTTTTTTCAAGATTCATTTTCTATTTGAATACCTATAACACAATTTGGAAAGATAAATAAATCAGTGAAAAAGCAGTAAACAATATGATATCAAGCTCTAAAATGATGAAAAATGTCCTGCTTTTTAGAATAATCATATTCAATAGAAAAAATATATTAATATTCCAAATAACCTTCAGTGGTATTTAAAAATGGAAGAATAATTCAGCACATTAATACTCACCATGTGATAAGTACTACATACATCTAAATCTACGATACAATGTCCAGCTAACAGAACTTCAAATAATAGATCATACAATAAAGAGAATTGTTGCATCGAATGAATAATATTCGATCTAGCCTTACATAATGTTGAACAAAATTTCGCCACACTGACAACATGTTCATGTGTAGCTTGTTGAAGCAATGAGTCAAAAGCTATATACAATCCTGTGCGAGATAAATCTGTTAAAAATGAGAAAATGTATAAGAAAAAATGTCAAGTTAAATAAAGTGATTCTTTTGAACACATTTATAAAATTACTGAAAATAATGTGCATAAATTTATGCGTACTTCCCAAATCAGTTACGTTAGTGGAACAAAAAGGAAGGTTGACTTTAGACTTTTTGAGGATGTTCAAAAATCCTTGATCAAGATGCACTTTGAGCTGCACAACCTCTGGACATCTTTCGGACATAGGACATACGACTGTAGCCTTGAAATATTCCAAACTGATTAACAGCCGAGCTACGGTATTCTAAAGGCTATTGAAGTCACTACCATTACCAGTAAAGAATTTTACTTATGTGTTCGAACAGAGTGTATTGTTAACCTTCGCCTGTCATAGTTGCAAAATCTATTTCATTACGTCGTAAAAGTTCCTAGACTCCTTCTTGCATTTAATTACGTCGTGACATTATTCTTTTTTTGACTCTCTTTTAGTTTAATAATTGTGTTCTTAACAAGGTGACCTCCATTTTTATTTTATTTTATTCTTAAAATTAGTGAATATATATTACGTTCATTACTTATGGTCTTTTGGTCACTTGTTACTTCCGGGATGTTTTTTCAAATGTGGTATATATTTTGAGCAAAAGCTTAATTTAATCACCTAAGTTTATTTACTTCTTATTATGTTTAGCTAATGTTTGTTTATAAAAAGTTCTAACCAAATCCATTCATGAAAGTCTTTTCATCCCTATTCATAAGTTGATTTAGAGACATTGAAGGTTTGTGGGCAGCTGACAATAACAGAATGAAATGAGTTTACCTTATTTTTGTCAAATCTCTTCAAGTTCGATATCTCTCTAGCTATTCTATAAAGGAAAAGCAAGTACCCATAATTAAAAAACATCAGAACACAATCAAACAGATTAGGACATATTATAAAAGGTTAAATAATTTCTTATTGTTACAACATTCAACATGAAAAACACTAAAAACTGCTCTGCTCTCAAAATAAATTATAATCTAAAGACAAGCATATTTTACAAATAATGAAAGTGACCTTAGTGAAAAAGAAAACCTAAATTGATCAAACTATACAAACCTGTAGAACAATGCACAAGGACTGGACCATCTTCTGGATGACTAGCTGTTTTAACACGATAATAAAATTCTATAAAATGTAGTCGATCAAACATTGTTCCATAAGTTGATGTATGACAGAAGAGATCATGTGAACTTCTTGATAAAACACCATTACTATCAGACAAATTATCAATTTTACGATTGATTTCTAGTATAATATCACCATGTATGAAACCTGTTGGCAAATTATTATAATGATGATCAGGTGTCATCCAACTATGAAATTGATACTGAACAACTTTTTGACTAATATTCGATGATAATTCAGTTACAATGAAGCATCTTACAGTAAAATGAGCATAATCAATACGGTCCATTATTTCTACCATAATATTACCAAAATATTGGCTTGTAGATTTTGAATCTAATAGAATGGTGCTACTAGATCTTGAAGGCATCTACATTAATGAAATAAAATAAAGGGAGATATAAAGAAGTGAAATCATTTCGTGAATAGCAAAAAAAGACTCAGTATAGATATGAAATCGTTTGAGCGTTCAGAAAATGAATTATTTTTTTAGGCTAAGTGGTAGAAAATGGTAAAAGTAGAAATCAACATGTTATATCATTCCCAGGTCAATGAGGTAGAAATGTTTTAACTCCCAACTGTCATTTATCTTGCTGCGGAGTCTGAGGAACCTTACTAAACAAACTTTTCTGCTGTTAAGTCAATCAAGACAAACCATTCGATTACCATTTCACTGCTTAAGAATGTGTCGAAAGAAAGGCTGTTTTCTGACACTCCGTGGTTCAGTAAGATATAGGGTTTACAGGGGGTCATATATAGCAACCAACCAACTAATAATACATGAATCGACATTACATATAGTGTATATCCTAAGTACCTCATATCTCCCTATGCTAAAGAATATTGGACGTAAAAGTCACTTTACACTTACATTTTTAAGCAATACAGAATTAAAAGGAAAAATTATCTAGATGATTTGTGACGACTGACTTAACAACAGAAAAGACTGTTTATTAAGGATGTTTACACTCCATATTAGCAAAAATAAAGTCCAGAGTAGATGCATTTTTACCTGACTTGACCTTAGGAACTACCTAAAATGTAGATTCCTACTTCTCTTGAGTATTTAGAAGTAAAACGAATTACACTCATAAAACTAATTTAAATTAAAATTAAAATACACGGAAATGTATTTCAACATACTTCAGGCCAGTATTGACAACATTTAAGAGTTGAATCTTCAATGGAATTAGTAAGCATTACAATTTGTGCAATATTACATTGAAATATCATTAACCAAAAATCTTCCGTAGTAAGTAAATCAAATGGACTTTGAGCTGCAATATAACCACGTCTACGCATATAACCATCAATATAACTTGCATTAATATAATCCGTTTCAGCTGAATCATTTAACCGGTTTAGTGTAACACGATTATGATCATAAGGTAGACTAGTTTGATTACGATTTTTTGATAGATTGACTTTTAAATTACCAATTGATTGGGGAAATTTCACACCTAATGGAATACTTTTGATCGAAAAAATGATAAACAGATAAATATCTTAAAACACGTAAGGATATGTAAAAAGTTAGTGGATTTTGCAGTCTGACATTAATTATTGATCAAAGCTAAAAATACCAGACATATATAAGAAGATACAAAACGTTTATTTTATTAGTCTTACACATTTACTAAAACATCAAAGATTTCAACAGACAGACTAATCAGTACCTTTAACTATTTTAGTTTATGAAATAAATTATCTTCAGTATAAGCTCGAATCCATTGTGGTTCTTATTAAGTTTTATGGTACATGCAGTGACTGTTACATTTAATCACAAACAACGTAGAATATAGGAACTTAAGGGCATCAGTCCAAGTCATCGCAACATACTAATACAGTCAGTTTACTTTATCAAGATGAATACCAAAGTAGCAGAATTAGTACTAATATCAGTGATAATAAGATTAAGAACAGAATGTAATCAGAAAATAAACAAACTAACTAATAAATTACTAGTCAACAGGTAATACCTTGAATATTCACGTGAGTATGTTTTTAATACTTCATTTAAAGGCCATGTTCCAACTAATGTACTCAAAGGTCCATGTTCTGGATCAATAATCAAATAACGAGGTTCACCTAATTCTCTTGGTATACTCCACCAAGCATAAGAATCAGGCAATAAATAAGACTTTTCCAAAAACGTTACATTTGACTGTCTTGGATTTCGGAATATATATTGACCAGACTTAAAAAAGAAATAAAATAACAAGAGAGTAAGTGAAAATATATATGGAAAATATAATCACAGAGCGATAGAGTCATGAAAACTGAGTGATCTATGATTTCAATTCTAGACTTGTGACCTTTAATGTACCGAGAAGTAACTCCCTTAATATTCTGAAGTCCAATATCAAAATGTAATAGCTATCTAGAGTTCGTTAATTCTGCGAGTATTCCTTCCACCTAATTGACGTGCCAGTTTGTAAAGAATCCCTTCAAAATGATGTCGGTAAATCTAAAACTAGTCCAACGAACATTTATCATCGTGTTCACACCAATAGGGCTTCAGACAGTAGGGCTAGATTGAAATATACTACGAAATGAAATAAACGATATGCAGTTTGAATATCGTCGGACTGCATCAGAACTACAGAAAGTACAAATCTATAACCATAAAACCAGTTCCCATAAAATGCACTTTTAGTTTGATCACCACCATACGATGAATACTAAGTACCAGACAACACAACATTGGCAATTATTGTTTATTGACGGTTTAGTCCCAACACGACAAAAGCAAATTAACAAAAAACTTAGGTTGATTAGAGCTACTGATAGACTCCTTTCAAGCAATTAGCACTAAACAATGGCGTATAGAAAAATACGAAACTGCAGCAATTTTCCACACTATAATGTAATCAATAGGACTCCATCAGCACTAAAGGCTATACAGCACAAAATCAGTTTCTAAACTGTAATTACATGAAAGTAAGTAACTTAAGTTGGTGTGTAAACATAGTTGAACTCAGGGTTCGCGACTCGTCCTACATGATATAGAGTGAACTCAATGAATGATGAATCGGTGTTCAGATTGAAAAGTAGTAGATACGAATGCGAGTACGAATTTTAAATTTGGAATACAAATAAATATGGATGAGCAATCATAAATATAATGAAATCATCATATTTAATTCTACTACAAGCTACAAACTAACTTATGCAGAACTCGTGACTAAATGCACTTTTGTAGTAGTCTGCGTTGGATGCAGGTATATCAACATACGATGATTAAATACAGTCCTTAATAGTAAAAACGGAAAAACCCCAAACGTATAAGAATACAGTTGTGAATTTCGGTTGTCCGTATTTAGAAAAATAAACAGATTTTACTCATTTAAAAAAATATATATGACAATGATAATAAAGCTAAACAATTCACGCACTAACCTTTCTACAACAAAAATAATAAATGGCAAATGCTACCAGGGCTAAAATAGCAAGAGCTAATAAAATACCCAAAATTATGGGAAGTGTATTCGATCCTATTGCTGTAGATGCCGGTTTGATCGAACTACTGTTACTACTGGTTAGAAACATTACAGGAGGTGAACGTGTAATCTCACTCATTCCATCAACTTCACTTTGGACAATTGCATAAACAGTATAAGTAACATTCGGTTCCAAAGGTGGATTTGCATAACCTTTTTTCGTAGTCGACAAATTGTTAGTTAAATTTGAACCGTCAATCACTACGCCAGATCCTATGACAATCAAGTTTGGTGGATAAACATTGGAATAATAAACAATATTAGCATTATTTGGTAAGCCAAGTTGCGTTTGATCCACTAACATTTTCGAATTTTATTTTGTTTCACAAGGAAAGAAAAACAGAAAAGTAAATAATAAAATCGTTTTTTTCAAACAGTGGAATCCAAAAACATCCTCAGTCATGTATCTTTGAATAAGTTTGAAAACAATTTTGATTAGAAAATGATATTCACTGATAATTATAGTATAGGGAAGAACTCAAAGGAATACTAAAATGACCGCAAAAAATGTCAGCTCGTTGTTAGCCTTGCGAATACCTTAACCAGTGACTAAAAACACTGGGTGACATAGCTCAGAATCGGTCACAAAGGCGCAGATGTATCCACTTATTGTCATCTCTTGAATCATGAGCTTAAAATTATTTCATAACTTTCTTTTCACGCTCCCTGAACAAAATTTTATTCGTTCACACTCCTTGTTATTATTATTATTAATTTTATTATTATTATCAGCGAAGTAACTTCTACTTATGTAGTGTTAATCTTGCGGTTCTATAGAGGTTTAACAACTTGGACCTATGTACACATGTGCCAGCTTCTATGTTGATCATACATACATACGTACAGCCGATCAGTAAATAGTTATTTATATCCGAATAGGCAATAACAAGTAATAATATTACGAAGAGCATATGCATCAGTAATAAATTCATTCAAGTTTTTCATAGGGTTTTTATATATAGAGAAGTAATATTGATATAAATGATGGTCTATATGGCTGCACAACATCCACTTTCTCGAATCCTTGCAAGCTTGTTTTAAGTTCAAGTAATTGGTTAGAGGTTTACAGTTAGGGTCAGGGCTAAGATAATCGATTAACGTTTATTTACGCGTTATATACAATCTACATAGAAAAAATGAAGTATTTTTATACGTTCAACACTCTGCTTCTACTTTATGACGATAAGAAGTGATTTCATCATGATTTTTAAGTTTGAATAGGGATTGCTATGACGTTATTTAAGTGATGAAAAACAAAAGTCATTCATTTTTAAACTAAACTCAATAACTCGTCGTTCAGTTAAATACGATTTCCTCATACATTCACCGTATAGAAATTCATAATTTTATGAATTCCTCAAGTTATTCCCATTACTATGCTCTTGCTTAATAAAAACCGTAAAATAATGAATAAATATTTTGTTCTTGTGTGAAACTACCTTGAAATGTATGCTCACAGCATCACAATAACCTAGTAACTTTAGAGCGTCTCATAGTAAACGCGATATCGTTAAACAATACCTTTATTCTAAATGTTAGTGTTGAAGTTCCATACAAGTTTCCTGTTACGTATAGATATCTTGTGGCATTTTATCAACAACACATATAAATGGATACTGATCAAAGAATTTCATATATATCGCTTAACAAATTACTACTGGAAAATACGATTTTATTTTAAAGGTTAACATTTAGAACACTTTGGCATTTCTAAAATGTAACTTTCGATCAGAATATTATTTTAAAAAAATCAAAACCTGATAGATCACATACAAATGTCACAAAGACACTTGCTTATATTGAAAACATTAAAATGCCCTATACTTGGTGAATTTAAAACTTCTTGGTATTCGAACAAATATAGCCGGCCTATGTGAAGTGTGATCGACTAATCAAAGAGTAGATAAACTTTCATTGACTTTTGACAATTATTGATAAATCATAGTTGGTGAGTATCAGACCTGAAGAATTTAATCACGTAAAGATATTGAAGTAATCTAACTGAATCTGAAATAATCATATTGTGGAAGAAAACGGGCATTCATTTACGAAATATTCAATCAGCTAACATATCAGCAATAATAACAACAATGAAAAACACTGAAAAACTCACAAACTGAACGTCGCATACGATTAGTGCTTGTATTTCTCTCAACAACCAAATAAAAGCCATTAAGTGGACCACCTTCATAACCAGTAACTGTTGGAAATTTTACATTCACTAATAATGAACCATTAAACATTGGAACCAACGGACTGAATGACAAATTTTTTGAATTTTTAAAAGGAGCTGGACTCGTCCATACATTCAGGAAAGATGATCCAACTGATGTATCTAAAAGAGGTTTCCATTCAGAGACATTTTACTTGAAGATGAATAATCCCATTCGAAAAATATTAATGATATCTTACCTTAAATTCAGTTATTATGTATAAAGTTATATGTCGGCTACCCACAGAACTAAAAATATATTTTGAAGGGTGTTAAAATAGTACGAATGTATTAATTGTGATCTATCAGCTATAGTGATTCCTTTTACAAGGCAGCTAATTACAAATCTGAATTACCGAATCAAGTTCAAAATGAACAGACAGGAAGCGAATGAATAAATAATCAGTAAATGTGAGTCGTTTCATGTAGTAAAATACATTTATGAACAAAATGAAGATTATTGAAATTAGGTTAATAGTTTGTAGGTAATTTACCAACTTATGAAATTAAGGTTAGTAGCGTTAAAAATGGATGAGAAACAATAAGGACCTTAAAGTGACATGCGCGAATGTCGTGACCAATGGTTTCAGACTCTAGGTGACATGAAACAGATTCGGTCGATAATAGCTTAGGTTCATTCATTCTTTGTGTACTTTCAAATGTTGAACTTTGAAATTTTTATAGACCTTTCCTTCCACGAACTGATTCTTTCTTCTTGAAACATATTCTTTATGTTCAAATGTTTTTACTACTACTGACTTTATTAAGGCATCTATAACTTTGATAGTCAGAATGCTGTGATAATGGATTGAATCAACTTAAGCCAGCTCACATATGAACCATGTTATACATAGGAAATAACTGACTGGTCATTATCCACCGGATATTTCACACTTAAAAAGCATCCATTATAAGTACATTACAGATGATAAAAGTAAATGATTTCCACTACCATTACTAGTAAAATTATATATAAGTTAGCAATCACCTTTTCGAGGATTCCTGAATAATATGACTATGTATAACGAATTGGGTGTATATAACGAATCATTGAGTTTCCTTCTACTAAGTGAAATAAAAAGATGATCGCCATGGGGTGAGTCGTTTAAAACAACAAATACTAAACCACTTTTGTTCTCCTAACTGAATCTCGTCTACAATAATAAAGCAAAGTAATAAATGGTAGAGAAGATTTGTAACTCATATGGACCCTTTTGGTTACACTGCGTTCTCTGAGCTGGACGGAAGCAATAAATGTTTATAAGTCAGTAAGTTTATATGAAATAGTATAAGATTCGGTGACTGTAGACAAGTCGAACCACCATCGATTATAATAGTGGAAAAAATGGAAAATCTGCAGAGGTTACAAAATTAGTTAAACTAACGCGCATTTTAAGTTTTCTGCTCCTAATTGTTAACACTTATCTATATACATTGATTGATTACTGTGCAGTGATCCATGTGATGCTTTTATAGTCCTCAGTGTTAACTAAAGCTAGCCATCAAGTCACGATGTAATCTAAATGACTCCACAACGGGTGCACTATGTTTTAATGTTGGGTTATTAGAAGTATTCCGTAGGAAACCTTGGACTTAGACTTCAGACAAAATACTCCACAATCGATTACAACCCATAGCATCTTCAATATCGTAGGTAGGGCTTGTTGGAGAGTGGCGACTAGGATGAAACTGATCATTCGATTTCAGTAATTGTATTTTCAAAAAATTACACAAACCCAAGCACATTCGTGGATACGTTTGATTGTAAGTACTCTCAAAAAGATCCATATGAATTAATCTTAGTGATCGAATTTTCTTCTAACTCGCTTCACTTATGTATGATGGGGAACATCAATGTTTTTGTTTTATTATGAACTCATTAGTTGAGTAAATCTGTTATTACAAAAAGTGGTCAATTCACGAGCAATGTATGGTCTGGTGCATAAATTAATCGGTTTAAGTTACCACATCACATCAACAGTATTAGTTGAAACCAACAAGGTGAATACTATGGCGATACAACTACTAGTAATATCAGTGGTAGATAAATAGACTAGGAATAGAGAAAATGTCTCCAGAAGAATGAATTCAGGGATTAATATTTTAACATTAATTATGAAATTCAAGATCTAAAAAAAATTTCCGCTGGTTTTGAACCATGTTACCCAATATCTCTAACAACTGGTCAGAATTATTGCGTGGATCACAATTAAGTTATCTGCACTTATCAGAATGTCAGTGACTTTAGAGACGGATGCTGCACTTTGACTAGGCAGCCATTATGTTTCTCTTAACTTATATTCATAACGTGTCCCGGTGGGTGATGTTTGAGTATACATAAAACATATCCCAGCAACTTTTAGTCTTAATTTAAAAGAATTCACATTATTATTATATCGTAATAACTCTTAGGTTGAGATAGTGTTTAAGAGATCTTGGACACTAAGTAAAATAGAGCTAAGGTTTACTTAACATAACATCGGTTTAACACACGGTAATAGATTTATGAAAATCACTTTAAATAAATCAACGCCAAATGCGTATGTATAAATGTGTTTGTATTTATAAACAATTTAGTGACACTTACTATTAGAACCTATCGCATCAACAATAATCCGAAATCGAGAGCTAGCAGGTAAATTGAGAATCTGATATTGATAAACTCCACTAACAATATTAGCTGCCACATTAAAAATTCGTTTTGTGAACGCAGAAGTAAGTGAGAGTAATGTTTCAATCATTTCCACGGAAATCTATAGTGAACCAAAAAGGATTAAATGTATAAAATAATATAAATAAACAATATACGATAAGCATAATAGGATAATCTGAATAATTAATTCACAACATTATCAGAAGAAATATAAGTAAATAACAATATATAAGATTCTGGTAATACATAAGTTAACCATTCCCAACAACAAAAATATCCAAGAACTAAAAAGCATCTACTGTCAATGGATTAAATAAAAAGCAATTAGATTCATCAAATAAGCAGAATAATAAAAGTGTTGGCTGGATAACATCACTCAGTGCACAACGTGAAAAGAGCTATCGAAAAAGGTAATTTACACAATATTATGAAATATGCCCTCGTTAATAGACAAATGAAAATTATTTTAAAGCAGAGGCAGATTTATTACTAACTCAAAATTGCAACATACATTTTCAGCTACTTCAATATGAATAAGCACCTCGCAAACAAAAGAACTAGAACACAGAAAACCGCTGAATCCTCACCTTGTAAAGAAAATCATGTATGTTACTTTACACTACTTCATAAGAATCAGAATTATTGGTAACTTTGTTTGCGTTTTGGTAAGGTGAACAAAAGTGTTACGAACTTTTTGTCTTGAATAATAGTTTTACTTACTAATGACCATTCATAGCTAAAATAGTATTTCACTATTAATAATCGATAATCGATTTATATAGTATAACAGGAAGTCCTCATCATTTACTTTAGCCTTCTTCAAAGTGTGGACAAAAATATTCATATTAATTCTAATTGGGTTTTTTCACTGGTTATTTAACGTTGGTCAATTCGTTATATCAAATTCAACAATCTCCACAACACCCAATTACAATCAATATAAGTCCGTTAGTGACTAACTTCAAGAGGTAATTTCTCAACTGTGAATAGTGGAGTTCATCCATGTCGGATGTGAAGTATCGACCCACTGATGACGGTGAATGGTATCACAAAAATATATCACGAACTGACTGAAGTTAGTACTGTAAAGTGTTGAATACAGACTGGTTCACTGATCTAACGGCTAAGAGTTCGCTAAGAAGTCTGAAGGTACTGGGTTAGATCTGCCGGTAAGGTCGTAGACGCATACTTCCAAGAATTCTCACACAAGGACGAAACAACTATTCAGCGCTTTTCAGTGGCTGTCTACTCACTTCGGTTAACTAGTAATTTAAAAATCAGTTTTATATTACTTTCGCTCGCTAACAATTAGTATCAAATGACATTCAAAATGTCCATTAATGTGAATTTAATTCGTTGGAATTAGTTATTTCGTCTGAGATTATCGGAAACACTTTCAATATTTAGTAAGCATGCTATATTGAGCATTTTCGACTACATTTCTGCTCATTTAGTGGGTTCATTTTGAGTATTCCAGTAGAGTTGTCGTCAAACATATGCATGACTTTGTAACAAGGAAAGTTAAACGAGTCATATGTCTCAACATCAGATGGTAGATGATGAATGAGTGATGTGCTATTAAAGTAGGAGAACTAATCACCTAGCCAAAGTTCACGACTGTGTCAAAGGATAAATATCTTCCGGCATGGATTAGCAAGGGATAGTGAAGACTAATCATCTCGATTATACTGAAACAGATAGTAGATTCAAGGTATTCAGACCGACTCAAAAATTAACATAATCTATAAAATTTAGTTAAGTAAGCTAAGAGGCCTATGTTTGAATCTACTTTGCATTCCAGAAGCTCTAACGTTCCACAGTCTGAAGCCTGAGTTGTGCATGCAACGGCGATTTGTGATATCGCTTTTATCACCATGGCCTGATTTTGAGTTACACATTAATTGATATATTTATGTATTTATTTATTTATTTGTATTTATCTGTTTCTTCATATCTTATCCCTACGTCCATCCACGTTTACCATAATAATAGTTATTATTATTATTATTGCCACGATATACAATTCTTTTCATAGCTTCAAAAAAATTTGTCACCTCTTAGGAGCAACTTAACACCTACGTAACTGTCCTGGCCATCAGATTTCTTTTAATTACTTCGTCGGTTTCTTCTCAATAGATATTATGTAACAAACAGTATGTCAACGCATTTACTTATCATTTGCACACTTTCAAAACGACAATTACCTTATTCACCTTCCTGTCTTAATTGGTTATTTAATTAGTTTTAATTATTTTACTAACACCTTTGAACCTGTAAAATTACTATGTAACACACCATCATTAAAGAATTTTTTGCAGTAGAATATTATTTTCTTATAGAGAGCTATGAAGACGGAGTTCTTATTATCAAATAAGATAACTAACCTTAGATATGTTTTTAAGTGTAAACCGAAATTAACAACACGGGTTATCTTTTGAATAGATGGAATACGTTTGCTTGCGATAACTGCTTCGCATAGGGAGATAATTACAACAATAAACTCATTAGACCTGTTTAATGGTCACATAGAACGATTTTGAAATATTTTAGCAATTAACTAATAAAATTTACACAGTAAATATTTGTTTTTATGTTTAAATTGCTTACCAATGTTATTAAACTTAGTCTGGGGAAAAGTCATTTAAACTTTTTTAACTTAATTTTGTAAACAGATGATTTGCACTGACGGAATGTTCGTCATATTTAATCTACGTATACATAAAAATACTGGTGATTATAGTAAAAGATGTCGTTATCATCAGTTAGTCAATCAATACAAAGGTAACTAGCTCATATGCTGCACTCATTAAAGCAAACACATTTTAGTACAAAACAGATACGATATTCACCACTCAGTTGGTTAGCATATCATTAGAACAAACAAAATATGATGCATAGAGGTAATCAATGAGATGTTAAATGAAAATAGAGGATGAAACCATAGTAATTAGTAATAGAATTCGTTCTGCACATCACAGTTGTAGTTAAAATCAATTTTGAAAAATTCTGGTTCATTTTTCTTAATATAACTTACTGTGTCTTCATAATATTTAATTAGAAAAAGGGAAAGAAACAAAACAGTTAGAAAATAGTTAACCTTTTTTTCGAATAACAGTTGCATCATATTTGATGCTAACTTATGACACTTTTCAGTGACTGGAGAATTACTGAAAGCCATAAAGTACCAAGTAGCTATTTCATCCTAGGTTTAGATTAGTCAATAATTTAGGCCACCACCTTACACAAGAAGCCATCAACCTTTAGAGTATACGGAGAACTTTACAATCGAACTGATACGTCAATGTTCACTGTTATAAACTTCTTAATTTCAATCATTTTAAAATGTCACAATCGTTATTCAGTATTTTCGGTATGGTTCATTCAATAATTTGATTTATTTCATAGATCTCGGATTTTACTAGAACCCCTAGAAATTCATCACGATGGTAAACATCTCAGGTAAGCATAAGATTATGATGGAGACATTATTTTTTCAATGATACAAGATATCAACCTAACAACCACCGTAAACTTTGTTACGACTCAGCAGCCAATATGCCCTCACTACAATACAATTTAAAAATGAACTACATTCAAGTAGGACATGCAAACAAGATTATATAAGTTTAAGTCAAATGTATACAGGGGAGTGATTATGAAAAATGAAAATATATAAGGATAGCAGAAAGATGTGAGGTGTATACAAAGTAAGTTATGGCTTAGCTATATGTATGAAAACGGTTTCGAAGATTCGTAAGAGGCAGAAGCATATTGTTTTGGCAGATTTGTGCTCACTTTGTAGAGAACTTTTAAAGATACACCTGTTCTGACCTAGTGACCAGTAGTGACAATTTGTTATATTATCGAACTTACAATAGAATTGTCATTCTCCTTTCTTAACAAGGTGGAGAGGAGTGCTCTCCAACCCTCTTGGTTATGAGATACAATGAAAGATCAGTATACCATCTTCCACCAACACATGTGAATTGATAGATGCATAGTGAATAGGTTGAATACTAAAGCTTATCCTGTCTGCGTTGTTTATATGCGTAACAAACCACTCTACATCACGTTTAGAAATTCGAATGAAATCGACACCTGCTTAGCAGTCAGATTTCAAATGGCTTACTCTGATGAAGTCGCTGGTGTGATTTTCGTTTCAATCTAGATTTTTCTTGTCTTATTCAATCACCAAGTTAAATAAAACATTATTTTTTCGACGGCTAAAGTTACCAACAACGTTTTCGATGTTCATTAAGTGCAATGTTTCTTTCACTTTCGATCATTTTGTCTTTCGTTTATTTTGTGGTAAGCAAAATTATTAAAGATAATTCTCACTATATATTTCATTGTTTAAACCCCAAGAAATTTGTCAAAAAGATAGTTAAGGAGAAACGTAATGGGAAAGGCAAACCGAAAGTCCAACCAAAAGAGTGGGTTAACACTGTGGTTGTGCCTTACAGGAATGAAACATCTGAAGAGATTAGAAGAATTTTAAATAAACATGCCACACGTGTTTTCTTCCGAACAAACAATACACTGGGCTCTGCACTTGTAAATATCAAGGACGGAGTACCAAAAGAAGAACAAACAGTGTCTATGAGATTAAATGTAATGATTGCAATGCTAAATACGTAGGAGAAACATCACGACAGTTGAATGTTAGGGTGAAGGAACATAAACTTTGTTCGAAGCATATTCCGAAATCCTCCAACGATATACGGAAAGTTGAAAACAAGTCGGCAATAGCATTACATCCAATAGAATCAGGGCACAGTATCAATTTTGATTGAATTAAAATCCTTCAAAAAGGTTTTAACTCTTACAAAGAAAGACTAACATCTGAAGCCCTACACATATGGGCGAATCCGATTAATAAACACCGACAAGATGGAGTATTGTCAGCTGCACCATGACAACTAACGAATAAAAAATGAATTCAAACATCTACTACTCCAACTTCCAATGCATTCTATATATTTATTGATTGATTGATTCTGTTTAGAATTATTTTATCTAATTACACAGTTAAGCCTGTAGCCAATTGCAAATATACACCCTTCGTTTGACCCATAATCATCATAACATTGATTTACTGCAACTATGATTTGATAACAAGCCCATCTTCACATTGTCTATCCCTCACCGTGAACATAGCTCAGAACAGTATATGCGTATAAATGATTGTAACATGAAACTACACACGAAGTGCACACTTTCCTGCATACACAACAATTTCACTTACGATGACTCATGTAACATTTTCATACCATGTATACGATTGAATATTCGTAATCAAATTTGACCTCTTATTTACACTTATATTCGATAATTTTTTGATTTGGTTATTTCCCTGAAGAAGCTCGGACCAGCTTACCGATCAAAACGTTGAAATTTTCATTAATTTCATCCGCTGAGATTATTTACATATATATATCTTACATTTACTCGGCGCCCAAGTTTTGTAAATATTTTCGTTCTTTTTTGGACGAAAATACCTATAAAACCTAATTCATTATCGTTTGTGTTTGTTATCCAGCACATAGTCCTGTACTACACTAACATGCTTATAATTGATGCTTGTGGATAACCAGAAATTAAACAACCGAAAATGTTAAATATAACACGTTAGGTGAATAATGTAAACGTTATGGACTAACGTCAATCATCTAAACAAACCAATTTCTAAAAGAGTATGTCTTTAATAAAATAGTCTATTCAATGAATATACACTTGCATATATTCGCTGGATGAAACAAATTTCTGAACGTGATATAGAGTAAACAATGAAAATGTGATTGTGTTGCTTAGCCTACTTTCATTGCCATTCTTTTCAATATTCGCATTCATTAAATGTCTGAGCTTTATTGTTATGAGGTTAGAATAATATAAACAATCAGATTCTCAGCCCTACTTCAGGAATCCAATGCGTGATATATATATATATATATATATATATATATATATATATATATGTTTGCTCCTATATATGCGTATGCATATATTAGTCAAATGTTATTATTTAAAATAAAATCAGTCGAATTTCGAATATCTCAATTACTGATTGGAAAAACAGGGACGAATATACGATACATTCGAATATTTAAACAAATTCCACCCACTTGCATGTAAAGTAGTTTCAGCATGCAGACAAAACTAATGAACTTAAGGTCACATCCTAAAGATGATGACACACAAACAACGATAAGGTTTAACCTTTGAGAATTTCAGGTTAAGGTAATTATTCATGAAGTAATAGATGTTGCTTCAATATTGCTTATATCTAATGTTTGTAAAGAAAAAGTTGTGTACAGTACTAATAAGTTGTTGCTGGTATACAAGGTTATGTATTCTGATTCGTATGCGAATTAAAAGTCTAGAAGAGACAGAAATAAGCTGCTCAGTGTAATTATCTCTATGACAACAAGGTCACTATGGTTACATTGACAAATGACTAAAATGCAATTACCAACAAATGGTAAACCTAGAGAAACTGTAAATTGTACGGTGACTAAAAATAAAAATAATGCAAGAGGTAGTTTTGTGGAAAATAGGTATTAAATTTAGTCGGTGGTTGAAAGGGTACCATAGAAAATCAACAGCCATTGGACAACTGTTTCGTTATAGTATGGAACTCCTTAGCAATGCAAACCGTTAATTCCACCAGGGAATTGAATCCAGGGCATTCAAGTCTAATGGTGAACGCTTGACCATTTGAGCTACTAGTTCACTGGCAGAGACTGGTCGTTGAGGTATATCACAACCTGATGGGTTTGAGAATTATACCACTGGATGCTTGCCGAGTGGCGCAGATGGTTAAGCGTTTGTCGGGAAACCTAAAGGTTCATGGTTCGATTCCTTGGTGGAATTAAGGGTAAGCACTGATTAGGAATCCCATACCAAGGCAGAACAGCTTATCTGGTGTTTGTTGGTTTTCAATGGTACCCAAGCAACATCAGTCTGTGACGAATACAAGTAACCAAGTAATAAATTATTGCTTAGAATAGATAACACTTGTTTCTCGAAAGTAAATAGAAGTTTAAATATAAATTCATTGAGGTGCATAAAACTGAACACAGAGAGAAAGCAAAATTTCTACACTTGGAAATTTACTAAATATGCTAATGTAATCATGATACAACTTATACCAAACAAAATAATGAGTGATAATGTTAAATTGTGGCTACTTGGGATTCGTTAACTTAACATAGCTATATTTGTGTTGATGCTCACGAATTAGACTCAAATTGAGAATTGTTAACACCAAGTACACGTTATTCACTGAGCAACTACTGATGCAAGGATATTAAATTATTTTTTGAGGTATGTAGTCTATTTATTTAAACAAAATCATCGTGTACATTTAGTGAACACATTTTTCTATTGTAGCGCTTTATTCTGATCTTTCACATAACGCAAATGAAGCGTATAATACATATCTGAGTTACAGTTTAACTGATATATTTGAAACTTTACAGAAATAGATTAGTAGAATCCACTTTTCACTAATGGACAAAACAAATATTGCATTAGAATCTACTCAGGTACCACAGATTAGTCAAAGCTCTGAAAGCTAAGTGGTAGCATTTCAGACTGTAGAGCTAGGTAACGTGAGTTCGAATCTCAAAAGCAGCATTAATAAGACTACTACTCTTAAGAATACTTTTTTATCAACGAGTGCCGACTATTAAGTAACATACAGGTCGATAATTTGCTGTCGACTTATATCAACCAGATAATAAATCAAACTTAATATTTAAAGACAAATAAATAAACTTACACTAAACATTGATGCTGTTTGATTGAAATTCCATTGGATTGTAATTTCTGAATATGATCGATTAACTAATTGAATATTGAACTGATTTAATGTTGTAAACGATATAATCTCTGAATCAGCCACACCATAATTAAATACGCTTTGAACCTAAATTGTATGTATAAATTTTTTTTACACAAAGTGAGAATAAATACAAAAGTAACAATCATGAAACATCATAATACATAATGATATTGAAAGGAATAACTATTAGTAACGAAACGGTAAGAATGTAGCATAGTGGGTACGACGGTCGACCTGCAACCACTACATACTTAACTCTAATCACTAGTTTTTATGCAAACATACATAATACTTACACTTGTGTCTGACTATTAGTTTTGGCTGTATTATATTCATTTACCATGTGCTAAGTGAATAAATATTCCAGACTTAAACTAATCTGTTGGGTATGCAATACTCACTAAATATGTATAAACATTTTGGATTTTACAAGCTCTATCCTCTTCTAGTGTCATTTTATATGTAATTACCATGTATAATTAATGTCCTGTGGGATTGGCTACTCCGCATTTTCCCAAGTCAAACAAATGTGTTGAGTTGAGTATATCTTAAGTCTAGTTCCAGCTTGTCCTAATAGTATTTTAGTAACTAGGTAACATGCAGGATATTCAAAGTAGTCTCTTTTATGCCGTGATCTGAGGTCAGTTGCAATATTTTAAATGTTCAGAGCTTTATTCAATATTGTCGATCGTTTTCCCGTCCATTTAATGGGTGAGCAAGATAAGCGAAAATGTAACTTTCGTCCATGGCTTAATTTTCATTTCGTTCGAAATATTGGGTTATATAGATAATTGTGTATTATTCCAACTGCTTGAAATGAAGTTTACGATGACAAGTACACTTGAATATACAGCACTCGTCTACCAAATAAACGGAAAAGTGACCAACGGTAACGGGTATGGCTCACTTAGTGAACATTTAAAGCGTGCAGGACAACCTCAGACCTATCATACATTTAATGAGGATATGAATAGAGATTTTAGTGAATATTCATTAAATAATAACAATTGAGAAACCAAGCAATATGTAATCGATATAAGCATCTTTTTACTCTGTACAAAGTTAATTTTAAGACAAATTATACTTCTAGTTGTGCATTGGATTATAAGCACTTGCGTCTGGATGAATTTAGATATAACCTTCAAATGATTGTTCATTAACGCTCGAAAGTAAGCTCAATACAAATGCACATTGTACACAATGTAGTAGTAGTATGAAATAGCCCATTATGGTCTGATGAGGGGTCTAATGTAAGATCGCCACTTACTCTTATTGTGGTTATGTGGACTGCAACAACCTCAAAGAAGAAAAACTAATATCCGGTTAGCTTTTACACCTCCATCACTAACAATTAAATGTATTCAGTTTACAGAACACGATATTCAAGAAAAATCGGATACTATATAAAAAATCGCTTAAAGGTGGATCAATGAGTTTTGAAGCTGTATTGAGATGAGAAGGCAATCTATCAATGAATGCCTGTTACCCCAAGTAGAGCATAGGGCACCGACCAGTATTCTCCAACCAACTCTGTCCTGAGCTTCCCTTTCCAGCCCT
Organism: Schistosoma japonicum; assembly: GCA_025215515.1. Lineage (NCBI taxonomy): Eukaryota > Metazoa > Platyhelminthes > Trematoda > Strigeidida > Schistosomatidae > Schistosoma > Schistosoma japonicum. Next base: position 61,387,648 of record CM046061.1, on the reverse strand, counting down.
TCACAAGAGCTCTTCATATCTGTCTCCGATTCCCGACGCAGTGTATTCTTGGGTCTCCTCTCTTTCCTTTGGCCTTTAGGATTCCATGTTAATGCTTGTCTTGTGATACAATATGGTGGTTTCCTCAATGTGTGTCCTATCCACCTCCAGCGTCTTTTCCTAATTTCTTCGTCAGCTGGAAGTTGATTTGTTCTCTGCCATAGGAGGTTGTTGTTGATGGTATCCGGTCAACGGATCCGAAGTATCCTACGCAGATAACCCTCCTCCTTATTCCGGGCTTCGGACCGGCAGTAACCCTAGAGGGGCTCCAGGTGGAGTTTTCATGAGAAGGTAAGCCTCATAAAAATCCACTGGCTCAAGAAATGAAACAATTCGCAAAGCATACAAATAAATTCTGAGATGAACAAACAGTTTGTATGCATTATTTAAAGAATACAAGCAAGCCTTGTTGATGAGGGTCAACTGGTACGAAGCCTAGTTTCAAAGTTATTTGAGAACTATTCAATGATGTGTAGACTTTTAGCAAGCCAGATACATTAACTATATGAGTAATGTAAGTTTTATTGACTGAGAATGTGTCAATCTAGAGGCAATAATAAAGAATATTGGCTCATAACAATAGTGAGAAAAAGTAATATGCTGATGTCACTTTAACCTAACTTCTGTATTTCACTTTATCGATTAAGTTGATGGATATTCTATATACTACGTTTTCAGTTCGACAAGTAAATGACTCATGTTGAGTATGACTTACACTAACCGTTTGAAGTCACCTACACCATACAATTGATCAATAAATCAGGAAATACGCATGCACAAAGTGTATAAAAAAAATAACCCGAAGATATCACATTATTAGTTTGACTCATATTAAATCAATGCAGTAAAAGATACCACAATCAAGACATAATGCAATTATTAAAAAAACATTCACAACTATAGTTTAGGCATTCGAAACACTAATGAATTTAGTAGGATTAATAATAATAAAGATGACAGACCGACTCAAAGGCTACATAAAAATATACATTACGACTGACCAAGCCCATAAAGAACTTACGTTCATGCCTCTTAACCGAGTTTTGGTTTTCCAGAATGTAGGCTATTTAAGCATAATCATAATTCACTCGAAATAGGATTCAGGCATTTGCAACTCAACATATCCGAATGTCTTAACAGTATTCCAAATTAACCGAAGTTGATAGAGGGATACAACACTAGTTTTTGGGAAAATTAATAAGTCCAGGAAAAATATCTCATGTGTTATATCAGATTCCATTTTGTCACAGTAAAGCAGGGCAACAGACTCATGAAATTGATATTCATCTTTTGCTTGGGATTATAAATCTCAAATATTTAAAGTCAATAAAGGTTAATCAATAGACAACTTACTTTTGCATAATAAACTACTCCACTCTCAAGTCCTGATAATAAACAGTCTTGAATATTTGCTGGTACTGTGATATTATTCACTAAATTTGGAGTTGAATGTTTCCAATAAAAAACACGATATCCCACTAATGTACCCCATTCATAACCTTTAACAGGTGGAAGCCATGCTAACTGACATGAATTTAAACCACAATATTGTACATGCAACAAGGTTGGCTGATTCGAAACTGTCAAAACAAGAAGATGAACGTAAACTGGATGTCAGAATTGTGATTTCAAATTCCGTTTGTAAGAACATATAAACATAGATTGATTACTTAAGTTAAGAACAAGACTGGCATTTTATATATCAAATGACAGTATTCATACAATAAACAAAGTTTACACTGATTGACTAAATCCCTAAATAGTCATTAGTCAGAGTGATTCAACAATACGTGCAAAAAATTTAAGTGTTAAACAGTTAAATATAGTCTGTCAAATCGATAAAATCAGATCAGCACTAAATGAATGGTCAAACATGATCAGATGAAGTAAATATTTCAGCCATATGTAACCTAAATAGATCAGTGGTAACGTCTGAAAGTGTAAAAATTGGGTGACGCGGGCTCGAACTCGCTAGGAGGTATCAGTTGCCTGAAAATAGCAGACAGACTGTTAATGAGTGCCAAAAAAAATAGATTATAGGTGCAGGATATCCTGTTAGCTACCTCTAATCACCTAACGAACCAATTTAGACGTGTCATCAACTAGTACTCTGTAGCACTATTATAATCCAATTATTTAATCATTCAGTGTTTGTATCTTCCCAGGTGGCGTTGTTATATACTGAGAGTTATCAGTCTCTGTTGCCACATGTACATCTCTAGGAGATTGTCTCAATACAGAAGTATTTCAAAAGTATGGTTAAAGACAAATTTTGGCTGGTAAGCGAAACTAGCATGCTCATTCCTTCTTGTTTGAGACTCATCAGTTGAATGTAACTGCATCTCAATGTTGATGTTCACAACATTTCCCAAATATGACAAGAGGAAAGTTCTGGATTTTACTTGCCAGCCACAATCCAATTTAGTTAATACTTGTTAAATACTTCCATGTTGGGGCAATCGGTTAATGATGCATATATAGCAACAAAGGCTAATTGATTTCAGCCCATAACAACATCAACGAGATGATGCACTTTCAAACTGTATTTCTATACCCGTTGCACAAGTGTGGCTGGACTCAGAAGTTTGGTAGTGAAGACGTGGTGTTGGACATGAACAGAACGAATTTGAGACTCGTTGTGAACATCACCATTAAGATGTAGGTACATTCAACCGACGAGTCCCAAATAGAACGAAACCCGCGTCTTGAATTTCACTTACTAGTCACAATCCCTCTTTAGTAATCTAATTTGATCCATGAAGTTATCTTTTAGAATTCGGAAGGCAGAAAATAATATTTGAAACCAGATACACAATAATTGACTCTTTGGTTTCAAATCACAATTTACGCTACAGACTGTACACTATTTAGAAGAAATGGATTACACAGAAAAACCGCATTTAAAAAGTTCCTAATCGCTGCCGTTAAAACTCGTTGGAATACTACCAAGTAGTTGTTGTTAAGGTTTTAGTGCTGAGAGAATTTTATTAATCAAGATTCCATCGTGACCACTAGACTACGCAGATCGATACCGTGTCACACGTTTATGATAATAAGCATGGACACTGGGTAGATATACCAACGAAGTGAGCTATTCCACATTTGTCCTTTAGCTGTAATTAAAGCTTAAAAGGGTAATCCACCGGATTTCAACTCAATGATTGAGAAGTTACTGTAGACACCATGAGGTTTACAGTTTCACTTTATATAACATTAGATACTATTCAGTCTCAATAAACAATAAGACAACAATTGTTCAATACACTCCTGGTTTTTATTAACACTGAGGCCGACTTTGATTCATTAAAAATGAAGTTCCTCAGTGTCTATTAAATGCATAGTATTCAACATTTCCGGTTATTTTTTTCGTTTAATTAGTGAATGTATGCTGCATATTATAGTGTAATTTGCATTAAAATTTTCACTTGAAGCACTAACTGTTATTACGTTGTATGTATTTTTGCAGCATATGTGGATGCACTATACTGATATGTTAAAAGTAGACAGCTGTGGATAACTCGGTACGATTATAATGGAATCATTCTACTTTTATATGCAGCAAATATTTACTAAATGAACGGAACGATGACCAAAAAGGTTAAATACAATATCAAACCACTGAGAATAACTTTAGCTGTTCATAATGCATATAAAACAAAAATTAATATGACTTCGTTCCATCATGTGTTAACTTCTATTAGTAATAGAAATCATTTTAGTTAGTGAAGTATCTAAAAACAGATGAATACAATATGACGATGTGTTTACACTCTGCAAGTGAAAGTGAATAAATCCTCCCTTCATCCTAATTCACTATTATTTTAGTAAATGCTGATTATGATCAACTTGCTGTAACTGGATTATTCAACAGTACAAAATGTAGGTTAGTTTATGATAAACAAGTTTACCTTATTTACGATGACATAAATAATTCTTAATGTTGAATATGTTCTCCACGGTTAGAAATTTACATCAGTTTGTGTGTTGTACAGACCCTACTTCACTATTATTTGCTCTTTATAATAAAACTAATAAGTGCACGTGATTTTCTAATATCAATAGCTCAAAATTGCGTTTTACTTAAAAGGACATACTGTTACCTGTGAGTGATGCATCGGTAAAAAGACCCTGACACCCAGTTTATCTAATTACCAGTGTAACAGTAGCTGAGTAGTCAAGATATTCGACTTTCAGCTATTAGGTCTCAAGATCGAACCTCGCTTTACTTATTTTGATTTGGGCAGCCGGGTAGTATTACCTTACATTAACAAAATGATTAACTGAAAGCTTAATAAAAGAATATGCATCATAAAAATCAGTACATTTAATAATCCCTTCACTATATTAAGTTTTGTTCTAATAAACAATATTTGTGTAACTATGATAAATGTTAAACCGGTTAAGGTAGTTTATTAGTTAATAATGAACTGTGTGAACTGTCTACCCATATACTCCCTATTGCGTAATTTCCAACGATTATCATATTGATAAGTTTGATTTGGCCGTATTTACTTATAAATATTGCAGTTTATTAGAGTCCGATGAAAATTATACTATTCGATCATATGCTACGTTTCAATAAATATAAATGTAAAACAGAATAGAAAATATTCCAACAACTAATATAACACATATGGATTATAAGTGATAAATAGAAAATAATCTAAGTAGAAATTTCCAATTCAAATGGAATAATAGGAAAGAATAATGAATGTAGAAACTTTCAGAAACGAAAAATAAAAACATTATGAAAGAGGATATATGATATTTTCTTTTAACTAAAAGGCATTAGGACAGGACCAGGTATAAACACGCACTATTTTTGATTGGAATAGAAAAAAACAATTTTGAAGGAACCACACCTTAATGTTAAGTAATAAAAGTAAGTAATTTCCCCTCTAAGTTACAATAAAATGAACATTTAATTATAGTACATAAAATAACATATACTAAGCAAAACAGGAAATTTAAATGGATAAAGGGTCTTCTTGGAAGTGATAAGTTTATATTTAGGTCATATCAGTGTGATACTTTGTATTTATGTTATTATCTGCCTTAATGTTTAAACCACACCTATTACATAATGATAATAATAACACGCCTACAAGTCAAAACTGAAGTTGAATTGTACGTAGTTTTGAAGAAGTGATCTTATGTATAAATATCGAGTAGTTTTCACAACCAAACTACGTATGTATGTAAAATTACAAAGTTCAGCTTACTCAATGTAAGTATAAATTTTGATGCTCGGTTTAAAGAAACATTCCAAATATGAGGATTGATGATAACAATAGGTTGGTCATGTCATATGACGTGATTCGTTTACGAAGTACAGACTTGCGTACTCAGGCTTTAAGATGAATTAAAAATGTGAGGGCTAGTAACACTATTCAGCTGTTTAGAACGGAGTAGTTGAAGATGTACTAAAGCCTGAAATCAAGTTTTTTAAAGTCAAACTTCACTGCTTTACGCCCATAACATAGTGACGAGCAGTAGGTAACGTCAACTATCATTGGCTGATAAGATGATATTTTAATCTGTCGGTTAATTATCAAATGATTAACTTCGTTACGCACGTATTACAGGTTTGACAATTATCAGTCACACTTTATGAGAAACTTTTTCATTTCCGGGGCTTTTGTTATCCAGTAGGTTGTTAAGCTATTCAAGTGTTCTGTGTTAACGGTGTCCAATTTCCAGTCCAGTCAAATTCTAATTATGTTCAAACAACTTAGCAGCAAGCTAAATAACCAAAGCCTATTACTAATCGTCGACTTCGTGACAGTATAGTGATTTGTCGTGGTGACAAAGTTATTTGGAGAATTTCGTAGGAGTAACATGTTAAATACAATTATTTCTTTATTCAACATTTGAAGAGAGTTGTAAATCAAAAGAACGACTATTGGAAATTATACATCACTTAATAATCATGATCACCGCACGAATAATAATGTTTGATATCTTGAAATTTTACAAAGAAATGACCTATGGGGTCAAGTGAGTAAATAGCGAAACAGTAGTTCGTGAGTAACAGTGGAGAAGGACTACGCTATACAACAAATAAAGTCGTAAATAAGGTCGACCTGATTCCAGCAGAATGTTCTTGAAGAATGTGGCTTGATGAGCTACTTGGAAATCCTGGATGAGATTCATTAGTGTGCATTATTTACCAAAATATGAAAACTGAAACACTTATTTAAATATATATATCTATGACAATGGAGGTAATGGTGATGCCAAACCTCTATGCTAACTTCCTAGAGCTACTTTCGACTTGTGAACAAAATCAAACATAATGAAAGTAAGTTGCAAACTAAGAACTTAGTTTATTAATCAGTGTATAAATTGTGTCAAACTGTTCAAAACAATAACTTAAAGTAAAATATATTAATTATTCAGCTTAACATAAAGGTATTTCAAGAGATCGTAACCAGGCCGTAGTCTGTTTTATTCATTCATTCATTCATCAACAACGTAGAGCCGGGCCCAAACACCCATAGATTCAAGTCGCCATTCCACATTAGCACTACTAGATTAAATTTACGGAGGTAACACAACAACAGAATACAAGAGGAGAGAGTAAAGCAAAGGTTTACAGAAAGGAATAATAAAATTTAAGATATAGATGAAGGTAAAGAGTGAATAGACTTGTGCCACTGTGACCGATTTTGATCCATATCGTAGTCTGTTGTTAGAACATTGTACTATAAACCGAGTAGGGATTACGGAAATTTCAGATATCATCAACACATAAGAATTATGGTATAAACTTAAAGATAATTGAATATAAACATATTGTTTGTCGAATTTCTCATGACACATTTCTATCAAAGGAACTATCATGAATTTATTTTCTCTGCCTCACAAACTGATTCCTCTTGTAACGCATCCGAAACTTAACTCCACAAACTACTTTGTTTCGATTATCAGATTGCCCCTGTTTCAAGCTTGTATCATTCCTTATTCTAATCAACAGCATCTGATGCTTACTTGGTCACCAAATCACAATTTTTTCTAATCGTGTCACTTTCAAATCCTCATACGCTGCTCTGTACACTAGCTCAAGCACACAACTACCTTCAAACTGGACTCACACTTTTAAAGGTTAAATGTTACACGCTTGATACTCTATCGAATGTGAAAAAACAATCAGTAGTCAACATATTATTCTTACCCATTCCTCCAATCGAACAAACAAAATGACAAGAGTACCAGACAGGTATCTTGGACCATTTTGTATTATTCAGACTGGAGAAGTTGTGATTCAACATAAAATAATAGGGCATGAGGCATTGTAATCTGTGTATAATTAGGTCATGGTTATTCGAGATGCCGCTAAGCTACTCAAATATAGCGAGTCAATAGAACGTAGATTTTAGTGTAAGTGAAATATAATCATGTGTAAACTACTCAAATGCATACTGGATTATCTAAAGCCAATAGTTTGAACATTTATGGTGTAAATATGAATATATTGTAACCAATTTATACGGCTGGATTTGTAACCTCGTTAGATCCAATAACTATATATCTTGTCAGTAATTTTGCCTTCGTTATTAACAAGACTTATACACGCACAACAATCACTAATTATGCGTATGATGAAGTCAGGAACAAAGATGCGATAGATATATATTTGAACCGAAAGAATCCACCGTCATAAATTGTACAACGCGCTAACGCTTAAGCTGAACAATGCAGTCTAACTTCTTGGCACAAATATAAATAAAAAATATGCACTACAGACATCATAGTGCCTCAACAAATAGCAGATTTATGCTTAGTTAAAATACACAAAAAGTAGAAGAAATAGTAGTGGTCAATGAATCGAATAGACGCTTACAGTTAAGGAAATTTTGAAACGCAATCGTTTATTAAATACAAATTGTGAGAATACATCTACCAAATTACTATTAAATGGCTTTGGGAGTCACACTTATTCTTTGCATCTTAACATCTCCAGTTTCATGAAAAATTAATGGTGTGTCAATCTGTTGAAAACTATGTAGCTACCTTTTCATCAATACACAGTTACAAAACAGCTTAACTTCAATGATCCTTACTTTTAAATGATCTCTTTGATACTGCGATATTTTGATGAAATCCACTCCTTATTTCTAAAGTCTTCACAAAACGACTACAATAAATATGTCACTGTTCAAAAACCAAAACTGCTTAGTAAAATATATGATTCTTTGTTTTGTATGAAATACTTATGTAAATTATAAGTTGGCACGCAATAGTGTCTTAGTGTGCAATAAACAAAACGGAAATTATTCAAAAGGGGACTACAAAGAAGTCATGTTGGAAGAAAAAAAAGTCATAGTTACAGGAAGGACTGGTTTAGTAAACAAGCTATTAATTCAAAACGACATTACGTAATAAAGGGTAGAAGATGATGACTTGATCTGTGAACTTCTTTGAAAAGAATTTTGAGTGTATTGACTCTGGAAATTATAATGCAACTTTTAAAGTAAATGATCAATAACAGTTTAGTCCAACAAGAAGTTCGGATATAATTGATACATTCGAAATTCTTTTTAAAAAACCTGATGGACAGCTAACATTTTAACTACTATAAAATAAATCTTTAAATAAACACATCATAATACTCCCAGGACTATCTAAACATCCAAACGACAGTTTATACTGAATTTGAGTGATGAAGAAATTTAAATAAAGTAATCAACGTAACAATTCATACTAACTATGCACTTCATAATCTGCAAAACACTAATCAGTAATAAAAAAACGTGTAACTGAAAATAAATATGGATTGGTCAAGGTTGCCACATTTTACATCAACAGGTGAAGATAAAACTAATAAGACAACTACCAAAGCAATTAAAATAATAATATCATCAGTCAGTCAGTCAGTCAGTTACAACGTAGAACTTGGTACATGAGTACATCAGTTCAAGTTGCCATGCCTCAATTAGCAGATAAAGATTAAATTGTCGGACCAAATCCCAGAGTAGGGGAGGTAGTAACAGAGTAAGTACTAATGGAAAGGCATAGAGATCAGAGATGAGATTTGAGATATAAAGTGATTCAGTAAAGAGAAAATTATAATAAGCTCAGAAATTAGAATTTGGAGGAAGACAAGGAGTGGATGCACCTGCGCCATTGCAATCGATTTTGAGCCATATCACCTAAAGTCTCTAACCATTTGTTACGATCATCGTGTGGGCCCCAACCAGGTAGTCTACATCTATTAACATGGCTCAGACCAATTGTCAATGACTTCATGGATTGGTGCCATGTTTTTGTTTGGCCACCCCTAGCTTTCTTCCAGCCTACTCCCACACTAGACAACATTGCTCGTTTCGGTAGACGGTGGTTAGGCATACGCAACACATGTCCTAACCACCTCAGCCGGTGAAGATTCACTACTTCATCAATAGGACTTACCTGTATTTACCTAGTACTCTATTCCTAACCCATGCATTGCTTACTCGGTTGTCCCAGCAAAAACGAGCAATGTTTCGGAGACATCTATGATCGAATACTAGGGGCCTACGGATATCCTCTATCCTTAATGGCCATGTTTCACATCCATAAAGTAAAACGGATCTGACTTCTGCACAGTAAACGCGTCCTTTCGTCATTAAACGAATGTCTCGCCTACGCCACAAGTGACGCAGATTGGCAAAAGCCGATCGAGCCTTATGTATACGGGCCGAGATTTCATCGGACACTAGACCGTTAGGACTGGTGAGGCTCCCGAGATAAGTAAAACGGTTAACGCATTCAATAGTTTCACCCCCTATCACTAACTTTGGTGCCGAATTAAGCCAGTCCTGAAGTAACATTTTACATTTGGATGGGGAGAATCGCATCCCAAACATGCTTACGTTCAAGTTTAAGGTAGTCAAAAAAGTCTGCATTTTATCAGCATCTTCACTCAGTAGAACTATATCATCGGCATATTCTAAGTCAGTAAGTTTATCTCCTGGAAAGAGGTCAACCCCGGAGAAATCAGACGATGCCATTGTTAACTCTAAAAGTATGTCCATGATAAAATTGAATAAAAATGGAGATAGTGGACAACCTTGACGAACACCACTAGAAGTGGTCAATTCCGAAGACAATCTGCCATAAGCTCTAACACGACATGTGGTGTTCGAGTAGAGAGCTTGTATAAGGTTAATGTACTTCTCCGGTACGCCTTTCAATGACAGACATTGCCACATAACCTTACGATCAATAGAGTCAAACGCCGCCTTAAGGTCAAGGAATACAGCTATTGTTGGGTGTCTGAAATTATGCCTATGTTCAAGAACCTGCCGTAGTGTGAATATTTGGTCTATACAACCACGTCCGGGTCTGAAACCACCTTGGTTTTCTCGAGTTTGCTCTTCACGAGCTTTCGTTAAACGTCTAAGTATTATTGAAGCTAGTATTTTAGACACTATATTCGTTAAACTGATTCCTCGGTAATTGTCACACGAGGACTTCTGTCCTTTCTTAAAGACTGGAATGGTTAGTGTTCGAGACCAGTCAGATGGGATTACGTCTAGTTCCCAAAATATCATCAGTAAATATGAGAAACTCAGCATGAGTATAGTTGATAAAGAACAAATAAAACCATAGAGCGCAAAGTTTATAAAATAAATAGAAACTCAGTACCTAGAAGATAATAAATGAATGCATCTACGTCACTGAGCTACAAACCATATAGAGTTTTTAACTGTAAAGTACAATTATCTAGTATATTTATCCTGCAAAGTCGTCTATCGATTCAAACTACTTGATCTTTAACAGCAAAGAATGTTGAAGCAGTTGGTAGATGAGAATAAACAATGCACTTTCGAGGTCTAATCAAGCCACTTAATCTAGGTTTTTTCTATTCTACTCTCGATATAAGTAACACATATTTGGTAATTACACCGTACTTTAAAAATATCTTAGTCACATACAAACAACTTTAGTATGCTACCAACCATAAAGGTCAGGTTTTTCAATTAAAGTACAGCATATTTACCATTTTCATAGATATAATTTGCAAAAACTCAAATAGCTATTTCGTATTCCTTGTAAAGAATTAACCATCCACTAAACCACCGCAGTTGATGAGACATCTATAAATTACAGTTGACAATACTCCCAACTACTTTACTTTAAAACTATTTGGCTAAACATTGTTGCAGATCAGTCATGAAACAATATCTTTTGTTTCCAGTAGAAGAATTACGTTCTACTTATTCTCAAACTGATACTCAAACCGTTCAAAAGATAGTTTTTTTTCCAGTCTCCGCCCTGACGAAATTATGTAATTTGAATTGATGACAGCCTCAAGGTTAGAAGTTAAAACTTAAAAAAAATAGAAATTAAAATCACCCCTCCTCTCCTAGGAACATATCAAAGGTGGCCAGCGTTGATGGATATCCCTTAGCTGGTATCAATCAAAATGACACGACAATGTAACTACTAACTCAATCAAGATTATTCGAGTAATACAACCTATAATAGACAAAAGAAGCAAAATTTAATCCAGAAAAACAATCTTATGTAGGATCATTCAAGGTTATTTGGAGATTCATATCTCCATTAGAGAATATTGCATGCCTTAAAAATACATAGATATCTAGTTTAACAATTAAAGTTCAGCAAAATTTTTTGACACGTGTACTAACCTGATTGATTAAGAAAAATAAATAATTGACTTGAAGGTCCAATACCCACAGGATTTCTATAAGCTACTTGTAACGTATATACAGTTTGAGGTGTAAGGTTGCGAATCTGAATAGGGGGGATGTTTTGCGGGTTAGCTAGTAGAATTGGTAGTGTAGTTGGAGATGATGTTGAAATATTAACCATATACATTTCTAATGGTCCACCGCGTTGATTGCATAAGGGATCATCCCATGTTACATTAACAGATTGATTCAACTGAGATAGCTGACGTAAATTTAGAGGTGGGCCTTTTGGATCTAAACATGTAGAATATGCGACATGAGCTTTAGAAAGATGATTAAACTAAAGTATGACAATTAGGCACTTCTTTCCTAATGAATTACTTAATATATTTTGAGAAGCATTTGTTCAATGGTTTCTCATTGTATTTTTACAAGGACTAAAATGGCAGTTATCATTAATGAATACTGTATCTTTTACATGGCTTATACGCCAAGCAAACAGAGAGTAGTGACATTTTTAGCAAGCTGGTTGGATTGCCTAAAAAATATGACCATGGACTGGCATAGTGGCTTTCTCATGGGTATCAAACACGATTTAATCTTCAATCTTAAAACAAAAAATTAAAACGAATAGAATATGACCTTTAAAAGACCTTACTTTCGAACGAAGTCATAATAGTTGCTGTTGAAGGACCTAGTGTTAATCCCACGAGATGTTGAACCATAAACTGTGACAGTATAACGCCGCCAGTAATCTAATTGTATCATAGCATTTTTGTCCGCAACGTTCACTGTTTTAGTATAATTGGAATAATCCAGCTGTGATAAGTTTAAACAGTCACCAATTCCAATTAATGTAGTATGTATGGAGACATTTTGAATTGCGGGGTTCAGTGGGTCACCCCAACTAATATTCACCGAGTTGCTACTTGGTATGATGGATACACCGGGAAGAGCTAAGCAGGGAAAAGAAATAGACAGAAAAGTTCACACACTCGTAATTGATCCATATATCTAACAAAAATATTTGAAGGTCTCTGAGAAATAAGCCCTAACTGTCAATAAAATCTAACGAGTTGTCCTAAGGACCCCAACATGTATATTATTCATTTCTCAGGCTCTACTATCATTTAAAAGATGTTTCTCTACTTAGATAACTATACTTTTTTATTCAGTATTTTCAAGATAATATTTAGGTTTATGGCATTAAGACGAAATTACCAAGAGTAATATCAAAATAGTGGCAATTGCAGCATCAATAGTAATAGTGATAAATGTTAAAAATGCTTTAAGTCAAAAACCGTGGAAACAGGAGCAAACAATGCATGAATATATAATATCCAAATGTAGAAAAGTATAAGGAATGCATTTGCGTCATGGCAAATTATTTCTAATTGTTTAAACCAAGGATTAAAATTAATGAATACATTTATCCTGTAAACTTTAATCAGGAAGCCTGAATCTCCCAATAAACGCAGTACAACAATTACTAAATAAATGGACCAATCCAGTAATGAATAAAATGAGAAATGGAAAATACATTTAATAGTCGAGACGAATTGCTGAGGATGCACGGGATGGATGAGAGACGGAAAAACAAACAAGAAAATAAGACAAAAAAAGTTGGTTGTTAGCGCGATGACAGATGCATTAACAGTAATCAATAATTTTAACTGCCTGACTGACCAGGGTAATATTTATTTTATTATGGTCCAAAATGTCCATGTACAGAAATATGATACTACGGTCTTATGTAATGTAGGCAGCTGTTTAACATATTGATTATCTACTCGCTAAATCAAACCCATTTTACAGTAATGTCAAACCTCAATCAGAGCTAGAGAACTCATGGGATCTAGAGACTCAAAGTACGAAGGTATATAAGTGTAGAAAAAACCACTGTCAGAGATCGACGCCTGATAAATATTTTTTAACTACAGTGGTATGATCAATTCACTACTTTTTCACAAGACAATATTCCGAAACAATAAACACTAAACTTAGGCTACCAATTGCACTTTAAATAAACACTAATTTACATTTTGGAAATATCAATATAAACCGAGAACAAGTTTGCGTATAATTATACTTAAGAAAGAAACATGTTCAGCTAAAAGTTCATATTAGGACCGGAAAATAAAACCAATCACGTGAAAGGTTACCTGGGCATTTAATCTCCAGTGGTGACGACTCAGGACTTGGAGAACCTTCAACGATGTATTCATCTGTCAAAGCAGTGACCAGAAAATCGGCTCTGACAGAAAAAACGAAAGAAGCGGATACGTTTTCATGGGCAAATTTGATGTCATAATTCTTTTCATTATAGGGTGTTGCATTGATGGATTGGTATACTGAGAAATTTGACGATCCAGATCGGAATAAAACTCTAGTTACAGTCTCACAATAGGATAATAAAAACTAACGTGTACTTAACAATATTTGACGATCCGATAAAGTAGCTTCTATTAAAAGCTGGCCATGATATATGAAGATATTCACAATCACTGTAAACCCTAGGAGGGAAAATCATTTTAGTCCTAACTAAGTGAAGACATATAATAAACATTTAGACTCACTTTTAGTACAAGCAGCCCCATAAAAGTCTTTGCTGCATTTATTTCCGTTGATACATATACCATTAATATGATTACATAGGTTTTGCGGCTCACAGTTGCACTTCAGTGAGCAATTTAAACCATATGTACCAGAAATACATACTGAACTCAATATGAATCAATTTCAAGTTCTAATTACCATCCTGACAGGCAGGAAAACCAAAATAACCAGGACTACAAGATCCATGTTTACATCCAGAACTATTCGTAGTTGTTTCACAAGAATCGTTCAAACAGTGACATACATAGGAACAATTTTCACCAAACTTTAATGGTTGATTAATACATAAGGCTTATTGTCGATATAATAACTATACTTCACACCTACATGCAGTCACTGGGTACAGAAACAACGAAAGAAGTAAAGAAATCGACAGAACCATCAAATGAGTGAAACATGCAACACATCAAACATTCGTATTACCACCACCTCGTAGACCGTAGAGACAGAGAACGAAACGAAGTGCTCAAATGACAAACATATAGAAGTAGCCACTACCTCAGGTTCATATAAAAATGCGAATTTTGGCATTTAAATTCACGAAATTATATATGTACCAAATTTTAGCAGTATGCTTTCAGTTACGTGCTTTATTAACTTTTACTTAAATTCAGTATGTACATACTTATAATGCGCTCAGTTTACAGTCTGTGTCTGTAGTTCACCGATCTGAAATAATTACAACAAAACGGCTAGAAGACTTAAACTTAACCCTGATTGTACTCGGGAGCAAGTAGTGGTTTGGATTTCCATAAAGGCTGGTTGTATATTATCCTTTTAAGTATTAATTAAATGTTGCTTGTTATCTAAGATAATCATAACTGTACTTTTTCCGCGATAGTTGGCCCAGTTGTAGCAGCGATTCACATAGTTTAGCGTGTAGCTAGACCTTTTATAGAGTGTTGTAATTTTAGTGTGGTATTTGAAAAGAAACTTCTTATTAAGGAAGATTGTGTTAGATTTCTTACTCTCGGAGAATGATTAAGAGTTGGAGTTTTCACATTGCTTGTGGAAGTGTACAGAGTTAATGTAAATTCACTAAGTCCTTACGAAGAAATGCTGTAATTACCGGTCATTGGACGTTTATTAAGTTCTTTCATCCCGTTATGGCCAGTATCGTTCACTCGTACAATCGTGTATCAAAGCTAATGCTGTGCTTAGTGTGATAAGTTGGTAATCTACTTTATATAACTCTTTTTTCCCTTTTCCAAAATATATTCTTTCCTGGGAAGATTAACCCTTTAGTTTCAGGTGGTAAAGTGATAGGTAGGCCTGGACACCACGTTTGAGGTTGTATAGTCTATGGAATCACTTGATGGTGAGGCGTTAGCCTAAGTTCACTTACGTCAAGTAGCAGCACTATCTCAATCAAATCGAATAAATTTGGACTATTAGTCAGTGTCAGTCGATGGCCCACAATGGGTTACAACTAGATATACAAACTTACAATTAGCTTATACAACTCTATAAAGTTAAGTTGAACAAAAATTATGATAAACACAGGGCTTAACACAATTACTAAGGCATATAAGAGAACTAATTTGCAAACAAAAATTAAATATCACCTTAACAGAGACAAACGACTGGCACAATTGAGTTCGTCATAAAGACCAAAATGATAAAGCTACACCAGAAACGATTTTTAAAAAATTCGTGCAATATAATGAAATATAGGATTTTTTTGGCACACAAGAGAAAGGATTTCCCCAAACAGTGTACCGTAAGTCGCCTCTTTTGTCAAGAACACCAACGCGAATGATCAGGCTATTAGGATTGTGTTATTCCGCGTTTAGCCTAATAGATAGAAGGCTATGTATTTCAGGAGTAAGTAATTAGAAATGTGATAGACAAATTATTACACTCCCAAATTTGAGGTGTAAGCATCAAACTTTAAGCATACCATGCAAAGACATCGATCTCGATGGTTTAAGAATATTTTCAGACATACGTATGATCCGCACAATGGCTTGACAGCTTGCAAGAAATTCAATCATGCTTATGTAAACCACGAAGGGAACTAGCATTTAGGTCCAGAAACCACGTTTCTCCGATCCCAGGAAGTTAGGCCGATAAATAGCCTACTTACGAAAGACAATGGATCAAATCGGAGAGTCAATACAACAGTGTGTACATCGATCAACCAGTCTGCCCATAGATAAAGGGCATGATGGGAGTCACACAATGCATGAGATTACAAAGTTGAGACACTTACGGTCATGTGAAAAGGATTTTTATTCAATTTGGTGGCTGCTGATTCATCCAGACGTTGAGAAGACCATCGAGTTGTGCCACACACGTACTTGGAGTAAGTCATACAATCGAAGAAACAGTATTACCCAACCATAACCATAGTTTTTTCCGCTAACTACAGACAAACTTTACGTTGTTTAGGTATCAATAATTCAAGACCAACAATAGGAATGGCTTGTTAATTAGACCACGTCACAGGACTCCTCAAGACGCCTTTGATGTTGCTATGTTTATAGCCTCTTCTGTTATCATCTTAAATACAATTCAACCACTCACCAGTTTTTTGTTGGACTTGAAGCCTGGTTGCCACGACTGGAGTAATCTGAGCCAAGCGATTCGCCGTATGGTGTGACTCATGCAGGGGATCACGTAAGGTGAACGGTTTTACTACCCTATTTATTCTTCATTAAAAGTTAGACTGATTAGACGATCAAGATAAGTCAGCTAGTTAAGCTCATGGTAAAATTCACGAAGCCTATCCATATTATTTCACCTTCTAAACCAAGCTGTGTCAGACCAAAGTCGATACTAACTACTACACTTCGCCGACGTTTGAAATCAACGCAAAGGGCTTTTTTCCAATTGAACAGTAGGGAAACATCTACCCTCGTTCCAGGTTAATTTGAATATTTCACCAAGTTGTGCAAAGCTATGAAAATTTCTCAAGAAAACGTTTCCAAAGTAGCTGAAATAATCAGCATCACGTTGGTACCTCACTATGGAAACCTGATGGCGTGGCATCCAGAACAAGAAAAAGCATTAGTAAGCTGCCTTAATGCAATTGCAAATTTGATTTTAGCATCAGAAAGACATACGGGACAATATGTCATCCTTAATAATGTGACTTAACCGAAAGAAAAAATATGACACTAAAATCATTGCTTCGTACTTTCGTACTGGAGGCAAATTTAAGCGACTTACTGCCACAGTGTTTGCTAGCATGCAGATCACCTGTACTTTCAACAAGCTGATTTGACTCAGAAATGTTACCAAACGAGATAAAACCGCCTCGTCAGAAGAGATGGACAGAAATGTGCTTCCCATATGTTGAAAGTCTTGATGATGTTCGGTGACTGCGTACTCCTTGGAACATACAAGTAATGTACACGTTAGTGGTAATCAGAAAACCACTATGATAGTAGAAACCATGGTGCTCAGTATAAATTCAGTGATGATATACAGCCTGGCCAGGCATAAGTTGGGCTCTACGTTCGATGTTAGTAACTATCAGCCAATCAACATTACTCCTGTCCATTCCAGAGTTATGGCAAAAATAATCAATCAAATTATTCTTAAGCGCTTACTGTCCCAGAACCTAATCACGCCTAGCCAACATGGTTTCTTACAATCTCGATTACCCATGATTCATCACTTGGACGTTTTCAACCACATAACTAGTAACCGCGATACTATATAATACATTTTGACACTTCCAAAGCGTTTGACTATGTTGACCACTTGCTATAAATAAAGAAACTTACGATGTACAATATTGCCTGCCCTCTATCAGACTGGATCAAACCTGAAGCGAACCTGTATATGGCCAAGTTACATTTGTCGTGTAACCAGGGCAACTTCTAACCATTGAACACACTCATACGAATGGGAATAAGTCAGAAGGCAATGAAAGATGGAAGAGGAGTTATATTTAGTCGTAAGTAGAACGTCAATGGATTAGCAATGTCTAGCCTAGTTAACTAGAGAGAGATGCTTTCCACGTAATGTCTTGTTGTGGTGATGCCTGACCAAGCGCCTTCAACTAGTCGTGTCCGCTAAAACAACCATGGTCAGCATCATTGTGAAGAGCCTGTACAATTATTTATACTGAAGATTATTCACTGCTACAACTCACTCCTCCTAGTGGATCCCATATCACCTTCATACTTCTACGTTTGTAGATGCCAAGTGTGTAATCTTGAATTCACTGAATCCAGATATCCCATCTTTTACCTCGGGAGCATCGACGGTAGATGCATAGTATAAAATCTCTGGTGGAAGTGAAGGGGCCTACCTAATTTCATGTAAAAACTCTGAGGATAGTGCCTTGCTATCATAGAAAATGCAAATAACAGTTCTGTAAATTAAATGGTATTTTAATTTCTTTGTTTTCTCACATTGCTACCAAAGCAAACAACAGTTCAGAAGAACATTGCAGGCAAATGAGAAGTTGTTGAGGGTGAGTGATCCCTCATGTTTGGAAGGCCCACAAAAATACCGTATATATGTAATACTGCTGGATTTACTGCTACTCCCTTTCCACACTCCTCTTCTTAAAAGAATCGCTTATTGTTTCGCCTCGAAATCTGTAGGCAGATAAGTAATAGTTTGAAGGAACGAAAGTAGCTTATAAAGTCTAAATATAGGATAGAAGCGCCAGCCAAACATGTTTGGGGACATATTTTGTAGCAGTAATTGCATTCATCTGTATTGATTCTGAACACAGCTCAAAAATCCAGAACAAAGCCAGACGAAATAGAGTATAGAAGAAAGGCCAATATTTAACAAAACGCAGTTAGCTTTGTATCAGAATCTACCACTTATGTTTTTCTGAAGCAATCAGTAGAGTCAGAATGTTAAACATCCTGAGAAGAGTGGGGGCTACTGAATCATTTCCAGTTGCTTTGGGACTAAGGGATAATTCGAAAATGACTCAGTACAATTTATTTAGTTTAAGAGTTCAAGTAGTCAGCTGTTAGAATTTCGGGATATAGTTGATAATGCCGGTATACTGTGGTAGATTGTTACAGATATAGCCATAGCATGCAGCAAAAACTTGAAGTGGTACCACAATCTGTACTTGTCACTTAATAAATATAACTTCCGATACACTAAAATATGAACCACACTTCAGATGTCCTGCTGAAGCGGTCATTTTCCATGTCTATTACGATACAGTTCTCCCATATTATGCAGTTGGATGGCAAGTTAACAATTAAAACGAGGTCTCCAAACAGAAATTCCCTTGCCAACCAAATGTTAATCCTCGATTCTTGTTTTCCTCCGTAAGTTATGCAACCTCTCATACATTCACCTGCTATGAGTTCACCTTCTATATTATAAAATTTAATAGAATTATGGTCAAGTTCCAACAAGATTTTGATCTGGTTAGCGTTTTTTCAGCAAGCAGCATTCCTACAGTTGTAGAACATATGTGACTCCAAACAACTCTCTACCAACCTCTAAGTTAAACTCTTCAATTCGAACGTCAAAACAATTCTTCTGTATGGAGCTGAAACAGTGGAGAACTACTGCAAACATCCTCAGGAGGGTACATGTATTTATAAACAACTGCCTACGCAATATTTACTGAATGTCCATTGACCGAAAACCATCAGCAACAGCCTACTATAGGAGAGAACAAACCAACTTCCAGCCGATGAGAAAATCAAGAAAGGACGTTGTAAATAGATAGGACAAACATTGTGAAAATCATCAAACTGCATCGCGAGGCAAGCATTAACTGTGAATCCTGTTGGTAAACGGAAAAGAGGGAGGCCAAAGAACACACTGCGACAAAAATTGGAAGCAGACACTAAAAGAATGAATAGCAACTGAAAACAGGTAGTAAGGATTGCTCAGGAAAGAGTTCAATTGAGAATACTGGTGAGCGGCCTAGGCTCCTCTGAAATGTGTAATGAGCGTAAGTAAATAAGTCCAAAAAAATTTTGTGGTTATCACCTCTAGACGTGCGGGTTAACTAGGCTTAGGTTAGCCAAACCGAATCTTATCTATCTGTAGATACACAGAACGGATCTGCACATGGTCTTGATTCACCTATTACTTTGATCAGTGATCTTTGAATTGTGACATGAACTGGCTCACAATCCTTACGTATAGTGGGGCGTTTATTTGGGATTTCTCCTGTTTGCTTTGGCCACCAGTCAGAGGTTGCAATCTTTTAATACTAGACGCCAAATCTTGTTGGATGCAAGATTGTTTTACGCATAATTATTTGAACCTAATTTCTAATGTCAATAAGTGATATCAAGTTTACGATGGAGGCTGAAAATTTTAAACTAAGAATGAATATGAGTAGTTTACTAATTTAGTCTTGCATTGATTATACCTGCAGTGAGTTACTATAAACAGGTTGGTATATATGTTCCGCATCATTAGTTTCCAAATATCTACCAACAAACGTAGGCTGTTTTGAAGCCCTGCAATTTTGTCTCTATTGTGTCATACCTAATCATGATGTGATAATCATTTGTTTTCTGGCAGCAGAAGCGAGCATTTTAACAAACAGCATTAACCGATTATATCAGAGTGTCACAAACCTGGGCTACCTGGAACGTAAGTTCCTCTTTAAGTGAATGGATCTAGTAACACAAATTGTTGTGTGAATGATGATGTCAGACAACGTACTTTTATGCACTATTTAAGCAAGACAATTCAGTACTACTGGTAAAGGACCCGTATTACAAATAGCATGTAATTTATTTTCTATTTTGTCCTAGGTTAAAAAAATGATGTTAATGTTCGTTCAGATGGAGGGGAGAAGGGAGAGAAAATGGTGAGTGTTGAATGAGGTTAAAGGAAACTGGTCTATCCAGGTAAGCTATGGGGGAAGTCTCTTGCACAATATTTTACAGGTTTCCGAACTCATGCATAAGTCGTTGACTCAACACACGTCATATCTAATGTTAAGCACCTGCATTTTATAAACGCTTAAAGGCGGGAAGAATGATGAGTACCATAAAGTATAGTATAATTGGTCCGTTAGGTGCAGGCTGCTAAAAATGTCTAACCAAGGTATGTAAAATTACTGGATCATCAGATTTGGCTTCACTTGGGGATCCTTTTACAAGTTACATAAGTGATCACAAGTCGTAGACAGGCAGCAACTAGACAACGATGGAAGCAAGCGTAGCTATGGCTAAAGCAAATAGCATGATTAATGCATGGAAAAATTGAAACTAAAATATTTAGAGTGACAATGTTTGACTGCAAAAGTTTTCTTTACTGATAGTTAGTTCAACTAGTAGTCGACGACACTTCAGTTAGAAGCGTGGGTGTAAGACCAAGCATGGAAATGAAGGTATTTTTAGGAACATAATGTCAAACTAAGGCCGCTTATGTCAATCATCAAGGATGCTAGCGTCCTTGGTTTGGTGCTTTATTTACAAGCAAAACATAGAGCCACATAAAAGTGTTCTACACTGCAAACATTATTAGATTGTGACCTTTCACTCTTAATAAAGTGTAGGCTTGTCAGAAACAACACCATGCCCTATTTCTTGTCCTTAGAATCAAGTATTTTGTTGGTGAAGGCGCATGATTTTATTAACTGTAAGCTCTACGCCACACACTATGCAAAAGTCTGTTTTCATTCTATTAAAGCACCGTGGTATGAGCGAAAGACAGTTAAACCGTGGATTAGATATTGAGCATCCATGTAATGAATCTAATGTCATTAGATGAACTCGTAGCATGGAGTTTTGGATTTGGAACAAGGTAATAAGTTAATTAGAGAGAAATAAACAGAGTCATGAAGCGTTAAGGCTAATATGACATTGGGGATCTTACTGAGAAATAAGTTATCACATAGTCAAATTCCTGCAAGATAACTTATCTAGGCTAAATTGCTTAACTACTGAAATTTTACTTGTAATTTTCGTCTCTTTACTGTTCACGTAAGATGGTTCTCTTGACTAATTAACATCTAGATGACCATAGATCAAATTGAGATATAATATAGTGCTAATTACTGGAAAACCTGCGAAGAAAGCAACACTCCTTGTTGTGGGTAGTTTCATGATGCAAATTACCTATTTTACCCCACCACAGTCCTTGACTTCCGTTTTTTATCTTTGAGCATCATGACCTTTTGATCGCAAAATGGAGGGCCTAGATGTTGTAGGATCTCCTAATCCGTCAACCTAACAAAATATTGTCCCTATTGGAGATACGAACAAGAGATATTTGTTCACTCAAGGTAAAGAACAAATGTGGTGACTGAGTAGGAACAATAATCATCAAACACAAGGAGGCTGATAGTTAGTGATGCTGAATATGATCAAGAGGAAGATGAAAGTGAAAAATCCAAACAGTAAAGAGAATGAAGGCGAAATTAATAAATAAACTTTCCAGGTATTAAATGGAACACAATTTGAAAAAAATTTAAACGCATAAGATGCAAGAGTCTTGCATGATAGTTATAAAAGCTACTTTAGACTGTTTGATACACTTGTAGCAACTTAGATCGACTAGTTATGAGTTGACTTCAAAACTTATGTATACACTAAAATAATAAAGCCTAAGTATTCATTTACTTCCTTATTCTTTATAGGGATTATATTTCCTGTTATCTTATAATGAATGTTGAGGAGCATTGTGTGTTTGAATGACTAGCATCCAGCCCCACTGTCTCCTGCCCACGATACTGAAATAAAGACCTATTACTAAAGATTCTAGTTTCTTCTGCTAAATAGAACGGAACGTATCTAAGTGCTAAACACTAACCAAGACGAACATGATCTTGTGTCAGCAATCGCGAGCTTAAAGTGGTCGAGCGAAAGGTCCAGGGAACCAGAGAGTTTTCGAGGTCATTGAAGATAAATAGCTGTCAGGCTGAGGACGTGTCAAGAGATCTCTAACTTTCCTACAAACCCTATTGGTAAATGGAAACATCTACATTGAAATTGAAATAGAAACATCATTTGTGTTTAGTTTCAGCGATTAAAGCGATATCTTAACCTTTCACTCACCTACATGTAGACAAAACCAGTCCCTCAATTGGTCTCCCTTAAGCAACTTACTTCTAACGCTGGTTTGTAACGTAAGTAATGCAAAGATAAATCACCGCTCGAAATCGAATCACATAGATTGGCTCTCTTATCCAAATTTCTAGTACTCTTAGCCTTATACCGTATCTGGATTGTCTCTATGGTTCATTCAGCTTACCCACAGTCGTTTCCTGGAGTTACAACACCACAGATTAAAAGCACGCAGTTGTTTGTAGGAAGCACACCATGAAAATATACGTCTGATACTCCAGTACTGTAAACTGTGAGCCTTGTTATCGTTGGCTCTGTAATTAATTAATGTCTTTATAAGGCGTGAACTCCGCAACCATGACTCTCTATCAACATTTTTTTAAGAACAAGCTATATCATTCTGATCATGCTTGTAAACTAGGTATACTCTTACGTACAAAATGCTGCTTGAGAATTAAACTATGATTATTATTATTATGAAGACAGAATACACAAATTTTTTGAAGTTTAATGAAGTTAGTGTCAACTAATCCTGGGGTGGAAGAATATCATAAATTCCAGCGGAACATAAACAGCCAGTAATTTTGGGAAAAACATTTTTAACAGCCTTTAAGAAGTGAAACATAGAAGATGTGGTGCATTTGTTCTAACAAGCAATACTTTCTAGGAAATTATTAATACTTTCTGAATTTACGCTGTAAAAGATTCTATGATTTATGAACTGCCTCTATTTTATTTACTTTTCTAAATGTAGAACTTTGTGCATTGACGGAAAATGACTCGAATCACAATACAACAGACACCTACTGTTTGGCTGTAACAGTAATAAAAATAACTGAAGTGTATACAAACTGCATAGGAAGTGGAAGAAATACGGAAGGGGTTTATTTGCACATTAGTGCCACAATAAATCGTTGACGGGACTTAGCCAGTGTGATTGATAATGTAACTGACAAAAACTATGTTTCCAGTTCATCCGTGGCAAGTGGTCATAAGGATTAGGTCATGTCTTCTTTTTGAAATTAATCAAGGTGAAGACAAAGTTAATTTACAAAGCTGTTCTGAACTATATACTACCACTGTCAGCTGAATATTAGTTCCATCAGGACTGTGTTAGTGAAAATGGTATAAAGATCTATAGACCGGCACGACGTTAAAACCACTCCATAAATGTTTGCGAATGTGTCTGGTGACATTGAGACTATATAGGCTCTTTCGAACCGTAAGACACGAACTCACCCATCTGATTAACTCACTTAAAGTTTCCGGATATCCTATTACCAACAATTGCTATATAATCTCCTGAGCTTTACTTGATGAAATAAAGAAACCTTGGTGTTAAATTAGTTATTTTCCTATATTGCCAAGTAACTTGGGCTTATGTCGCTGAAGGCAGAGCCCTGTCATAAACCAGCTTTTACAGTGGCAAAGACAATAGTTCCAATTTATGAATGTTTGTGTGATAGGAAATTTCATGGTTTTAAGGGAAGTACCGGATCGAAGATACGGATTTTGTTTTTTTCTTAACTAGCTTTATGAGTGATTTTACTCAGAACTCCATCTTGGTGATTCCTTCCAGGAAGGATTATTGAGTTCACTAAACTTAAACCCCTGAACTCATAACGAAAATGCTGACTATAAGCATTTAAAATATCCAAAAATAGCGAGAAAGCTGTTCATCAAACTCACTTCATTCCTTAATACTGAACTCATCAAAAGTCCTATAAACCACCATCACTTCAGTTCCATCGATTCTAGTCAACCTTTATTTGTTACACTTAGGTTTTTCTATTCAGCCTCCCTTTGCCCAGTATTAACAGGAAGTGACATCGTGATTTAGTCACTTGGTAAACTGATATATGCGCAGTACATCATAGTGCATCTATCCTATTAATACTTTGTCCCTCTCTCACCCATTCTTCTTTTTATCGCTATAACTATTTCCCACCCGTTTCCTCTTCATTATTCCTCAATATGTAACTAGTGAAATGGTTGAGCATAAACCTATATTCTGAGAGGAATCATGTAAAGAAATGATCTTGTAACCCAAATTATCTTCAATGCCTGTCGTCACTAGACTGACTTCTCAAAAGCCGTGCTACCCTCTTACACGTATACAAACTGTAGTTCGTTTCTGAATATCACCCGCATACTCAGATATATCATTACATAATATGCGTTACTAAGTCCAGTAATTATGTAACTATGTAATCTAGCGGTTATCTCTTATCCTTTGATGTTATTATCTGTAAAAGTGGCCTGATTTTGATGTCAGGAGATATATTTTAATATTGTTACAATCTCGAAAGTAAAAAATCATTTACTGATGCAAAGATTGCTAGCATGAGATCTTGGTTAATATTTATAGTTGTATCTGCTGGTTGATTGCACGTAAACGGTGGAAGTAGAATAAGGATGTCAATGTAGTGATTAAAGTAAAATGAGCAATGAACCGGATGTATTGGGATAAAGAAACAAACGAAAGTAACAACGTATAAAATAATTATTACTGAATGCTTGCTCATGTTAGAACCCTAGTAGGTAGCCGTAGACATAAAACACGTTACACCGTACAGACAAGGGGAGTTTGAAGTTATCTCCCACACCATCATGTCTGAATGTTAAAAACTTCCACCCTCGCTTCTTTTATGATGTTAAGCTCGTAAATTTACTGGTATGATGAAAATTATATTGTTTTATTCGTTGCTCAACGACACAAGTTCCGTTTTAGTCAACCTTATCCGAGCAGGTATCTCACTGAAGGTCATCCAGGCTACTAGGGCCACTAACTGGAAACTAGAAACCTAACTGTTACTGTTTTGGTATGACAGCGATCAGTTAGGAGAAGTATGAAGTGATATTGGATAAGGGAAGAAGTCTAGTATTTGGTGGCTACAAGGATGGATACTATAAACTAGCGTAGTGTTATGCAATGCTGTAAGTATTAGGACTAGTAAGCCATTCGAGTAGTCGTTTTGAACCATTTGTTGACGATACAGTAATAAATAGAAAACTGACTAAAAGTGAGTGGAGAGTAAAATGTGTGAACTTACTAGGTTCTGTTTACTGATGCACCTTAGTA
This sequence comes from Schistosoma japonicum, assembly GCA_025215515.1. NCBI lineage: Eukaryota > Metazoa > Platyhelminthes > Trematoda > Strigeidida > Schistosomatidae > Schistosoma > Schistosoma japonicum. The sequence continues at coordinate 61,361,306 of CM046061.1, read as the reverse complement.
GTAAGAATCTAGATTCGGGCGAAACCCATTGTGCTGTATTGGGGTATGCGTGGTTGATATTCGGGTAAACTTTCAGAAAAAGGGAAAAGAAAACAGGAGAGATATGGAATTTTTGTGTGGAGTGCACAGGTATAAGGATGGTCCAAAGTATGATCCGATTGATGATAAGTCGTTTTAGTTTCTACCAGGTAAATTTTAGATAAAAGTTCAATGGTCCATTGATATCTTTTGTTCAGACAGGTCGTTGCGTTGTATGTCTTTGATGTTCAGTCTGTTTCACATACTGAGGGGACCCATTATTCCTAGTGTGCCTGAATAAAGGGCTTAATCAGCCAGGGGACTAGTATCTTTGACAGCTATATTAAGTAGCTTACAAAATACTGGGAGTTTATCTGCCATGCTTACTTATGCTGGCAGTTTGTTCCATACTTAACTGTTCCTAATCAAATGAAAGTTTGCTCGAGCTTTTGTTTTGTATTCCTCAGTTCCAACTTGGATGAGTTTACTTCTAAGATAATAGACCCGAGTGTAGGTACGGTATGCAATGTTAGTTGAAGTGTGGGTCATATTGTGCAGCAGTTTATAAAAGAGGAATAAATTTGTTCTTAGTCTTCTTTTCCAGAGAAGTTCAAGTTGGGGCATGTGACATCTAGTTTTGTAGTCTATTTTAGAATTGTATTTAATCATCTGCCGTGCTAAGTTGTGTTGCACATTTTCTACTCTCATTCTGTCACTTGTTCATAGATTGCTGAATAAGAAGGAACAGTAGACAAGTATAGGTCTTACTTATATTTGGTAGAGGGTGAGTCTTGACTCACATTGGTGAAAGTTCCTAAGAATGAAACCTAGGAGTTATCGTGATTTGGAAAGTTTTGGTAGAAATGTACTCAGAGAAGCTAATGTTGTGAGGATATTTTATGCCTGAGTCGTTACAGTATTAAGTTTAGGGAGTTTGAGGTTGCTAAGTGCAAGTTACATTTCAAGTTTTAGGTCCCCCACACATATCCATCCACATTTCTCAGTATGAAATTTCAGACTACCATTCGAAGCACCATTTACCTAGGTTGTTTAGCTCGTCCTGTATAGTTCGGATGCAATATGTTACGTCTTGTTTTTCAGTTTTGTAGACTACTTTCATGTCGTCGCCATACAGGTATGGTTTTTCTTCTATGAAGCACCTACTTATACTATTGATATGTATAATGAGGAGTAAGGGCCCTAGAACACTACCTTACATAACTCCACAGGTTATAAGTCGTTATGTTGATGTTGCAGTGCTTACTTTTGTTATCTGATATCGGTTTGTGAAAAGTGACTTGAATTACCCTAATGTACGACTTTCAGATCACCAGGAAACATAAACAACTTACTACTAGGGTAACAATCACATACATCAATAACATAAAATGTGAAGAGGAAGGGACCAAAAATGCTACCTTAAATAACTCTGTGTGTATAATTTTATTGCTCCTTGCAGTTTGAAATTCTAAATTCGGCAACGTTTAATAACTATACACAAACGTATATAAGCCTTTCCATTTCTGATGACTATCCAAACAATCGAATGTCTCACTAAGTTACTACACACTTTAATGTTATATGTTTATGTGTCGAAGGAAAATTCGCCTGCGTGACAATTCACCCCTGCTGTGATTGATATGCTTTTGTTAATCCTGCCTGTACAAATGGCTTATTCATGATATCAGGAAACAAATTATTATTATTAACTTCCAAAGTTATAGGTTTCTGATAAGAGAGCGTAGAGTCAAAAATTTGTGCGCAGTTACTGTGAAAGGACCTGATCCAGTCTGATAGAGGGCAGGCAATATTGTACATCGTAAGTTTCTTTATTTATAGCAAGTGGTCAACATAGTCAAACGCTTTGGAAGTGTCAAAATGTATTATATAGTATCGCGGTTACTAGTTATGTGGTTGAAAACGTCCAAGTGATGAATCATGGGTAATCGAGATTGTAAGAAACCATGTTGGCTAGGCGTGATTAGGTTCTGGGACAGTAAGCGCTTAAGAATAATTTGATTGATTATTTTTGCCATAACTCTGGAATGGACAGGAGTAATGTTGATTGGCTGATAGTTGCTAACGTTGGACGTAGAGCCTGAATTATACGTGGGAGTAATAAGAGAGGTTCTCCAAACGTCCGGGTAGGTGGGTGATTCTGATGAGATAGTAAAATTCTAAGTAGAATAGATAATATTTTATGCCCACGAAGTTTCAGTATATAAGAATTTTTACCGTCTACACCAGGACTCCGGGAGTATATTAGTGCATTAATGACTCTGTTAATACTGTTGCAATTAAACTAAAAAGCGCTAATTATACATGTAGATGAATTAAAATGCTGTTGAGTATTTGTAGGTTGCGTATGATAATCGTTTTGAATATAATATGGCAAATAGTTAGCAGAGAATAATGCAGAAATAGCTTCATAAATATTATATGTTTTAACATCGTGAACAAGGAAAGAAACAGTATTCTTTTGGTTTTTAAGTCGCTTTTTAAAAATAAATGTCATAGCATGCTACTTTGAAAGACCAGAAAGTGCTATAAGTTCATCCCTCCTAGCCCTCTTATCATAGTAAGGGGAAATCAAATTGTATGTGTCACTGCACAGAAGTAATGATGAAGGAAAATCCTGTCACAGTGAGATCGTAGCTTATGTCGAAAGTGCGGCGGGACGAAATACTTGTTACTTCCTTGTCACATAGGCTACTTTGGAGGAACAAGTTTATAAAGACAAATGCCATGATTTGTGTATAATATACTTTTAACGGTAAACTCAACGTTCAGACGACGGCTACTGCAGATGCAACTAAACAGATTTCCAAATAAGGTTCAATTGAGTTAAAACCAAAAGGAATGAAATTTAAATAATGTAATCATTAACCTGTCAAGCAAAGATTTTTCTGGACAATAAATTATAAACGTTTAATTACAAACCTTCAATATTATAGGCACATAGTCTAAAATAAATGGTCAGACTGCACAAAAGAATGGGAAAAGCGAAGAGAAAAAAACCAAACGCAAAGTTAAATACAACAATTGGGTCAATCAAGTTGAAAAGAATTTGATAGGAACAATTCACGAATTTATATAATTCTTAGGTTTACCTCAACAATACCCATGGCAAGTTAGAGATTATCAGTACAAAGAACGGAGTCCATTCTGACAAGTGGATTAACAAGGATAGGATATTTCAGTCAGCAGCACTATAGTTTTGGAAAACTACTGGAGGATTATGGCTATCAATTGTGGAGCAGTTAGATGGAGATGAGAGTGGTAACAAGCAGAGCGACACCATGTGATCACACCTGGTTAGCTCGTGAGCTACATGAACTTTGAGGGGGCTGCTATTGTTACATAAAATAAGATCCAGAATGTTGTCACCTCTAGTGGGATTGATGGCCCATTCTCGCCAAACATATAGGCCTTTGGCTAGCAGACAGATTAAACATTAATGTCAATTTGATGGGAAATGTCTCAAAGTATCATGCTACTCTTCCCCTCTAAAGTAGACAGTCGGGTCCTGAGCTTTCCTATGACTATAATCAAATTATAAATAAAGCCTACTGTTGAAAGCAATAACATCTTTAGGACGAATTCCAGTCTACCGTAATTAGTTATGAAATAAGTAACAATTTTGTTTACAGAATTGTTAAACAAGCCATAGAGAGACAGACCTCATTGGTTAAGCCTCACTCACTTAGCTGCAGTAGACTTGTGGGCAGTTTTATAACAGTCTATAACGTGTTTGGTCCCTGTGGTCTGCCTAACAAGTCCGCATAGCCTCCTGCCAACCATTTCACCTTGAAAATAAACCGAAGAACTCCCTACTATCAGTGTATACACTCCTCACAAAGCATTTACTGAATATGAAACGTACTTCCTGGTAGCATGTCACTAAGTTCGACTGATAATTTTAACTAAAGATGTACAATCATACACTGCATTAGCCTATCCGCATGCGCTTTGAACAGCATTTATCCTAGAGACCATTTCTATGTGACCTCTAATCGATTCGCTTTAAGCTCTGCAACCTCACTTACCTTCCGGACACATTATTCATCATTTTAAATCATATCATTGCAGTTTTTGTCTATATTCACTCCCCTGTTTATCCCATTTATCTGCTCTTTGTAAACACTTTTGTCTGCCAAATCAATTGTTCTCACTTAATCACCAAAATGACATATGTGGGACAACTTTATTCGCCATGTTTTATTTATTCTCCGCAATTTCTAGCTGCTAACACTTGCTTTCAATTTTCTGGCTCATTCTGTGACCCTTCCAAGAAACATGACTTCTTACAACGTTCTTGTTTTAGTTTTTCCTGTCGTCAATCCATCCTTTAATACTGTGGGATATTAGGACTTCATTTATCCACCTTGTTCCAATTTGGCTTATCTCATTTTAAACTAGCCCTCTACACTCACGAAATTCAATTTTCCCCTTACTCGTTAGGCTCTTATACGATAGAAACTGATCCTTTCTGTAACAACATACTCTTCAATCCAAAATTGATTGCTATGCATCTTTAATATATATGCTTAATTACTTCCCTTTCTATTCACAACTATTCGATTTCTTAAATGTCTGAAAAAAATACTGACATTGCAAAAAAGAGAAATGGATATATTAGTACAGACAAAAATATTGGATAATAAAAAATATTTCAAAGAAATTACCGAAAAAGGAAGTGAACGGAAAGAATAAATATCACTGTATTATTAAACGCAAATATGAAAAATTTTCCAACCTTATCAATTCGAATACAGTTGAGTGGTCAGACAATCTCTATTGGACATCATTAAAGACCTGGAACGATATATTTACGCAAAATATTCATTTCGTTTAAACTAGCTAGGCCCAAAATGGGTATTGAAATTGCTTTTGATCAGATATTTTACAAAGCGTTTTAATTTAAAATGGTTTGGCATGGTAACTACGAAACATGGCTGTTGAAACCTAGTTGTTTTAGTTGACCCGGTTGTTTGTTTTATCGCATCTTCATTTTCTGGTTTTGAATAACGCGCTGCTTGCAAGAGTTTAAGAAATAAGCTTAATGTCTGGTCGAGGCAAAGGTGCAAAAACTAGCAACAAGCATGGGAAGAAGTCACGCTCTGTGCGAGCTGGCCTTCAGTTTCCTGTAGGAAGAGTTCACCGATTACTGCGTTCAGGAAATTATAGTGAACGAGTTGGTGCCGGAGCTCCCGTTTACCTTGCAGCTGTAATGGAATATCTTGCTGCCGAAGTTCTTGAATTAGCTGGAAATGCAGCTCGAGATTACAAAAAGTCACGAATCGTCCCTAGACATCTGCAGCTGGCTATCCGCAATGACGAGGAGTTAAACTGCTTGCTTGGGAAGGTTACAATAGCCCAAGGTGGTGTGTTACCAAACATACAAAACGCACTTTTGCCGAAAAAGTCCGATGTACCTGCTAAAAAATCACAGTCTCAAGAATATTAATGTTACTCATTTCAAAGAGTTTAATATATATATATCCTTTTTAACGTCTGGCCTTTTCCTGTGCGTTATAATTATTTGTGAGCTGTATTCTGATGAGCTAGTACCCGACATGAAGCACTCATTTTGCGTCTCGCTAGTGTTATGCAACGTCTGGTAATGTGTCGGTAGATAGACCTAGTTGTAATGTGGATCAATTCTACATTGTCAATAATGTTATCCCTGTTATTGAGCCTTCTTACCAGTTTCACCGCGTCTGTCGAACCATTCTCAGAGTTCGTCAAGCGCTTCATCTTTGTGGGTCTAGCAGTAATATGTCTCGTTCAGTATAACCAGCAGATAATTAAATCAGTTCGTGACCTACTCTAGTAGGCAACAGTGTAGCAAGTCAGCTGTATTAGTTTGTGATTCTTGTGCAGCCTTGTTATCAGGCAAAATGGCGTACTAGTTAGGGTCAGTAGTTGGTGGACATTAATTGTGCAGGCTCCTACCTAGTATTACCACTTCGTTTTAGTAAGTGGAACTTTGGGCACGGCCTGACAGTTCTTAATGTTTGTTTTGAAATTGATGCAAATCCGATTTTGCCATTTTTTTGAATTATATATCATTCTGGGTTTTGCGATATGTTGCTCTCTGTGACCAAGCGGTTCTGTTCACAAGTAGTTTGCACTGTACTTAATCATGATGTCGAATATTGTCGTTGAAGGTGAGGGGGGAATCTTATTGTACGTGAACCCTTTTTTTGTCATATCTAAGGTTGTAAGGGTTTTATTGTTAGTACAGTTTTATATGTAGAAAATGTTATTGTGAGGCGACCGGGAAAATACGTATGACTCCTGCTATGGGAACTGGCGATGTTAGGTTCCAGTTACTTGAGTTCCGATACGTAAATATCCTTAAGGCAACTAATCTTGCGTACATCACTTCATGCACATATAACAATAACCAGATGCGCGTAAAATAGAGAAGTTGATACGCTTGGTGTATGATGCTATACTTAGAATCAGTAAAATCCAACAAGTTCAGACAAATCGGGAGAGATGAAGTCTAATCATAAATACGTGCACACAAAGTGTTGATATATCCAGGAAATATACTAGGCTGCTGCAATGTGTAGTGTCGATATGTATTAGTAGTAGTACGACAGATTTATCTCACGGGTCATATTTCAGTCTATAAGTAACCACTTATTTCGTGGCATTTTTTTCACAGTTTTATTAAGAGGATTGGTTGCTCATTGGTTGGCTGCCGGGCAACTGATCATCGGTTCAAACCCCGTTTAGCCTACTTCTGTTTAGACAAGCATATAGTAGTTGAGTACTGAGTCAACAGAATATGGCCATATAGTTATTATACGAAATCTCAAACAAACAGTCAACCGTTGACTCTGTTTTATTCATGTTGATATACTTTTAAGAGGTGTCTTACATCTTTCGAAATTCCACTTGAGACTAAACTGTTTCTTTGTTCTGGGCAGATCGGGTCACACCTTAACATTTTTAATGTGTTTCTAAAGTGCTTGGTGATTCTAAATAATTTTGCATGGTATGTAACAGCACTAACAAGTCAGATGTAACAGTCATCTCACACTGGGGAATTCGTCTGATGCTCTTACTGTGATCTGTATGTTCAGAAGGAAACGTATCTTTTCTTACCCTGGTAATCTGACCATTATTTCGTGACATTTTTAAACATATTTTGTTAATTAGTTACATTACTACAATCTGTCTAGTCCGTAATTTTATTCTTCATATAACTTATCTCGGATTATGTTTTTCTTAACTCATCGTCGTTTTAATTACCATTAAATTTAGTTTAGTTATCCTAACAAATAGTTACTTAATCATGGTCCTGTTATTTACTACTACTGTCAGATTTTTGTTCTAAAACGTAATTTTGCATACAATATCTTCAACATTGTATTTTATCTTTCTTAGAGTCAGTTGGATCTTTACTACACCATACCAATGTGTATTTCACCTAAAATTCTAGCCATATTTATTTTAGATAAAATGGTATGCTTGGATTGAAACTTAGCAGAATCCACGTGCTGCACTTCGTTCTAATTGAAATTCGTAGATTGAATGTACCCGTATTTATGTCGTTGCTCAAATCAATACTCAAACTCAGTTCCTATTGCCTCAAACATCAACTTGTTACTATCTATGCTAATGAGCCCAGATAGACCCTAGTATATTGCTATGCAGAGTTATTAGTTACATTTTATAATATTAGCAACCGGAGTATATACATCGTCACAAATGTTACATTGTTTGTAATTTTACCTTCCAGTATGACAAATTATAAACAGATAATAAATCGTTAAACTAGACAAGATGACTTTATATTCTTGTGCTCTAATCAATCTATCCAAGACTGATTACTTTGAATTTTCATCAAGGGTAATTAGTTTAGGAGGAAGAAGTGATTATTATTCTATTCTATATTTTGCTTACTTGTCCCCTGCTGGTTAATAATAACGAAATAATGGGTTCCATTATACTAAATGCTTTCTTTTTTTTAATCTTAAATTCATTAGAATCTTAGGCTACCTTTGGTTTACATAATCCTCACATTATACCGATGGAATGCCATTCTATTTCTCATGCATCGAGCAGAATATTGATAATCTGATTATGAGGTTACTCATACGTATGAATTATGTGGAGGCAGAATTTCTGTTACTAAATATTATTAGTGTATTCACTTTACTAACAATTAGCTTGGCTTAACAAATCCGAATATCCTTTTTACTTGTGAAATCGGTTTAATATTTAGCATATTTAGGACAAGATTGTAGAATGAAGTACCATAGCTGTAGTACGAAAGGAGTCAACTTATATTGAGTCATCTGCTTTTGTTTAAACTACTACTACGAAAGCTCCAAGAAGCTAACAATACTTTCTCACAATAATGAGATTGCTGTGTCCTAAAACAATGAGTGCTTTGAGTGGGTATTCAGTTAGATATACTAAATTGTAAAACAGTATCATTGTAATGTAAATTTTACAATACATTTTCCATTCGATGCTAGAAATAGACATTTTTGTTATTTATATTAGTTGAGACATAAAATATCGTCAACTAATCAATCACTATTGGCATATGTCCATCTTGAGTGGCTTGTCTCGTTAATACAGCATAGTTACAAATTTTTTAAGCTTGATTTTGGTTGGTAGTGGAATTACCGATACATACTTCATTCTACTCAGGTCTTGTTATCCGGGTGTACCTAAACTTGTGTGATATACCACATTATTCTAAGAAGCTGTATCTAGTTCAGATATTACTTCATTGAAAACTAAATAGTAAATAGAAAAACCTTCATAATTAAGTTTAGTATGATATCAACATAGTTTGTAGGATTAATAGTTATCGTTTATGGCTCAAAATGTATAGAATTCTCATCTAACTCCCCAATTTGACCCAGTGAATTTGACAAAGGTTAAACGAGTCAGTCATGTGATTGTAGGGTTGGAATTAAAGTAACCAATCGGATGATAGTTTATTAGTCAATCATCTGTTCCCTTTAACAAAGGTCTTGTACACAAATTTTTTGTGCTGCTGTAATATCATGTGTATTAATTGATTTCAAGTGACTCTGATCTGATAAAAAATCCAACAAAGGAAATTTTCTTGACGATATAATTTACTGTAGCTATACGGTCGTATATACAGTCATTTTTACAAGACTGTTTTTCTATTAAAAAGTAGGGAGCGATTACATCATGAGTTGTCATGAAACTTGAAGCGTCAAAATAATTGCAAGTGTATTACGTGACTACCTAACTTATGAAGCAAGACTGTCCTAAATTGGAACTAATAATTTGGTAGAATGAAGAAGAAACACGTGCTGGAGATAGCCGTAGTAGTTATGAAGAGATAGAAGAGAGAGAGAGAGATCAAAATGATTATACAGCATTAGAAATAACAGAAAAGACATAAGCGGATCCAAAGTAATAATAATTAAATGAATGAAGAGGAATCGAGGCCATCGTAAGCTTAAGAGTTTGACGTACTGTTTTTGGACACAAATAAGGCTTGAACTTACTGATTGCCAAGACTTCAGCTGTGCATAGTATGTTCATTCGTGCCCCTTTGAAGTTGGTCGTTTGACATAAATGTTTCCGTAGGACGATTTTGATGGGGCAGCTATAGTAAGTAAAATCGCCGAAAAGGAAGTTTCCTTCGCTGAATGGTCTTTTTTTTTCCTGATAATATATAGGTCATTTGCCCTACCTGATTGTAATCTAACTAAGCCTACATAAATCATTGAGAAGTATCTAAACTGTAGAGAAATTATGCATCGTCGACAAACCATTAAAAATAAGGCACTAATTTACTGCGAGTGATGAAAAAACGGTGATGAGATTTTATGTTATTAGAAATGTCTTATCCTAGAGACGCTGAATATTCTACTAAATGAACATATATTTTCAGTAATATAAAATGACTAATTCATTGTAGGGTAAAATTTGATTATTTTCTGCAATGGATAATCTGAAACGAATCACAAGGTTAATATTATTCCTCATTTTAAGTAATCAGTATCAATAATGGTATGTTGAATCTGTAATCAGAATCGAGTACCAAATGAATTAGCATCCTGATTGAAGCATTCGAAACAATTACGTTCAGATTCTGTTCACCTTGGCCATCCTCAAAACCAATAAGCTAATCATTATTTTTTTATTATGAGATCATAATCAATCCCCCCCCCCCATGTACACATTCCTCTATTCTCTACTTTTACAATATCTACATTTCTGCAACTAATTTATTTTTATAAATTTAAACAATTCATTTAACACTCACCTTACTTTAATTATCCTTCACGTAATTTATATCATTTAACGAATTACACAATGAGTGATCAGGCATTATATTTGATTGTTTTAGTTATTCATCATGTTGTCAAATTATTGAAACATAAATAGAGTTTGCTTGAACTAGGTTTTAGTCACTAATGACAAAATGTAGTTGAATAGCTCATCGGCATACGTAATTGTCAAAGCTAATTTGGCTATTAATTGTCTTATTGTTTCTAGGATTTGGATTAAGAAAAAAACCTGTTGCCGTTTATGTTAGTTAAAATTAAGACTGGGATACAGACATTTCCCATTCAGCACATTCGTGTAGCTTATCAACGTGCTGGATAACCACAGTTTGTTCCTCTCATCCTTCGTTATCTGTAATTACTGTTATGGTTATTCATTTAACTAACAAAGTAATTCACGTATACACTGAATATTACTTATTTAGGAGTTTACAGGTACAAGCTAACTGGTTTTACCAGCGATCTTAAATTCATAGACTATAATTCTAAATAAGTGTATTTGCCTTACATTCAATTATTTCTTTAGGTCGTTCCTTTAAGGTTTAATAAACATTCACAGGAAGAAACATTAATTCTCTACACATTGATATCTTAAGTCTGGAGTTAACCACAACGTTTTCAATGCTAAATAAGTTTATTTAGTGGGTAAGAAATGCATATTAAAGTATAATTTTCAATAATGATCTAACTTGGAGCCATTATGTTTACAACATTTATACTTTATATACGACATATCGAACTGTGCCACACTTAATACATTTGTAGCAGACAATTGCAAATACCATTAACCGCCTCAAATTAAATCTTAAATAAACATTGTACTAATAATGAAATACTTATTGACTAAACAAACGGAAATATGACCAAAAAGCACTACAGTTTAATTTGATAAAATTGCTAAGCAACGGAAAAGTTACCCAATCTTCTGTTTTTATTATGCACGAATTGAAATTTGTACCATTTACAAGATATGTCCTTTTACAATACAATTCATTAAGTTAATTATGTAATCGCATCATTACATAGAATGACATTAAAGTGTATTTTATTGATTGAATGTCACGTTTCCCAATCCCATTTTCCTGGCACTAATTCCTTATAATTGATATGCCTTACTTTTACAACTTATTATCTTTCAATATCACACACCACTTGTGATGTTATCAATAAGTGAAGTTATCAATAGTTACAATAGGGGGGTTGTGGAGATAGTTAATTGTTATGCGAGACCACAAAGAAGTGTAACAAACTTTCAGAACTGTGTCTTAAGAACACTATTTCATTTATTCTGTGTGTAATGTAAACATTTTGTTTCCATTATTGTTACGTTTTTCTTACCCTATCCTCCCGTTTAGCATAATTACTGTTATTACATTGTCTCTTAATATGGACTATAGTTAATTAGTTGTGTACAAGTTGTTCCTATTCACTACCACTATTTCCTTTGTTCTGTATTCATGTTAATTTCCTAATTGGTTTGCTGTGCGGTCTGATTTTATGTATGTATAAGGGAATG